>CM060953.1:81970323-82225323 GCA_030765055.1 Mantis religiosa
GTCCACCACAAATCTCACTTTGCGGTCGCCTGGGATCCAACCCGGGCCGCCTTTCTGAGAGCCATATGGTCTAACCACTGAGACACGGCGCGGCCTATTAGCCACGATTTATTAATTTGACAAACACACAAGATAATTCAATTTTTATAACAGTGTGACACGTATGCCATACAACATACCCTTCATGCAATAAAGGTTTACTTTATATTCTATGTAATACCAATCATTAAAAGGGTATAATAAATAACTGTAAAAGGACAGCAATTGTCTTGTATTAAAAATCAATGAACCTAAGGAATATGTTTCCATTCACCAACTTAAAAGATTCCTCTTCCAGACGTTTGAAGATTATATACATCGGCTAACTATAAGCTCTATGGACCCTGGTTACATTTGAGCATCATTTCACACATATCATTCCTCGTGAGATATGACTTACATTGGAGGAAGTTAATTTCTTTAAATATTGCATAATATATGATAAGAGCTTTTATTACATAAAATCACCTTTTATGTTATGAAATAACTGCATTACTAAGGAGCAGGTATAAAGGTTTAAAATTTTATTTATTTTAATTATTCTTGCACATTTCTCATCTACTCCGACCAACGATACTGATAAGTCATGTAGAAATTCCAGAATAGTTTATATAAAATAAGTTCCCAAATAGTATAAGTAATGTGCAATATAATTTCATATAACAGGGGGAATGTAAATGAAATTAATCGTCATTCCAATTTAAAACTTACTCCTAAAACATCGCTAAGATAGCTAGTAATAACACAGTAATTTCAGCTGCCCCTTAGAATGCTCTAGGAAACAAATGCGAGCAAATGAACAGTAGTGTGTGCTTCTTACTTACATGCAATGAATGCTCTATTCCTTTGAAAATGTTTTCTTTTGGCCGCAAGTTGAGTTGGCTAAAATTATTTGTATGTAAGAAATGGAAACACTTTGATCCAAAGTTATTGTCAATAGGGTTCAGTCACTTGCTAAGGCGGTCTCTCTGATGTAGTCGGATATCTTAAGATTGCTTATATATATCATATCATTTCTCGCATAATTTATCTATACAAAGCTTTCAAGCGACAAACCAAAGCCCATGGCTCAAAATTTAATACCCGAAAACGCCATATTGGGCCAATTCTTTTTATTTCAATAGAAGTAGATGATATCAGCAACAATATGTTTCTCACGAGTGGAAAATACCCTTTTAAACGTAAGAATATCATGAAGGTTTCGACAAAATTTACAATAACAATTTGTTTCCTCTGGCTACATACTGTTGCGTGTATTAAACAGACGTCTCACAAGGTGTTCCTGAATACTACTCGTGGGTCACATTTTTTAACAAAACCAAGCTTAACTACTACAGTATGGAATATCCATCTCATGCAATTCTTTCTCATAAAGCTATTTAGTATCTGCGTTATGTAGAAAAAGCTCATTGGATTATTTAATACATTTGCGTCACACTCCCTCTTTGCAAACCTAGGATGGTGATGTCGAAAATTTATAAAACTTCCTACTCCTTTCCTAGATCAAAATTTAATCGTACTGTCTTATGTTTATTTTAATTAGAATTTGTGAATGTTTGAGAGTTCAGTATACTTCAAGAATCATTCTGTTCTGTTATAATGGAGCTCTAAATAGTTAAAAAGTTAATGCATGGTTTGAGCAGTAACTCTATAGAGTGGTAATGATGATAATGATAATAGTGATGATAATGATGACAGTGATAGCGATAATCATAATGATAATAATCGTCATCATCAGCATAATGCCACAATCATTCTCCTTTTAAAATTGTATACTTCACTTACATAATTAAATTATCTACTTTATCATATTGCAGCATATCACGAACTCGGACCAATCTCTTGAGAAGACCTTCAGTAAAATAATACAAGACTTCAATCGGTGTATGGACTGTGTAGCCACTTAGCAGTTCGAAGGACCTCGCTCTCCCCGAGTTCTGCTGACGGAGTTAATTTCTCAATGAGAATCTTTGTAGCAGTGTCTTGCCTAACATTATGCTGAAGTGGTGCGCCTCTGACTGTCACGGCCTCTTGAAGCTGACCTGCCTCTCCAGGTAACCGCTGTCAAGTGGAAAATTCTACGTAGGGAAGCTGTTTCTCCCTCGGGGCCAAGAAGCACAGTAACTCTGTCTGACCCTGCTTTCGGATCGATTAATGCGAGCAGAACCTTTGCGTTTCTCTCTTTTATTTCACCTACCTCTCCAGAGAAACTCGAAACTTTGAGAGTTCTTCCCTCCTTCAGGAAATTTCCTGATCAAGATCCTCTTCACGCAGCTCTGAGCTTACTCGACAAAAGGCGTAGTTTGACATCCGGCGGACAAATCTATTAGATGTTTGTTCTCGACTTTTAAGTTAATTTAACTTCGCCAAACAACCGTAAAACCTGCTTAAATGTTAGTGTTATCGAAACACATAGTTAAGGCACTGTTAGAAAGGGTAGCTTCATATATGTAGTTTATTTTCGTTAAGTATTCATGTACTCTTTGAAGTTTATTTAATAACTGAGAAAGGGGTGTATTTGTGTATAGGCTTTCTAGCTATAGTTGGTTATACGGTAAGAAATCCTTGAGTAAATATTCCAGAAAAGAGCAACACTAATGCCTTTTGGCGAAATTAGGTATTTTAAAATAGTTTTATGCTTATAACATAATAAAATATACCATATACATCACTTCAGCATAACTATTTTATAATTATGATAAAAACATGGCTAATACAGAAAACTGCACATACATCAAAATGCCGTATGTGGATAAAAGGCTACTGTCGTGTACCATTAGAACCTTGACGGCAATCTTCATAAATTCCCTCAACATTACAGTAAAAGTAAGTCAAATAATCAATTTGAAGTTGACAAAATATCAGAGTGAAATCATCTTTAGATGATCAAGAAAACTTTAAGCCACAATCAAAGAGGTATATCTAATCTCGTTATGGAACACACGGGCTTTGAATGCGCTCTCATCTATTCAATCCTTTCAGAAATTGCCGAGATCCAGTAAAAATTACTTTATGAATTTAGCTAATGGATATTTTGATGGAGTTGAAGAATACGAATAGAAAAACTAAAAAGGTCAGTGGATGAAATGTGTTTACTTTACGAGGTTTGTTTACTTTGTTGTAAAGGAAGTAACAAGGAACAATTAAAATAATATTTATTTTATACCTTTTCCCAAACTTTTATGGGAACCACAACTTACAATTACATAATTAATTCACAAGAAACAGATATGTAAAGGATGTATTTCATATTAGTCTTACTTTAATAAAGTCTAACCTTGCTATCTTGAGTACAAACAACGTGCCCATTTACTCATTTGCAGTGATATAGTTAATAAATGGCTCACCTTTTCGTGCAGAATAAATTTGTGTGATTCTAGCACTTGCCTAAAAATATGCTTCAAGAGGTCTATGTAGCTGCACATGTTTTCCTTCCAAAATTCACCGCGTAAATAATTTTATAAAATCTATGGCCATTATCCCGGACTGTTTATAATTAAATACATGTGGTAAATCTTAATACGCAATATCTCCGAAAGTATATAACTACTTTCCCTTCTGCTCTAAAATTAGTTAATTGCAGATATGTTTGTGGAGCATGAGCAGTGTGTTCATTCTAGCTAGATGAGCATGAGTCTATTACGTTTTTCTAATAAGATGGTGTTTGTCCTTGAGCGCTACTAGGTGAGCAACTAATCGGAGTACTGCGATGTTATCGTATTCATTCCCCCAAGTGGTGTGTGACGAGCGCAAAACTAATCAATCTCAATTTGCGCTATTTGCGCTAAGACAAAAATTCGGATTTTGCAAAAACTGACCCATTAGGAAAGAGAGAGCAATGTATTTAACATAACCGTAAAAAGCCCAAATTTTAGCTCAAATGGCTTTCCTAATACCTACACATAAATAAATTAGATACCATTATACTATAACAATGCATTGCGACGTAAGCAATGTAATGAACACCATTATTGGTTGGCATATATGCCTGAACGTATATCTGAAATTACTCAGAACTGAAACGTTAACACTTGACATGACGTGGTAAAAGAAATATGTATTTTGAATAAGCCAAGGTGTTTGTGAAATTCGATGAGAGGAAAAAATATACTTGGCACTGGTCTGGCAGAACGTGTCTGGTCATAATTTTATTTATGAATAGTTCCTAATTTCTATTTACTCTAGAGAGTTCAAAGCAGTACTATTCAGCTACTGGTCCATGAAGAAGTGTATCAGCTGAATGAATGAGGTACGATCCACCTTCCCCCTTACTATTGCCACAGCAATTCAATTGAGTTAATGTGGACTCAAATTATGTTACAAATAGAAATAATATTTTTAAAATGACTGACGTTGAGTGATTTATTCACGAAGAAATTGAAAAGAAAGACAACAAGACTGGGAAAACTGCGTGAGACATCTGATAAACTACAAGAAGACGACTTTTAGAAAAAAAAAACACGAAACGAGATTTTGGAACCTATCATAAATTTGCAGTACTCAGACGATGAAGGCAGTGCTAATTTCGAATTATTTCTTAACGTAAGATTCACAGCAATGCGGATGCACCGCTGGCATTTTCGTTGGATTTGAAAAATAAGTAATTAATAGACTATAATTAATTTTAAACTAAATATTTCTACCATTTCCGTAATTTACGAATATCCTCGTTGCAATTATGATCTGAACAACACATTATTATAAAACTTACAAAATTTCAGTTTGCGTTCCCTTATATCTAGCGCCAAGAACACTCAAGTGTGCGAGGGAAAGAAAAATATTAAAAGAATAGGGGTAACGAGGTGGCAGAGCTGAAGACTAACGCGTCTGATTCGCTACAGGTGAGAACTATTTCCATTTGAAACACATAATAGTATGTTAATAAAAACTGTAAGTTTATGAGAACGGCTGCTAAGTTTAGTTTATGAGCAGTGTTCTATAAAAGTGAAAGCTACAATATTGAGAAACATATCATGGACAGATTTAATATCCAAGCAACGAAGTACATTTATATATTTCAGATATTTGAAGTACATCATTCCAATTCAGCGTAGAAATGTCTACATATTTTTACGAATTCGGAGTGATGTATTTTCACAGGAGGTATTATTTTCCAAAATAACGCTAATACAAGCATTTATTTCCTCATAAGGACTTAAATGAATATTCTAGATGTTGTATTGGGCCCATACACTTTAATAATATGGAGACTTGCTTTCATAGAAAAATACTTAATGTACAATATCATTGCCGTTACCACATAGAAGAAAATTATAGCTTTTTTGGCCAATTAAGGCAATACATCTGCTCGCTTGAGTTATAGGACTGGGCAAAATGCTCTCAATTATTCTCCAATAAGGGAAAGCTGTGCTCCATTGCAATATAACCACAGTAAGAATTACGGGATAACCCTTATTTCAAAATCGAAACCAAACCGCAAAGCCCTTACTTGAATTCACCCTTGTGAAAACGTAAAAAAATGGCTAGAATTACTCAGAGATACAGACTAGACATGGGACGGATTTCGCGCATTGCCACTTATACTCCTTTAGAGGTATGGCTAACACGATGGGTCTATTCTGGAAGGCAGAAGAGCCACAGAGACGCGCGGAAGTCTCTAACAACCTGAGGGTTCCTGAGGATTCATTTAGGCGTCAGTCACATAAGTGACTGCAAAAAATCACGAGTGGAGGAAGGGGAAAAAAAACCTAATAGACAGGGATCGATTCTCGAATGAGCAACTCGAATGCGAGTCACAATGCCACCGTCGCGCTACCTCATTGGTTTACTATTACGTAATATAAAACTAATTTTAATAACTTTGTAAACCAATTTATCTAAATAACTGCTGACAGATATACTTTTTTGGAAGGTTACAATGTATGCGTAATTTCCAAAATGTTTGAGTTAACTTATAGCTAGAGAATGAGGAACATATATGTTTAACAGTTTTAGTATTTGTAATGATTATTAATGGATTTCATATTGTATAAAACAGTAATTCAATCTGTGTTTCTATGAGACTAAAGAGGCTATACACCTATACTGCTATTATTTTATTACTAATTGTAACATCGATATAAATATTTCACCACTAATATATACCGTTTTTATACATATATATTATATACATTATATATTGTTTTCATTGTTATTCGTTTCCAGAAATTAGTAAATACCCAGTGGGGTTTAAGGAAATAAGAAGTCGAACGTTCACTAATTTTCCAATACCATGATTAACATAATAATCTTGCTGTTAGATGGAGCACCATAGATAGTTTAAACCTATATGCACGATTACAGGAAAACCAAATACGAAATAATGTAAAATTACGAGGGCTGTTCAATAAAGATTGTTCACAAACTTTTTTTGACAACGTAACCATTACTCATCCTCATAATTTCGATGGCCCTTCTCAAAACAGTCTCCCCTGAATTCGATGCACTTGTCCCAGCGTTTCTGCCAGTCTTGAAAGACATGCTGGAAACCACTTTTGAGAGATATTTCAAAATAGCCTCCGCAGCCTTCACCACTGCTTCTGATAATGGATAATGCCTGCAATTAAGGCGTTTCTTCAAGTTAGGGAACAGAAAAGTCACATGGGGCTAAATCCGGACTATAGGGAGGGTGAGGGATGCACTTCACGTTGATTTTTGCAAGATATTCAGCAACAACATTGGCAATAGGCGGCCGCGCATTATCGTGGTGCAGCATCCAGCCTCCTTCACGTAAATGTGGTCTTTTGCGCCTGATATGGGTTTTAAATGTTTTCAGGACATCCCTGTAGTATTTTCCAGTTACTAATGTGTGCAGGTACAAATTGCTGATAAACCATTCCATGAATATCAAAGAATGAGATGACCACAACTTTCCCAGAAGAAGCAACCACTTTTGCTTTTGGGGGTGGGTTGGTGATGGAGATTTCCACACTGAGCTTTGCTGTTTGCTCTCAGGATCAAAATGATGAAGCCAAGTTTCATCAGCAGTGATTACGTTTGAAAGAAACTTCGGATATTTCTCTAACATCAACATTAACTGCATGCAGACCTCCATGCGAATGTCCTTTTGTTCGGGAAAAAACAGTCTTGGAGCCCATTGCGCAAAAACACGCATCTTGTGTAATGTTTCTGTCACCAACGTGTGGGTGGCACCCAATGAAATGTTCAGTATTTCAGTAAGTGATATTAAGGTAATTCGTAGATCCTCTCTCACAATGGCAGAAGCAGTGTTGATGTTTTCTTCCGTAAGAGCAGTAACTGGAGCACCGTGTCCACCTTCCTTTTAAGTGATTGTCCCCCCCCCCTTTTAAACATTTTTAACCACCTTCGAGCTGTGCTGTAGGGAAGAACAGACTCTCCATAGGCCGTAACTGAAGATTTGTTGAGACGAAAACAGAATTTCAAAGCCGCATATTGTTCCTCGGATGTTACCTCCATTGCAGCGGTAGGCGGTACTGAACATGTCTGAACTTGGCTGGTTCTCACAGGCGGGTACCAGGAGTATCAACAATGAAACTACAACTGCTTGTTTGTTTCACATTAAGCTTATAGAGTGTAATAAGATTTAATTTTAGTGCGAAAAATTATGACCGTAACTAAATTATGATCATTCTTTATGGAACAGCTCTCGTATTTCATATGAATACTATAAAACGATTACAACGTTCTATGAAGAGCTACATTTTAGTGTAAATATGGTCAAGAGGAGTCACATCATTTACATTTGTAATAACAAGTTAAACATTTCAATCGATTTCTCGGAAAAAATATTTGGGGTTATAAAACGGAAATCTGAATAACGTACATTATATGGTATTTGTATACTATGTAGATGTCTACCAATTGCTTTATTGTAAAAGGGCACATAAATATAATATAATAGCCACTGCAATGCTAAATTGTTTCTCTACCAACTTCTACGTGGCCGTTTAGCACATTTGATGAAAACTAATATAGCTATAAGTTACTACTATATTGCAGTATTATCCACATCCCCCGAAGGATTATTCGATTCAGCATTGACAATTCAAAATATCAGCCTTTTTTCTCCTTTAAGAAAAAGGTTATAGCATAACGCAAGTATTAATTATGCCCTAATATTTATTAGCATTATAAAAAAATTGGTAATGCTGGAAGAGTGGACTACTCAATGTTTTTATTGATACATTGAATTAATAAGTTGTTGCAGAATTCTTACTTTGCTCTGATGATAACAACGAAGTCAATAAGAAAATCACTGCTGAAAGCAGAAGTAGGGAATTTATTTGCAATATAATATAAATAATGCGGTCATAGCTATAAATGTTTTGTTTTAATTAATTTTCTTTTGTGGCTCGAGATAGTTTTAGTCATGGTAGGATTTAGAAACAGCTGGCGTTTGTGAAGAAATGGTAAGATCATCGCATAAGACGTTTTATACAAGAAAACAGGAGTGATCCACAAGGAAGAGGTACCTGAAGATGCGCTTCACGATTCTGGGCTGGTGATTGATTACAAAGCGAACTACATCTGACTGAGGATCGAGCAGGAGGCGGCGGCGGCTTCCGAGATTAGAGGGCGGCGCACAACCAGGAACGGGATAGAGGTATTTACATCACGTCCTACTTGCCACAGAGGTGGATGAACTGTGTACAGTATACCGCCTTTAGACCACAGGATCTGATTCTCTGATACTACGCGAATCAACGTCTTTGTCCCCAACCTACTCTGCGGTATGCAACATAGTATCCAGTCCCTTCACTACAGTACTGATTAGGACAACGATCTTGTCTAGCATTCATGCTACTGTTCATGAAACATGTGGCGCTGTTAAGACTACCCTGAGCTTGATCAAACGCTCAGCAATTTAATTTATTTCGCTGCATAACAACTGGCTGAGAGTATCTATCAAGTTGAACGACGCTGAACCACTAACCTTTTCAAATGGAATTGCCTTCGCAATTTGATAATAGGAACCTACCTTTTCCTCAAATAGAATTCAGTAGTGTAATGATGAGAATTGTTCATGGCCAAGATACTCACCAAGTACTGGAGTTCTGTCAAAACCACGAAGTCTAAGTCATGCCCTCCACATTCTGAAAGTTCTGGACAAAAACAACAGCTGCTATTAAGTTAGGAATTGATACCTGCGCCAGTTGTTGGTACCCTGAAATTACTCAATGATGTCCCGCGATAGGAACTACGTAGTTAGCGCTAGCTTTCCGCCAAAGATTCTTCGTTTCCTCAGTGCATCTTATAGTTTGCTACCGAAAGCTAGATACTGGACAAAAGAACTCGATTTTAAGCGCAATCTTGGAAGATGTGAACCCCATACTGTATTTAGGTAGTACCATGATTGTTCTGCGGTTTTAAAAACAAAAGTACCGAGTTTTTTGTGGATGCGATTTTATATCCAAAAATGGCATTTAGAAGAATTCGGTATTATATATAAGATGGAGAAAATCAACGGTTTAATTTGGAAGTAACGAATTTCATAAAATTTCAATATATGATGTTAAAAGTGCCTTTAAATTGTGGAATGCCATTACATAGTGGTATAACTACTACCAATTACCTTAAAATCAGCGTTGGATACGTTGTGGTTTATTAATGAGATCAACTTTGATCTCAACCTGGCTATCATCCATGTTTCTTGTAACACAAGTATTTTCAGACTTTTCTTTGAAGAAGTATCGGATATTTCAACCTGGAAATATCATAGCAACGTCTACGCTAACAGAAACGGTGACTTTAGATTATGGGTGTGGTCGCTTAACAGAAATTCTGCTCAGTAATGCACATGCAACTTTACGACATCTGTAGAGGTGTATGACACTTTCACGTCCCGCATTCTCCAATCTCCTGATAGGCCGATATCATAGAGTAGAAGGATAGAAAAGTAGTCCTTTATTCGCTTGAAAGGAAACTCCAATCAAAGTGAAAACCACTTCAAGTTCACTTTAAGTTCTTGGCGTATTGTATCGTCCACAAACTCTTGTGTGCTTATATTTTTCTTTTAAAAGCTCAGAAGTGTAGCTTTAAAAACCCATAAGTTCAAGTTGCAAAGGTTATTTGAAATTCTAATGCGATATTTATTCAACAAGTCATTGGAAAAGGAATAGTTTTATCATCCACATTGTTTAATTTATATGTTCGCGATCTAGTTATAAAGTGAAGTGATGAAATACAGTTTGGGATAAAATTAAAACTTTGAAATTAATATTTCTGATGATGAAATAGTTAACTAAAAATAGAGATCATTTACAACGAACTTTGCTCATCAGAAATATATTACATCTCCATTGTATCTACAAAAAGTAAATAATTGATTTTAAAGGGAAGAAATCTATCAGGTGTAATACGAGTATATTAATGAAGGGAAGAATTTTGGAACGGAAGTTCCAACTCACTGATCTAGGATATGATAATAATTTTACATACTATCAATAAATAGAGCTGAAAATTAAAATATTTCAACCTATTAGTAAAAGGTCTCCTCTCTCTCTCTCTCTCTCTCTCTCTCTCTCTCTCTCTCTCTCTCTCTCTCTCTCTCTCTCTCTCTCTCTCTCTCTCTCTCTCTCTCTCTCTTTCTCTCCCCCCCCCCCCCCCACACACACACACACTCTTCTAATTTCATCTCTTACATGTTGCTTCAGAGCTACGGACAAATGCTGCAGAGGGTTGCGTTTTGAAACGAATTCTCTGTACTATCAGGAGGCACTCATTCTTACCCCTTAGCTTGTTCGAGGTTTGCAAGGTCCCCGTTTATTAGAGGGCTATAAGCCTTTGAGGGGAAAATTGGAAGGGGATTTTATAACGTTCTGTCTATCGTACTATTACTGTAGTTCTTAATCGTGAAAAACAACCTCGCATACAGACGTATCAATTGAGTTAATGAGGTTTATAGATAGTGTGCACTAAAATAGATAAAATAACAAACAAAACAATTATCTTAACTATAACATTTTTCATTTAAATATTAGAAGAAAATTGAATGAAATTGCAAGACATGTTTATGAAATAGAAGGTATTATCAAAGAAAATAATTAACTATTGGCCAATTAGTAAGAGAGGTATGGGTCGTAATTCCTAATCCTTGAAACGTGGAGGAGGAGGAGGAGGAGGAGGAGGAGGAGGAGGAGGAGGAGGAGGAGGAGGAGGAGGAGGAGGAGGAGGAGGAGGAGGAGGAGGAGGAGGAGGAGGAGGAGGAGGAGGAGGAGGAGGAGGAGGAGGAGGAGGAGGAGGAGGAGGAGGAGGAGGAGGAGGAGGAGGAGGAGGAGGAGGAGGAGGAGGAGGAGGAGGAGGAGGAGGAGGAGGAGGAGGAGGAGGAGGAGGAGGAGGAGGAGGAGGAGGAGGAGGAGGAGGAGGAGGAGGAGGAGGAGGAGGAGGAGGAGGAGGAGGAGGAAGGGGAGCAGGAGGAGGAGGAAGGGGAGGAGGAGGAGGAAAATAAGAATAATTATAACGTTGTGCGTTTTAATTACTAATTGTGTTTGTGCTTATACACAAGAAGAGCTAAGAGGCCAGGATTTAATTATTTCTTATTTTCTCCCATTTTAAAAACCAAAATACTAATTAGCTTGCACTTACAATAATTGCTGTGAAACTCATATAACATTCGCAATTAAAAAGGTCTACTGTTTTATTGTAATAACGCATATAATAATTGCTTTTGTTTACTCATTTAAAAAGACATTCTGGTACCACTTGTATGTCACGCATGTTTGACTTCCAGAGACAGGCAAAACATAAAGGAAAATGTACCAAAATGTACAGTGCTTTTGCCAGAATATGAATAAAGGATTAAAGTATATTCACTGCAGAATCTTGCCATAATTTAACAATAAATTATGAAACGCAATAAAAACTACGTAAAAATAAATTAGTTACTACTTCGTATGTTATTTCGTAAAAAACGCTTTGAACGTTTCACTGAAGTTACCAGTTATCAGTTAGCAAAAATAAGGTAAGATTGTAATAATATTAAAGAGAACCACTCCCATCAAAGTAGTACGATATGGTATATGAAAAAATGACAATATTAAGGAATTATGACTACTGACCGTGTTTCTGGTAGTAAATTAGAATTCAGATTTTTTCGTTAAGAATTTGTCATTAAATATTTGAAGGATAGTGTATGTTCGGCTACTTCACATAAAGGTGAAACCGCATATCGGCAAAACACTAGAAGGTGCGTCAGTGATCTCAATTCACACCAGAAATTTGAAGTAAAATTCTGTTTTTGTCATTGAAAATAGTGTTTCAAGATGAGCATTTATAATACTATTTGATTTGGCGTTCAACTGTGACTTAGTTCATATAAACTTCAAAGTAGAATTCAACAGTTTCCCTACTTAGGAAGCTTTCTTTGAACTCCAAAGAATTATTTTAAACTCTCATTTTGTTGGTAATATTTATAGCAAATAAATATCTTTCTGGCATTATACTTCTGTATCAGTTTTGTCAGGCTTTAGATCTCCAGGGAAACTTATGTGTTATCAGACTCATATGCATACATAGTTGGAATTCCGCTATAACAGTATGTTAGATATTCATTAAGAACTACATCAAAGGCTAAGGAATAGTTCCTGGGCATTCCAGTTCCATCTTGGAATTCCATTGCATCTAAATGCCAGATCGCCCCCATTCCACTGGACCTATTCGAATTCCTCACAAACACTAATTCGTTTTAAATTCCTCCAGACAGGAGGCCAGTTGCGATACTCACGTCTAGCATTGGGAGGAACTGGTGATTCGGACATATCCCAGCTTTCTCTCGATCGAACATTCCTATAAGCTCTTTGTTCGTTTTTCTAAAAATCTGACCTGTTCGTGATTTACTGACATTTCTCATGCTATAGCAAGAGTATCCCATTTACCATACGAGCCTTGACCCGTTCATTTACAGGCCAGTACGTCCGTTCTAAATATGGACATTTATTTAGAAACAAAACATTTTACTGCACCTCAGTGCTGAAATTGATACTTCTGTAGTGATAATTTATTTGTTTATGTAATAAATGCAAAAATTTACTTCTACAAAATAAACCAATACAAGGTAACTATTTAAGTTTCAAAACCCGCTAAAGCAGAGTTGAAACTTCAGCTTACAAGAACCCAACCATTTTGTTTATTAGTTACTCATATAATCTGCATTAAGTAAAAATATAAGATACTAATTACCACCTTCATAGTTAGCTCTATTCATTTTTTTCTTTGTAAAATAGTTTCATAGTTGCACTGTGGCTGAGCGGTTAGACCCTCTCTTATCTCATCCCAGGCGGCTAGATGCGTAGTTTGTTTTGAATAAAGTGGCGTCTGGGCGAGGTTTCTCCGAGTAATTTGATTTCTCCTATTGTTCATTTCACCAAATGCCTAATCATCATCTTTCTTTTCATTATTTCACCCTCATTTCGTGTCTTCTCATTCCTCACTCTAATACCATATTTCGTGTTGTAAATAGCATTATTTTGGCTACACTTTGATTCATGGTTTGATAGACCCCAGGCCTGTAAGTTCTGCAATTCCTGGGGTTTTAAATCCTCCATACTAGGAGGATAAACGCAGACAGCAGAAGGAACCGATTTATTAGTTAGTTCTACGGTTTACAACATATCTTCCATAGTTTTGTATCTTTTGTATACAGAATCCTGCACTGATTGTAAAGATAAAATAAATAAGAAACGTATTTAAAATAAGATATGACCACAGGCAGCTATAAAGATGGCTATGAAATGGTTTTAGTTTCAGTTGTTTTTTTATTGCTGAGCCCCTTGAAACTGAAGACAGTGTAAGACCTGAGGGTTTAAAATTGGCATTGTAACTTAGATATTTCGAAAACTCATTAAATTGCTTAAAGTACTGGAATATGCATTAGCAAAATTCATTATGTGCCTTTTCAGTTAACGTCTGATATATTACACTACTATAGTTTGCTCTAGCCTGGTGCAAATCCTTCCCAGAAACATTTATTATTATACTGACTTCATCCTTATCCACAT
Organism: Mantis religiosa; assembly: GCA_030765055.1. NCBI lineage: Eukaryota > Metazoa > Arthropoda > Insecta > Mantodea > Mantidae > Mantis > Mantis religiosa. The sequence continues at coordinate 81,984,339 of CM060953.1, forward strand.
GTACATTTATACAAATCATTTATTGCATTTTCCTCGTAGGTAAAACGAGATATGGGAGTACAATGGGTTTACTATGCGAGAGCCTTCAAATTTAGTTTTATTTGAATGGTCAAGATATTGTAATATCCCTCGCTGCCAGGCACTATCCGGGATCTTAATTTTTACTGAATGCTGAAAAATGTACTGCATTCACATAAAAAACTGTTACCATTTTTTGAGCTGGCGAACGAGAACACATTACTCGGGGGTTTCACTCAGAGGCTTAATATACAATTCAGAACAATATTAAAGACACTTTCACAATCACTATTTATATTTATTATACCTTAAATAATCTTTTACAGTGTCCAGCGTCGTCCATCTCCTCGGTTGTCCACACACCACCACGCTTAGTCACACACACACCATAGCTACACCGAGCTATTCCAACAACCGCTCACACACCCCAACATACAACTCTTCATACACAAATAACAAGATGGGCGACGTGCCAATAACTCAATACATCATGTACAAATAATGCAATACCTTATTTACAAATTCCACAAGGGCTGTTCCATTAATTTATTTATTATTGTTATTTACATGAGTGGAGCCAAGGGAGCAAACAGTAGTTGGAACAGCCTATTACGTAACAGACGGAAAGAAGGACATTTGTACTAACGACTACTCTAATAAACTCAAGATAATCCACATAATTAACCTAACAAAACCCTACATTTCCCTCCCCTCTAGAAAAAGACGAGCCCCTGCTCGTCGGACTAATAGCAAACAGCAAGACACACAAAAGAAAAGCACTAAGGGTAGCCCCTAACCTATCATTAGAAAACACAAACATGAAAAGTACCAATAAATGAATTTCTGAGAGGCCCCTCCCAATGAGTCACGATGCATGATGTTGTCTACACCACTAATCCCAGAGTCCACTGAACCAACCCTACACCACTGGAACACTGATGGAAGTCACAGAGGCGCAGCACGACGATTACAACCATTTGGAGTAGCAGACCGACCCTGAAGATGAAAACTGGGAAAACTGGTGGTTACCACAAATGGCACATACCTGATGTCACAGACAGTTCCAAACATAGGGGACGAAGAAATTCATATAAATAAAATTCCATCATTTCAAGTTTTGCTTGACTTTTCAGCAGCTCGATCCCTCCTAGTAGTTAGCCTAGCTTCATTGAGCAAAATGGAGGTCCAGCTTCTAGACTTGGCTGCTTATGACTTAGGTCACCTCAGCATATGTATCAAGCTGATGTCACAGACAGTTCCAAATATAGGGGAGCCAGCAAGCTGTGCTGCTCTCCTGCTGCCACACACCTGTGGGGGACTGGCCACATCACCCCAAGACGAACTGCAAAGGTAACCAACTTGCTGGAATTGTGGTCTGCCATACTGATGAAGTGACCCCTTTGGTCACTCCTGAAACTTTGAGGCATAGCCAGCGTTACTGCCTCTGGTACTGGTGCTGCCGCGTTGCTGCTGCTACCTCTCCTGCTGCAACTACTGCTTCTGCTGGTAGGTGAGGGTGGCCGGGGCTCTTTGCTAGCTGCAGACGACGACACTCTTCCTGGGGCACTCCCGCACAAAACTAAACAATTATACAATTAACAATGGACAAGTATAACATAAGGCTACCCATAGTTAAATATACCTTTGGAGGGAAATGTAAGGGGGTAAATCAAAAGTGACAATAACATAAAAACAACAAAACAAAAATTATAACATGAAGTGTATCCGGATACTAAATACACTTTTGAGATGGCCATCTCCACACACTCATTCACACAACAAAACTCCTAAAATACTACAACTGGGATAAAAAAAACTAAGAAAGTTCTTCATCCGGGAACTGCCGTGACGGTGAAGAGAGCTCAACCCTGATATTTAAAAGAAAAAATCTGAAACAAAGGACTAAGCATCTTAACAGCAAATGAAATAATACTTCAGTGACTGGCCAGTGACAAAACTTAATACCCACCCTAAAGCATCTTATAACTCAAACCTCCGCGCACTAGTGAGCGCATCACAGCGGTTTCACTAGGCGTCACTCCAGTACTGGGGTCACTCCCAGGTGCGCAGCGGCTTCCTTAGGGACGACTCCTCTTCTACAATGTGCTGCAGTCACGACGGTGCTCACATTGAACTCGAATAACCACTAGGATGTGGCGGCTGGCTTCGCAGCTGAGCCACACACTATACTGCTACTTCGATAAAGATGGTACATGAGTAAAACACTGAAACAGTCACGATAAAACGTTAATAGCTCTGATATAAACGGAATGGTTGGCACGGGATTCCTGGGAGAACATCATAAATAATCAAAAATATGAACAATTAAGTGGACTTAAGCAAATGACGAAATGGTAGTCACACAAGAGGTTAAACAAAATATGCATCAATAGAATTATATGTAAAGCATAGCAAAGCATCATTAACTGAGTTTATCAGACGATGAACTGACCCTGAGAGGGAGAAAAAAAAAGAAGAAAAAAAATTAAGCACGATAAGGGCCAGTAGGATCGTGATACGGGAAGATGCGGGAAACATGGATGGACTGTAACTTAGCCCTAGGAGCATTCGGTCGACGTACAACATAAGTCACAGGTGTGAGCTTCTTCACAATTTCAAACGGGCCAAAATAGCGGTGTAGGAGCTTGGTGCATTTGCCTCGTTTCCTAACGGGGGTAAAAACTTTAACTAATTGACCAACATTAAAGGACATATCTCGATGTTTGGCATCATACTGAGACTTCTGTTTGATCTGTTGCTTGTTGATGTTGTGGATGGCAAGCTCACGGGCCTTCTGGATGTCCTCTAAAGTCTTCCGGACGAACAAGTCGTTAGTAGTAGCCTGTAACTGAACTTCATTAGGGAGAACAGGCTCTCGTCCATACATCAGGAAAAACGGAGAAAACTTGGTCGTCTGCTGTACAGAAGAATTGTAAGAAAATATAACATAAGGCAACACCGTATCCCAATTACGCTGATTGTCATCAATAAAATGGCTCAACATATTAACTAGTGTGGCATTGAAACGTTCCGTGAGCCCGTTCGTCTGTGGATGATAAGAGCTAGTAAAGTTAGGAGAAATAGACAGAGATTTTAGTAACTCCTGCGTGACCTGGCTGAGGAACACAGTACCCCGATCGGATAGCAATGTCTCAGGAGCACCATGACGACAGACGACATTCTGTAAAATAAACCTGGTGACATGAGGAACAGTAGCCGCTGGAAGCGGAGCAGCCTCGACCCATCTAGTGGCATACTCGGTGCACACAATAATGTGGCGGTTGCCAGTGGATGACCTAGGAAGATGACCCAAAAGGTCAATACCCCAACGTTGACCTACAGCTAAAACAGGAAGAGGTTGAAGTAATCCTGCGGGCTTCAAGTTCTTAGGGCCTTTACGCGATTGGCAGCTCGGGCAGGTCCTCACAAAATGTTCGATATCTTTCTTCATGCCAATCCAATAGTATCTGGAATGAATCTTATTATAAGTTTTAGAAAACCCAAGGTGACCCGAAAGTGGATCATCATGACAAGAGGTAAGAATCTCATGCTTCAACGACTCTGGAATCACCAGTAAATGCAGAGGACCCGTGGAACCAGCATTTTTCCTATATAAAGCACCAGATTTAAGAGAATAGGTGGCAGTTTGGCGCAGAAGCTTCGGAGTAGCATTAGTGTCGTCCACTAAGGTATCCATTAGAGGACGCAGCAGTGGATCAGCTTTCTGTTTCTCCGCAACTTCTATAGGAGAAAGTAAACAAGTTAATACATCATCCAATTGCTCCACTTGATGTTCCTGGGGTTGCAGCACAGGAAACCTAGATAAAGTGTCTGCATCGTTATGCTTTTTACCAGATTTGTAACAGATAGTATAATCAAACTCCTGTAGTTTAAGGCTCCAGCGAGCCAGACGCCCTGTAAGATCTTTCAGATTATTTAGATAACACAATGAATGGTGGTCAGAAATCACATGAACTTTATAACCATATACAAATGTTCTAAAATGTGTGAAACCAAAAACAATAGCTAGGAGCTCCAACTCTGGAACACCATAATTACGCTCACACTTGGACAACAATCTAGAGGCATAAGCAACAGGTGTTAACTGGTCGTTTACAGATTGCAACAAAACACACCCTATGCCTACACCACTAGCATCAGTGTGGAGCTCTGTGTACGCTCCAGGAGTATAGTGTGCTAACACCGGTGCAGAAGTCAGCGCATCCTTCAAGGCCTGAAAAGCATGCTGTTGGTCAGAACCCCAAACAAAATCACAGTTCTTTTTAGTCAATTGTGTTAAAGGATGGGCAATGTCAGCATAACCTTTCACAAACTTTCGATAAAAATTGAACAAACCAAGGACCTTCCTGACATCCCTGACATTCTTAGGCTGAGGTAAATTTTGAATCACAGTTATCTTGTCTGAGTCTGGAGATATGCCCTCATTAGAGACTTCAAAACCCAAAAGTTTGACACGGTTCATGGCAAAGAAACATTTCTGCGGTTTCAATTTAAAGTTGAAAAGCACCAAACGCTGAAAAACAGCCTCTAAATTATCCAGTAGTTCCTCAAAAGAATGAGCATAAACAAGGATATCATCAAGGTAAGCCAGAGCTTTCTTAAATTTTAAATCACCTAACAACTTTTCAGCAATGTAAGAAAAGAAACGGGGAGCATTGGCTAGTCCAAAGGAAAGTCTTTCAAATTCAAATTGACCACTGTGGCAAACAAACGCCGTGAATGGCTTGGCGTGCTCCTCAAGGGGGACCTGAAAATAAGCAGAAAGAAGATCCAACGAGCAGAACCAGGACACTCCATGCAATGAGCTAAGCAAGTCGTCGATGATGGGAAGTGGAAAAGATGATGGGATGGTCACCGAGTTAAGCTTCCTGTAGTCCACACAAAATCTGGTCGAGCCATCCTTTTTCTTAACTAGCACCACAGGAGAACTCCACGGAGACTGAGAATCCCTGATGATCCCAGCATCTTTCATCTCTTGAACCTGCTGATCGATGATTTCACGTTGCTTGATAGGAACTCTATACGGGCGCTGCTTAATAGGAGTTGGGTCAGAAACCTGTATATCAAATTTAGCAACATTGGTCATACCTAAATCCTGCAAGGTGGTTGCAAAAACATGAGAATATTTCAATAAAAGAGCATGAAGTTTATCTTTCTGGCTAGAAGACAATTTATTATTTACATTAAACTGAAAGTTTGGTGCTTCCAAGGGCGTGATATCCTGAGGCGAGATTGAATGACTCTGAACAAAAGCAACATCTTGGACATTAGCTAAGGTCGTGCGAGAAAACAAAGTCTTAGGCTCTGGTGATGCATTTTGAACAGGCACAATATAATCTTGTCGGGGTGAGCAAACCATTTGAGGAATGGATATCTGTTTCTTTTGCAAAATACCTGGCACAGGCTCAAACATTACATCACAATCAATGGGTGAAGAAAGTTCTACTGCTACATGACAAACCGAAAATGGAGGAATCTGGACATCTTCTTTAACAAACACTTTGTTTGCTGGTTTAGTTACATCACCCTCAGTAAACGGCACTACAGCAATATCTGACATGGGGAGTTCTGTGTTCTCTACCATAGAAATATGACACAACTTGTCATCTACATGAATCACAACATCATTTTTAACATAATCAATAATAGCTTTGTGTGCAGACAAAAAATCATTACCTAAAATCAAGTCATGTGCTAGCCCTTTTACAACAAGAACATCTTCCTGAAAGAGACAGTTATTAATTGAAAAATCCAAAGGTAGGTGGTATGCAGCATTCAAAAGCTTGTTTCCAGCAGTTCTAAGTAAAATATCCACAGGCTGCAATTTAGAAATATCAGATACGTGTACAGCATTGACAATACTGACAGCACTGCCAGTATCGAGAAGAACCTTCACAGGGGTATTATTAATGGACCCTGAAACTTGTAAAACATCGCCAAAAGGTAAAGTTGAACTTGACGACTGATCAGGCTTGCTGTCGTGATGAACCTCTGCTACCGTGGCCTGTTTGAGGCACCGCGCTGGGCGTTTTTTGAACTATAAGCATCTGAAGATTGCCTGCAAGGTTGGTTACAATTATAGCATACAAAGTTAGCAGTACGTCCACCATTGGAGCAGTTACCAGCTTGGCGGGGAGATGACCTCGTTACTGGGTCAGAATTAGCAGGAACCTGCAAAGATTGAAGTTGATTGGCTAAACGGTCCATTTTGGCTGCAAGCTCTGACATCATATCCTGAGAAGGTGCTGGTGATGGCGACGGGAGTGACAAACACTCTGACGCTGCAACAGAACGGCCAGATAAAGATTGAGGTGCAGAAACAACTGGGTATCCAGGTATGGACAGCGGCACATTACTATGCAGTTGATTATACACCAGGTGTTGTCGGTTCTGGATGTAGAACTCAGCTTTATCAATGCGCTTAATAGCTTGCAAAACCTCCTCTACAGTAAGCAAATTCAAAGGTAAGAGAAACTGGACATACTGTGGTTTCAACCCTTTATACAAATTCTTAATTTGCTCTGGCTGAGACATAAGAGAATTTACTTTATCACACAATACTAGCACATCATAAATGTAGTTAAGCACAGGCTCAGAATCACGCTGAACACGTTGGCGAAGTTGGATCTCATACACATCATCCTGGTGAGCTACCTGAAAAGCTGTAAGAAAAGCATCTTTCAAAATAAACCAGTCGTGAGCGGGACACCTATGGCAAAACGTCTTGTACCATGCTACAGCAGTACCTTTAAGATAGCATGGGAAAAACTGCAACTTTTGAGTACTGTTCCATGCATTAGCACGAGCAACCATTTCAAAATTAGTCATAAAATCGTTAACACATTCATAAGGAGCAGCTGAAAAACAAGATGGCTGTATAAAGGTTTGAGAAACAGGTTTTATTGAAGCCATCGTGTTAGTGATGGTAGATTGTACCGCAACCAGAAGGTCAGTATTCTGTGCAATAATTCCGGGGGGTGACTGATCAGGCACCGAACTACGTTCATCAGGCTCGACATCTGTGCCGACAGCGGATGTATGTACATTGGTGTTATTCTCCACAAAATTTTCCATGGTGAAAGAAAAGATAACGATGTACACATGCAAAATTACTACAAAAATCACTGATAGTGACTACTATTCGTAATAGAACACAAGATTTGAAATTCCTGCAGAAATAGCAACACGGTGAGAACACAATACGTGACTGAATAACACTAGCACTGCACAAAATGCTGCAAAGAAAATCCTGATTATTACAATGCAAATGGAAATGAAAACCCATGCAAAAAGATAGATCATCAACGTAAAATTTCTAACTGAGCATAACCGCAAACAGAATCACAAGGATTAAGCCCAAAAGCACTGCATTTCCTGCACAAAACAAAAGAACATGTTAATACGAGAACAAATAATGCAGGGGTGACGTCACTACCCAAGTTACTTATCATAAGATGGCTACCGCCGTCCTACGCAGAACTGAAATTGAACGCAATTAATGAAATATATATCAATAAAGCATATTTACACTTAAACTGATGCTAAAATGAACAAACACGGCGCCTCCACCAAATGTAATATCCCTCGCTGCCAGGCACTATCCGGGATCTTAATTTTTACTGAATGCTGAAAAATGTACTGCATTCACATCAAAAACTGTTACCATTTTTTGAGCTGGCGAACGAGAACACATTACTCGGGGGTTTCACTCAGAGGCTTAATATACAATTCAGAACAATATTAAAGACACTTTCACAATCACTATTTATATTTATTATACCTTAAATAATCTTTTACAGTGTCCAGCGTCGTCCATCTCCTCGGTTGTCCACACACCACCACGCTTAGTCACACACACACCATAGCTACACCGAGCTATTCCAACAACCGCTCACACACCCCAACATACAACTCTTCATACACAAATAACAAGATGGGCGACGTGCCAATAACTCAATACATCATGTACAAATAATGCAATACCTTATTTACAAATTCCACAAGGGCTGTTCCATTAATTTATTTATTATTGTTATTTACATGAGTGGAGCCAAGGGAGCAAACAGTAGTTGGAACAGCCTATTACGTAACAGACGGAAAGAAGGACATTTGTACTAACGACTACTCTAATAAACTCAAGATAAACCACATAATTAACCTAACAAAACCCTACAATATAAATCGAATGGATTCCTATTCGAGAGAAGTTTAAATATTTAAAAGTTAAAAAAGTACCATAATTATTTTAAAAATGATTAGTTCCTCGAACAGGAACTGTTTTTTCTTCAAGAGAGTCTATATTTTTATGTAGTATTTTGCGGTTTACCAGTTAAGATAAAACCCAGTAAAAAGAAAACTTCAGAGCTATTTCCATACAATATAAAATATGCATTTTATTTCGTATTAGAATATCTCAAACACGTGGTATTTGAATACGAGCAATTAGAGCTGTTTTGGGAAACTGTAAACGGTAGCCAGGAGTAACGAATTTTAATAAAAAATTGCAAATTGAAAAATTCTGAAGCTTGATATTAAGCACAGATATTGCTTAAGTACTTCAATCAACAGGCTGCAAATATCATTAAATGTGTTACCTAAGTGGTTAAAATGTGGCGAGTGGTATTAAATGGAAACTAAAATATTCTCCTGAAGATCCTATCAAAATCCACCCCATTGGAACTGCAGGGGAAACAACTAACATGACAGCTCCAGAAACACCAGTCAAATACTTACGCGTAATGCTTGACAATAAATTAACCTGGAATTCTCATATATATTATATTTCCACAATAGCCATTTCTAGAATAAACAAGCTGTATCCATTGCTACAGAAGAAATCACAGCCTGCTCTGGAGTGTTCAATATTGATTTAAAAATCTCTTCTACGCCCCATAATTTTTTAACTGCTCCTCTATGGGGCGCAGCCAGCCAAAGCCACATTCATCGAATCCAGGTTATGCAAAACGAATTTCTCCGCAATATTACAGAGGCTCTATGGTTAATTAGAAATAATCAGCTTCATCAGGAATTTAGTATCATTCGCATACATCTGTACTTCATATTGATATCAAAGACATTCTTCGTTAGATTATCCGAAGTACCAGGCGCTGTAACCTATGACATTGGACGAAGAAACTTATAAAGGACCAGATTGAAAAGAAAACTGCCTCAAAATACTCTACTCACTGATTCAGAAAATGGCGAATGGCCTCGCTAACTCAAAGTATATTCTCTATTTTTCTCATAACACCACTGATTATAATCTGACCTGACATAGCTAACCTCTTGTTTCAATAATTATCCATCTTATTTAATTTTATTTTATGCGTTAGTTATCCTGTTATATATCTTATCGTTTATCATTTCTTTGTTTATATTATAAATTTATCACCCATTGTATATGTAAGAGAACAGTAATTCCTCACTTGTTGAGTTGCATGTGGTACTTAAGTAATTTCTCAATGGCTTGCATAGCAATACTGCTGATCACCCAAGTAATAAAATTTTTAAAAATGCTCAAAATTTAAACAAAACTTCATTTTCGACATATCATTTTACAGAACAGACAGTTTTCCAGGACTAGTTATATACGATTCAGAACCGCCCAAAGCATGCACTTCTAGTCAAATGTCGTTGTCGAATTTTTAGGGAACTTCATACTTGACAGCGGGAGATGTGTGAAAAGAAATTAAAATTTTACCCTAACACATTCTTTTGGTACTCACCCTCTTCCTAGCATCAAATTAGTGGTATAAAAATCATCCACGGCAGAAACTACAACCACATTCTGTTACACGCAGTATGAAAGGTAATAAAAATGTGAAAACACTTTGTCCCTTAGAAATTTGAAGTAACTGTTGTGGTGAAGGGTAAAATGCATTTCTTCCTAATGTAAATGACCTTGTGTATTTAAAGATATGTTACGTTAAGTGTTTAAAGATAAGCTGGGAAATAAAAAGTTATGATTACAAGCACTTTGCTATCAAACTATTCATTACAATTCTTTGGCTAGTTTATCAATTATTCATTGCTCTTAATAAGCGCTGTGCATAGCATTTCTCTTAAATAAAATGTCCTTTTGGTGGGGGGGATTCGGGAGGAAGGATGAGGTGAGAGGAGAGTGCGGTCATTCCAAGGAGCCACTACAGTGCAGAAGGCAGGGTCTCCAGGTTTTACTTAGATGGAAACCACCTCCGGCAGGAGAGGGCAACGCAACTTTGCCCTACTGTAGTCCGGAGATTTCCCGATCGTCGGTTCGGAGACCGGCAACCGACCTACCGGAGGAGCAGGTAGTTCAGTCAGAGCATATCTTCCTACCATGCACCGCCCGGACTCCCGCCAACACTTCTACTCTGAAAGAGACCACCAGATGAGAGATGATATGTAATGTGGAACAGTAAGTTCGGAGGATGTAATTCACTTACCCAGCATTCGCCTAGCGACGGGAAAATCCCCGAAGGCGCCTGAGGCATCGCGAACAAATGTAAATATTACTTATAAGCAGTAACGAAACCTTATAAGACTCTTTGTACCTAAAGTTAGATGTTACATTTTATAACATTATTTTTCAGGTCACTGTTAGAAGTTTTAGATATATGCGCATACAAATATTGCACAAACGATAACCTTTAAAAATACTTCAGGAATGAGGGGAAAAAACTATATGCTAACGTAGTTACCTTGTTACAACAGAATGAGGCCAGGCATTTGCATGTAACCCGGTCCTGAGCGGCCATGTCCCCAGCATACAAATTTGTACCAAAAGAAAGAAAAGAAGATTCGTGCACTGAGTTCTCCGGCGAGGAAAAATAGGTATGCTAGTTTAGCCCTTTGCTAGCCTGCACATATGTGAACATAATAATGTGCATGAAGAAAAACATGCATAATATAAGCATATTTGGACATCCTGACATGAATGTCCTCGCATTTTATATGTGAGCAGCACAGCTTTCAAAATACTTTGAACTGAGAAACGATGCCGCAGAAAATACTAGTAATAATGACTGAAACATTAATCACACTGCTTTATAACTGTAATCGCCTCTTAAGTCCTTATCTCTGTGAATAGTTTTGTATAACTGATAAACCGTAGGAGATACAAAAAATCTTACTACACAAAGATTGAACATACACGCTATATAACTTGAACTAAAGGTCTTTCAGCAAGAGTGTGCTGTCTTTAAGCTAAAATAAAACACGTTCTTTTTGTGTAGTTTACGTCCTGGAACGTTAAGTCATATCGGACGTTGAATCAAATGGGTGAAATGATGCTGAAAATGAATCCAGGGTCCATGGAGCTTAGAGTTACCTGACCTTCGTCTACCAGGATAAGGGAAATTCCCGGTAAAAGTCTTATCCAGGTAACTAACCCTGACCGAGATTTGAACTCGGGACATCTTGAACGTGAGGAGGACACGCTGCCATCTACGCTACCGAGGCGGGTAACACGTTCTATAAATAATATATTTTTTTTTATTTTGGAAGATAATTAATGTTATTACAAGTGGAAGAGAACATTAGTTAAGTGACCGCCGCGACTTAGTTGGTTTGCGCGTATACGGTTGACCCAATTTTCAATGACAGAAGATTGTAAATTAGGCCCAATAACATTATCATGTTTATAAGATCGTTGACTGTTTCTGGCTTGTTGGCATAAACTCGAGATTTAACATAACCCCACAAGAAGTAATCCAACGGCATTAAATCAGATAATCTCGGGGACCAGGTTAGGTGACCACCACGGAAAATGGCGAAACCTGTGAACTTCTCATTCAAAACATTGATTGTTTCGAGAGCAATGACACCATCTTGCTGGAAGCAGATGTTTCTAAGGTCCATGCCATCCAATTGAGGCCAAAAGTTGTCCCATATAAAAATGGAGTGTCTTTCTCCATTCACAGAGCTTCTCCATCTTTCTCTTGGAGAAAAATATGGACCAGTAACTCCTCCACACCAAAATCGAAAACACACAGTAACCTTTTGGGGATGAAGCGGTCGTTCTTGAATCTGAATAGGGTGGTGATTGCTCCAATAGCGGCAATTTTGTTTCTTAACAAAATCCTCAATACAAAAGTGAGATTTATCGCTGAAGATGATTTTTCGGCAAAAGTTCGACAAATATTCCAATTGCTCCATATCCCAGTTCGAGAATACACGGCGCAACCTATAGTCGTTGGGCTCTAGTTCTTGGGTTAACACCATTTTGTAAATGTGCAAATGTGCAGAATTTGCCAAGTTGTGGTCGGCGAAAGATCTAATCCTGGCATTCAACGATCACTTGATTGCCTTCCATTCCCGAAATTTTTTTGGCAATTTGCTGGCTGTGTAAATTCATACACTCTTTTCAACTAGGAATACGTCATGCGTGTTTGCTTCTCATGAATTACAAAGGGAACGAAATTTTATAGATGTCACATATGCACCTACTAGCTGTGCTAAAATGACGTGGGTATCCCTTCAAGTCTCTGCAGTCCCATATTCCCTTTGCACCTGCAATATAATTAACAACAGATACATTTTCTGGAAATGTTTGTTCATATCTACTTAACATAAATTAGAAATAAACATCTGCAAGAAGGTTTTATAGTATAAAGAATGTCATACATTTTCATGTTAATTGAAATAAACTGTTACATAAATATTGTGACTTTGTGGGTTCGTATAATTTAAAGTCGAGTTTGCAGAAATTCAAACTGCTCTGTATTTCCGTAGAAAGTTTGTACTGCCTTTGACAGCGCAGAACTACATAACATACACAAATACAACTTTCAAGGTCGTCTGCCACACGACCACAAACAAGAGTCCACTTTCAAGTCACAGCTGCATGCACAGGATTATCAAGTCCAATTACGACTTTCCCTTGACAAACTAGCCGCGGCTTCTTTTATACCTCCACTCATAGTTCTAGAAATTAGTGGAACGTTTTATAACGATCAAGACGGCACCAGAAAGAAGAACCTTCCAGACATTTATCTGTCTCTTTCTTTCTCTGTTTCAGAAAGGCTTTATCTCCGCGCTGCACTATTTGTTTCTTTGCGCGCGACGGCCCCGCCTGTCGCAACAATGCCTCGCGACAGTATTTTTCAATTTAAATATAATATAAAATTATCTTATTTTACTTATACTTTAAAAATTTAATCCCTTTTAAAATTAAGTATATTAAATGTTTAAATGATGAAATATTTATAGCTAAAAGATGGATAGAGGAAATCAATTCATAGTCCGTTTTGAAGTTTTTTGCTGTCTACTGACATAACAATTCATAATGTGTGCACGAATTTTTAAGAGACAGATGACTATAATGAGTATAACAAATAACGTCAAAATTCAAACCAATAAAGAATATCTAATATGATAAATGCCAAAAAAGTTTATCTAGAATAAATCATATATTTCAAAGAGGTATACCATATTGGTACGTCTTTATCTATTTCTTATGCTTTACTCCCTATACAAAATTATAAAGAATTTCCTCCTAATGAAGGAGACTTCATAGACTAGAAAACTCAATATAGGTGTTATAAATATATAGAAAATTAATATAATTACTTTGTACAGATTCTTGAATGTTTCTTCACTAAGTTCTGTATGTCACCTATACCGAGCGGGATGGCTTTGGCGGTGGTCCGTATTGGAGAGTCCCGGGTTCGATTGACGTGGCCGAACTACCTGACCCATTGCTTGTTTCGGGGTTTTCCCGCGTCACTAGGTGAATGCTGGGTGGGTTAATTACATCAGCCGAATTTTCTGTCCCTCTGTTTCCATTATTTCACATCACGTCTCATCTGGTGGTGTCATGACTCCTTGGGTTAGCCGCTCCCACTCTGTCTCCTCGCTCCTCATCCTTCCTTTCGGGGATGCCCCACTTGGAAATTAGGTACAATAAACCACAATTTTCGGTGCCGGATCGCCTCCTTAGAAATGCTAATCCTAACCCTGTCACATAGTAATCCCTTTCAACTTTTCCTCGAAAAACACCTTAGTTCACGTTGTAATTTCTCTTATAAGAACTTGTTCCACAGTTCACTGTCACTATCTTACACAGTAACATCGCAATCCTCATCAAAATATGGCCAACGTAGCCTCCTCTCCCTGATTGTTCACTCTCTGAAGAGTCGTATACAAGACGTCTAAAATCCCTTGCAGCAAGAGACTCGCTGTTGGTGCTACAAACTCGCTTGAAGAGCTTTCCGCTCATTCGCATCGTCAGAGGCACTATAGGACTTAGTAGTCGGCCGGAGGTTTTCCCGGTCCGGGTGTCATTTGCCGCAGTACCTAGCCGCTTTGTGGCTTAACCTGTGAGACGAGTGGAATGAATTTATTTTCTGCTTGGGGTAGATTGTGGATAACTTTGGTGTATGATTTCTGTAGTTCTGTTGATATCGAAGGCCCTTGAAATTCGGAAGGCACTTGTATATCGTTCCCCCGTTTGGAGAGAAACGCTTTGATACGTTTCACTCCGTTATGATTACGGGTTGCATATAGCTTGTACCATCAGGGGCACTCTGATGCTTAGGGCACCGGGAGTTGCTTTATCGTCGAGTGACATAGGGATGCTCGGTTTAACCAAGGGTTTCCATTAAATCTATCGGGAGCTTGAAAGATTTCAGGCGTTCTTGGTTCCTCTGGTCTTATCTGCCCAGAGTGTTCACCAAAGAATTGGGATCTCTTTGAATGTTGTCGTACATTGATCGTGCCTGCTCTCGGATGACATCGACAGTATCACAGATGATTCTGAAAGCCCTGTTCTGCAGCGTCTGGAGCCTGAAGAAGGTGTAATTAGCCATTGCTCCCCAGGTCTCGCAGCCCTATAGAACCATAGGCGGAATGATCGCCCGATACAGCTGGAGCTTTAGACGGAGGGGCATGGTAGAGTGGAAAACGGAGCGCGGCGTACGCTAGCTGGACCTTGCCCTTGACGTGTGCTAACTTAAGGTCCATCGTTACTCCGAGATTCTTGGTAGTTTGCAACCAGGGATTCCACGGCGCCGTAAAACGGCGTCCTCTGCTGTAGCCGGGTGGCTCTGGTTTACGCCAAGGGAATCGCAGAGCTCTTCTCCGGATTAACTGCCACTCACCATTTGGCGCCACAGTCGTTAATGGCTTGGAGCTGGGTTTGAATTTGCCGAAAGCTATACGTGGAGTTTCTAAGATCGCGAGATCGTCCGCGTACTGACAGTTGTGGGTACCCTGGTGTGTAGGGATATCGGCCATGAAAGCTGACAGAATTGCCGGCGATATTTGGCTAAGATAGAAGAGACAACACTTGGTTTCATTACATACGAAGTTACTGAGTAGTAATTATAAAGGTTAACGCACGAGATGTGTGAAAGCATTGAAGAGGCTTTGGAGTGAAACATTAGTGACAAATTACATGCATATACCAATCTCTTGCGAAGATTACCTACGAAGATATGTCTCTTACTGGTGAGGATGTGAATGATTGTCTCCGCAGACGGACAGCATGGCGACGAAGATGAAGCGTGACCCTCTTGAAGAATTCAAACCAGAAGATACCCGCGACTGCCGAAAATTGCAACTACAAATATTATCACAAGACTAGAAGGAATAGTGGGGGAAGACTGATCCGTGAACCGGGCATTTCCCCCAACTATTTTCAGAAAAAAACCCTACAATAGCACACTAGTGTTTCCGAATTCTATACAGTACCATGTATATTCAAAGGTTACATGAAGTGCTGATTACGAGTCTTCATGTTATATCGCGCACTGTTAGGTTCGTCAACCTAATCCAGAATATAGTTATATAATTATGCCAGGAAATACCATAAGGTTACAATGCCATTTAAATTTTAAAAAATAGATTAACATTTACTATCTCGTCCAGCGTACGTGGTAGTGTAGTATAACCTAAGATAACTTTAAATGCAAAACAGGAATAAAAAGGAATTTTGGTGAAAATCGCTGGAAAGTAAGGTATTTTAATCAAAATTAATTTAGGCACTTTGGGGGAAATATCACAGATCAAACATAGCTAGCTGTGGTGGTCAAAATCACATTATGTTTCGAAGGTGTACTCTATTGATTAGAAGTGTGGGGCATGCGATTCTCAAAAACATTAGCTCTGCGTCTTCTGACATCGTACATGGGCAAGCGATTTTTATGTTTCTTGTTTAACCAAGTATTATCCTCACATTCGAGTTCTCCAGTACGCTGATGATATCTGTTTGTACGCTCGGTCCTCTAGTTTTTGGATTACTCGTCTGTGGCTTAGTGATGCAGCCACCGATTTATCAACCTGGGCCTCTGAACACGGATTACATCTTTCACCTTCCAAGTCTACAGTCGTAGTGTTTACTAGGAAACGACGGACATTTCCTGATGGCGTTTTCAGCTTGGGACCTTTTACTTTTACCCTTGCATCTTCCGCAAAATTTTTGGGTATCTACTTGGATAGTCGCCTTTCATGGAGTCGTCACATACAGCATCTCATCTCCAAGATTGGTGCAACTCTTAATGTTCTACGCAGTATCGCTCATTCATGTTGGGGTGGGGACGCTTCCATATTACTTCTGCTATATCGTTCCCTAATTCGGTCGGTGCTGGACTATGGCTGTATCTTCTTTGGCTCTGCTTCCACATCGGTCTTGCGCAAGTTGGATATCGCTCAATACCGTGCTCTTAGATTTTGCCTGGGTGCTATGCTTTCTACACCGACGAATGCACTTTTGGTTGAGGCCTCAGAACCACCATTGAAGATACGACGACAGCTCTTAACACAGCGCTTTCTATTGCGAGTTTTCTCCGTGGATGCCCACCCAGTATTGCGGACGTTGCAGTATCTTGCTGCTAATTATCTCAACGTGGATTTTCCAGCTGTACGACGATTGCCCTTACTCTTACTGGGTTTCCGGTCTCTATACCACGCTTTTCCCTTAATTTTGAAAAGTCCCTCTCTTCCGGGGTTTCAATATCCATATGACTTACACTTCTTGAATGTTTCGGTGCATTATCTTCCTGATCACATCATTCGGACCCCAGACGTGAACGTCACCCTCTCTCATTTCTTGCAGATTACATGGCCAGATTTCACCACGATTTACACCGACGGTTCTAAATCTGCTGATGGAGTAGGTTACGCATACGTCTGTCCTTCTACTAATGCCCTGGCTCGATACCGCCTACCTATGGAGGCTTCCAGCTACACTGCAGAGGTTTTGGCCATTCGTGACACTTTGCAATATGGGATTTCTCAGGGCTTCCCCAAACTGCTGATCTTAACCGATGCGCAGAGTGTGCTGCAGAGACTCTCATCTCCCCGCTGGACGAGAGATATGCACTGTTATCTTTACGAGATACTGACGTTGGTGAACAACGCTACCATAGCTGGACATCAAATTCACTTCCTTTGGATCAGAGGGCATGTCGGAATTCGATACAATGAAGTCGCCGATCGCCTGGCAAAAGAGGGACTCACCCAAGGCACCTTCCAAGGCATCCAACTGCCCTACACGGATTTCTTCCCGGTCCTTCATCGTGACGCCTATTGTCGCTGGAATGACGCCTGGATTCGTTCGCAGTCCATCAAAGGCAAACACCACGCCGCCGTTCAGACGCATCTATCCACGACCCCTTGGTTCTCCAGCTTCAGGATTGCACGTCGACATCTCACCTCCATCATTAGAATGCGACTTGGACATGGATGTTACCCTGCGCATCTACACCGACTACGTCTCGTCGATTCCCCTGTATGTCCTGATGACCCAGGCGAAACCGCTGACCTCAATCATCTCCTGTTCAGTTTCTCTCGCTACCGAGCCCACCGTTCTTCCTTCCTCCGCCGCCTACTTCAGCAGTCTGTTCCTTTTCCCGCTAGCGTCAACACCATATTACAGTTAGGCAACAAACCTGTATACCAAGCTCTTCTACAATTTCTTAAAGAAAGTGATCTACAGATCTAGTCTCCTCCCATCCTCTTAAACTTCCTTACATTATTTTTCTTATTTTTCCCTACGATGGCCATATGGGATTTTACCGAAGGCCAAAAAAAAAAAAAAAAAAAAAAAAAAAAACCAAGTATTACGAACAAGCCTCTACTAAACAGGCTTAGAGAGTGGTAGGGGAAAGAAGCTGAATATTGGATATTTTTGTCTTTAAAGTGGCTTAAGTAATATTTTATTATAGTATTATACGTCAAGAAACCGTATAAATATATAGTAGGAACACTATAGAAGGTAACAAAGAAAAGCGGTTTATTTATTTAAATTATTCCTTTAACAAAAATTATATATATATGTATTATATATTATATATTATATTATATATATTATATATTATATTATATATATTATATATATTATATATTATATATTATATAAATTATATATATTATATATTTTGCAAGAGATGCACTTATGCTGAAATATTTTAGGTTGCGTAATATCGAATAGCAACAATCATTTAACCTTATATTATTCAGTACAACTTCCATTCATTATTTCGACGCTAGAACAAAGTTCATGAGCCCATCTAGGAAATTTGGTACAGCATATTTACTGTTCCCCACAATTGTCTAAGCATTAGAGATGGTTACATTAAAGACACTCCTCATCCAAAATGTCTTCCTCGTCCGTTGAGGCCAGAGGAACAAAATCGACCCTGATGAAGGGCTGTAGCTTCTTTTCTTTAGTTTTGACCTGCTCTGATGATGATGATTTTTTTTTTTTTTTTTTTTTTTTTTTGCAATTTACGTCCTCCAACGTTGAGCAATATCGGACGATGAATGAAATAGGTGAACTGATGCTCAATGCGTCCGGGGTCCATGGAGCTTAGAGTTACCTGTTATTCGTCTTTCACGCTAAGAAAAAACCCATGAAAAACCTTATCCAGGTAACTCACCCTGACCGAAATACGAACTCGGGACCTCTTGAACTTGGATGATGTTGATGAGGAGGAGGAGGAGGAGGAGGAGGAGGAGGAGGAGGAGGAGGAGGAGGAGGAGGAGGAGGAGGAGGAGGAGGAGGAGGAGGAGGAGGAGGAGGAGGAGGAGGAGGAGGAGGAGGAGGAGGAGGAGGAGGAGGAGGAGGAGGAGGAGGAGGAGGAGGAGGAGGAGGAGGAGGAGGAGGAGGAGGAGGAGGAGGAGGAGGAGGAGGAGGAGGAGGAGGAGGAGGAGGAGGAGGAGGAGGAGGAGGAGGAGGAGGAGGAGGAGGAGGAGGAGGAGGAGGAGGAGGAGGAGGAGGAGGAGGAGGAGGAGGAGGAGGAGGAGGAGGAGGAGGAGGAGGAGGAGGAGGAGGAGGAGGAGGAGGAGGAGGAGGAGGAGGAGGAGGAGGAGGAGGAGGAGGAGGAGGAGGAGGAGGAGGAGGAGGAGGAGGAGGAGGAGGAGGAGGAGGAGGAGGAGGAGGAGGAGGAGGAGGAGGAGGAGGAGGAGGAGGAGGAGGAGGAGGAGGAGGAGGAGGAGGAGGAGGAGGAGGAGGAGGAGGAGGAGGAGGAGGAGGAGGAGGAGGAGGAGGAGGAGGAGGAGGAGGAGGAGGAGGAGGAGGAGGAGGAGGAGGAGGAGGAGGAGGAGGAGGAGGAGGAGGAGGAGGAGGAGGAGGAGGAGGAGGAGGAGGAGGAGGAGGAGGAGGAGGAGGAGGAGGAGGAGGAGGAGGAGGAGGAGGAGGAGGAGGAGGAGGAGGAGGAGGAGGAGGAGGAGGAGGAGGAGGAGGAGGAGGAGGAGGAGGAGGAGGAGGAGGAGGAGGAGGAGGAGGAGGAGGAGGAGTTGGTGGTGAATTTGAATCTGGATCGTGAGACATTCACCCTTTTATAGACTTCGAGAGTTGGTTTTGGTACATTGTACACTTACAAGCTCTTAAATACTCCATCTTCATCTGCTTAACAGCGTTAACAGTTTCAATCATGGAATAAGACTCCATTTCTCCGGTGTTTAGAATTTGTTATAGCGGACATCTGTAAAATAAAAAATTCAGTACGAAATTACTAATCGAAGAATGATATCAAATATCCGATATTGCTAAGCTCTTAGCTATCCGATAATGGGAACCCTCCACACAAAAGCAACTGCACATAGAGCGGGAGACATGTGTTAAATAAATTATAATTGAGATATATCATTCAGAACATGTAGTTTACGATTACATATAAAATATGGAACAATTACTAACATTACCTAACGTGTTTAGATATGCTGAACGCTACAAAATATTACGCGACTGCCATTTCACAAATTTCATTACATTAGCCCGTGTCTCTCTTCCTGCAAGCAAACTAAAAATGGCCGCAGAGGAGGGAAAGGCAAAGCATTTCATGCACTGTACAATAGAGTGCAGTAGTTTCAAGATTAAGAAATCAATCTATCTGATAATGGAAAACTATCCGATAATCGGCTCCCCTCCCCTATTAAAATTTTCTATGAATATGTGTGAAGAAATTGACTTATGTAGATGCCTACGTGCCGCTTCATTCTATTGTAGGATTTCTTTTTATATAATGTACCTGAACAGTACCATACTGTTGTGCATCTGGTTAAACAGAAACATGGAAAGAAGACAGGAAAGCACTATATTACAGGATTTCAAAAGCATCCTAGGTGAACCGCTTTTAAAATATCTGACAATCGCATTATCCTGTTTCTTTACTGTTATTGTAGAATTTGAAACGTAATGTAAAAATAGTAACATAACATGTGTAACCTGACACAACAGTTTATCTCGAAAAGCAAAAGTTGGACAACAAAGTAAGGTTTCGTAAGAAAAATGTGTATATCGTGTGAATGCATTATAATATCATAATCTGAATATTAAATGGAAGTTTGCTTAACCTTTATGACGCTTAATGGAAACAGTTCACTCCTCATATGCCCACTACTATTTGACAGTCTGTTTATGCATCCTCGCTATATTGAGTGTCACTGCGCTCTCACTATACTCAAAACTAAGCTCCACTACCCTTTGATAACAGTTTCATGAATACCGCACCACGAAATTGCTCACAACTCTATGCCATCATTGCTACCGTTTTGTGTAGCCGCATTTCTCGATATCAGTCATCATTTAACTGGGTTGTGGAAACGAAGGTTCTACAAAGCAAATACCATTCAAATAGTTTACTTCATTTACAACTTGGATGTCTGAAGTTGAGGAATACTCTTGCAAAATCAAAACCGAGGTTTATGATTTAAAGGCCTCCAAAGGTCACATCGGAAGATGAATAAAATAGATGAAATGGTGTTCCAATAAATACACGGTCCATAGAGCTCAGAGTTACCGATATTCATGTTCCAGGTTAAGGGAAACCTCGGCAATAGCTTATTCAGATAACTCGCTCTGACTGAGATTCGAACTTGATATCCCTTGAACATGAGGTTGACACGCCCCTATCTGCGATACAGAGGTGGGTCCGTTTATTCTAAGCTTCGACCAACAGCTAGCTCTTTCAAAGTTTGTCAAAACCACAATCGGTAAAGGCAGGATTTCCTTAAGTATTTTAAAATAATACGTGCGTGCGTGTTTTAAAAAAATTAATAATTGAGTACTTGTCAAGCTTTTGCCTGCTACAACAGATCTGAAGGTGGTTATATTTTGAAATCGTTTCCATGTGTCAACAGTGTTACTGAATTGATTTATTTTAAGCAGTGAGGTACTGATACGCCAAAAGATTTATAAAGTAGTGCTTAAACAGTTATAGTTTCTCGTGCTAAGATTAAGAAACAACACCAACTATGGATAATGTCTTTCCAAACCCACTTCAATCTTTTAACTGCTCTAAATAGTATCTCTCTGCGCCTTATCCTCTCCCACTTGTTTTCCAGTGTGCTTCCGTCTATAACTCTATAACGAATTTCACCTTAGTACACGTTACATTGGCTCACCATAATGACCATAATAATGTCATATTTCCCATTAACCTATATCTCGTATTTTCACACATGTTTGTTGATCCTTTTCTTCCAGCCAAAATGTTACGTACTTCCTTTCCTTCATGCCTAAATGTTAAGTACTAATTTTATCACCAGTATCATTAATGTGTAACTGCCCGAGTTTGTGAAGTAGATTTTTCCCTTTACTAAGCAGTGTCTCTCCTTTTTCGTATCTTATTTGTGGTAAATTGATTTATGTGTCCTTTCTTTTTTATCCATTTGCAAATACTGCTTGACATTTGCTGTATTTTGTAATGTCGTTCTTTTTTCCTTGGTATTTCTTAAAGCTTCACAATAGTGACTTGACATTCCCTCTAAAATGCTATTTATGTTGTGACTTTGTGGGTTCGAAGAATTAAAAGACAAGTTGCACAAACTCAAAATATTCTTTATTTTTACCGAATTGCAAATCACAGCAGGATTACGTACCATACACAATTACGTAACACTCAATTACAATTCACCAGTTCGCAGGATGCAAGTCCACACTGCACTCGCTACTCGGAACCTTGCCGTACAACTCTCTCTAGTATCGACTGACTCGTCCAATGCATCGCTTATATAGACAAATCGCAGTATCTGGAAGTTTCCGCCTATTAACGAAACATCACAGTCCTCCAAGGCGGCAAGAGAAGGGGATCCAGTAGTTTCTGGTTATTTCTCTCCACACCCCATCTCTACTCGGCAGGTCATTAGCACTACGCATTAGCGTAGGCGAGGCCTAGCACCATTCATCTCCCTTACTCCCACAGCAAGGGCCATTCGGTCGCACGAGTAGGCGTGGCCTCGATGCCATAAGTCCCCCTCTACTGGCGATCAATTTCTGCCGGCTGCTCGTATGCTCGACTATTGGGTAACAATATGTAGAAATACAAATGGAAATAAGCAGAGAAGAAAAGAAAAGAACGCAAAGTGAACGCGATTTCCTCGGGGATAGTGTAAATAAGCATCGAGTATGAACGCTGATATCGCACATGCATCATAACCAAAAACCAAAATTAACCGTGAGATTAAATGGATATAAGCCTATAAGCAGTGCTTTCACTCAAAACTATTTAGATCCGAGCTTTTTAACTCATTTGAACCCGTTTTTGGGTGAATTTTCTGGAGATCATTGGCCCAAAAGACAAAGCTGTCTAAAGAGATTAAAACTTTTGACAGAATAACTCACTCACTCTCTTCAGTCCTAATACACTCGTGCACTTCTTGAATCAATACATATTAATTGGTGTAGCACTTATTAATACAAAATCAATTTATTAAATTATGCAAAGTAATAAATACATCCAAGTTCATTATTAACTAATAACACATAATACTATGTGATAGAGGTAGTGTAAACAGATAAATATGATATGGTTTCATTTATAAATAGATCAAACGTTGAAAACAGTTCAAAACTAGTTTTGAAAATTTAGTAGTAGTTTTAGGACACACTCTGAGATGCATGCAATACACGCGCACGTAATTATGCGCATGTGTACTCAATTATACATACAAAGGTAACTTAGGGATTTCAAATCAGGATATCTTGCGCCTGTGCATTTTACATCATATTTGAAGAGAGTTTAATATATTTTATACTTTTTAATGGAACATGGTGTATAGGTGCACAAGGAAGGGAGCGGCTCTTTTTGTCTGTTATTATCAGACTTCAAACACACAAATTCGGATAAATAGCGAGTATTATATTTCAGTCAGATAGCATATAAGGCGAATAAATTTAAGGAACGTCGTGATCACGCTGGCTTTTTGAATCTAAAATCTTTATAGACATTTTTAACAATATTAATTAAAAGTAACCCTCTTTAGTGACCTGAGTGAGAGCATGGCTTTTAAAGACTATTTGAAGTTATCAGACACACTTTCTAACCTGGCACACAAAGGGAGTGCTTACTGATCCAACAAGATCTTTCTCCAAACGCAGAGAGATTAATGGAATAAAGGATGTGTGCACATATATAACGGTGGGCATAAGTGTGTATGCGGTTGAATGATTAGTAAATTTGATGGATTAAGTTGAGAAATTTTGATTTGTATGGCTTTCATTTCATTAAGTTTCACATGCCTGTTGAGATTGTCCTTTGTCCATTAGTTGGTCATTCGCCTTTTGTCTTTTTCATTCTTTTTTTAATCTTGTTTCACAATAGCGTGTGTTTTATCTAAAGATCAACGAATCTGGATTTTGCAACATTACTGTATGAGAGTAAATTGCGAACGCTTTCGATAAACATAACGTGAAGAATTTGAAACACCTCCTTCATCCAGGCTGCGCACAAATTTCATAAACTGGTACGTTACTGTCGCTAAGGCACTAAAAAGCGGTTGAACAGTCACCGTAACAACTACTAAAAATCAAATGCTGGTTGCTCAGAGGTTTGTGCAAAGTCCAAAAAATCAAAGCAAAGAGATACCATGGAACTGAACACCTCGCGAGAATCTTATATTCGTATAATGTTACATATAAAGCTGAAAATGTATAGACAAAGATTGATGCACGGTTTACTTGAGGATGAACCAGATCGTCGTTTACAGTTCTAAGCTATTTTTAATGAAGAGTAGAATGGCGATGGAAAACTCTTCGAAGAAGCACACTTTAAACTTTCGGGTGTTGTAAATGGACATAACTATGCTTACTGCCATAGAGAATATAACAGGTGAGTCAGCCGCGCCTTATTCGTTTGCGAGGTAGGCCACCCGTCAAATGGCATGTGAGCAGTTTGGTGCCTACTAAACTCTATTGTTTGATGTTCTTAGAAAGAAGAATGCGCTAAATTCAGACGAATAGCCGTTTAAGAGGCAAAACGTACTGCTAGCTGAAGTACACTTCAAAAACATAAGACTCGTTCACTGAGAGCGAATTTCGGTTACCAGGATATTTTAAAAACCTTTTACTAGGTTATACATGGCAAAGTAATTCAGCAAACGCCTCGGAAAATAGATCTATCATACACTAACAACGTCAGCTAAAGAGAAAAGGGCGAATTATTCTACTTAGAACAGGGATTGGCTGCCAAAAATTAGGAAAAATTAGAGACACGCCGCCTCAATCATGGATCCCGTACAGTCAACACGGACATATTATTAAACAAAGGTTTATTTACATTTTTGCTTAAACTACGTCTTGTGTAACTTAATTAACATGCAAAAGAGCTCTGGCCATTCATGTAGTAATATTAAATGATTAAAAGTGTCTTAAAAGGCTAAATCAAGCACCTGAACTCGCGAGGTGACAAAGCTACAGCGTCAGACTAGGTCGTACTACTGGGACCAGAACCTGCTTTCAGGTAAGTCTTGAAATAGCTCACTGGTATTATGACTTCTACTGTGTCCTAAACCCCCAATCACACAGTTTCGAAGAATTGTAACTGCTTTTGTATGTTCATCAACACTTGGAAGCCGAATTCACAGTAATTTAATTATAAAGTTCCTGAGGGTGTGCATTACGCAAGCAGGTCATCAGTTCGAGCACTTGCTTCGTTAGAGGAGTCCTGTTCCAGGAATAGAAAAAGGTCATTCCAGCGACACAAAATATACCAGATTGATACGGAATTTTTAATAGGCAATAATTCTATGTTTGAAAAATTGTGTTTAACTTCACGTTAAACTCTGATACTGTAATTTCCCTGTTTTCTGTATTCAAATGCGTATAAATGAACCTTATTTCACCTGTGTGTGTTTTAAAAAGTACCTACTTATATTTCATAACTAAACAAACATCAAACAATACCATTAAATATAAATAAAACAATCAAAAAGAAATATAATAGCAATGTTCTGAATAATACTCTTAAATTGTATTACATGGTATAAAAATTGCTATACTTATGGGGGGGATTTGAACAAACTTCACAGTAGACAGGTGACATAGTTTTGCGTCCGTTCTAACTGAGCTATCTAGTAACCTGCGATACAAATATCCCGTTTAACATATATTACAGTGAACATTTGCAGATGTGCAAACGTTAGGTGTATAATTACAAATATACTACAGGTGATGCAATAACATCTATATTAGTACTAATTTCATCGAGTGTTTAACATCCATGTTAAATTCGCGGGTAGAACCTCGTAACGCGGTCCATGTTTTCATGTTGGAGTATAAAATGCGGAGCATAAAACTCGAGAACAAGGGTAAAGGATTTAAGCTGGTAGAACACTGAAAATAATGCATTTTCGTAACATTTAATCGAGAATCTCCTTTAGCATCTAGGTTATATCGCTATTCAAATGGTATTTAATAGAACACATTTGAAAACTTTTTCCCTCCCTAAGATTGCGCTGGGAATTAACTGCTTCAAAGTAAACGAACGGTTTAATAGCTCCAGTAACGCTCTGTGAATTTGCACAAAACAATTGGAAGTATATAACATTGGAGTTATAATTAATTAAAACGATGAATGCCACTTCATCCGGTTTGATGTCTGTTACATAGTAAATTACTCTAATAAGTCATATGCATAGAGAAGGAAATACATTTCATTTAGTCATATGCTTGTGTTTTTATTATTATTTTGCTTACAGCTGAATACTGCATCCAGTTATATGTAGAATAATGAGATAGTGATAGGGAAAGTGCAGTTGAATTGTAGACGTTCAGAGTATATATCTAGATAATCAAAATTGAGTTATGAATAATAAGGAAAACCTGGAAACCTTCCCCGGATGGGTGACCCTTAGTGCACTAACTCTACCATCGAGTAGATATGGTGACTTTGTGGATTCGTAGAATTAAAAGTCCAAGTTGCAGATATTCCAAACGTTCTTTATTTCCGTAGAAATACATTGTTCACTTCTAACGTAACAACATTAAGACACATACACACAGTCTACCAAGGTAGGTGACCAAATTCTGATTACATCACCTTACAACATCTGCTCTCGTTACAACAACACTCTACGTCTGTTTATTCCTCTCTGTTTAGTACTGTTCACGACTGACTGCTCTGTTTGCGACTCCTCTGGCGTGTCACAATCTCCTATATATACCTCCATTGATAATTTCTAGACTTTTCTAAAAGAAACCAGAAACCGAAAAATCTCTATTAATCAAGAAGTCACTAGAAATTTCCATTTACCTCACTTATCTGTGTAGGTAAGTCTTTTATCTCCGCTATCTTAATTTATCGGCTGTTTGTGTACACAAGCCGCGCTATCGTATATAACGGGTTCGCGACAATATTCATTCTGTGTTCGTACATTAGTGTATAATTAATGTAATATATCTTCAAATTTATTAAATATACAAAGTTTTACCTATCTTATATTGTCCTTAGCATGAGCTTAAACGATAAGTAGAAACATATTCTGTTACAGATACATTCTGACTCAATCGACCTAGTGATGAAATCAATGATTGACAGCGATGAAATGAGACATATTCAGTGTTTCCAGCTCATAAGCCAATGTTTGCGCTGGAGTGAATTATGCTTTCGTATTAACTGCACCTCTCCATTGATTGCTGGATCAATAGCGGACACTGCATTGAAGAGGAAATTAACTTGCAGAGCTGTGCAAAGCACCGTTAGATGGTTGTTTCATATCTAGTCGTGTGTTTCGAATCTTAGATGGATCAACGAATCGAATTCGGCAGCATTTTTGACTAAGGATAAGTGACGAAAATTAGAATGAGGGTTCCTAACTTTAAAATATTGAGCCTCCTTCAGAAAAATGCATTGTTGAATATATGAGGATACAAGATAACCATGTTTATTTCCGTTACGCTTTTAAAGAAATAAGCGTTTGAAATTTACGGCGGAACTACTACACATGTATCACCGCGTATAAATAAATAAAAATACATATTGCATACGAAAGCAAACTAGAGCGTAATGAAAAAATTAGGATGGAATTTGGAAGCTGTATAAATTAAGTATATACTGTTAAGATTATTGATAATTTGTAACGGGAACTAATGGTTAATACAATCATATAGGTATATGTCACACCAGGATATCAAATAAGCATTTCGGAAATGCTCTAAGTAATAAAACTAAGCCTTTTAATAAAGACACAATAAACAAGAAAGAGTATGAAGCACCATATTACATTAATTGAAGTACAGTAGCTCTAAAAGACCAAAAACTGTGGATTTTCTAATACTAACACTACTCTTACGAGATATACAAGTCTTTTTTTTTTTTTTTTTATTATTCCCTTATCGGCGGCCGTTCTCCTTTGGAATATATCACCTATTGGCGATGGTGGTAACTCGTAAACGTTGGCTTGCAGGTACCAAATTTTGTATTTTGTTTGTATGTTTATTCCTAAGATCACGCAGACTTTCACACTCTCATTCATACTTCCAGACTCTGGGGAAGATGGAGAATCATTTTGGTTAGAGAAAGTCCTCACCCCTAGCCGAGAAATGAACTTGGGACCCCTCATACGGCAGTCAGGCATTCTTATAAGGAAATAAAAATGGTATATTTGTTAAATGGTATTTTAAAAGTTCTGAAATTCCACAGCAAGTGGATATAAAAATATTATCTATACTTATGAAATAAAATGATCATAAATGTAATTTATCCTAGCTGAAATAATCCATACATATTAATAATAATAATAATAATAATAATAATAATAATAATAATAATAATAATAATAATAATAATAATAATAATAATAATAATAATAATAATAATAATAATAATAATAATAATAATAATAATAATAATAATAATAATAATAATAATAATAATAATAATAATAATAATAATAATAATAATAATAATAATAATAATAATAATAATAATAATAATAATAATAATAATAATAATAATAATAATAATAATAATAATAATAATAATAATAATAATAATAATAATAATAATAATAATAATAATAATAATAATAATAATAATAATAATAATAATAATAATAATAATAATAATAATAATAATAATAATAATAATAATAATAATAATAATAATAATAATAATAATAATAATAATAATAATAATAATAATAATAATAATAATAATAATAATAATAATAATAATAATAATAATAATAATAATAATAATAATAATAATAATAATAATAATAATAATAATAATAATAATAATAATAATGATAATAATAATGATAATAATAATGATAATAATAATGATAATAATGATAATAATAATGATAATAATGATAATAATGATAATAATAATGATAATAATAATGATAATAATAATGATAATAATAATGATAATAATAATGATAATAATAATGATAATAATAATGATAATAATAATGATAATAATAATGATAATAATAATGATAATAATAATGATAATAATAATGATAATAATAATGATAATAATGATAATGATAATGATGATGATAATAAGTCATCATCGCCATCATCATCGTTATCATGATCATGATCATGATTGAAAATTAAACTGCAACCCATATAGGAAAGCATTGTATAAAGAACTATATAGGCAGGTTATTTACAAATTCAACATTTTCTGAGCTTTTTATATACAAAAAAGTAAAATGGTATAAGTTTACAATCTAATATTACTTTCAGATTGAAACAAGAAGATAATTGGCTGGCTCCGTAGCTTAGTCGGTGGAGCACCTGCCTGCTGTGCTAAGGATCCCGGATTTGATTCCCGGCGGGGCGGGGGGGGGGTGGGAATTTTTCACCATCCAAAATAATTCATCTTCCCAGAGTCTGGAAGTATGACTGAGAGTGCGAATGTGTGCGTTATCTAATGATTAAAAAGCCCAATGAATACGAGTTAACACCGATATGTTCAAAAGGAGAACGGGTTCTGATATTACCATTGAAGTTAAAGGCGGGTTATAAATGGAACAAAAAGAGAATAAAATATATAATTGAAGTAAGTTACATACTTGCTGATTACTACATTCCTTAAAGTTTGGGAAGTACAAAGAGGAAATTCAAAACTTATACATCAAACAGCAACCTAATAACTCATTGGACTGCAACAAGTATGTGGTTTACTAAGAATATCTTGACCTAGCGATCAATGAAACGTACATAGATAAAAGGGCACACTTGTAACCAATGGTAAATAACAGAAACGGTGATCGATATACATAGGATACTCCGCTCAAACATTGGCATAAAAATAGTGATCAAATTAATAGGATGACCTCACTAAAAGAGTACCACAAGATCACATGATATGACATTGTACCGAGTGCCCGCCTCGATAGCGCGGTGGTAGAGTGTCTGCCTCGCGTTCAAGTGGTCCCGAGTTCGAACCTCGATCAGGGTGAGTTACCTGTATAAGGTTTTCCAGGGTTTCCCTTATCCTGAAGGGTGAATGTCGGGTAACTCAGCTCTATGGACCCTGGATTTCTTTGAGCATCATTTCACCCATCCATTCATCGTTCGATATGACTTAACGTTGGAGGACGTAAATTACAAAAGGGGGGAAAAATACACCGAGCGACCTAAGAGAAAATGTTACAGTAATTTAGCAAACACATTTTCCAATATTAATAACATAACTGTGTGTCAGCATTTCCATTACAATATTCTAATTCACAAAAGCGAAATTTATATGTTCATATAGATTTTATAAGGGACAAATATTGCTGAGGTTAATGACGAAACCTCTAATAAGATCTGTAGAGTAAAGAAAACGTTTCTCCACACTGAACTACACTGTAATACTGTAAATAAGTTAGAGGTTAGAGGTTAGGTTAGTCCAACAAAAAATGAAACACAGAAAAGTAGATTTTGCTAGCTAGAATATGTGATACATGCAAAAGAAGCCTATAAACATACAAGACCAGTATTCTTGACAAGTCATTTGGGCAGCAGAGCAACACCGAAGTTATATTTAATAAAGGTGAAACATATAATGCCCCCAAGTGTTAGATCATTTCACAATTATCCATCATTCAGTATAACTTAAAAAGCAAATATATCACGGTTGCAATTAACTTAGCTTAGTAATACGCATATATGGAGAAGATCTGATGAGTTAACTGGGTAGAATCCTACCTACTAAGTGGCGAATGACTAGTTACCAAGGCAGATTTTATAATAATCTAGATTAAAGAAACCTATAGCCACAAATTCAAATGATGATATAATTTCTTTAGAGAATAGCAAGATATATACATAGTATTGCAGTTATTTATAGTGAAATAGGTTTATAAAACTACTATGCTTTGATATCTGTGGCTTCTCAATATTCAAATTGACAATAGAATTTCTTCAAAGAAATGTTGCTCTTTTGTCAGGTCGTTGCTTTTTTGTCGTTTAAAATAAAAATTGTAGTTCCACATAAGGAAGTCCAATGAAACTTAAAGTGAATAATATATGGCAGTAAAGTTAAGATCTTTAAAGCTATGAAGGTTATTAACTATTTCATAAGAATTCTGATCACCTAAGGCTTTTTCTTCTTCTTCATCACTTCAGGGTTAGGCATGTCTGCCTGTTCCATGTTCGCATTCTATCAGCTATTCCCATCTTTTTCTAGGGCGTCCAACATCTCTTCTTCCAGAGGATTGTATCTTCTTATTAAAATAGGTACTATTTCTCCATCCATTCTATTTATATGTTCTTTCCAGTTCTGTACATTTTCTTCCCTTTTGTCCTGTAATTTATATTTGCCTGGTTCCTCTCCAATAGTTTCATTTCTTATTAAATCTAGTACATTGTTTACCTCTTCTTAAGAAACTCACTTCTGCTGCCTTTATCTTACTTTTATCTCTTTCTCTTGATATCCAGCACTCACTTCCATAATGAGCACTTGGACTGCATTCGTTTTATAAAATTTTAACTTAGTTTCTTTCCTTGCATTTTGTTTTTCAGTGTTCTTGCTGAAATTTGTTGATTTTGTTTTCTATGTCTTTGTCTAAGTCGAAGCTTACATCACAGCCCAAATAGCTGAAATTCGAGAGCTGTTCCAGGCATTTATTTTCAATGTTTATTTTTCATCTTGCAGGATATTTTCCTCGATGTGCCATTGTCTTCGTTTTCTTTTTGGATATATTTAGACTGTATTCATTTCCTAGTAAGTGCATTTTATATATGACACCTTGCAAGCTTTCTTAATTTTCTTGTATTATCGCTACATCATCAGCATAGAGTATCACATTTAAGTATTTATTTCTATTTAGTTTTATTCCTTCATCCACTTGTTTTGTACAAGTTTTTTTTATCAAATCTTCCAAGTATATATTAAATAGTGTAGGACAAAGGCTACATCCCTGTCTTACGTCTTGATTTAGTTTTATTTCTTCTGTTTTTATCGTGCCTATATTATTGATAATTTTTGGGTCCCTATATAAGCCTTTAAGAATTTCTACTATATGACGGAATATCCCATTTTACCCATTATGTTCCAAAATATATTTCTATTTATAGAGTAAAATTCTTTTACGAAGAATACAAATAATAATCACCTAAGTATAAAATTAATTTTAAGTAACATTTATATGTCTTCAGCAATTGTAAATAGTTAATACTACAGTTGAGATTTTCAATTTTTATGTAACATTGTGAACTTTGCTTACCCGTAAAGAAACTTCACTTAAAATCTCGGCATAGCAAGACGTTGGGTCATCCATTTCCTGGAATTTCTTCTCCAGGGATACCTTAGCTACATTTTAATATAAAGAAATTTGTGTCCCAAAACGTACATCACCTACGTACTCTGGAGCGTCATTCCTTGAATTGCTATCATCCGTCTGAGGGAACTGAGAAGGTGCATGCTTTTGCCTCAACTCTGTTTTAAATCTCACAACATTCCAAACTGCGTAGTGCACTTTTCTTTTGTCATTGAATTACGCAGTCAAATTCAATATCTCCTTTCTATTCCTCGTTACAAGTCATCTTATACATTTATCTTGCTACATGACTTCATTACCTCTACTCTATTAATAGTGTCACTTAAATGTGTGAAATATTCGGATTATAGTTTGTCATTGTTGCCAATTTATTCTGATAGGCATTCAGCTTCTAAATATTGTTTCATATTCATACACACTTCTTATACGAGATGAGGAAAAATATGTAACAATGCTTGTAAATTTATTGTTATAGTTGTTTGAAGTGATATTTTTTAGAAAAGATGTAACATATTAAAAAGTTTACTACTATGATTGTGAACAGAGTGGGACATTTTTAATGGCAACATTCTTTTTTTTTTTCTTTTCATTTTTTTGGTCCTCGGGTCTGTGACGGCCGGCCCTGGCCGCGCGTTACACAACTTAATATTTCCTACACAGGCTAAAATTAGGTGAGGAATTTAGGTCCTACAAACCCTAAAGCTCAGAGGTCCAGGTAAGATACACGACATTAAAAGAACTGATTCAATGTTGCCCCCAATAAATATTTCAAATGCTTTAATTCATTACTACAATCCCTGATTATATCAAACATAAATTATTCCTTATAACACTATATGCTCCCTTTAAATAGTACAAAGAAACAACGACAGAGTAAAATACAGGCTTCAAAAATTCTTGAGAAGTGTGAAAGGATGCACGAAGAGGGACTTAATAAGAAATGAAAATTTAAGAGAAGAGCTGGACATTTTTAGTATGAATGATAGGTTAAAAGATCTGAAACCAGAATGGAAGGAACATGTTGAAAGAATGCCAGATAATGGACTTACAAAACAAATATTACAGTATCATCCTAAAGGTAGGAGATCGGTGGGCGGACCCAGGAAACGATGGCTGGAGAACTTCGAAGGTGGAACAGGCACTTGATTGCCTATGTCATGAAGTGAAGAAGAGGAAGAAGAAGAAACAACGATCATCGCAATCTTTATAAAATTACTCTGTAAAGAACATTTACTCCTGAAAGAACAATAATAAAGTATGAGGTTAACTAGGGACCCAGAAATCATTTAGATTGCCGATGATGCTAGCCAGTAACTGCACAGAAAGCATTTACCAAACAAATAACTGAGTAGAACAGTTGAATAATGTCCCGAAACCACTGAATACATAAGTGACTTCAGGGTAAGCTAACTGTAAAATGTTGTCCCCCATTTAGTGATGTAGAAATTCTAAGCAGCTAGCAGCTACCCAGAAACATAAAAAGGAAAAATATAATAAAGTTTCCGATTCCGGAACTGAAGGGAAGGGTCCATAAAACTACAACAGCTCACCAAAGGCGATCATCTAAACACAAATTTTTTTTAGCAAAACCCAAAACTTGGAGCACTTACCCCCAGAATTAAACCCGTCGAGCACCAAGTGCCAACTCCCTTCCCGATTCGAGACAGTGCACCCAAGAAGCTTCGGGAACCGCAGCGCTCCCAGAGGGCAACGGCGGGAAGCCGAAGCGATCCTCCGAAAGAGCAGCGCCTCGAACCAGGAAGGCGAGGAAAAGGAGAGGAAAAAAGAAAAAAAGTTGCCAGAGGGAAAACAAACGCCACAGGTCTCAGAGCGTAGAGCTAGATATCTTTTGAACTCTAATTTAAATTTATTAGGACGTATTACGGCACCAAGAAAGCACATTAATGTGATATCAACTAATCTTATGAATAATATGTAATGTTGCGTTTCTTACACTTCCAGATTTGTTTGTTACTTATATTTCAATATCTGTATGTTTGTTTTTTCTTATGGTTCTTTGTAGTTATTAGTTCATAATTACGTTTCTATTAAATTTGTCATTTTCTGGTTGCTTTTAATTTAACAGTTCCGTATGTTATATCATGTTATATCATTTGATGTGTAGTTGTTAGGTATACATATTATGTTTATACTTCTGTTTGTTTATAATGCAATTTTTTACTCATGTATTGATGTAATCAACTGCACACGCTGTGATAACTGGAGCAATGCTTGTAACAGCAAATTGAAATAAATAACAAAATTAGTGGTTCTGAGTTATAACACATGGCGAATTCACTTCAAAAGTTGCTCAAAATGGCCTACTTTTACTGCCAATCAATACCAAAGCCTGTCTTTGAAATTAGCTAATGCTTTCAGCAACACTTAGTCGGATCAGTCGATTTCTTTCCAAATTCCTCCTTTAACTCTTCACTATCTCTTGGTCAGTCCTTGTAAATCCTTCACGTTAGGAGGTCTTGGTGGCCATGTAATACTTCCTGTTCTGCTAATCCTCTTCCTCGAAGTGCATGATATAGGTAGTTCACCACCTGCCTTCCATAATGTGGAGGGGCACTATCTTGCTAGAATAAGATATTTTGATTTCCTCCTCCTTCTCCAGTGAATAAAGTAGAACAATAAAGAATTATTTCATGTTTCTTTTAAGTTGTCGTCAATGTAAAATAGGCCTATCAATCCGCCATTAATTATACCAGCCCACACATTTACTTTTGTGGACGTTGTGTATGTTGTTCAATCACCCAATAGGGATTCTCTTTAGCCCAGTAGTGACAGTTGTGACGATTTCCATTTCCATTTAGGTAGTAAGTAGCTTCATTGTTTAATTCAAAACCTACAGAATTTGAAGCAATGATGAGTTTTTCTTTGCTCAGTACACATACAGTAAGATCTTAATACACTTAAATTTCGGTTTGAAAGGGTATTTGTTTGAACGTTCTGAGACTTGAGGACTGGAGGAGCGCAGAAAAAAGACATGTTACCATTTAAATACAAAATATCCTTAATTTTTAATTATATTAATGAGAGTTAATGTGATACCTTACAGCTTTTCTTAAACGTTTGAGTTCATAGATTGCAACAGCGGGATACAGGCATTGTTCGATACTTTTTACTCACCCAGTATACACCCTAATGTATGCTAGATCTATTTTGAGCAATATTCTGTATATTACATATATTTGGCCTCTAACACTTATTGTATATTTATTTTGTTACTGATATGAAACATAGAGACAGATCCTTTCTGAATATCGGAATAATGATGATATTGATACAGATAAAGGGGAGCAGTAGATTTATTTACTAGTTGTGCTGGTGATCACCACCGCTATAACGTTTGCATTTCGTGTTCCGTTCAATACTATGTAGTGGACTCAAGTTGGAGTACCCGGCCTTCATTGGTTTGTGTGTGTATATACGTGCAACAGGATAACAGCAAAAGTTCTAAAGATAACGGCGGTAAAACAAGGAATAAACTAGAAAAGAAGGCAACTGATATATTTATTACGGGTAGCTGGCAAGCTTTAATGTTTCTATAAGTTTGGTATAGGTATGTAGATGATGTTTTCGCCATTTTACCTAATCACAAAAGTGATGAAGCCTTGAAAATTCTCAACAATTAAGATGAGTCTATAAATTTTACTATGGAAATAGAACAAAATAAAATGTTATTATTTTTGGATTTGAAGATTTTTAAATATCATAATAAACTTAAGTTTGGTATTTAGAGAAAAGATAAACATATGAATAATTATATTAAAGCAAATGACTATAGTCCAGGTTCACATCAATTAGCTGTGTTTCACTGTTTAATTCACAGACTTCTAAATGTTCCAATGTTTGATTCCGAATACCAATTAGAATATCAACATATTTTACATGTTGCTGAAATCAATGGCTTCAAGAAATCAACCATACTTAAAATTATTAATTATCATATATACAAAACTCATATAAAATCAATTACTTCTTTAAATCAACCAGAAACAAAAGTGATATATAACAAGTTTACTTATTATACATGGGCTTTTAATAAATTTAAAAGAATCTTCCAAAATTACAACATAAAATCAGCACCTAAAACAACTTCTATCTCAAGAATGTATTAAACAAACCTTTGAGTAACACAATCGATAAATTAAAATTATCTGGTTTATATAAAATACCTTGCAGTAACTGTGAATCATACTATTTTGGAAGAACTAAGAGAAACTTAAAGACTCGTCAAATGGATCATTTAAGAAATATAAAACTAAAACTAATAGATAAATCAGCAGTTGTCAACCACTTCTGGAAACTACGTCAAAATATGCAACTGTTATAATCTGTACAGTTTGTAAGTGGACTGGATATTTGGGAAGAATATATACTCTGACTCCCATAAATAATCGGACAGACTTTGAATTTCACTATGAAGTGCTCTATAAAGCAGGATAGAACTTTGTGTATCAATCTCAAGGTACTCTTGTGTTAAGCAAATATCATTTGCTATGAATATCCATTTTAGATATTGAAAATGTGGCTAAACTAAGAGCTTCCCCACTCAACCTTGTTTACATCATGAGTTTACGACACGAAAAGTATCCGACAGCATAAATGAAATGCAATTCAAACAAGTAGGTGAAGTCTGTCAGTAGACGTAACATTATCGTAGACAAAGTACGTCAACTGTGCATCAAGAAGAAGGCAAGAGCATAGTATGGGGCCCAGAGGTAAGCATAGTACCTTCGAACAGAGGCAGTGATCTATCACAGTTAAAAGAACAAAACATACCGGTAAATGGCAGAGATTGTGAATCTAAGCAAACGTACAGTTAGTGGCATTATTCACCGGTATAAGTATGAAGACAGAATTGAGTCTCGAGCAATGCCAGGGCGCGTCTATCTTACCGATAGACAGGAGTCTTATTATGCGGAAGGTAAAATGGAATCCACGTACAAGTGCTCTGTGCTGAGATTTAGGAAGAACTGGGACTGACAGCCCTGAAACCGTCAGAAGGGCCATGTGAAAACAAGATTTTAATGGTCGCGTAGGCACAAAAAACCATACTTTTGCAGCAAGAATAAAAGGAAGCGGTTACAATTTGCCAAAGATTTTGCTGACAAGACAGCCGATTGCTGAGACCAAGTAACGAAAGAAAATACAACCTTGCTGGTTCCGATGGCAGGCTGGTTGTGTAAAGGAAACCAAACACGGAGCTGGAAGAGCGCAATTTACAAGGCACAGTCAAACACGGAGGAGGGAGTGTAATGGTGTGGGGCTGTATTTCCTCTATGGGAATGGGAAAGCTGGTGATCATAGACACAACCATGAACAAGGAAGTCTATCTTAGACTATTACAACAAAATTTAAAACAAAGTGCAGAAATGGTGGGTGTATTTTGGACAGCTTCTCATTTTGTCAGGATAATGATCCGAAGCATCCGTCCCACATTGTGCAGCTATGGTTAGTATACAACTGTCCTCATGTACTGCATCCACACCCTCAGTCCTCGGTTCTTAAACCCATAGAAGCAGTATGGGATAAACTGGAGAAGGCCTTGACCCCCATCACCTCCAAGCAGCACATCAAGAATACGTTGCAAGAGGAATGTAAAAAACTTTCTAGATGAAAAACCTACCTAAAAACTGGTTCACAGCATGCCAAATATGTTGTGAGAAGTAGTGAAAAGAAGAGGAAAGCACAAAGTACTAAGTCACATATTTTATCATACTCAAGTTGCTACGTCCGATTACTTTTGAGAGGCAAAAAAGCCACATTTATTTTTAATTCTTAAAAAGGCACGCATTACATAATTTTTAAATTAAATATCATTTATTTTCTTACAATAACGAACCATGTAAGTATCGATTATCATTTATTTAAACTAATGCTCTAGACATGTTCGAAAAATTCCATTTGTCTTCTGGCTTCCCAATATAATGTTCCGTCTGATTTTGTCCAATGTGTCTGAAGTGCAGGACATTTTCTAAGATGTTCCCAGTTCATAATGGAGTTCCCAGTGCACAGCATACAATTTGGAGTCGGCATGAGTCCCATGCGATGGAGATGTTCTGCTAGACAATTATGTTGTGTAATATTTCGAAATGCAGCAACTGTTTCATGTCGAGGTAGATCTGGTATTAGTGTTCTGTCGGTGACTAATTTCTTCCAGTTTTTATCTTTTGTTATGTCGGTAATATATTTTAACCTTTCTGCCTTGAATGATGCCTTAATGTGAAGTTTCGCTGAATGGAATGATACTGGTGTTGTCCAACAATTAAGAATTTCAGTTCCCTTTTTTGCAAGATGATCAGCTTGTTCATTTCCCATTATTCCAACATGCGATGGGATCCATTGTACAATAATTATTTTCCCAATTTCGGCAAATTTTCGTAACAGATCTTTAATTTGTACAATATTGGAGTCCAAGGAGTCTTTAACATTTGAAATTGCTTGTATAGCAGCAGTAGAATCACAAAATAGAACAGCTTTTTTAAAAGAATGATGCCTAATTTATAGTTGAGAGAGTGCAAGGTTAATTGCTTTCAATTCCCCATCAAAATTTGTCTTTAATCTGCCAGCAGAGGCATAGAGGGAGAACAGTTTACAGTAGACTCCAGCTCCAGCACAATCACTATTAGTTTGCAAAGAACCATCAGTGAAGATATGAAGCCATTCGTTTTCTGGGTAATCAGTATTTATTGTTTCTAAAGCAAGAGATTTTAAAATGGACATAGGAGTTTCGGATTTTTTCACTTGTTCCCTGAGACTTAATTTACATTCGACTTCAATATATTCAATTGGGTTTGTTGGGTATAAAAATTCTTCTACTTCAGCATCTTGAGTTTCCAGCTTTCGTATAGTATCAATTATCATTAATTCCAATAAAATAGCACATCAAATGTTTATTTTCACTTTCAAAACTTATTACTCTGCTTTGTCCGATCATATATGAGTCTCAGTATACTAAATAGTGACAAAGAAAGTATCTTGAATTTTGATATACCATCGTTTAATAGTGTTTTACATTATTAAACAACCTGCATGTAAAAATTTCAATAACGTCAGCATCGATGAAGTTCAGTCAACTATCATTAAATCATCTACTACAGATCAAGTTAACCGTAATTCAAATTTCAACCAACCCAGAAGTCCAGTGAAGGAGACTGGAAGAGAAAGTACATCGCCTTCGTCAGATATCTGGCAACCAGTTTCCAGTGACGGAGATAGAAGAGGAAGTACATATCCCTCAACAAACATCTAACAGTTTGATTTTTTTTCACGTCCAGAGAAGATGCAACTTCAGCATATCAATATTACAGGTGACATCCAATCATCTGTGCCCAGTGAGGTCATCTGTTGAGTCGCCCGCCTCGGTAGCATAGATGGTAGCGTGTCTGCCTCACTTTCAAGGGGTCCCGAATTCGAATCTCGGTCAGGGGGAGTTACCTGGTTAAGGTTTCTCCGGGGTTTTCGCTTATCCTTCAAGAGAAATGCCGGGTAACTCTCAGCTCCATGGAACCTGGACTTATTTGAGCATCATTTCACCCAATTCATTCACCGTCCGCCATGACTTAACGTTGGAGGACGTAAATTACAACAACAACAAAAAAAAAAAAACTTGAGTCGAAATTGTACCAGAGTTCCACTTCCAAAGGTTGGCATTGGAAATCAGGAGACTTCCAATGCGCGGAGTTTCAAGCTTCTTGGTGAAGCAGAAGCAATACCATATTTGGTTGCTGCAGCATGGCCCGCTGAAGATGACCATAACGGTGGTTGAAAAACATGTTTTCGGAGGTAAAATTGGATTATCTACAGTCTGAGGGAGTACTCTTATATAAAAATTAAAGCATGCCAGCTACTCGTAATTAATATAAAAGATGTCTCACTTTAAATACTTTGACATTTCCTTATAAAGCAACTGCTATTTACACTAATTTTTCTCTACAATTTTGGGAATTTCTTTTATAATTACTGTAGCTGTCAAGTGCTCAAATATCCGTGAGAGACGGCTCAGAAGAAAATTCGGGGTTGAAGTCTCTTGAGC
The DNA here is from genome assembly GCA_030765055.1 of Mantis religiosa. NCBI lineage: Eukaryota > Metazoa > Arthropoda > Insecta > Mantodea > Mantidae > Mantis > Mantis religiosa. The sequence continues at coordinate 82,024,849 of CM060953.1, forward strand.
CTTCCAGTCCAACTTGAGTTTCTTCATCGTTTTCCTCAGTCTGATGTGGCACTACTCAGTAAATAGGTTAGTATACAATAATAAAATAGTGTTTACAAAAAGGTATGAGGAAGTAGTCCAAGTTTTGCGAAGAAAATTAAGAAGAAAAGGCATCAGTTATGCACGAGACGCTTATACTACTTTTGGAAAATGTAAATGAGCACGTGAAATAATTCTAAAATACCCTTTTTTGAATCTTAGATTAGGCTGGTTTCATTTCCCTATAAATTCGGAGTGTGTACTCCTCATCAAAAATATGGGCCACAGGTTTCAATCCACTTCAGCGAATGCCATCTATCCGGCAAATGTGTAATCCTCGCACTTTTGGTTCTACCTCTTAGCTGATAAATTGTAATGCATTTCTTAATGAATTTACGGAGCAGCTCTATTGTGTTTATTTGATACTCCAATAAATCTAAGATATTTACTGCACGCTACCTCTTATAGTGACATTTAGTTCTTCTTGACAAATCAAGCGACCAATTATTAGGGTCATACTTCAGAAAGTAAACCATATGTTTCTGAAAAACGTAATATAATTTTAAAGCTTTATTCTTGAGTAATTGGCTGGTTGTTTCTTTTATTTCCTAAAATGTGCTTCACGATATAAAATATGACATATCAGAACCTAAAGAATTTAAAGATAAAGCTTCTTTTATAATTTCGTTATGCATTACAAATTTTCTGTATATTGTTCCCAGGATATCATTATTTGTTGTTTGAAATTGGGTAACATTAAAATACAGTCTTCGCACATTTTTAAGATTATATAGAATTTCAAAATGATCTCCTGATTTTTCCATTGGTATCAGCTTATTCATAAATAATGAAGTATTTTAACGTTCAGTGTTCGCGTAGTCACCATTTTTCTAAGGATGGGAAGCACTGACAACTCAGATTTACTTCAAGCCTTAGTTTATTTAGAGTAGTTTTATTAGTGCTGCATATGTACATTTTGACAGGCTATATTATATTAGTCCTTGTTACAGTAGTCCTTGGCAGCACTCTCTACTGTGAAGCTAATTTTCTTTTTGTAGTTAAGGAACTTTGTTTAGGAAAATCACTTCCTCGTATTTTTGCAATAATCTGCATTTCAACCTTGTACATCGCTCGTATCCCTATGTGCTTAAGTCTACTAATGAAACGGAAAGGTGCATATAAATTTAGCGCTACTCATGTCTTTTGGCTTAGGAGTGTGAAACATACGATATATCCTTTCATCCTAGTATTAGAATATGTGGTAATGAGGCGAAAGCCCATAACATAGTACAAAAATTATCTCCCACGCATCTGTTTTTCGTGCTTTATACTGACGTAATCATGTGATGGCTATACGCCATTTGCAGATTGGTTCCGGGCTATGAGCGGTCGATATATTGATGCAAAACTGCGTCTGAGCCAGGAGTTGGTGTAACTTGAATAACGATTTGTAGCTTCATTTTTTTTTTTACACCAGCGCTTCAAGAGGCAGTGCTTTTAAAATTCAGAATTTTACAGATACGGAATCTCGCTCGATGGAATGATAAAACCTGCAAAGCGTGGAAAATACTCCTCAGGGTATTATCGCTAAGGAATGATTGAAAAGACGGGGAATATTTACACAGAAATGCTGATTCTGGTCCTACACTTCGCGTAATGTGCAGTCCCAAGTCCCAATGTGCCAAATTTAATAACTCTTCATATCCGTTTTTACACTTTTAAACATCAAATGAATGTTTTTTTTACTGATATTATAATAATTTAAAATATTTATGTAAACATCCATAGTAAGAAAGAGTAAAAGTTACCTTCAGCATAAATTCCATATGAGGTTTCGACAACGTTTGAGGTTTCTTGAATACAAAAGATCTAAAGTTTCGAAATAGATCAATGGAATTATGACCTCTCCTGTGAACTAACCCTCAAAAAACACAGGTTCAATTCGCAGCATTGAAATTACTATCCCACGCCACATAACCATTTCGTTTTGACATTATATCATCTTCATCTCATCTAATGTTAAGGCGTAGCTCTAATCTACATCCCTGTTCATTGTTGTTATTGTTATTGTTGTTGTTATTATTATTCTTGTTATTCTTGTTGTTATTATTATTAGTATTATTAGCATTATTAGTATTAATTCTTTTGTTACTAAGGTCTCGGAACGTTCCGGTTAGATGCTATTTTAAACTGTAATTTCAAGTTATTAGGACGTATTACAGCAAATGTAATTTAAACCAAGAAAACATATGCATAACAAAATTAGTGATGCTGCGTTTTAACACATTATGAATTCACATCAAAAGATGCTCAAAATGGCCTCCATTTACTGCCAAAAATGACAGTCTGGCTTTGACATTAGTTTGTTTCCGGAAACACTGTTCGCTTGATCAGCTGAATTTTTGCCCAATTCGTGGTTTTAACTGTTAAAGATCTCTTGGTTGGTTCTTGTAAACCCTCCACTTCAAATATCCTCACAAGGAAAAGTCTAAGTGGTTCAGATCAGGAGATCTTGGCGGTCATTCAATACTTCCTCTTCTGCCAATCATTCTGCTTGGAAATTCATGATTTAGGTAATTCACCATCTGCATTCCATAATTTTCTGGCGAGTAGATAAATGTGGGTTTTCTCCCACTTATAATAAAACATAAAATTATTTATCTCTTTTTGCCTTCCAGACTTTGCCTTATTTAAACACTTCTAGTTACATTGAATTTTTTCCATGCTTTTTACCGTAAAATAAGTAATACGTCATTCTGGATGCATGTCATTAAACAGAGCTGTCTTTCTGTAAGTTGTGAAATTACTTTCAGGAAGAATTTGCAAGGAAGAATTTGCTTATTAGCTTAGCTTTTGTCTGCATTTGCTTAATCCAAAGCCACATATTGCAGTAGCCTGCTGTGTGTGTGTGTGTGTGTGTGTGTGTGTGTGTGTGTGTGTGTGTGTGTGTGTGTGTGTGTGTGTGTGTGTGTGTGTGTGTGATGTTTTTTTATTATTATTTTTTTAATAAAGCTTTATTTCAGATCGCTTTAACCTTTAAGATTTTACTGCGACCATTAGCATTGTGAATACATTGGTTAATAAATTTACATAACAAATAACATCCCTGCTGTGTTGCTTAACTCAAAATGTAATCAATTTGAAGTAACAATATGCTTTCCTTTGCTCAGTACACGTGCACTAAAGTTCTAATAAATTTAAATTGCGGTTTGAAGGAAATGTTGCCATTTAAGAAAATGAACTCGCATCCTTGTAATCATAGTAATATGCTTATCGATATCTTACAGATTTTCTTTAAAAAACTGACTTCAATGATCTGCAACAGCGCGATTGCAGAAATTGTTTCATATATTTTACACACCCGGTGTATCTTTAAGGATCCTTGTTAAGGCATTGCATGTTTGGATTTTTAAATGAGTCTTATTTAAATAGCTTGCGACATCTTTTCCATTCTCAAGAAATTATACACACTTTATGGAGCTAGCAAACCAAAAGAAACAGCGTTAAACCTTATTTCAAAGAATCTGCAGTATTTGTGAAAATATATCATTTGAGATAATTTCGTTTTCTTATGGTAATCTGTGTATAAAGAAATATTAGTGTTGTTTCAATTTAATTGAACAGTATATAAAGCATAGATATGCTTTGAAATGTACTTTTTAGTCTGGCCAGATTCGTATGTTGTATGAAGACAGATAGGTAATAATCGCTTCAGCCTCCAATATGCTCCCGTGTAAATGCTATAGAACCTCAGCCCACTTAATTGCCGTTTACAAAATGTGTATAGAGAACAAGGATTTTAATCTACCAATAATCCTTGAAATATAAAAGGAGGAAGATAAATTACGCCGAGTGGCAAAAATTGCTGTACTTGAAACACATTCTTGCTAAAGCGCGTAACACAAATGTAGCTTACTTTCGGTAGCATATAAAAACCGATATGAATATAAGATAGGCATTTATCTTAAATGATTGAACTATATCAATGTCAAGTACGCCTAATTAACATCCCAGAATAGCCCATATCATGTTGAAGATGAGGCGCAGTACCTAAATCTTACGAGAGGGTTCACTAATGCCCGATTTCACCAACAGATGTTAAGAGTTAACAAGAGTTTAGTAATAGTTATAACAAAAATTGCATTTTACCAATAAGTGTTACCTTAACACTCGTTTTAAATCTCTTGTTAAACAACCAAGCTAAATTTCTTTTGTTAAGTTTTTAAAAAATTGTAAATAATCAAGATGGTGGGCGTGAATGCAGCTGTCGATATCGATTTGCTGTAGTTAAGATCGTCAAAATGGTATTCCTAATAGAGTACGGCCTATGAGGAGAAATGACTTCCAGGAGCTATCAGAAGAAAATTTTCTACAGAGGTATAGACTGTCGAAACAAGTTGCTATGAAGGTTACTGCGGAAGTACAAGAGAGGTTAGAACATGCATCGATAGGAACATACCGATCTCGCCTTTGCTTCAAGTATTAATAACTTTGCGATTTTATAGTTCTCTGAATTATGTGGATAATGCTCTCTCCAACTCCCGACTTGAAACGTTCAAGTCTCTCGTTACGTGTCTTCGCACTTCATTTCAAATTTACGTAATACTGACGAAGCTGTTTCGTGTTTCTAGTAGTGGCACATGCATTTGAATTAAATTCATTTCCAACTTTTCCCCACATGACATATTTCTCTTTTACATCCACCGCAACCGTCCTTTTATTTTCCAGGATATCATTGCACTATGTCAACAATTCAATTAACAATTCTTTCTCCATCGATGAGAAATTTGTCTGCCGGCTTCTGTTAAAGATTTTGTTTACCCGCCATTTTTTTCAGCTGTGTGCAGACGAAAATGCAAACAAAAGCGCATCGCAGTACTTTCAGAAAATAATACGACTCATCCATAGCCTTCTGTAGCTGTAATATTTACAGGTCTCTTAGCGTTAACACGTGATTGTTAACATTTTCAGAAACAGGTTGGTAAAATGCAAGAAATTTAGCAGCCTTGTTAGTGATGTGACAATTGTTACGTTACATTTGTTAGCGTCGATTTTAACATCTGTTGGTGAAATCGGGCATAAGCGTTCGAAGGTATGTCCCTTTAGTTCAGTTTTCAGGAATTAATGTATGTGGAGTTGAGCATTCCTGGGATCTTTAGGATACCTGTAATTATCATATTAGATTATGATACCATATCATATGACATTAGATTATATGATAATTACACGAAATGTTCAACCGATTTGGAAAGTCTTCTTTTGAAAATTTCTCTCATTAGTGTATCTCATTTCTAAAACGTGTACTAAATACCAACTGTGTTTCTTGTCATCATTTCTGGACCTGGCCCACCTCGTAGCCTATATGGTACATGTGTGTCTCAACAGTTCGAATCAGAATCTTGGTCAGGGTGCATTATTTAGATACGTCTTGTTGGGGAAGTTTCCCTTATACTGGAAGGAGATTGGCAGGTAACTCTAAGCCCTATAGTCCCTGGACTCATTTGAGCATCATTTCACTCATTTTATTCATCTTCGGATGTGACCTAATTTCGAGGCCCATTGGCTTCTGAAACTCCTTCGAAAGGCCTCGTGTATCACTCCTATTTCTCTGTCATCTCAACATTTTGCTTTTAATTTTATTCCATATCACTCGGCGAATAAACAGTAATGGTTATATATTAACACGAATTTCCATGTGCGTCATTCCTGTCATTCAGTTTCCTTTCCTCTTTCAGAACTTAATGGCCAAACACGATGGACGGTGAATTTCCTTTGAGGAAGCATCTCTTTCTTTTTGATTTACAATCTTTTGTACGTATGGTGTGGATGTATTCTTTCAGAAAGAGAGAACTTCTGCGTTGTTGTAGTCACAATTATATCTTACCACCTACCAATCTCTCTCGTATAATGCCTTCCTCGTGAATGTGCAGTAATTCCAATAAACCTTGCACTTCCTTTCCCACCGTTGTGTTTCTAAACTTTCTTCTTACTTAAACAAATCAAATAACATTTACCTCCCATACAAATTTATCTAATAGGTGGGTAGATCATAGAAACGGAGTACTATTATGTTAGTCGTCGTTTGTAAGTACACACAAACTGTGTTTGTCATTTTGTTTAAAAGGCTCGAATACACAAACAAAAGAAAGTTAGTACCAGGAACGCAGTTAATCGGTATGAAGTGCACTGTTATCGATCACACAGACACAGCAGGATGTGTGAGAGCCAGTCGGGCGGATGACATCTGTTGACGCTCATGTTTTACATACCCAGACTCCATTATGTTCATTCTGACAAGCTAACCAAACAGCTGTAATGTCACTCCCTCCTTGTAGTGACTGACACCTCTCAGAATCAAGAGCATATGCTGCTGTTCTTCGGAAATTACTGATTATTTAATTTCTGTTTGCCTCGAAGTTTTGGATCCACAGTTCTGTATCACGATGATGTAATTCAGGGATGACAAATTGTGACCAGCGGTATTATTCTCTTTTCCAACTCCATGACCTGCATTGCCGGTGGTCGTGGTTTTACGGTGCTAAGAGAATAGAACTTCCTTGAACGGTAGACAAACTGAAGAACAACACAGAGGGATTAAACCTCGTGTCCCCTCCATTAGCACTATTGCTTTAATTACATGGAGTGCTGAACGACTAAGGTGGATTTTCTTCATCAGTTTATCTCAGGGGTACTCAACTCTACAGCATGTGTTCACTTCCCCTACACATGTCATTTTTCTCTACCAGTGACCCAGGTAAGAATAGAGAACTCTAGTAGTCAGAGGACTATGAATGTGTATTTCAGAATGATAACACAATTACGTCACTGGAACTCAGTAACCACACATAAGTGGGCCATTTTGTCGCAGCGGATGGAAGGTAAAAGGGGCTGCGGCGTGGCTCGGTGGTTAGGTCAATTGGCTCTAACCAGGCGGGCCTGGGTTCGATCCCAGGCGACCGAAAAGTGAAAGTTGTGTTGGACAACACGGCAATGGGGTGGGTCTTCTCCGGATCCTCCGGTTTCCCTCCAGCATTCCAGCAATTGCTCCATCATCGTCATCATCATCATCATCATCTTTTTTTGTAATTTACGTTCTCCAACGTTAAGTCATATCGGACGGGGAATGAATGAGTCCAGGGTCCATGGCGCTTAGAGTTACCCGACATTCGTCTTGTAGGATAAGGGAAAACCCCGGAAAGGTAACTCACCCTGACCAACATTCGAACTCGGGACCTCTTGAACGTAGGGCAGACATGCTACCATCTACGCTACCGATGCGGGCTCTCATCATCTTTCCTATCACTTCTCACTCCCTTATACTATCTACGCTTCCTTCACTCCCACACCAGGCATCGGGCTGATCACCCATCCTGGTTCTCAATCGGATCCAAAGCTTCGGTTCTTAAGCCCGACCTTAACGGATAGGGGAACAGGAATCCCCTAACACCACAAGGTCCTAGTGGCACTTTTAGGGATAAGGTAAAGCAGGAGAAGAGGATGGAATGTGACTTCAGTTTCCCCTTTCTTCCTTCAGTTAAGGACCTCTTATTTATCATCTTCGTCGTTGTCATCATTATCATGTAATCCAGTTTCTTTTTCTCACGTTATGCAGTATTTACTCTTGTGAGGCGGAATGCTATAATTTTCTTCACCAGTGGATGAAGTACGAGAGTTCCCAACTTTATATATCTGAATACATTTGAATATTATTCTATTGTTATTAAGAATCATTTTGATTAGCAAAAGTCCAGCTTCGAATTCAAGAAAAACAGAAAAAAGAGAAATTATCAAGAATGGAAAACAATAAATTTTGTAGCCTTACTTTTATTTCCTTCTCCAAAGATATATTAAGTAATTATCTAGTAATTCTTAACTATGAATGTTTGACACAATTTAAAATGTTGTATACATTTAAGCTTGAAAGTAAAAGAAGTTTCACATCTCATTGGATCATTTCACATACGATTTTACTTTTAATTTGGTGAAATGGAGAGTATAGATTTTGGTATTTAATTATGGAGGGCATTCGGTACGTAGACCCCATGCTGGGCCAATTGTTCCTATGCGACCAGCAAGGATGAGGCGAAGGAGACAGAGGGCGGCCGACCCAAGGAGCCACGACGACACACAGTTTACTTGGATAGAGACTTCCCCCAACCGGCCTGGACAACGAACTCGCTCCCCCACAGCTGAACGGCAACGAGCCCAGCAGCTGAGCACTAATGGGACCAAGGCAGGCGATCCGGGCCGCAAAGGTGGAGACCGGCAACCGACCTAACGGAGGTCCTGCCAGGCACCACCGAGACACCCGCCGACACCTCTACCCTGAAAGAGACCACCAGATGAGAGATAATATGAAATGATAATGGAGATGAAATTGAGGGCCAAGAAATTCGGGGGATGTAATTAACCTTCCCAACATTCATCTAGCGACCCGGGAAAACCCCGAAAAACCCCATGGGTTAGGCAGGTTGGCCACGGGAATCGAACCCGGGCCTCCCGAATGCGGGCTACAGACGAAACCGTCTTATCCATCCCGCTCGGTGGGTGTAGATATAAGTTTAATTAAGTTATATGCATTTTGTAGAAACTTCCAATATCGGTACAGAATAACTCAAATTATGGTTATGTTAATTTTAGAAACTTCGCTGTTGTATTTTCGTAATCAAATACTTTGGTTACTTTAGACCTATTGGTTTCTTTTGGAAAGTTTCCTAGCTAATAATCAAAATTATGAAATCTTTTTCAACAAATCAGGGAAATATTCACCCCAAGTCCTAAAATTCAATAAAATCGTATCTGATTGCGTGATATGAAATACTTATGTGTTACTTATAAAGAATCATTGACTTTTCAATTAATTAAGGTTTCTGGTTACTGATACTAATTATTGGTACTGTAATATAGAACAGCTATTGTACGTTACTAAAGCATATAAATATAAAGCGCGGTTTATATTTCTTCTTTATACGGCGACTACTTTGCTCTAATAAACTTCTAATGCTACTTCCACTTACGCTGGTTGCGCTATCCTTAACTTCCCTACATTTCAGACTTATAAATCTTCTCTTCTTAATGCACATGAACACGTCCTTCCTGTCGTAGTATCAACTTTTAAGTAAATTTTTCTTACTTCACGATTCAGTTCGAACCTTATTCTGATCCCCACTCTGTCTTTATCACATGACTAAACTAGCTCACCCTTCTCAAATGTTACATTATTATTGGTTCCTCATTTATTTAGAATTTCCGCATTGGTTTGCAAAACTCATTGACGTTCAGCCCATCCTGAGTTGGGGAACGCCTACCCTGAGTTATTTGTAACGGTATACATCGTTATCAAATCAGCAAGGTAAATCTCTTTAGCGTTCATGCTCAACTGCATTTTGAAAACTCTTTGTCCCAAAACATTCCTGGCTTAAAGTATACTATAGTTCTGAGACATTGACCTTTTCCTAGCACAAAGAAGGTAACGGTCCTTCCTTCCTGTCTCTCCGACGTGTACAGATTTTTACAAGAATATTTTCTCTTTCTTGCCTGGATGCTAATATATATGTTATATTAAATTATATCCTTCCCTTCTTATTCTTTAAGTCAACTGCTATTTTAATCATTACTCTATCCATTCTCATTTCGTATTATTATAACAAGATTTTTTTTATTTTAGTTTAGCAAAGCAATTTTATTAAGTTAACTTACTTTTTAATTATCAATTGCGATAAATTCGCCGCCTCCTAATCGCTGCCTGGTACTGCGGTTACACACTGTAGCTGGTGCTTGACAAAATTTGGGCATGATAAGAACTTTATTGTTACTTCAAAGTTCCTGCGAATAAATATAGCAAATGCTTAAAATATTGTGTCGCTGCTTAAAGACATAGATGTGTTAAAGTTTAGCATATTTGCACAAAATGTTTATAAGAAGAATTTTGGGACACGTAGACTTCTGAAGGCTCACTACAAAGTGCTCGGATCTTAATACTCAATATTAATATAAATTTTAAGCACCTTTAATTAGCAATTAAAACTTACTTCGCCCCTGTTGTTTCTAAGAATATTGAAAGTGAATTTTCTTAACATTGCAACGCCGGTAAAAAGCAAGACAAAATTTCGGAAGAAAGATTAAAAAAATTTAAAAGACATTGGGTTTCGTTTGTACTAGGCCTTTAAAAGTACCGTAAGAGGATTTGACCATAGAACCGGTCATTCGTTGTGATGAAGTTCACTAATTAACAATATAACTATTTCTTTACATCGCATTTTTTCACATTGGGAATCAGACGGGGTACACTGAAGGAAAAGTAAATTAAATAAAGAAATGAAAATAAACTAAGTGTTATTTAATGACTTTTAACTGGATTTAGAATTTAGGGGATACAGGAAATATTTCAGTAATGATACCATCCGCAAGGCTCAGGCGGTTGTATCTGTTACCCGCATTCCGGAGGACTAGGTTTGATTCCCGTGGACGACCTACATGACCTATAGCATTTTTCGGGGATTTTCCCCGATCGCCAGACGAATGCTGGGTAGGTTAATTACATCTCCTCAATTTCCTGTCCCTCCATTTCATCACTATGTGTCATTTCACATCATCTGTCCTAAGGTGGTCCTTTTCAGGGTAGAAGTGTTGGAAGGGTCTCAGCGGTGCATGGCAGGATGATATGCTTTGAGTGAACCACTTCGTCCTCCGGTAGGTCGATTACCGGTCTCCAGACTTACTGCTGCGACCACTTCCGAACCTTATTAGGGAGAAATTTCCGTTGTCCTGATCTAATGGGGGAGCTTTCCATCTATGTAAAATGTAGGGACTCTGCCCTCGGCACTGTCCTGGCTCCTTGGGACGCCCGTTCTCTCTCTCATCTCGCCTCATCCTTCCTCCCGGTATGCCCCACTTGAGGCTTATGTCAAATCCCCTCAGTAGTAATCTTAATCCTAATTTTAATCCTCAGGGTAACTTGATGAAAGAGGTCATCATAGAAATGAACAATTAAGCTAGAGCACATGGCTTAACTGTGTCAAATACAGCTTAAAGCTTCGGTCAAAATAAACAAATGATAAGTACGCTCACTTTCTTCTCGGGCAGCCAGTCAGCTGAAAAGGTGATTAGATATCCATAGATAGAGCATACAGCCAATCTTCGGGACACGACCATCTTGACAAAATGCAACAGTTACTGGGAGCGAAGAAGTAAGGAGGCTTTGGCGATTTCCCCTGAAAGGATCACGCTTAATCGTGATGTTGGATTTCAGTTCAGCTCCTCTTGGAAACCGTCTTAAAAATGGAAATCCGTCGATTTAAGAAGCAAAGATCAATACAGCTTGATAATCAAGTTAAGTAGTTTAGTTTCTTTGACACAGTTTTTTATACTCAGGCCATCTCGTGACCTGGCATTTATTTTACTGAAAACATTCTTTTGTTATCAGTAATGCGAATTTTGATAGTGTTTTGTCTTTGTTTATATTTATGTTATATCCTGTGTTTCATGTAAGTGTTATAACATTTTATAAAGATTATGATGGGAGATATACACACTCCCGAAACGTTGATATCTAATCATCTTTTCACCTCGCTGGCTGCCCGAGCAAAAAGGGAGCGTATTCGTCGCCAGGAAAGCTTCAGGTCTCCTTTTAAATGGTAAGTAGTTTTTCGGTTTCAGAAAGAAACTCCCATTTAGATACGTATATTTTTGAAGCGCCCAATTCGCATTCGTTAGCGTGTAAATTGTAAAATAAATACAGTGATTATTAATTACACAAATGTTAATTAAAGGTGGAGTTCTATTTTACGAGTAAGGATGTTTGCGGAACATTCTAAACTGTAAATTGCCGGCAGTGACAATCCTATGAGCAAAATAAAATCAGCTGTAACAAGCATTCTCATGTACAATTGCTGGGCATACTGAATATTAAATTATAAACAATCCAGTTTAAATGTATTTGAAATGTCAGTATACATACACAAATACGAAATGGTGATCTCTAATGTATTGTTCCGTCCTTTTACTGTATTGATAACTTGATTACTTACACAATCGTAATATTCCATAAGTTTAGAAATCTGTGGTGAAAATGATGCAACAGAGTAAGGTAACCACAAATTTATTAATTATTTTTAGTATTATTACTTGTTTGCTATCACTGCGATGTTCATTGTGGAATTTTTACTATTCCTAACATTTTTTCTTGCTCAGCAGAAGTAACATTGCTAATAATAGTATTGTCATTGACGACATTGTTTGAATTAGAAATAAATAATTCATTGGAAAAACACACTTTTTAGACACTCAAATGATAATAAAATTGACAGTTACATTAATCTCTTAAAGGAAGACGACGTTTATTGAATGGTAAAGGTGTTATTAAGTTCAAGGTCCAAAGTGACTCTTGGGTAGTTTCTATTTTTGTCTTCTAATATAACGACACCTCCAGCCCAACCTCCTTAGCATAAATGGCAGTATGTCTGCCTCACGTTCAACAGGTCCTGACTTCGAATCTCGGTTGGGGTGAATTACCTGGTTAAGGATTTTCCGGGGTTTTCCCTTATTCCGATAGACGAATGTTGGGTGACTCTGAGCTTCAAGAGCCCCGGACTCATTGAGCATCATTTCACCCATCTATTTCATTCATCGTCCGATATGACTTCACGTTGGAGGACGTAAATTACAACAAAAAAGAAAATTACACCTCCAGCGTTAAATCTGCTGTGACTTAACATGCATAAAATTCCTATCAGGGTTAAGATTGCCAACCATGGAGTGTTATAAAAATTCTATAGGCTTCTAATGTAATGTGTCGCATTTAAATCGGCTGTGTAAACTTGCCTTGTATCCAACTAAATTGATTCTCTAAACCATTTGCTAAATGTAATTAAAAATAAACTTTTGTAAATGTCTAGTGCTTTAATTCATGATTCCTAAATTAATTTTCAGAACACTGAATTTCCTAACTAAATAATATCCCTAAATTTATTTCCCTAGTGCCTGATTATAAGCACAGTATTTATGTGGAGCATCAAACAAACCTAAATGCACTAAATGTGTGTATGTTATTCTTTCCATAATTGCTATATATTTACTCGTTATTTACTTAGTATTACTGTAAATTATTAAAACAAATAACTGGTGTTAAAACTAATTTGGAATTTATAACTTAAGGTTGATGTTTTCTTCTTTGTTTTTCTTCTTAATTAATATCATCCAATGTACGTCATATCGGACGATGAGTGAGGATAAAAATTGCTCAAATGATCCCAGAGCGCACAGAGCTTGCTGTTAGGAGGATTAGAATTACTGTTGAAAGGATTTGGCACCGAAACCTATGGTTCATCAAACCTATGCACCTGGGGCATCCCTGAGAGAAAGGATGAGGTGAAAGGTGCCAGAGGGCGGCCGACCCAAGGAGTCACTGCAGTGCCGGGTTACCCGCCGACACTTCTACCCTGAAAAAGACCACCAGATGAGAGATGATGTGAAATGATAATGGAGATGAAATGGAGGGACAGGAAATTCGGGGATTGTAAGTACCTATCCAGCATTCGCCTGGCGACCCGGGAAACCCCCGAAAGAACCCATGTGTCAGGTAGGTCGGCCACCGGAATCAAACCCGGCGCTCCCGAGTGCGGGCCACTGACGTCCTGAGTCATCCCTCTCGGTAGAGCTTAGAGTTAACCAACATTCATTTTTCAGGATAACGGAAAACCCAGGAAGAAGCCTTAACCAGAAAAATCCCCTTTACAAGATTAGAACCCCGGATCTCATGAACATTTGGCAGGTACGCTTCTATCATGCTGCAGAGGCAGTCTAAATGAATGGTGATACAGATACGAGGGCTGTTCAATAAAGAATGATCATAATTTTTTACGGGCATAATTTTTCACACTAAAATTCATTCATATGATCTTCTGTTAACTTAATGTGGAACAAACACGCCATAGTAGTTTCAGTGTTGCTACTCCTGGTTTCCGCCTGTGAGAACCAGGCAAGTTCAGACATATTCACTATCGCCTACCGCTGCAATGGAGGTGGCATGCAGTTAAAGTTGATATTAGAGGAAGATCCGGAGTTTCTTTTAAACGTAATCACTGCTGATGAAATTTGGCTACATCATTTTGATCCTGACAGCAAACAGCAAATCGCAGTGTGGAGATCTCCTTCATCAACAACCCCCCTAAAAAGCAAAGGTGGTTGCTTCTGCTGGGTAATTTATAGTCATCTCATTCATTGATATTCATGGAATGGTTTATCAACTTGTTGTACCTGCACATACACCACCAACTGGATAATACTACGGGGGTGTCCTGAAAACATTGCAAGTCCATACCAAGCGCAAAAGACCACATTTCCATGAAGCAGGCTGAATGCTGCACCACGATAATGCGCGGCCGTATATTGCCACTTTGTTTCTGAATATCTTGCAAAAATCAACGTGAGGTGCATCCCTCACCCTACCTAAAGTCAGGATTTAGCCGCATGTGACTCTTTTCTATTCCCTCACTTGAAGAGACGCCTTCGTGGGAGGCATTATCCATTATGAGAAGCAGTAGTGAAGGCTGCGGAGGCGATTTTGAAGGATTTGTCAAAAAACGGTTACCAGCATGTCTTTGAAGACTGGCAGAAACGCTGGCACAAGTGCATCGCATTCAGGGGAGACTACTTCGAGATGGGCCTTTAAAATTATGAGGATGAGTAAAGGTATGTTGCCAAAAAAAATTGTAATCATTCTTTATTGAACAGCCCTCCTAACTCCGGAAATCATTACATTTCTGAATGTGGAAGAAAACTAATAATGATAAATTTGAAACTTTTAACTTCAGGTGTTACTTAGACTGTCGAACGTGCAAATTATGACAGTTACAAGGAAAGTAATATAACCATACAGTAATGTAATTGCAATCGGGATTTTGAAAAAGTTAAAGGTCGCATCACTTACATCCGTTTAACAGGGGAAACCGAAAGAGAAAGTCTAGCAAATGCCAGAATGAACGCCGTAATATCACCTATACAAATGTTGCATACATTGCTGAGAAATATCACATTAGGTGTATTGAATCACTTGCCAGCCCAGGAACACCTGAAATAAATGCATTAGGATTGAACGAAGATATAGCAACCACCAAATCCATTGTCTCTAAGACAATTGTGTAAATACACCAAAATACCAGCAGAGCTAACAGATGTTTGAATATTCTTAGAAAGGGGAAATTTGAAGAACCAGTATGTATTATCGAACATTCTCACATGGTCCATGGATTAATCAAATGTATTTACTCAGTAATTAATGTGCCCACCTTGGTAGCGTAGATGGTAGCGTGTCTGTCTCACGTTCAAGAGGTCACGATTTCGAGTCTTTTTCAGGGTGAGTTTTATGGATAAGGTTTCCTCTGGGGTTTTCCCTTATCCCGGAATCAACTTTAACCCAGTTCTATGTTGGTGGGCCTCCCCTAACCTTCAGAGCAACAACATGGGTCGTGTCAAAAGAGGAACGAAGAAACCAGAAGTCATCGCCGCCGCACAGCCAGCCGAGGAGGAACGTCCTGTAACACCGCGGCCAGAACGCGGCCCTGCTAACCAGCCGGGAGCAGGCCACTCGCCAGCGCTAGCCAGCCAGCCAACGCCGCCTCAACCACTGCACCGCCGCACCAGCATAGTGGTAACGGGAGTGCCTCGGGACCTGCAACCACGATACGTGCTTGCTGCCGCGCAGCAGCAGTGACCGTCAACAATGAGGGCCACACGCATCACCTCAGCCCGAGGTCCGACACCACTCGTCCGGGTGGAGCTAGCCAGCCACGCGGAACTGGAAGCTGCTAGCTAACGGCCTGCCCTTATTAGTGCGGGTGCTGCTCACTGAAGTCAGCCGACTGGACCGTCAAGCTCCATGCCGCCGCTGCTGCGCCTATGGACGTGCAGCCGAGTCCTGTGCAGCCGAGTCCTGTGCAGCCGAGTCCTGTGCAGCCGAGTGGAAGTGCCACTACTGTGGTGCTTCCAGCCTCACCTCGATCTGCACAGAACACGATCTCCGCCGACTACGCCGCTAATGTGCCTTCTGTGGAGGGCACAGCCATTTCACCGGACAGGCGCTATGCCCCCTGCATCCCTGCAGGAAAGCATCGCCTGTCCCTCCAGCGCCGCCAACCACTCAGTAGCAGCTGAGCGCTCAGCGTCATCAACATCATCAACAGCCGGCAACACCAGACTACACCACCAGCCAGGAGCAGCTCAGGGAACATGTCCGGGGCCTATGGGAGGCCGTTCAGGATCTTAATTCGGAGCTCATGGTCATAGCGGCCAAGCTGACCACCCTGGAGGACCCCCTAAGAGAGCTCCAGGCCACGCAAACTACTCGCATCACAACAGAGCACCAATCCATACACCGGAAGCTGGACGAGCTCACTACGAGCGTAAGGAGCTCCTCAGGAACTCTGTGAGGTCAACCGTCCTTCCACGTGAACCACCTTCAGAGAACCAGCACATCACTGAACAACAGCGCTAGACCGTCAGCTAGTTGTACGTGGATGACGTCAAGTCTCGCCACGTACGGTGGAAAGCAAGACATCAATAGTCCGGTACCTGTCCTTACCCATTACCACTTTTTAACCCCTAGGCTGCAGTCATGTTCCATGTCTGTAGCCTAGTAATACCTTCCACGCACTCGCAGCCGTTGGGTGCCAGCATCCCATCTCTCACATACTAACACGGGTGCTATGCAGGACCGCAATAAGCCACGCCATTCACAGATCATTATCCTTTCATTATCCGGTGGAGGTCTTTTAGTGGGTATTGACAAGGACAGGCGAGCCCCACAGTACCCGTTGTGCCCTCCAACATAGTGGGGCTCCGTAAATGGATTTTTCCTCCGCTCGAAAAAAAAGTTCTATGTACCCTGCTGAAAATGAGCACCATTTTACCCAATTAATCATCATTGATATGACTTAAATTTGCACTAAATAAAAATATAAAAAGGGAAACTTAGTATTTTGGTTTCATCGTAAAATAAATCTAGAAGAGACTGAAATACATATGTCACTATCTCTCGTTTTCATAAGGGTCATCAAAGGAGGAAGCTCAGTATATAGGGTTTATCCATGCAGTTTTAAATAAAAGCGCAACTTTCGCATTAACATAATATTGCCAGAAAGTGTTTTAACCAGTTTTGAGAAAGGAGTACTTAAAAATGTGAACATTCTAATCC
Organism: Mantis religiosa; assembly: GCA_030765055.1. Taxonomy (NCBI): domain Eukaryota; kingdom Metazoa; phylum Arthropoda; class Insecta; order Mantodea; family Mantidae; genus Mantis; species Mantis religiosa. Next base: position 82,042,058 of record CM060953.1, read on the forward strand.
ATAATCTTCAGGCAGGTGTATTCAGATATTGGCTTGTTGGCACTGGCATTTGTCCGTGCATTGTATTCAAAGACCTTAGACAAACTTGACGATAATGATAGATGTTCTCAATTATTATTTGAAATCAGCTTATCTGGTGGAAGAACTCGGGAAACAACGAGAACGGTTCCACCTCGTTATCCAGTCGTATGTGGAATAAGTATGAACCAACCAAACATAATGGGTATTGAACAAATAATGCAGGCGAGAGCTGGGATAAACGTTAATAAGCTTGTGAGTAAACATATTCCTAGTCAATATTTAACTTTGCCAAGCTTCAAAAGAGCAGTCAGTCTGCAAAACATTTCTGTCAGAATTGGTCTTAGATATTGTGTGGGTGTATACTGATAAAAATGTAGTTCAACAACAATTTTTTAACAACTTCATCTTCCTACCACGTTTTAGGCCAGTGTCGTGTTCCGAGGCTAAATCTGAATCTATATCCACAGTCTCCATTGCCTTCTTTACTCCTCCTATGTCACTTGTTCCTTTAGGTTTGTGATAAATTCTGTATACCAGCAACCGGTGGCGGCTCGTGCCGAAAAATAACGAGCTGAGGGATAAAAAAATAAATTCAAAAAATGAAGCCCATGTGCCAATGTTTCTTCATAATATAAGCAGAATATGTACTTTCTTCCGCTTTTTCCTCAATGTTTTAGAACTCAATGTATTGGTCGCCCTACCATTTTTATACTAACCCTTTCTTCTAATGAAAAGAGAGATTTCAAAAGTTCATTAACAGTGTTCATTATTTATTAAATTATTTAATTATATTAAATTACTCATAAAGTGAATAAAGTGAATTTATAACACGTTTCACACTCACACAAAATAAAGAAACTGATATCAGCCACTAAATAGCGTTATATTAAGGAATACTTGGATACAATGCCAGCATGCGAACCACATTGCTATTGTTACGGGAATGGAGTATAGTGCCAACATGATAGGTGCATCACAAACAATCAGCCCTGCGATTTAATAACCATTAGGTATGGGATCTGTTTACGTAAGAAGGATGGAATTAATTTCTAGAACTAATATATAAGTAGTTTGCTAAATTCTTGTCAATGCATATACAAGTTCTACAGCTATAACTATGAGTGTTGGTGGCCCGCTTCACCGTGCGGCGAATGATCACCTCGCAACACCCAGCTGCAGCACGCATTTGTGAAAAATCTAGGGAACTTAGGACATCAGGGAGGCAAGAGACGAAGGTTGTACGCATGCGCAATACTGATTACCGAGCTTGCTGGCTCTCAGCACGTTGAACTCAAGGATGCGTTCTATTAGTTACGCAGATGTTTTCCATGCATCGAGAGTTCATTACTGGTTGTACACGATTTCTTGTACTTATAATAATGCATTTTTATTTACACGGCTTTTAACATTTCTACACTGCAATTTATGAAACAGAAAACAGCGTGCTGAAGCACTGCAGCACGTAAGCGTCCCTGTCAACAGCATGTTTAAAGTGAGACATCAATTTTTAGTTTTTTTTTTTTATGAATAGATGACATATTTTACTGGAGAATACTCGCTCAGATTTTGATGTTCAAATCCTCCGAAACATGTTTTCGACCATTATTTTCTGGTCATCCTCGACGAGCGGTGCAGGACCTACTGCACCTGAGTAGTTGCAGCACCACTCGCCGAGGATGACCGGAAAATAATGGTCGAAAACATGTTTCGGAGGATTTCAACATCAAAATCTGAGTGAGTAATCTTCATTAAGATATGTTATCTACTCACAAAAACTAAAAATTATCGTACTTCTTAGTCCAGGTAATCTACAGGCTTGCATTCTCATTCCATGTTCTTTCCATTGCTTCAGGTAGTTACATAGAGGGGGGGCAATCAAATATTAAGAGACCTTTGTTTACTGCGCACGCATAGGTGCCGTTAGGTTTCGAGGCTTTTACAGCACATGCAGCGAGTTCCCTGGAAGGGGACAGTGGCCTTGGGAACTCATTTGGCTCTGTCCCTCAGTTACTGCCGAGATGTCTGAGAGATTGGTGCATCTAGCTGTTGCGCAACGAGTAATAATCAAATTTCTTGTGAATTAAAATGTCGGTGCAGCTGTAATTTGCCGTCGGTTACTCCCACAGTTTGGGGAAACAATCCTTTCATGGTCCAGAGTTAAACATTGGTGCCATGAGTTTAATGAAGGACGCGAATTTGGCCACAGTGTTCTGGGACTCGAATGGTGTCCTCATTGATTTCCTCGAGCAACAGGAACAACGACGACGGATCATTAATGCTGCCTACTACTGTGACCTCAGTGAAGTTCGAGATGCTTTCCGTTCAAAAATTCGCAGTAGTCCTATCAGAAACGTGTTGAATCTTCAGGATAATGCCAGACCACGTACTGCAGCAGCAGCACAGCAAAAATTGGCCGAAATGCACTGGACTGCCCTTCCATATCCACACTACAGACCAGACCTCTTACCATGTGACTTCTTCATGCTTGGTTCACTCGAAGCTCTTAGAGGACATCGTTTCACAACCAATGAGGAGGTGAAATACTTCGTGCGCATCTGGCTCTGCACACGTCCTCGTACTCTCTTTGAAACTGGCATTAAAAATTGCCTGTCCGCTGGAAAAAATGTATAGAAAAGATGGGTGAATATGTAGAAAAGTAACAAAAATGTTAATTTCAATTATTCTTCATCAATAAATTTTCTGGAACGAAAGGCCCGTTTATATTTGATTGTCCTAATATTTCATGAATTATATTTGCAACTCTCAACTGTGTTCCTATATCCTGGTTTCTAATTCTATCTCCTCTAGTCTTCCCCACCTGTTTCTAACAGTCTTTTATCTTCACTTTTCAACGTCCAGGCTTCACTCCCATATTTTAAGACTGGCTTGGATACTACATTGTATAGTTCCTGATTTATTTCGTTTTAATATTTCATTCAAAATGTTTATTAACATGTCCATTCAGTTTGTTACATTTTACTAAATTCGTTTTCAAATCATTCATTCTTTGCATACTTTTCCGACATCCTGAATAGTAAAAAGTGGATATATTATTTTGCTATCTTCTTATTTGGTTTTTACTTGTCTAATATTTTTACCATACGTAGCCATCGATTTTCATATCGTATTCTTTTATTACTTAATTCACGATATTCGCAATCTTCCTAAATTGTCTTCAGAATCTGCTAACAATATATTGATATGCGCCAACAATACTGTTTTAATTTGATTCTCATTGTTTAGGTCCCTTCCTTTCGGGTCTTTCTTCAACCATTTTTCTAAAATAATATTCATATATGCTGCAAATAGCAGAGGTGATAATCCACATCCTTGCCTTAATTCTTTATTTATTTGGAGGGCATTTATTTTTTCCTGCGCTACTTTTAGTATTTATAGATATTTTGGTGTCGTTGTACAAAGATTAAATGATATTTATTAAATTGTGTTCTATCTTATCATATAATATCCCTCATAGCTTTCTACGATTCACCTAGTCTCACGCCTCCCCCCCCCCCCAAATAGCTAAAATAGTTTATTGAATTTCCTCTTCTTTCCCATAATCTGTTTTAGTGTAAGTACGGTGTCAATAAATGCAATTTTTTTTTTCTTTTTTTTTGGAATATTGGTATCGAAACAACCGTTTAGAACCGTAACAACAATTAGTAACGTACCACTTTAACTGATACTAATAAATCAGAGGATTGTAATATAGCATAAAATAGCTTTTAAATATTTAGGGCTGGGAATAACCCAGAAGAAATATTAGGCCATGATACCGTCCCTATTAGGCATAACATTGCCATAATAACCGCGAAAGTCATATTAAATGCATAATCCAGGGCGGATAGATACCACACTATAAATTGGGCTAAATTATAGCAAGTATAGAGGATAATGATTTAATATACAGCTGCAGAAACTAAACAGAAAATCCCAATACATATGTTTTATTGCAAGCACGTGAACCCAGCGTGTAAAGGGAGCCGGGAAAATAAACCTTACCCTCACAGGAATTTTCCTTGTGTTGAGCCGACTAAGGGGGCATTGTTCGAGAATCGCCCAAGGCTAGACCCTAGTCGCCAGTCGATGCATTGGTCTGCAAATGATACGTGATGAGAGAATAGACACCTTGGATTTAAGCTACACATTTTCAAACGTGCTGCTGCATTGATTACCTAGACCGTGGGGAAGTGAAAAATACGTGGAATACATGCCTCAGAAACTAGAAATTGAGATGAAATTTAAGAGTAGGGATGAAAGACAGCCAATAAAGAACGAGTAACGGTTCACATGACCTCTAAAGTGTTGAAAATTCGGACGGAACAACACATATTAGTTGGCTATCAAACACACTCTCTTCTGGCGAGTGAAAGGAGAAACGCGCATTAAAAGTTCGTTAAAGTCTGTGTTCGCGAATGGACGGAGCAACACACATTAGTTGGTTATCAAACACACTGTGTTCGCGAGTGACATCATCAGGATTTTACCAAACTCAGTTGTTGTATAATCCTCCGGAAATACTCTATTGCGCGAAGTAATGCTCTCGACGCTCAGAAAAGACAACGCGTACACACCTACATACACCACATGGTGCGTCCCAGTAATTTACAAGTTCACTCGCTACTGTGATTCAGACTAGCCGTAATGTCTCGCGCACAGCAACGGGCAAATCCTAAATCTCACACCTAATGTGCGAATAACATCAACACAACAGTGATGAGTGGGGAAGGCGACATGTATAAATAAACGTGCTATTCAACGGTCGTGGTGTCTTCTATGTGATAATACCCATACATTGCCCGGACGCACACACTCCCTGAAACCCAAAAGCGAAAATCCATGCAGACCTACCCTGATAAAAACCCTAACCTGTTTAAAACCTGCCATCCGTAATCCTCACCTGTCATACTATCTTATCATATGATTTTTTTACTTTTTTGTAATTGACGTCCTCCAACGTTAAGTCATATCGGATGATGAATGAAAGGTGTGAAATGATGCTTAAATGAGACCAGTGTCCATAGAGCTTAGAGTTACCTGACATTTGCCTTTCAAGATAAGGGAAAACCCATGAAAACCTTATCCAGGTAACTCACCCTGACCGAAATTCGAATTCGGAACCTCTTGAATGTGAGGCAGACATGCTACCACCACGCTACCGAGGCGGGCATCATATGAGGTGTTGAGTGCTGGGAGGGCTCAACGAGGTACTTAACGGTGAAGTACCACCTCAGCAACAAAGTGCTTTCGCAAGTAATAAAGGGAGATGAAGTACCTATCTGGTTTCCTAAACGAATTCATATCAAAATTAAATATCTGTGTAACGAAACTAACAAGGGAACGCTCAATATGCTTATCTGTATTTTCTTTGTGGTTTGATGACACCTCTGTGTTGGGCCTGTGTGCTAAATATAGGTTGCGAAGTATAGCTGTTGAGTACCCGAAAATGAGTCCAGAATATGTAGGAACAAATGAGCATAACAAAGCGTTGCAGGGAGAGATGACCTCTGCGGCCAGCGTCTGCACAGGTTTACGTAAGGAGCGTCAGCACAGATCTCACTGGGGATGCCCAGCAGCTACTTGCAAGTGTTCGCATGCGGCTCACTTCTTTAGCGAGCAATACGTTTAGTAAGCGAAAAACAGGACTAAGGCCCACATGCCGTTTGATAGGTGGCTTACCCTAAAGAAAAAGGTGCTGCTGACTCACCTGGTATAATCGTGAGAGGCAGGAATATTAAGATAATTTTATTTTTGATAGCATTCTCCCTAACGCATGCTTTAATCTAAGGCGCTATAGAAGTACTTGACCAAATGTTAACGAAATCTGTCTCCATGTAAAGGGTAGATTGGGGCGGAAGAATTTTATGAATATGTAAATACAACTTTTTTAAGGCATGGCTGTAAATTGGAATTAGTAGTGCTTTAAAGAACGAAAGCAACTGGAGTGCTTCAAAGGAATTCAGTGGGGTTGTGTCAAGTGACAGTGATTTTATTTTATTTTGGTATTACTTGTGGCTAAACTACCGAACTAATATTTTGCACTGGGGACTCCCAAATTTAGAATCAATTCTTTTTTTTCCTTTCTCAAAACTATGTGAACAGATCAGTAAAATTTTCAAAAACTAGAAGAACAAACAAAAAAATTGTCTTTGTGAAAAATTTAATGTTACAATTTTTTTCTGTTAAGATCAATGTATTCATTGATTTTCGAGGAAGCGAGGGAGAGATGTCACAAGTGACTGCTTAATATAAATAATACGTTAGATTACCTTTTGACTAGTTATGTGTGGCGTCATGTCACGTGACCTCTCCTTCCCTCTTCTTGATAATGAAGGTTGTGCAAGCTAGTTTCTCGCTCTTTCTAGTAACAACCACTGGCTGTAACGGACGTGTGGATCCGCAGCTGGTGAGGGCACGTAACTGGCCAGTTCGGCCGACTATGTATCTTCCCAATGTTTATAGTAAACCTTTGTCCAAATTGTAGTTTTTGTATGTTGTTATCTAATTACACCTGATAGAAAACCCCGACCTCTTGGCAAAGCATGTGAATCCTACCTAAAGAGTTATCCCCCCGTGTATGACCTGGCCATGTGCTATTTATGCATTACCATCCTTGGTTAAATCGTTACAATATTCTGTCGACTTCTTTTGTTAGACGGTTTACACAAACAGGCACACGTACATTCACGTTATATGAAAACGCTCAGGGTTTTAGGTTGTGATTCAATTGGCACAAAGCGTATAGTTCTTATGACATTTACGTGTGAATTTTGTTTAATGCAAAACACTCCTTTTACACTCCTTGGGTAAGCAGAAGATAACTTAGAGTATTGATATTTGTAGTTGAAGCTACGAAATAGTAATGACACATTAGAGCTTTGCGACTGAAAATAATGACCTCACTATGGGTTTTGGAGAGAGAGTAGAGTATTTTTTTTTTTCATTTAAATCAGCTATTACAATAATGTATTGTCACCTAATTATCGTAAGGCAGGGCCAGCTAGCAGCAGGGTGGGGGACCGGAGGCATTAAGCCCACGCCTACCCAGTTATCTTGTAGCGCCTCGAGAGGATGGTTGGAAAAACATCACTAGCCATCTCTTTCCCCTTCCCCATTGACGTCTGGAACCGTCAGGATGATTCACTGAGCCGCGAAACTTCCAGGCACAGCGATCAGCGTATATAAGGGATGAACTAGAGAGTTCAGTTCAGTTCTTGGCGAGCAGCCGTGAGGAGCGCCGATTGAGTGAACGGACCGGAAGACTGTGTACGTGTGTCAGAGGAGTTGTACGTAATTGTGAGTGTAGAGGGGACCTGTGACAGCCGAACTGGCGAATTGTAATTGTGTACGCTACGTAGTTCTATGTAATCGGGAAGTGTTCCAACTGTAATTCGGTGGAAATAAAGAACATTTTTAGTTTGTGCAATTGGACTTTTAATTTCACGAACCCACAAAGTCACAGTATTAGTCCTGCATATCTATTTGAGATCACAAAAGAGTTGGGAAGGCTGTATATTGCAATTATTGTGTTGCAAGAATGTGCAAATAAACGCAGAGAGTTGTAAAATTTCATGGCGGCCACTATTTTCAGGCATGAACTGCGTTTTTACCAAAGGTTATGTCCTGTCAGTTCCATCCGCCCGCTTATGAGTATAATAATCGCAGCTGTGTAAGCTAAAACTAATGAAATCTGCTATTTCATGCAAACATTGTTGATATTCACAGACTGCTGGTTTATCATATATTTATGGCAAATAGATCTGGAAAAAGTACTCTACAAAGCAACACGCTTTCGATTTTCGGTTCCACCCTGCTGCCAATTTCGTGATCACTGACCATTTGCCATACGAACAGAATTATTTTTACCTTTGATTTGTGATGCTGAAGAGGAAAAAAGGAACGGTCTGGTGCATGCTAGGGCAAACTGGCGTGCATTATGAAACAAATGTTGGCAGCAGCTGTACTCTAATCTGGGATATTACTGTCGAATGCGCGGCGATGTATTGATGTATTGTTTGTGTTTGTGTCGATACTCACATCTGCGGTAAATCAATCTGCTATCCAAAACGCATCTGTTTCTTTAGAGAGGAGCCTGCGGTAAAAAAAACATGGCAACAAGTAGCTTAGTGTCATTCAAGTGCTGTCTCAGCCAATAGAAGTGTGGTTAAGAACTTTCAGAAAAGGGCAACAATCACGATCTTTGACCTATTAGTAAACTATATTCATGGTTCTGTTTATGCACGAAACACTAAATTTAAGTTGATTCTCCGGATTACCACTTTGCCAGATGTTCGATAATTTCGCTGTATGCACCTTCTGCTTCCCCGAGTTTCTGGAATCCTCTTGTTTCTGAAGCCAGAGATAACATGAAAACTACCATTATTTGTACCATTTCACTGGGTAAAACTAAATTCAGCATTATCATATTTTTAATTGTGGTTATATATCCTTACTAGTGCGTTCGTGATACGCAATAGCATTTTCTAATGTCAAACATTTTAAAACCTTGGATTGATTAACCCTCTCAAGGTATCAGCTCTGGAAAAACATATCGTATGTCTGGGGTATTTTTTCATCCGCAAGCGATTCTAACAACTATGCGGCGATAAAGTATAAAATACTTCCACAAAAATAGTAATTACTTTATTTTGAGACCAAAGCACATCTTTTAAATTAAATCTCCCTTATTGTAAGTTATATAAGTTATGTACTAGCTATGTCTGAAATATGAAACCATATGTTTTAGATAAATATATACTATTTTAACACAAAATGTTCATTTGCTTCACACTATATAATGATACTGTAATTTTTATTATGATGTTCATTATCACTTTATAAATAATCCTATAACAAATAAACACTTTTACCCTTGCATGTGCTTTGCAGATAAATTTGTGACACTCATTACTCAGTTTATCATTATCACTGTTGTGTATAACTGCTAAAGCTTGCTGGAGAGTGTAGCCACCTTGAAAGCGCATATCATCCATTAGGAATATAATATCACGTCTTACTTCCACAAAATGCAATTCTAACTGTGCTTTTATTTTATAATTTGTTACAATACATGCGTATGTATTGTCTACGAATTTGCAACAATGGACATACAATGAAGGTTTAGAAGGTGCATTATTGCCAAGTTTTAATTATTGTAGTCAAGTTATAATATAACATATAAAATCGAATATTGTATACCTGGGGTATTTTCTGACTCTGCTACAAGAAATTAAAAATTCTATGCTACCGACCGTCGTACGAGGGTGGGTCAAAAAGTAAAGCCTCCTATTTTTTTCCCTTAAATAAGTAAGTTATGTGAAAACTTTGAATTTGGCACAATTCCTCAAACCTTTTTCTCCAATCTCCTTCAGTAGTAACTTCCTAAATCAACAGGTGGCAGCACTGCATCCTCTTGCAAAATGGCTGACATCGACATTCGTATTAGTCAGCGTTCTGTGATTGAAGTTTTTACTGCGGAAGGTAAAACGCCAATTCGCATTCACGAAAGGCTACACAATGTGTATGATGATTTAACGGTGCATGTCAGCACTGTTAGACGATGGGTTCGCCACTGTAACGAAGCTGAAGGGCAAACACCATTGGCAGATGAAAAGCGAAGCGGCAGGCCGGTAATTGTAGTGACTCCTTGCAACATTCAGCGAGTGGATGACTTCATTCGTGGTGATCGCCGGGTAACAACAGGTGAATTGTGTCACATTACCTCCCTCAGTAAAGCCAGTGTGATGACGATTATTCAACAACTGGGTTACTCAAATGTTTGTTTACTTTGGGTACCAAGAATGTTAATTGCTCAAAACAAAGAAACAAAGAAAACAATAGCCTCCGAACACTTGCAGCGCTTCAATTTGGAGGGAGAGGAGTTTCTGGAAAAAATTGTTACTGGAGACGAAACTTGGGTTCACTTTTTGAACCTGAATAAAAGAGGCAATCAATGGAATGGCATCACATAACGTCACCGAAGGAAAAAAAAAAAATCAAAACTCAGCGATCGGCAGGGAAAGTTATGGCGACAGTGCTTTGGGATGCAGAGGGTGTGCTTATGATTGATTTTTTGGAGCAGGGATAGAAATTAAATTCTGTCCAATACGTCAGAACTCTCAAGAAGCTGAAAGCACGTCTTCGCCGAGTTCGCCCAACAGAAACTGTGGCGGGTGTTCTTCTTTTGCATCACAATGAAAGACCACACACCAGCCGTTACACCACTGCAGAAATTGAGATATTGGGATGGCAAGTCTTACCTCATACAGCCCTGACCTGGCACCATCAGACTTCCATCTGTACGGGCCACTAAAGGAAGCTCATCGAGGGATTCATTTTGAAGATGAGGAGGCTGTGAAAACGTTCGTGCGTCAATGGCTTAGGAAGCTAGACCGTGTGTTTTACCACTCTGGAATACATGCCCTAGTTAACAGGTGGACCAAAACTGTGGAAAAGGATGGAGATTATATTGAATAATGACAAATTAATCGTCAATGTTGTAGTTTTCTAGCTACGTAAATTGTATTAAATTTTCTTGGCAATTAAAAGAGAGAGAGAAAAAATAGGAGGCATTAATTTTTGACCCACACTCGTATTACCATCAGTATTTTGACCATTTATAATAAAAACTACACAAAAAGTATATCTGGAAGTTGAGAAGTCTACATTCACATTAAAATAGTTTCTACGTAGTCAAAGCAGCTTTGGGGTGTATAAAGACTCCAGACACCAAGCAAGGGTTAATAGATTACCCTTAGTACACTTAGTTGTACTCTTAGATAAAGTACTACATTGAACTTCAAACTAAATTTTTAATTCTTTCTGTTTTCCAGAATCTTTCACTAATCCTCGAGCCACTACTAATAGTGTAGAGTTATAATATGCAGGAGTGCAGTTGAAAGAATTTATTTTAACATACAAACTGTATAAAAACAATAACACATTTATTTTGTATAATTATTTACATTTGTATCACCAAGGTAGAATGGCCTACCTTAGCACCTTAGACAAACGCATACGTGTATATAGTATTACTATTTGTCAGTGTTGCCACAATAACTTGTTATAATCCTTTTTATTTATTTATTTGTTTATTTATTTATTTATTTATTTATTTATTTATTTATTTATTTATTTATTTATTTATTTATTTATTTATTTATTTATTTATTTATTTATTTATTTATTTATTTATTTATTTATTTATTTATTTATTTATTTATTTATTTATTTATTTATTTATTTATTTATTTATTTATTTATTTATTTATTTATTTATTTATTTATTTATTTATTTATTTATTTATTTATTTATTTATTTATTTATTTATTTATTTATTTATTTATTTATTTATTTATTTATTTATTTATTTATTTATTTATTTATTTATTTATTTATTTATTTATTTATTTATTTATTTATTTATTTATTTATTTATTTATTTATTTATTTATTTATTTATTTATTTATTTATTTATTTATTTATTTATTTATTTATTTATTTATTTATTTATTTATTTATTTATTTATTTATTTATTTATTTATTTATTTATTTATTTATTTATTTATTTATTTATTTATTTATTTATTTATTTATTTATTTATTTATTTATTTATTTATTTATTTATTTATTTATTTATTTATTTATTTATTTATTTATTTATTTATTTATTTATTTATTTATTTATTTATTTATTTATTTATTTATTTATTTATTTATTTATTTATTTATTTATTTATTTATTTATTTATTTATTTATTTATTTATTTATTTATTTATTTATTTATTTATTTATTTATTTATTTATTTATTTATTTATTTATTTATTTATTTATTTATTTATTTATTTATTTATTTATTTATTTATTTATTTATTTATTTATTTATTTATTTATTTATTTATTTATTTATTTATTTATTTATTTATTTATTTATTTATTTATTTATTTATTTATTTATTTATTTATTTATTTATTTATTTATTTATTTATTTATTTATTTATTTATTTATTTATTTATTTATTTATTTATTTATTTATTTATTTATTTATTTATTTATTTATTTATTTATTTATTTATTTATTTATTTATTTATTTATTTATTTATTTATTTATTTATTTATTTATTTATTTATTTATTTATTTATTTATTTATTTATTTATTTATTTATTTATTTATTTAGTGCCAAGCTATTACATAGATTGTATCTACTGGAATTGACCCAAGTCACTTACCCAGAATACATCTAAATGCTACCAATCCTTCACAACCTTTTTATCTCATGCATCCTACGATCTGAAATTTACATTGTCGACTCTTACGCATAACATCTGTCAATCGACCACTTCCATTTGGATCTCACCTTCCATGGAAATTCTCCTAATTGTCTAATCTGAATATGATCAGAAAACATTTTCTTTATGATTACAATACTTTTATTTCTCCCTAATAATTTTTTTTCCTCCATTCATATGCTCTGCATTCTTTGGTACCTAAATATCGGACATGGTCCTTGCAGTACGCTAACCATTAGAACTCTGTTTCCAAACCTCTAATCTGTACTATGCTATCGCTTCTATTCCCTTTTATTACAGATTTCTAAATACTTTTCTGACCTTGATTCTGTTCCAACCATCCTTAAAAGAACCAGTAATCTATTATATGGAAATTTGAGATCTTCAGTAATTAAGGATTTAAAACTTGTTTTTCAGTGGTTAAAAGTTTTAAACTGAGTACTTAAAATTACTTACTTTATATTAACCCACATTAAAATGCTAAACAATATAATACCAATCACAATTTTCTGTTAAATTCATTAAAATTAAAAATGCGTGTGTAACAATTGAATAAATTTGTATAGTAACAAGGAAATTATATGTATAGATAACGAAAGCAAAACTGAAACTTCTCTTAGAGATGGAAAATAAGTTCGTTATACACAGAACATTAGCTGCTTGAATTAACCTAAAGCAAGCAACATTAAGACATTAATATCGACTCACATTTGTTTACTCTTCTGGATTGCATTTATGGTAACGATGCTAAAATTTCAAATTACGGGTTACTTAATTCTCAAAAGAAGAAGAGGAAAACTAACACTTTTAGAGATCTGTTGTTACATGATACCATATCCTTCCAGTTGAGTAATTAAAGCTGTATTTTTACTAGCATGTGGTTTCTAAAAATAAGCACTAATTATAAAATTAAGGGAATATAAATGATCACTGGTATGCAGTAATAATTTGCAATGTAGAGTAACGCAACAGATCATTACATCTTAAAGTGCAGCTTGCTGGCGAAGGGGAAGGAAGATAGGGTTGCCTCAATGTTAAGCCAATTACGGAGGGGACGTTGCAATGTTAAAACAATGACAATCCTCCAATAAGTTACAAAAGTCTCATGTCCAAATTCTGTCATGCAGTTATACGATTGGGTAACTGTCACCTCAACCGAAAAAACAAGTTATTACCATTACTTTTAAATATATCATACTGTTGCCATGCATTGTTTTACTGAGCCGGCTCGCGCGTAGGCGAACGCCGAGACAGAGAGGAACGGGTAAAGAAAGAGACAAAGCTACGCGAGCGCTGAACGCTTGCCGAAAGAGAGAAAGAGAAAGAGAGAGAGAAAGAGAGAGAGAGTAAGTGAGTAAGTGAGTGAGTGAGTGTGAGAGTGAGTGAGAGTGTGAGTGAGTGTAAGTGTGTGAGTGTGAGTGTGAGTGTGTGAGTGTGTGAGTGTGAGTGTGTGAGTGTGAGTGTGTGAAGGTGTGAGTCAGTGGGTGTGTGGGTGCGTGGGTGTGTGGGAGTGTGGGTGTGTGGATGTGTGGGTGTGTGAGGGTGTGTGACGGTGTGTGCGGGTGTGTGAGGTTGTATAAGGGTGTGTGTGAGTGTGTGTGAGTGTGTGTGAGTGTGTTTGAGTGTGTGTGAGTGTGTGTGCGTGTGTGTGAGCGTGCGTGTGAGTGTGTGTGAATGTGTGTGAATGTGTGTGAGTGTGTGTGTGAGTGTGTGTGTGAGTGTGTGTGTGAGTGTGTGTGTGAGTGTGCGTGTGAGTGTGTGTGTGAGTGCGCGTGTGAGTGTGCGTGTGAGCGTGTGTGAGCGTGTGTGTGAGCGTGTGTGTGAGAGAGTGTGAGTGTGTGAGTGTGTGTGTGGGTGTGTGTTAGTGTGTGTGTGAGAGTGAGTGTGTGTGAGAGAGTGAGTTAGTGAGTGAGTGTGTGTGAGAGAGTGAGTGAGTTAGTGAAAGAGAGAGTGAGTGAGAGTGAGAGATGTCTGGAGGTTTCGTCCTTGTTGATGCCGTCCCGATTGTTAGCGAGCCGTCCACTAATTTCTAGAAACAGTGACCGGAGACATAAAAGCACCACAGACGGATGAGTGAGTCACTTGCGAGTTGAGCTGTTGTGTGTGCAGCTATTTGAAATGTGCAGCAAGTCAATTCGTTCGTTTGTTTACGTGTGGTGAAGCAACGAGATACCTTGGAGAGATACATAAAGTATCGTGAAGCAACGAGATACCTAACATAAAAGGCATGTTAAATTTCTGCAAAAAAAGACTTAATTCCACGAACCCACAAAGTCACAATACTATTGTGTGTTTCAGATGGGAAGGATTCTGGGCCGCCACGAATCAGATGTGTTACGCACTCAGCGTTGCCACCTCGTTATACACCCACTCGTTCCATATTTCCCTCTTGCACCATGCCGGTCTCCGTGGTGCTATACGTAAGGGAAACAAAATTGTATTTTCCAAACCTTGATAGTAATGCAGTTGTTGAAATCGCAATTGCAACATGGGCATTCACATTTAAACGCTATAATGTAAGTTCATGACTCACCTATTTCACTAGTCTAAGAAACTGCCAGTGGTGCATCCATATATCTCTGAATGCCACTTCCGTCAGGAGACAATTCGTGATTGTCACTGTCTTTATCGTCAGAGTATTGCACATTTATAATTATAGGCTCCAAAATCTCGTCACGTGCTAGTTCTATCCAAAATACTTCTTCTTGAAACTTATCTGCAAGTGTTACGCATTTTTCCCAGTCTTGTGTTACATTCTTACTTTCGTCGTGAATAACCCGTTCAACGTCAGTAAGCTTAAAAGTATTATTTCTGTTTGCAACATCATTTGAGCCCACATTAACTCAATTGGATTGTACTGGCAGTGTATACGGGGAAGGCAGATTCGTCGTGTCTCATTTCAATTGCAAGTTTACCCTGGGTTTTTAAGCGGAAGAACAACTGAATACTATGAACCATTCATAATCAAACACATGTGGCAAGGCCCGTTCTGGCGATGAATCATTCCACAGACATCAGGAAGTGTGCTGTTTGCTCTCAAATTTAACACCTTGGCTTATTCAAAGTAATTCTTTTATCACGGCATGTCAAACGTTTACATTTCAGTTCTGAATAATTACAAATAATATATAAACGCATACATACCAACCAATAATGGTATTCATTGCAGTACTTAAGTCGTGATGCCAAGTTATAATGTATTGTTATTTATATTAATTTGTATTAGGAAAATTATTTGAACTAAAAGTGGGGCTTTTTAGAATATGTTAGGGCCCAAATGACCTCCTTGTCGACGGGCCCTCAAACACCACACACTCACTGACTCGATTATGTTAGATTACCTCTATACCTTCCTCGTGGATCACGTTTTACAACATCTGAATTTTTGTCCTAGCGTAAGTAGTATTAATTAGATATAGACTCAGTTGCCGCTCGCTACACACCACTTACGGGGAATGCAATCAGACAACACGGCAGAATGCCGCCTCGGTACCGTAGATGGTAGCGTGTCTGCCTCACGTTCAAAGAGGTTCAGAGTTTCAATCTCGGTCAGAGTGAGGTTTTTTCTCCGGGGTTCTTCCTTATCCTAAAAGACGAATATCGGGCAACTCTTAAGTTCCGTGGACACTGGGCTTATTCGAGCATCATTTCACCCATT
Source organism: Mantis religiosa (assembly GCA_030765055.1). NCBI lineage: Eukaryota > Metazoa > Arthropoda > Insecta > Mantodea > Mantidae > Mantis > Mantis religiosa. Next base: position 82,058,035 of record CM060953.1, read on the forward strand.
CCATCCATCGTCCGATATGGCTTAACGTTGGACGACGTAAATTAAAAGAAAAAACACCGCAGGACTCCGATTGGTTTCTCATCTAGTAGCGTTCAAGAACAAACATGCCATTTGAAACGTGTGTTAGGTTTTCAAGTAGTTAAGTTAACTGAGGCAGCTAATGCCCTGTGCGTGTCTTATACTTGTTATTTTACACCTTTGTGAAGTTCTAGTTCATCTTTCGAAATGTACTGATGTTCGTCTTCCATGTACACGGAAATCAAGTATTTGGTAGCATTTACGATAAGCTATATGTTCCAAGAAGCATTTTGTATTACTACCAATAGCAAAAAGATATTAACTAGTTATAAATTAATTAATATTTCAAGGAAGGTTTCACATATATTGTTAAAATACTCCGACACTAATGTTTTATGTCCTAATTATATAATAACGGAGTCATATAGTGTGAAGGAAACTAAATTTTTGGACTGACTTACTGTTTTTAGTCAGCTCCTTTAATGCACCCTCTATTTTATCCGCTTTAGCTTTTTATTCTTATTGTTTAGTAATTTATACGAGCGAATGTTTTCTTAATACATGTAGGGAACGATTATAACTATTAACTAATAAATACGCCATTTTCCTATAGCTACATTTTGGTAATTACTTCCGCTTCTTCTAAAATGTTCTAAGGCGTGTTGAAGTTTGAAGGTGTTTTTCGCCTCTTCATTTAGCTCCAATATGGGAAACATTCCAAATTTAAATGCATGAATGTGGAACTTATATGCTATCATTATAAATCCTGAAAGAAATACGAGGGCTGTTCAATAAAGAATGATCATAATTTTTTATAATCATAATTTTTCGCACAAAAATTCAATGTTATTATATTCTGTTAGTTTAATGTGAAACAAACACGCCATAGTAGTTTCATTGTTGGTACTCCTGGTTCCCGCCTGTGAGGACCAGGCAAGTTCAGACATGTTCAGTAACGCCTACCGCTGCAATAGAGGTAACATGCAGTTAAAGTTTATGTTAGAGGAAGATCCGGAGTTTCTTTCAAACGTAATCACTGCTGATGAAACTTGGCTACATCATTTTGATCGTGAGAGCAAACAGCAAAGCTCAGTGTGGAAATCTCCTTCATTACCAACCACAAAAAGCAAAAGTGGTTGCTTTTGCTCGGAATGTTATGGTCATCTCGTTCTTTGATATTCATGGAATGGTTTATCAGCATGTTATAACTGCACACACATCAGTAACTGGACAATACTACTGGGATGTCCTGAAAATATTGCAAGTCCATATGAGGCGCAAAAGACCACATTTCCATGAAGGAGGCTGGATGCTGCACCATGATAATGCGCGGCTGCATATTGACAATATTCTTGCTGAATATCTTGCAAAAATCATTGTGAACTGCATCCCTCAGCCACCCTATAGTCCGGATTTAGCCCCATGTGACTTTCTCCTATTCCCTAACATGTAGTAACGCCTTCGTAGGAGGCATTATCCAAAATCAGAAGCAGTGGTGAATGCTGCGGTGGCGATTTTGAAGGATCTCTCAAAAATGGTTACCACTATGTCTTTGAAGACTGACAGAAACGCTGGGACAAGTGCATCGCATCAGGGGAAACTATTTTGAAAAGGACCATCAATATTATCAGGATGGGTAAAGATACGTTGTCAAAAAAAGGTTTGTGACCATTCTTTATTGAACAGCCCTCGTACAACACATTAATTCCTCAAACACTGTTGCCATTTTTAATTCATATGACAATGATTACAGATTACCTCTTGCTGTCGTTTTTAGTAATTTTACACATCCCACCTTAAATGTAAATAGGGAAATTGAAACAAACACTGGCGCCGCTATTACTGTATCATTTCCACTTTGTGGCTCTTTTACAGTTTGTTATGCAGATCCTCTGGGGAATGAAATTGCATCTATTGTTCTGGCTCTGAAGCAGCTCCCAACATAAATCCTCTTGCAGGTTTAAGTCGCGAGAACCCTTGAAAAAAAAAGGACACACACAGTGTATCCCTGCAGGGTAGATCTTCCTTTTGTTTTGATAGTGGAAGAATTGGGGAAGGTTTTTGATATACAACATTTACATAATGAGACGTGTGTGGAGTATAAAGAGGAGAGAAGGAAACAGCCAATAACATAGTTTCCAACATAAAGCAGTTGTAGCGTCTTAACGCACTCTTTATTTTCTTGTTTCCTTTTCGTTTATCCGTTGATTTCTTTCTGTTTCTCACATGAATTTCAAATTGTGTTTTCGGCTATTTATTCTAGACAAATCTTCAAAGGTCCGATGCTTTGAAGCTGAAAATAAATTTACTATTGAGATATGTTCTGTTCTTTCATAAATGGTATTAGAAGTGAAAGCAAAATTTCTTCAAAAATATACAATGTGCATTCTGTGCTACAGAGAGCTAACAATAGGACTAATGAACATTTTACTCTTGGGTTTGTTAAACACGCACAGTAACATGCAGAACTTCTGCCCATTCCCCTAAATCGGGGAGTGTGTTTAATTTCTCCATAACAAGTTGATTTGGGAAGTTTGTATTTTGTAGAGCTGGTTTCGATTACCGTTAGTCCATGGACTTTTTTGTGATTTCCCTTGGTTCAATAGACGAATACTTGATGTCTTCTTGTCTATCATTATTGGCACGGTACGGTTATCAGATTTTGCGCATTGGGAAAGATACTCGCAATCTTTACGTTCTGGGAGTTTGTCTCGGTGCCACTGGACCTCCGGAGTTAATGTTTTAGAGAGTATTAGCCGAAGCCAGGATATGTATGTGTCTCCTCTCTCTCTCTCTCTCTCTCTCTCTCTCTCTCTCTCTCTCTCTCTCTCTCTCTCTCTCTCTCTCTCTCTCTCTCTCTCTGTCTCTCTCTCTCTCCTAGGATTCACTTTTGAAGCAAAAAGGGGCATTATCGGTTATGTGCAGTGCTATAGTATTTGGAGGCCCCTTCGTGAGATTTTGCATTTATCAGGAAAACATTGTTCCTTCTAGGACGATCCCAAAATAAATTATACGAGGTAAAAGAGAAAATGACCAGGATGTTAAATTCCATTTGAAATTATCATAGCAGTCATAAATAACCCATTAAAATTCACAGCAATACGGTGTTTCCCAAACGTTTCTTCTGAGAGGTTAACACACGAATTAACTTATTAAATTAATTAAAAGCATCCATATACCAGAGTAATGAATTTAAAATGGTATTTAAGTACTTACAATAGTAAGTCACCTCAAATAAGTATCTCGAAACTGAGAACTCTAAGGTGGATTACCGGGAAAATGTGAGTGAATTGGAGGGTGTAATGTCGCGTCAGCATTTTGGCCATGGTTGCTCAAGAAGTTAGAGCGACCGGACGGAAACCTGGAGATCCGTGGTCCAAAACCCGGCTGAGACATTGAATTTTTCAGTCAGTCCTCTCATCACTGACTCCATGAGGCGTTTGAAGGTAGCTGGTGCGTTGCAGAGGCCAAAGGGCATAACTGTGAACTGCAAGAACCCTTGGCCTGTCGAGAATGCGGTCTTCACCTTGTCTCTCGGGTCTAGAGCTACCTGCCAGTAGCCCGACTTCAGGTCCAGGGTCTAGAACCACTGCGCACCAGCTAGCGTGTCGAGGGTGTCGTCAATCCGGGGTAAGGGGAAGCAGTCCTTCCGGGTGACGGCGTTCAGCTTCCTATAGTCCAGGCAGAAGCGTAGCTGGCACTACTTCGTCACCAAGACTACAGGGGAACACCAAGGTCTGCCAGACTCTTCAGTCACTCCCCTGGATCTCATGTACACCAGCATGTCTTGTACCGTCCCTTGCTTAGCTAGCGGAACGCGTCTAGGTTGTTGCCGAATAGGCCGGGCGTCCCCGGTGTCAATGCGGTGAAGCATTTTGTCCGTACGGCCGTAGTCACTATCACCTTTGCTGAAGACGCGCTAGTATCGTCTCAGCAGCTGTCGAACCTTTTCCAGCTGCTCTGCGGTCAGGTGTTCGGCCGCCCTCTCCAGTAGGCCTTCTAGCCGGGGTCCCAGATTTTGCGTCGGCACCGGCTCCTGCGTCTTGTCCATTGCTGTTACGCTTAACACGGGCTCGCACGTTCCCAACTGCGTCCCGGCCTGGACGTCGTGATCGGTATCCGTTGGATTTAGTAGTCTCCCTGGCACCTCCTCTCGGCATGGCAGCAATGCCCTGGCTACACACAGTCCACGTACAGGCGTCTTCTGGTCCAGCATCATGTACCTGGTTCTTTGGCCTTCCAATCGCGCCGTCACCATCACCTCGCTCCTCGCGGGGCAGCCACGTCTTCATTCAAGATCACTCTGCAGATTCCAAGGTGCTCTTCGGGTTGACGGAGCATAACCTCTTCTCCGTTGAGCCGCAGGACCTTCCTGCCGACGTCGACCGTCGTGGCTCCTGAGGGCATCCAGTCCCAGACTAACCTCCTCAGCTACCTTCGCGACGAACACCCACAGACATACGACACTCCTTCCCAAGGTCAAATTTAGCAGGGCCTCCTTCTCCACAGGCAAGGTGTCACCCGATGCCGTGACAAGCTGGCATGGTTGGCTCGGCTTCCTCGTCGGCAAACCCTTGGCCACGTCAGGTCTGATGATGGTCTTGGAAGCCCCGGTGTCCACCAGCACGCGGCACGGTTTTCCTCTTACCCAGCCGTCCGCGATGAGGCTGTCATCCATACGCCGGCTGACGGCGCGCAGTGTAACTCGAGGGGATGGTGGTGATGGCGCCGACGTGCCCCTCCTCACGACGGCCCTTACTCGTTCTTCCGGCTGCTCTTCCTTGTGTGGACAGTCTCTCTCCAGGTGTCCCGGCTGTCCAAACTCCCAACACAGACCACTAGGTCTTCGCCGGCGTCTCTCGGCTGGTCTCCTGTCTCAGGTGTAGCGGACAATCCTTGTTCTCGACGTCGGGACAGCTGTTACCTTGGCCGCCTCTATCCTTAGTGCTGCCATTAGCGCCTCGTGAATGGTTTTATAATCGCCGAGCATTAGGCGCTGACGAATCTCCGTGTCTTGTGCCCCGTCAACGAATGTGTAGGCAGCTTCCCGGGATACGAACTCTGGTGGGAGGTCGACTGGGCCTTGCCAGCCAGTTGTTCAACTGCCAGGGCGAAATCCTGCAGCGTCTCCCCTGGCTGTTGTGACCTTGCCTTTAGCTGGCTGCGGTACGCTTCGGCTAAGCGGTGGTTTCCAAAACGATTCTCCAGGGCCTCCCAGATGTCCTTGGGAGCCGCCGCTGTCTGTACCGCGTTCAGTACTTCCGCGGTGCGTCCCTGGTGGCTGGCTATTGACTGTGTGGCCTCCTCCTCTGGTGACCATTTGTTGTGCTTGGCCACTGCGTCGAATTGACGGCGGAAGACCTCAAACGTTGATGCGCCGTCATATTTTGGAGGTTTGACGCGCGCCGATGTTGTGTCGCGTCCCGGTGCGTCGACCTTCAAGTCCTGCAACCTCCTGTCGACGACGTCTTCCACCATGGCGTTCAGGGACTGGACACTGCTGTCGGTCTTTCCTTCCAGGTCGTTAACGCGACTCGCCAGGTCTTCGACACGCTCACCGAGCTCCGTGACGTCCTCCTTTACGTCGGCCAACTGCTCTTCAAATTTTGCGGCGAGGACCTCGTTGGTCGCTTTAATTTCCTTGGCCAATTCGGTCTTAATTTCCTTCAGTTCTGCGGCCAGGTTGTTATTTGCCGTCATTTCCGCGGCCAGGTTGTTATTCACCGCTTCTGTTTTCGCAGCGAAGTTGTCATTTGCTGCTTTCATTTCCGTCATATTCTCCAAAATCTTTTCCAATGCAGCCTCCATGTCGTCGCACCCCTGACACCAATTGTGACTTTGTGGGTTCGTGAAATCAAGAGTCCAAGTTACAATCACAAAAATTGTACTTTATTTCCGTAGAAATACGCTTCGTACACATACAAGCTCAACAAACACAGCCACTTACCCGCACGCGTTGAATTACCGACTGACTGACTCTCTTTGGCAGGCAGGCTGCCTTTTTATAGTTTTCATAACATTCCAGAAATTTCTTAAACAATCGAGACCGGCTAGAACAAAGGCGAATTCTTGTGGAATCCGTCGGATCCCGCCCACCATTTCGGCAAGCTTTTTTCTCCACACTACTCTGCCGTCTCTTTGATCTTGTTACCCGTGCTGCCTCGAATCAACAATGACCTGGCGACAAAACTTACGTATCTATTTATTTTCAAAAGGTTCTAAGTACAACGAAATACATAAACGAAAAAATGTTTAAATTTCTAAGTAATAACTACAGGATAACTAAATTTATACGGAAGCCTTAACACAATTTCAAGTAGAATTTTCTAGACAGTCTAAAGAAAGCTGAGCATGTGACTTATACTGTCGTTCAGAATTATTCTTTATGTCAGTTTATAGATAACAAAGTATTCAAATTTGTGCACTGACATATTTACGAGGGCTGTTCAATAGAAAGTGGCCACAATTTTTTTTGACAACGTACCTTTACTCATCCTCATAATTTTGATGGTCTTTCTTAAAATAGTCTCCCCTGAATGCGATGCACTTGTCCCAGCGTTTCTGGCAGTCTTCAGACACATGCTGGAAACAACTTTTTGAAAGATCATTCAAAATTACCTCCGCAGCTTTCACCACTGCTTCTGATGATGAATAATGCCTCCCATGAAGGCGTTTCTTCAAGTTAGGGAATGGAAAAAAGTCACATGGGGCTAAATCCGGACTATAGATAGGGTGAGGGATGCACTTCAGGTTGACTTTTGCAAGATATTCAGCAACAATATTGGCAAAATGCGGCCGCGCATAATCGTGGTGCAACATCCAGTCTGCTTCATGGAAATGTGGCCTTTGCGCCTGATATGGACTTGCAATGTTTTCAGGACATCCCTGTAGTATTGCCCAGTTACTGATGTGTGTGCAGGTACAACATGGTGATAAACCATTCCATGAATATTAAAGAATGAAATGACCATTACTTTCCCAGCAGAAGCAACCACTTTTTCTGTTTTGGAGATTGGCAATGAAGGAGATTTCCACACTGAGCTTTGCTGTTTTCTCATAGGATCAAAATGATGTAGCCAAGATTCATCAGCAGTAATTCCGTTTGTAATAAACTCCGGATCTTCCTCTAGCATCAACTTTAACTGCATGTTAACTCCATTGCAGCTATAGGCGTTATTTAACATGACTGAACTTGCCTGATTCTCACCGGCGGGAACCAGGAGTACCAACAATGAAACTACTACGGCGTGTTTGTTTCAATTAAGCTAACAGAATATAAGATTGAATTTTAGTGCGAAAATTATGATCATTCTTTATTGAACAGTCCTCGTATTTTTAAAGTTATATAACTTTGACAACTTCGATTATGAATCTAAGACATATTGGCTGTTTAATGATGTGTCTTCATTTCTCTAAACTTGGTACCTACTATCCCTTTTTTAATATTTTTAAGGAGAGTACTACAACATATTGATGTATATGATAAGCTGTAATCATACTTTACTTAGTAAATAATAATTTATCTCTTCTGATATATTATTTCAGCAGTTCTCCTTTATATTTCTCAGTTTATTTAGGTTAATATGGTTTCTTACATTTCAGGTGAGAATGCTGCATGGGATACTTGAAAATGGAGCAAAGTTTAGCCAGAGATGCATGTTATATAACCAATGTAAAACTGATGTTACGTAAAGTGAGTATTAAAGGCATGTATTCATAGTTTTCTTGCACTAATATACTTACAAGGCTCCTGATAACCCTTAGAGTACAAAATTATCCCATTCTATCTAAGCCTAAGAATTTATTGCTGTTAAAAAGGAATCAAATGAGTTGAAAGGTTATATTTCCTTGGCAGAATCTTTTACTCTCTATAGCAATGATAAGAATGGTAATTAATCAAACGTTGATTTATTGTAGGCTACTAAAAGCATTCCACTGCGTTTCTGGTTGTATTTTGGTGCAAAATATGATTTAGATTTAATACATAAATTTTCAGATAAGCACGAAACGTGACAGTACTAATGGCTATTTCGCTTACTCAACTGTTTCAATCTTGGAACGATGAATCATATAGCTCTTGCTGTTAATACTAATTAGTTCAGCTCGTTAGCAGTCGAGGATGCAAACTAGTATCTCTGTGAGGGTGGAACCGACACTCTGCCTCAATTGAAATGTACCACACTCCAGCGCACTGTTAATTCGTCCATAATTGTTCGACCGGCTCAACTATCCATGTGACGCGAGAAGTTTTCTAGCTTGCCGTGAATGGCTTAGTTTTTCCAATTAAAGCTTGATATTTTGTGGTCTAATAGTTGGAATTGCTTTTAACTATTCTATTGCATGTCCAGCTATGTGCACTGAAAATTAGTTCGTTAACTTGTCTAGTTCTTATCTAAAGTTCAGTTACATTATACACTGCACTATAGGTTAGACCTAGTATCTTCTAAGTATTGCCGAAGGTTCTTCTACTCAGCATGCCATGAATAGTCGCAAATATGAGTATCCTGAATTTTGCGTCGCCGTCACTTGTTCGCAATTAAATTTATAATGTGTTTCCATTCCTAATGTTATTACTGTCGACACCTGGGGCCCATTTGTTTCCAAATATGGCAAGTGTAGCAGGGGTCCATCGTATTCCTATCCTATATCCGTGGATTTGAAGCACATGACTATCTTACAATAAAAGTTTTTGTATTATAATCTTCGCAAAAGTTAAAGGCATGTGGAAGCGGGCCGTACAGCACACTCCAGCGAATCCTAAACTTGCGCCGCCTAGCAGCGCTGCCGAATGTGGTACACGCATCTCGTGCGCCTGAACTGAGAACATCATATTAATTAACTACGCTCGGATAAATGTTTGAAAAATGACAGATGCCAAACTTATATTCAGAAAGAATTTTATTTTTTGATCATGACCGTACAAAAATCCCATCTCTACGATACTTATAACGCGAGCGATGAACTTTTTATCTTCGCATGCTTATGGTTACCCAACATCCATCCATTTTACACAGTTAAGCCTGAAAAGCAACACCATTCTTTCCTCGCAATGTCTCAAGCATAACTAAATAATACACCAACTCTGAAAACAGAAGTCACGCAGTTTGAAACAAAGTTAATTTTCAGTTCTCTTTCAGAGTAGAGGTGTCGTTTTGTTAAAGTGAATAGCATCGTTAAGTCGTGTGTTGAACTCGAGCTGAAATATTGTTAATATTGCATTAAATTATTCTTAATCACACATCTTTTTTCCAGTGTTTGTGATCCGAGTGCGTGAACATGTCCCTCGAAGCTGGGACAGGTGATTTTTCGATCAACAAACGTGAAGTGACACATGCTCAGGGCAGAAAAATTATATTTAATGCGAACAAATTTTTTACGAAAGCTCTGTAGATGTTTCAAAATCCCAGAAAGTAACTCTGTAACCTTGTGATGTAGGTAGTGTTCACACAGTGTCACGAATTTGTAGTGAAGCAGCTTCATCCTTAGAAAAAGAGAGCCTACATGTGTTTCAATCTCCGAAAAAGATCTCTGAAGTCAGAAACTGACTTACTGGATTAGAAACCGCGTTTGCTGTTTCACTGTTGTGACCTGTGTCAAAATAAGATTTAATGTTTAAGGAATATTTAATATGTTGCTTAATTACTGGAAGAATAGCCCAAACATTTGCTGGCGGATAAAATTGCTCTTATGTACAGAACCTCTGCCGGTACCGTACTACGCTTGGCAACAGCGCTCCGCTTGAGCATTGGCCAGCGTTCATATCACTTTAAATTTTGCGAGCGGCTTAGAAATGATTCCCACTTCATAGCAATAATTGAACCAGTCAGACACTGTATACAAACTCACATATTAATCTCCTACAAACATTCAATTATTTTTAAGAACCTTAATTACTCAGATGTGGTTATAAGGTGGTATATGATCCCACATTTGTGATTTCAAAACCAGCCGAAATCAATGATTTTAAGCGAGCTTAAAGGTGACAACGTCATATCAATAAATTTAATAACCTGTAAAATAACTTTTCCTGACTAAATTCCGGCACACCGGTGACGCTGATATGAATCTGGCAGTTGGTTGTTGTTGATGTTGTAATTTTACGTCATCCAAAGTTAAGTCATATCGGACGGTGAATGGAATGGGTGAAATGGTGCTCAAATGTGTCCAGGGTCCATAGAGCTTAGATTTACATGACATTCGTCTTTAAGGATAAGGGAAAACCCCGGAAAAAGCCTTATCCAGGTAACTCACCCTGACCGAGATTCGAACTCGGGACCTCTTGAACGTGAGGCAGACACGCTGCCATCTACGCTACCGAGGCGGGCTCTGGCAGTTGGGAATATCACAAGAACCATAAGCACTTCAAATGGTTATTCTCAGGAGATCATAAAAACATTACAGCATGATATTTTATTTTTGGTCTTTAAGCAGCAATTTTCGGAACTTAAATAATAATTTTAATACGAACTAAGTAAGCACCGTCAGGACTTTCAAACATTACATTTCATTCTAGATAGTCGTAATATATAATTTAATTACATGTATTTGGACACTTTTTTAAGTTGGCCAGGTTGTTACGAATGTTGGCTGCAATACGACAAATAAATAAGACTGGATAATACTCGTTATGTCTGAGTATTAGTGAGCATTTGGATTATATCTCGCGTATAATGCTGCATCAAATCTCAAAATTATCTAGTTTTATTCTACTCTTTCCCTTCAGTTTTATTCAGTTTCAATATTCAGCTGATATAAGAATTTCTATTAAATTAATGTTCAGAGTAACACTAAAGCGGCTTGCTGAAATACATTTTGTCCAGTATCTTAAGATTTGTATAAATGTAGTTCAATTTTATAGTAACCTAATAGTGTTTTACTAAGACCGTTTTACTGGGAGAAGTTCGGATATCTAAATTTGTCTTCGCAATTTCGTAATCTCGAATTGGCATATCCTAGTTCTTCCAAAGCATAGATATTTCCAAGGATGCCTAGACTTCATATATTTAGAAATCAAATTGTACTGCATCGGGCATGATGCTATCTTTGAAATAAATTATATTTCCTTAACTGTGACTGGCACTCCCAAAAGTTGTTTATACAGTTGTGTTTTGTAATCAGTGAGACTTTAAATATAGATCATCAAACTCGAATCGTAAAGTACTGACGCCCAATATTTCCAACCCGGAATAGTGACAGGAATTGGAAATGGAGAAAATACAACACTTCGATCAGGCTTATTGTGTCCACTGCATTTCCTAGGATGAGGGAAAAGAGTAAGTCTGCCAGATGTGACCGCAGCAGCCGAACTGCAGGAGTGTCCTTTAACGTTTCTAGATTTAGGATTCCCAGTGATCCCTTCGAAACCTTTAATCCTCATTGAAAGATTTGAGCAGAAGGTATTAGACACACTACCCTCCTCAAACGCATATTTCCACCTATTTTCTATGTTCACAAGAAGATATGCAGGGCCTGAAATGGTAGACGAGCTTGAACTGTTTATCTGCTCTGTTAGTGGATCTGTTTATACGAAATGACTTATGAAAGCGCATTTGAGACACCATGCTGCCTGATCTAATGCACATTTCAGTAATGCAATGGTAAGTATTATGCGAGGATGAATTATGTGAGAACGCTGTGTATTTAAGATGAACGTAGCATCGTTATCACTTATTTTCGGACGGCGAGCATAAATATCGTGTGCATAGCGAACGTGATTACGTTACACATTCCTCTGCCATAGCTTCTTGTGTTGGGTGGACAGTATGTCCATCCTTGCACCTCTTAAAGATAAATGAAATAAGAGGAACTGATGGACCACAAATTGTATACAAACAACCGCATGATTTGTTTATTATTATGAATCTAAGTACGAGAAAGTCAGTCCAATTGGAATAAAATTTGTGACCTTCGGAATTTAAGTCTTAGACGTCTAATAGCATCTGAATTTTCCTTTTATTTTAAATATTTTGCATTTCTAATAAATGTGATATCCATCGTTACATGTTTTCTTTCAGTACTAAACACACATACACATATGCCCACATGCACACACACACATATAACTCATATATGTGAGCTCATATATAAAGCGAGGTTTATTCTGAAATTTAACTTTTACATACTCTTTGATTATATTTATTTAGTTTAAATTGGATGTATAAAATACTTAAAATCTTAGCTTCAGATGTCTACATTTAGAAACAAGGAGTTCTCTGCAAACTATGTGCAAATATTGTTATAGTTACTGCTTTATTTCAGTACTGTCTGAAGACGGAATCATCAGAGTTCAGGCATCATTTAGCAAATGCATAATACAAATGAAATAATAGTTGCACCAGGTACTATGATATCCAAAGTCATTCTTTATACCATGCTTTCAAAAGTAAATACTTCAATACTTTTCATGAAAACTGCAAATTCGAGGCCCGGATATACCCCGATTAAAACACCTGGATAAGCAAGGTCAACCTCGGAAGTATTCCTAGGATCTCCCGGCTGTAGGTGGCGCTGCCTCGCTCGGTAAAAAGCTCTTTATGGCTAGATGCAATCTCACATTATTGAGAATCTAGGTTACAAACTCACTGATGCTTAGGCTTTATAGCTTTAGCTTTATTATATACCTAAACTAATTATCTGAATATTAAAAAAATTGTCACTGATTTCTTCAAATTAAAAGTACTGTGAAGGAAAATACAACTTTTGCTGCTTAAAGGTGTAACCATCTCGCTCTGTTTTAAGGTAGGGCTAGAAGAAGAAAAACAGTTGTGTAGGTATCATATCAGGCAACATTTATTAAAGAGTAAACAATTCTTACAGCAACAAGCAGTATTAGTTATCTGTATTAATGGTGTATGAGAAGCTTATAAAGTCACGGCTTTATTCCTATCCCCACTGGTACCTTGCAGCTCAGCCAAACCTCACAATAAATTCCTTACTCCAAGCTCCGGGCGACATTATCCAATTGCAGAGAGTGCTGCAGCAGTAGGGAAAGTTCGTTACATCGTAGCGCGTGAGCTTGCTGTGGGGAATATGTTTGAATGTATAGAACACCAAAGAGAATACTGAAAACGATACCAGTAAGAAAGCACAAATTATAAATGATGTGACAGAATGCGACCTGAGTTAGTAACTAACATCAATAATAAATAAATAATAAATAACTGAATGAATATTTGAATGAATTATTATTTTTATGAATATTTGAATGAATATTTAGATGAATGTTTAAATGAATATTCAAATGAATATTTAAATAAATAAATTGATATAGATAGATATAGGTAGGTGGGTGGGTGGGTAGGTGGGTAGTTGGGTGCTTGGGTAGATAGGTGGGTGGTTGGGTGCGTTATATGGATAGTTAGATAGACAGACAGACAGACACACAGATAGAAAGTACTAAAGCTATTTATAAGAAATAGCAATGTGGGAATGGAAATTAATTGTTCTTTCCACTGGCCGTGTGTAGGCTAAAGTATGGAAAGGTAGAGCCAGACTGAAAAATTCAATGTTGACTCCAATTGACTCGTGTTTTTCCCGGTAAACCACTTAGGAGTTCTCATAAACACATTAGACAACTACCTTAATGGCGACTTACAACGTATAAGTACTTTAAGGCCCGGGCTTTACGAGTCAGTTGCAGAAGTCTGACTACGTTTCCACAATTTAGCCTACACACGGCCAGTGTGAAAGAACAATTGCGTGTGTGCCAATAATTCAAAATGAAAATATATGTTTTCATGTTTAGGTTGACATGAATTTAGACTGTACGACCGTTTTCCGTACCACTTACAGACTCGGAATGACTCGCTGATATGTGCGTGTTTTGGCTGAGAATAATGCTAATATGCTTATTAAACATTAAAATAATCCGAAACTAAATTTGTGGTTGTACACTCTATACTAAAATTTGTGCTCGTGCTTGTTAATGGTAAATTGTAAAAAAAATTCATACTTTGAACTAAGAGTTGTCATGCGATGGGTAAGGAAAATGTATTTCACGAAATCAATAAAACACATTTGGCTTTCTGTGAAATATTCAATCTACTTTTGTTTGTTTTTCACCTTTTTTGTCTTATTGGGCTACAGGTTCATGCCATTTTTAAATATTCTCACTTGAATGTTATTTTTAAGTCGATACTGCTCTGAAAATGCCTGAATGTGAGCTGTAAAATATAATATTTAATTTCTAGGAAATACCTCACATGTGTGCGTATTACGGATGGCTTCAGAGGACCACTTCGCTCATACTATAGGATTAAATATGGCTTGAGAGGCTTTGGGCATAACGGCTTATTCACTTTCATATCAAACACAAAACTGCATTGTGTATGTAAATACGGCAAACTCCAACAATACTTAAAACCGAGAGCGATGGCTCAAGCGGTTTCGTCTGCGGTCCGCATTCGGGAGGGACGGCTTCGAATCCTGTGCCCGACCTTCCTGAACCATGGGAATTTCGGGGGTTTTACCGGGTTACTAGGCGAATGCTGGGTAGATTAATTAATCCCCCGAATTTCCAGTCCCTCTATTTTATCTCCATTATTATTTCATATCATCTCTCATCTGGTAGTGTCTTTCAGGGTAGAAGTGTCGGTGGGTGTCTCGGCGGTGCATGGCAGGATGACATGCTCTGAGGAAAACTACTTCCTCCTTCGGTAGGTTGGTTGCCGGGCTCCGCTCCTCTGCTGGGGCCATTTCGGGACCGCCAGCCAGGGACCTTTGCGGCTCGGCTGCTGGGCTCTTTGCCGTCCCGCAGTAAGGGAGCGTGTCCGTTGTCCTGTCCTGTCGGTTGAAGTCTCTATCCAAGTAAACTGTAGTGACTCTGCGCTCTGTACTGCCGTGGCTCATTGGGTCGTACGCCCTCTGTCTCCTTGGCCTCATCCTTCCTCCCGGAAGGGGACATAGGAGCAATGGGCCCAGCATTGTGTTGAATCCCCTCCGTAATGAAATCCTAATCCTAAGAATATTTAAACCACTTATCAGCGTCACATCAATTATCCTTGCACACACACTTGCTAGTTTGTAATTGACGACACAGTGTCTCATGAGAATAAAAAGCCTAAAACCCAATAGTTCAGCCGTAACTCCATTTGATTTAATAGCTTGACACATAGCAATCTGAAAATATGCTATTTTCTTAGGTTGAAGAGCCAGTCTTAGACCGCCTCGGTAGCGTGAATGGTGCTGTGTCTGCCTTACGTTCAAGAGGTTCCGAGTTCGAATCTCGGACAGGGTGAGTTACCTGGATAAGGTTTTTTCAGAGGTTTTCCCTTATCCTGAAGGGCAAATTTCGGGTAATTCTAAGCCCCATGGACGCCGGACACATTTGAGCATTACTTCACCCATTTCATTCATCGTCCGATATAACAACGTTGGAGGAAGTAAAGTTAAAAGAAAAAAAAAGTCAGTGTTAAACCTGAAACTTGTAAAGTATTAAAGAAAGTACCAATTAATACACCTCCATTTAATTTATTTGATAGTAGACAAAAGAATGTAATGACCGTTGTTAAAGAAATGCAATGTTAAACTGGGTTACATATCCTGCACTCTAGTCATATATACCACATAAAGCGCTTCTGCTTTGCACAAAAATTACAAACTGCATTCATATCCAAATATAATTAATAATCACATTGTTTTCGCCATCATTAAATAACCCAAAATCATCGTAGCAGAGGATCTTGGCTCCAATTTTTCGATTTCTGGATTTCATTTAAATTCAGTGAAACGTAAGACATTGACACAAGTCTTCGGATTCTCATTTCATATTGCACTTATTTTAATACTAGGTTTTTCACTTAAGTCATTGCTCGCTTTCCTTTTATATGACACACGTACTTTTGCCCTACGACATCTGTTATGCTATGGTGATTATCACGGCCTGCAGCTTTGGTATCTTTAAGGTTATTGTTTAACAGGATAATTCTTCCCTTTACAACGCCAGCGTATACTACATCTTTATTGCTGTACGCCTTTCTTGAAGCCATCTCGAACAAGTAAATCCTGCCCTTTGGACAACCTTCTTGGTAACAACCTTCAAAGCTCACTACATACAAGGTGCCTCCGCCTCACAATGTTTGTGTTTTCGGGCTCAAAACCAAAACACGCCATCAGCATTAGATTTCGTGCGCTACCAACTTAAGACCAATAAAAGCTCTTAGTCATAATTGTCGTTGGCGCAAATCCATTATCGTGAAATATGACCGCAATTCTCAACTTGAAACTGCCATTAAATCTGGGGGAAATATATTGCACACGTTGGAAGTAAGCTCTTTATGCACACTGGATAACGTAGTTTATTAATAAGGGAGAAACTATTTTGCTATAATATAAGAGCGTTAAATGATGCTACCATAGCAATCCATTTTTAAAGACCACGAGTTCCAGCAAATTTTTGACAGCCTGCATCATCAATTATTGTGAAACATTAGAGTGTGGTTTCCAGCTAATGGGGTTTCAGAGGAAGCAAAGGAATTTCTTATGGAATCGGTTGGTTAGCATTATTTCAGTAATTAGGAGACGTTCATATCATCTACCCAGAAGAATAGGCCAGTGATTCGATTAAGAAAAGGACGCCTAAATAAATATACTGGGATATCAAGTAGGGGTATTTATTTCTCGTATATAGTTATAGAAAGATTTGGGGGATGGTCACCAAGAAGAAGGGGAATTTCAGGTGGCTTTCATAGTGGCACATTACGAGGGTTCTTCAATAAATAACTGAACAAATTAAATTGCATTTAAATAAACCCCCCTGGAGCACCATGGCTGCTAGTGGTGGAAAGGTGAATCCTTCCTCTAGCAGTGCCGTGAGTGCCAGTCATGTAGAGTCAAATCAGTTGGGAGTTAGAACCCGATACGCGAGTTCGTGTTTAATGCACCTACCATGGAACTGAAAGTGCAGCAACGCGTATCAATGAAGTTTTGTGTTCTGTTAGACAAAAGTCCTACAGAAACCTTTGAAGTGGTGCAACAAGCATACAACGACCAAGCTTTAGGCAAAACACAAGTCTTTGAGTGGTATAAACGCTTCAAAGGGGCTCATGAAGACCTTCAAGATTCTCCGCACCCTGGAAGAACCGTAACAGCAAAAACGGAAGTCAACATTAACACAATAGACGCAATTGTGCGAGAAGATCATCGCATAACAAATTCGAAAGTACCAGACAGAATGCATTTGTCTGTTGGAACTGTAGACGTCATGATTCGCACTGATCTTGCCTATCGAAAAATTACACGTGCTGAAGGACGAACAGAAGGTTCACCGCGTCATGACGTGTCAAGAATGGCTCGGACGGTTACGACGGGAGCCAGACTTTCTGAATAGGGTCATCACTTGTGACGAGAGTTGGTTTCACCATTACGATCCGTTAACAAAACAGGGGAGTTTGCAGTGGAAATATTCATAGAGCCCTAGACCTAGGAAAGCAAAAGTTCAGAAAAGTGCAGGAAAGATCATGCATCTCGTACTCTTTAACAAACAGGGCAATCTGTATTATCATGGTGTAACTAATCAACGCACAGTAACTGCTGCTTACTATTGTGACGTACTGAAGGGACCACTGAAGAAAAAGAAATCGCCGAAAAGCGACCAGCTGTTTATCGAGCTCGTGCAGCTCAAGATATCATCGCAGAAATGGGCATTGAGATCATGCCTCATCCACATTACCCTCCGGATCTCGCACCATGCGATTTTCACCTCTTCCCTAAGGTGAAATAGGAGCTTCGTGGTCGCCATTTTCAAAATGATAAGGAGTTGAACGATGTTTTCATGGGTATCCTTAACAAACTGTCCAAAAATGGGTTCAATGAGAGTTTTGAACAATGGGTAAATCGTCTGAATAATTGTATTTCATCAGAGGAATAATACTTCGAAA
Source organism: Mantis religiosa (assembly GCA_030765055.1). Classification (NCBI taxonomy): domain Eukaryota; kingdom Metazoa; phylum Arthropoda; class Insecta; order Mantodea; family Mantidae; genus Mantis; species Mantis religiosa. The sequence goes on from CM060953.1 coordinate 82,075,929, forward strand.
GTGTGTAGGTAAATGTTAGTGAAATAAGGCCTTTATGTGTTATTTAAAACACTAGTTCGGTTATTTATTGAAGGACCCTCGTATATAGCCATCCCCATCTCATCAAGGTTTCGTTAACCATCAAAGACCGCTTCTAGTTATCTAATTACCTTCCATTACAGCCTGGCCCAATTCCCTTCACTTCATGTAAGAAGAGGGAACTCGTTTGACTTCAAACATAAAATAATGTTAGCTATATTAGAAGAGCCATAGAAGTCTGTTTAATGGCATTAGAATACTAATGAAAAATAAGCTTTGGTTATAAACTTTAAGTTTTAATAATACCTGCATTTATCGGCTAATAGTTTTGGTAAGTCTTGTGGTTTTCCACGGTATACAATAACACAGGTCATGGAGATTTGCTTCTCCATGCACGCAGGTGATCAGCGTAAATAATATTTCAAAGGTTATTAATATTGTGATAAAATAACTCTTAAATAACTCCTTTCATTGGTTATAAACATTTTTAATGAACATATTCTGGTTTGGTTAACTGTAGAAATCAGATCTATTGGGAAAACACTCTGGAAAACTTGTTTTACTTTTCTAAAAGAATGATACGGAGAATTGGAAGTGAGGAAATGTGGATATTGCTGGTGTTGAAGGATGTTCGTGTGGTCTAGATACTTTACACAGCTTGTTACAATGTGCCTAAAAAATTCTGAATTTCTATTTGTCGCAAATTCTAAATTTGCATTTCGTGTAATATCGAATATGACATCAGACGTTTTTAATTCAGCTTTTGTAGTTTATAGCCAGAGTAACACTACCAATTAATTATTTTAAGGCTTTGAAGATTTTAGTTATATGTTTATACTTTCTCTTAGTCCTAGTATGCTGATTTTTTTCTCTCCTTTATATTTGGAAGCTAATATATTTATTACAACAATAAAATGAATAAGTGAAATTTCACTGTTATGTATTCTGTTTTGTTAGAGCAACGAACTTTAACTAGTAACAATTGAACAAGGAATCAATTGTAATAAAGAACGAGAAAGATTTGTGCAGTTCTTCACAACTAAATGTTTACTGTCTTATTTTGCTTTGAATATTTTGTAGGCTTGCTCATAATAAATAACAATCCATGGCGCGACAGCCCATTGAGGGCCAATACCGGCCTCACGCCCACATACGCAAGGTAGAGGTGGACGATGATCCAAAAGATACGGGTAGGAGATGTGGTCCACATCTTGTTATCTCCAGCCGGAAAGTGGGCTTTCCTGAATATGGCCACTTACCTATTATAAGCTCCTCAAGTTCCTCACGAGCTAAGTGGGCACGGGTCCCATTACCGGGACATAAAATCCGCACCCCTAGGGATGAGATCGATCCCGGGACGTATTCCTTGGCAGGGAACCGGAGCATGATGCCTTAGCCCACTACACCACGGCGCATGACAGACATGTTCATAATACAACTATTATTTGTCATATTTGTTCCATTTATTTGAGATGGCATTTCAATTTGCGTATATCAGGTGCACAAGATACCGCTTCCAAAATTGCCATCTTATCTTACATTTTGTACTGTAACATATTTTTATTGTTTTGTTTAACGTATATGCAGCATTATTCTTTTTTTTAATTCTCCATAAAATGACGTATACAGTTCTGATAAAATTTATAAACTATCCCATTGCTCACGGCGAATTTCATAACACAAGTGGAACTTTCAAATAACAGCAGATGAACAAACAAGTTATACAATAAGTGAAAACAGAATTTAAGACTTATTGTCCTTTAACAGGAGGTGATATCGGATAATGAATGAAAATGAATAAAGTAATGCTCATAAGAACACGGGGTTCATAGGGCTTAAAATTACCGACATATATGCTTCAGGGTGAGAGAAAACTCGACAAAAGCTTCTCTAGCTAACTCATGGTTTGAAACATGTGAATGTGAGGCAGACATGCTGCTACCACATCATAGAGATCAGGTTCTGAGGTTTATAAACAGCTGTCTTCAAAATTCGCACAAGAATCCAGATACTATTAACAGAAACATATTTTGTAATATCCTGAATTTAAATATGTCGAAGCCCAAATGTTTTTAATGTAACACTTTAAAGAAGTGGTTAGCAGTTGTGAACGGGAGATTCTTTACACAAGAGCTACCGACAATTAAAAAAAATTGTCATCTTCATCCTAAGCATTTTGAACAGAATAAATTTAAAAGTTGTTGTAACCAAAAAATAAAAATACTCAGTTTATATAATGCATGTTGCATATTAATTACAAAGGAAAATGTTTTTGTAAGTTTTGTCAAATCGGCACAAAGCTATATACAGAGGCCGACATAAGTATTCGAATAATATAACATGTAACATTGCACGTACTATAAATACTGTAATATTTATTTGGCAGCGTTGAATAGTTAAACATGTAAACATTAACCTTTTGTTTCTCGGAAACAATATTTAAAATATGCCTTTGCATGTATTTATTACACAATCTCTACTGTATTTATTATATTGTCCCCCTTATTGGAGGACATAAGTATTCGAACGTACACAATCGAACACAGAAAAATGTGATTGGACGTACCCTACACGCCCCTACCACATAGCAGTTGTGTTTATGCTATGTCTCGAGACAGTGTGCTCAAAGTTATTCAGCCGATTGTGAACTCACAGGTAATATGGGACGTAAAGGTAAGGAGACAACGGTGGCAGAGAGGAATATCGTGATAAATATGTACAAACAAAACAAATCTCTCTCTGAAATTGCCAAAACCCATAACAGAAGCAAAACTACATTTTTCTGCATAATTTAACGCTTCAAACAGACAAATATTATTGTAAATAAACCTACAAATGGCGCTCTTTCTAAAGTCACCACCAGAGACAGGAGGAAAATAACAAAAATGGTAAAGCAGAATCCGAGAGTCATTGCATCTGAGATTAGAGGTTGTATTGAGCAATATTCTGGCACTGTGGTTCACACCAGAATAGTTGCACAGGTTTTAAATAGTAGTGGGTGCAATGCCCGCGCTCCTACGGAGAAACCATATGTTAATAAGGTGAATAAGAAAAAACGTATAGAATGTGCTAAACAGTATATGGTGAAACCAACAGAATTCTGGAATAAGGTTCTCTGAACGGACGAGAGGAAATTCTCCTTATACAAGAGTGATGAACGTCTTAAAATGTGGAGACTGCCAAATACAGAATGGGAACCTAAGAACATGGTAGCTACAGTGAAACATGGTAGCAGTAGTGTGATGGTATGGGGCAGTATAGCTTCATTTGGCTTTGGGGAACTGGTGTTCATAGATGGGATCATGGACAAATTTGAATACAATAGGGTTCTTGAAAACAATCTTAAAAAGGAGTGCAGAGTAGCTGGGCCTAGGGCATGATTATTACTTCCAGCAGGACAATGATCCGAAGCATACTGCTGAAATTGTAAGGCTTTGGATCATGTACAGCACTCCTCACACTTTGAAGATACCGCTACAACCTCCAGATTTAAATCCTATAGAGAACATCTGGAAGGAACTCGAGGAGCGTGTAATGATGCATCACATCAGAAGCAAGGAAAATCTGAAAGAACTTCGTCAAACAAGGTGGAGAAATATGCACTCTGCAGTCACTAGACAACATATACAGACAATGCCCAAACGATTATCATCAGTAATTCAAAGAAAGGGGATGATAACTAAATACTCACTGTTCTCTGTTCGAATACTTAGTTCCAGATGTAAAGTAACCGTTTTATTTCTCCTTGTAGTACAAAAGAGTTTCAGTTGCTATTCATGAGTTTATATGTTTAATGGAAAACTCAAGTTTATTTTGTACCAGTTGTATTTACGTATGGTTACTATGCGTAGCTTTAAGATAATATAAGTAATAAATATGTTTACGTTCGAATATTTATGTCAGTCACTGTATGTAAGTGTTACGGCCGCCAGATACTTGGATGTAGTTCAACTATTGGACGATCTCGCGAACAGTAGCTACTATATACCGCTTCCCTGACCCAGAGTATTCATTTTGACGTTTCGAGTAGATTCATTATCATAACGTTTGCTTGTTGAACTAGCTGACTAAAGGTAAGCTTAGCTGGCTGTAAGACTCCTTTTCTGAAAGCCCCTACCTCATTTATTAGGAAAACGCAGTTGTATTCGAATAGCTAGCACCAAGTGTGAATACCAATGTAGTGTCAACGTTCATTCTTCTACATTTGCTGGCGCTTTATCTTCGAAATTGATTAACAAAGCGCAGGTACAAGTACCTACATTCTTATCTGGTGTGGTTGGTGCGACAGCTTCAAGAAAATTGTGTCGAATACACTGCTGTCTTACGGAAGGATGGAGTACCTCTGAACTTCGCGGTTCGCGTGCACAATTACCTGAATAACACCTTTCCTAGCCGGTGGTTGGAAAGATGTTCAACAGTTTCCCCAGCTCCCTTTGCCTGCCTCCAAGAACTTCCAATTGGACGACACCAGATGCTCAGTGTCCGAAACACTCGATGTCACACAACATAGGAATTACAAGCAGCTGTGGAACACATTTCCACCCCCGTAATTCTGGAGCATTTCCCCAAAACATCTGCGAGAATATGGCGCAGAATTCAGCTGTATTATATGGATGGTGCTCATACCAATGTTTATAAGATTTCAAGGTAACTTTGTATAAAGAAGTTAACCATATCTAATACAGAGTTGAAAATAAATGGGGTTACGCCCACTTCCGGACCACTCTGTACTTACAATAACTCGAACCTTTGAAATTAGGTAATCCGAGCTGTTTTCAGAAGTTCTGTGTTCTTTTATATTGGTGTAACCATGGAGGGAAGCATGGAAATTGTTGATATGTTATTAGTGTTAGAGGGGTTTAAGAAATGACACCTAGCTTGTTTTAAACAAAGACTAATATTAAGGTAAACAGTGATTAACAGATATATTGTTACATCTTGTATTACATAAAAATATGTCCTTTTTCATTTTATTTGTTATGAACCAGTTTGGCAGTTATCTTTTAATACCTTTTAGGGAGGGACTGGTGAATGTTCATGAGTGTAATACAGCATTAACCATAACCGCCATTTCACAGCGGAAACTCATAGCCGTAAAGCGGTTCTCGAGGTGGCTACATTTTGAAATTTTCATTGGATATATGTAGTTAATGACATCATATAAGGAAGAAAGTCTCAAGAATGTATAGTGGTACATACCACAACAAATGATCCAAAATGTGCTCAACAATGGCAGAATGCTTCTCAGCAGCAACTTATTCTTCAATACATTGAAACAAATGCGATTTCAAATGCTGCACTGCTATTGTGCTGAATTCTGCACACAAGGCGGGTCGATGGCTATTGTCAACGCACTATTGTCTCTAGAGCTATTTGAGAGATCTATCTGACAGAAAATGCCTCATAAATAGTATAACACAGCATGTGCAGTTATAGCACATGTTGCAACAGTTCCAAGATGACTAACAAGTGTCTCAATGAATGCATAACGGATATGTTTTGAGCATCACCTTAGAACTCACAGTATACACAAAAGAACCACTTGCAAAAATGGGAGTAGCCCACCAAATCTACTGCTCAGTATATATCGGGTCAACGAATTCTTAGCGGCGATGCGGAATATAATAATAAACCTTCCTGCTCAAATCAGCTCATGCATGAAACGGTGAGAGCGGCTGCAGACTTGGGCAGTTGGACCCAGATAAAAGCTTCGCTCTTTGACCGCAGCACATGGACCGAAAGTTAGGCTACTACCAACAAGTGCGAATATATTAAAAAGAATTGGTTTCCTGTCCTTAGTTCCTGACGACTCACAAGATCAGCTTTATACTCTCAGGAGTATGCTTGGCTCTGTCAAACCCAACCGACATGCGCGGTGAATTTAATCTCAATCTCGTTATAACTCTCGTTAATTTCTCAGGGGTATATCCACCAGCCTTCTTTCATCCTTGTTTGTTAAACCTTGTGGTGGCCTTTATTGCGTTTACAGCTCTCTATTATTTGTAATGACGTTTCATTTCTAAATAAGTAATTTGTAGCAGTCGTTCCTAAACATCAAATTTGTGAATGTCCATTTCTTATAAACAAACGTATTGTAACGGGACCGCTGGCACACCCTGTGAAGGCAGCTGGCAGCGGAAGGGCAGGGGAGGTTCGGTTAGCCACACCTCCTCCTCGTTTGTCTTGTGGTGGTGACAGACTGTGGTCAGGGAAAAAACATGACTGTGTCGCCGGTTTTCTCTACACCTGTTTCTCGATCTTTCTGTTACTAGAACAATCCTGTAAACACGAGAAACCGGCGATATTCCTATATAAAGAGAGTTACAGACAGACAGACGGAGTTAGTGAGTTGAGTTGGGTTTGGTTTAGTCAGTCAGTGAGTTGGTTTTGTCAGTGAGTGAGGAGACAGTCGCAGTTCTTGGTGTAAGAGTTAGTCAGTGACGTGTTAATGAACGAAAGGGTTGTGCAACGGAAGACTGTACGTAACTTTGAATGTGTACCGGAGCTTACGTAACCGCGAGTACAGTGAAATTGTAACGGACGAACTGGTAAATTGTAATTGTGTGCAGCAAGTAATTTTGTGTAATTGGCAAGTGTTAAACTGTAAGTCGGTGGAAATAAAGAACATTGTTGAGTGGTGTAATTGGACTTTTCATTTCACGAACCCACAAAGTCACAGTATTTTTGACGAACAATAAGGTTTACTTTCAACAAATATTTAATTAGTCAAACACCTGTCTCCTTTGTTAATTACTTGCATAGGCATAACCTGGTAGGTCTCACATGTAGGTTCCACCAAGTAATACATGAGGCAAAGGTAAACAAAAATTAAATTTAAGTTGTTCTTTTAAATTTGCAGAGATCATAATTTGCAAATCTTGCCAAGAGGAAATTGCATCCTAATCAAAATGCCCATACAAAAATATATGCTGTATCCTCATGAATTTATTCAAACCTCAATGAAATATTCTCGTGAGAACCTACTATTCTCTCTATATCTTTTTGTTCAGATGGTCTTCTACTCTTACCGCCTGACTGCATTGCACAGGTCTTATACGTCATTGGTGAGCCGAGCCATTTATGGACATTTCCAGTTAGGGGAAAGGGGAAGGAATTGAATCGCTGTATATCAGTGAGGGATTACACGAAACGTTTATACTTAAACACATTAACAACTCGTTACTGTGCTGTTATTTTGTTAACTGTATAACAGTTCATAATTTGGTAAGCAAAGCAAAAGCATCCCAAAAACTTGAGAAACATTGCGAGGTTTAAGAATCGAAAACCACGGGACTGCGTGCGTCTACTCCTCCCACCTAAGACATTTCGGTGCATGTGTCTTCATGCAAAAGGTTCTAATATTAATTAGAGCTCGGACTTTGATGAAAATTAATCTATTTTCTGAGTAGTCATAGACGATGCTTATTGGAAATTAAGTGCATCCTGGAACAAATAGGTCTTCAAAATGTATTTTCCACATTTTTATAATAGTCATTTTTAACAGTTAGACGCATTTTCCGGTCATTTTCTTTCTTTTTCGCGAATTTATAGAACATTTTCATCTGTAGCTCGCATTGGGGAGGCCCAGTTTCGATTACCATGGCAGACCGGACCCTGACTCATGGGCTTTGTGGGGGCAGGGTGTTAAAATAATCTGTGATTAAAAGTTCATTTATATATCGTTTATAAAATAGTTTTTGTAAGTGTTGTAAACATGTAATCAACACAGGTCAGCGTCCTAACAGTGCTGGTGAATTTATAACGCATCAATTCGAGGAATCTCCGATTACATCATCCAATTACGTGTGGATTGCATCAGTCAAGGACTTCTGGAGCTAGAAGTGTCGTAGTAAGGAGAGTAATTTGTGAGGTGCGCAAATATGTTGCGTTGTGAAATTGAAATGCCGAAACAAAAACAGTCAACTGCGTCCCGTATGAAACAGTATGTTTCAGAGTTTGGAACTGCATTCTTCTGTAAGCTGTGCGAAATTAAAGTCGCTGCAGGCAAACGAGAAAACGGGAAAATCATTTCCGAGCTCTTCAAAATGTGAAAAAAGGCTAAAAGAAATGACTTCGACGTCAAGTAACAAGTCATCCTTTTATAAACAATTATGTGAAGTGTTCGTTAGTGCAAATATTCCGCTAATATTATTTATTATTATTTATTATTATTATTTGATGATATGATGATATGAGTATTAGTATTATTAGTATTAGTATTATTAGTATTAGTATTTGTTTGTCATTAAATTACGATTAAAAATCTGAATGCAATCTGATCAGATGAAAAGCAATAAAGTCGTTAGGTCTATTTAAAACGGCAGCTCTGTGATTTGACTAGCTATCAAGCATATATAAAAATACCGGAATATATATGATCAGATTGCTCAAATTTTCTACAAAATTTCTTTTTCATTTATCTACACATATTATACATGTTGAAATACATTTTTTTTTTTTTTTATTTTTAAAACTTGCGCCTTTATGCATTGTAGTTTTCCTAACATAAACACTTTCGAACGCCTTGTACTCTAGAAGCTGAGAAACTTTTTATGGCTTCAAGCAATGTTATAATACAAATAATACAAATAATTCAGTGCCACAGCCGGGATTTGAACCACGGATCTCCTGGTTTCCGTCCAGTCGCTCTAACCCCTTGAGCTAATATGGCAAACATACCGACGCGACATTAAACTCTCCAATCGACTCATTGTATTTTCCCGGGCAACCACTTGGAGTTCTCATATTCGAGATACACATTTGTGGGGAATTACTATTGTAAATACTTAAATACCAGGATTTTTATCATTAAACTCTAAAAGTTAAATTTATATGGAGGAATTAATCCTCCCAGAATTAATACTCAATATAAAATTTCACATTATTAGTGTGCTATGTTAATTGAATGCCATGATTCCCATATAAATGAAAACGTCGTAAGTAGGTTCGGTGGCATACATGCTCTAGAAGTGCCCCAATAGCTATATAGAGTAGCCTCTCTTTGGTGGGGAGAGAGATTGTTCCAGTTTATGTAGCATATTTTGTGTTCTGACATGTCGCAGACAATTTGTACAATTTAATCTCCATCAGGTGAGCAAACTATCCTTTAAATGCAGAAGTTTTCGAAGATGTTGATTTTGATTTAAATACTTATATATCAGTAAAAGTCAAATGCATAGCTTAAACTTTGGGGAAGAACATTACGCCATCGTTATTTCAGATTAAGTTTGTATAATGGAAAACTGTAAGACAAAAATGTAGATGACGTTAAAGAAGGTAATTTACTGGAAAAACCTGTATGTGGAGATAGGGATTTTTGGAGATTCCTTTTTATTGGTTCCTTTTTCCAATAGCTATACATACTTTTCTGGAAAAGAAAGCCGTTTTGCATTTTATTTTTCCATGTTCTGACGCGCAGAGAAAATTTAAGTTTAAAGCCACCTACTACTAATCACCTCTTAAAATGTTTGATTAATTTTGGAACCTGAGTTTTCCCCTGTTCCCATCGAACCATTAAGGAAATAATTTTTGAAATCATTATTTCAGCAAACTTAGAATCTCAATTAACTTGAAGCAGTTAGGAGAAGAAATTTTGAAAAATAGGCAGAGAAAAATCGTGAAAATATCTTATCAGATTATTTAGCCCATATCTCCTACCACAATCCTCCACAGCTCTCAAAATCTCTCATTGGACTAAATATGTTATGTAGAGACAATAGAGCTGAAAGGTAGAGTTATTATATTTAAGAAAATATAATTCAAAGTGTTTTAAACGTGTTCTATTGTCAACATGTGAAAATAGGTGTCGGAAGCTCAGTAGATATTAATGGAGGCTGAAATCTCTTGTTGACACGCCACCTTTTACCAACTGAACTGAATAAATCTCTTGCAAATGTTTGCTTTCTAAGCTAGGTATGGAATAACAGCAAGGCATTCATTGTATTTCCGTATGAAATTCAAGCACATTCTCATTGTTAGCAAATAACAATTATAACATCAGGAACTTAAAGTCATTATGATTCAAGCACTTGTGGTGCAGCGTTGTATTTGGAGAGGAATGAATGCTTTCAGATGGTAATGAGGCACCACTATGCAGGAGTGCCAAACGAAAAGTGCCTGTGCAATTTCCTTCAGAAAACATTAGCTCTTCTGTCATGTTAATTTCTGCTAATTTAAATCTCGAGGTTGTTAAAAGGCGAGCGCCACTGTAAAATGTTGTGAAATTAATGTTGAGCTTAAGCGTGTTTCCTTTCAAGCTGCAACACAAAAGGGGTTACTAGAGAAGAGCGTGTTCAATTTGAGAGGCAGCATTTGTTTATTGTGTGCTCTGTGACGTGTTTGGTAACTCTCTGCTCTTCAGAGATACATGTGTTGGTAGTTGTTGTCATAGTTTAGTTACTCAACACCAGTCTCACCACATTCACCTAATAATCTCTGCGTTTCCTACAGTGTTCTCTTCCATCTAGTTGTTAACATCTCCGCTAAGTTACTCTGAGTTTGCTTGCCCAGCTTCCTCTCTCTTACCTAATACGAAGTCGAGATGGCAAGAGACAAGGAACTAAAATGTAGTAGCTGCCGTGTTTACTCGATGACGAAAAGGAAAGGCGACATACGAAAGCTTTGAGTCCTAAGGGCTTTAAACTGTATTGATATTAAGCCCTTCCAAATTAAATATATTAGTCTCAATCTAGGCTCAGAATTGTGATGCGGGGCGGCTGAGCCGATAATGCTTGGGTCTAACGTTGCCATTTTATATCTCTTCCATACTATCACTAACGTCTCAAAGGCACTTCTCAATTGACCAAATATATCAAATCTTAAATCCCTCATGAATTTACAGAAGGTCAGTTACTTGTTGTTCAAAATCACTCAGTTCAGACGCGTTAGCGCATTCGGAGCTGCCTCCTCTTTAACCCTACTCTTTTAATATGTCCCTCTCTCTCACACTTGCAGGGTTCTTGGCGCTAAACGTAAGGGAGCGCAAGCTGTATTTTCCAAAGTTTTCTAATAATGCAGTTGAAATCGCAATTACAACATGGATATTCGTGTATGAAGCACATGTTTAAGTATATTTGAGGGTTGTTCAATAAATAATAATCTTAATTTTTTTACGTTTGTAATTTTTCACACTAAAATTCCATCGTATCATATTCTGTTAGCTTAATTTGGAACAAACATGCCCTGTTGGTACTCCTGGTTCCCGCCTGTAACAGCCAGGTAAATTCAGACATGTCCAGTATCGACTACAGCTGCAATGGAGGTAACATGCAGTTAAAGTTGATGTTAGAAGAAGATCCGGAGTTTCTTTCAAACGTAATCACTGCTCATGAAACTTGGCTACATTTTGATCCTGAGAGCAAACAGCAAAGCTTAGTATGGAAATGTCCTTCATCACCAACCCCCCCCCCCCAAAAAAAGCAAAAGTGGTTGCTTGTGCTGGGGAAGTTATGGTCATCTCATTCTTTGATATTTATGTAATGGTTTATCAGCATGTTGTACCTGCACACACATCAGTAACAGAACGATACTACAGGGATGTCCTGAAAACATTGCAAGTCCATATCAGGCGCAAAATGCCACATTTACTTGAAGCAGGCTGGTTGCCACACCAAGATAATGCGCAGCTGCATATTTGTCAATGTTGTTGCTGACTATCTTGCAAAAACCCTTGTGAAGTTCATCTCTCACCCTCCCTATAGCCAGTATTTAGCCCTATGTGTCTTTTTTCTATTCCCTAACTTGAAGAAACGCCTTCGTAGGTGGCATTATCCATCGTCAGAAGCAGCGGTGAAGGCTGCGGAGGCGATTTTGGTGGTTCTCTCAAAAAAAAAAAATAAGAATTGTTACCAGCATGTCTTTGGAGACTAGCAGAAACGCTGGAATAAGTGCATCGCATTCAGGGGAGACTATTTTGAGAAGGGCCATCAAAATTATGAAGATTAGTAAAGGTAAGATGTCAAAAACAAATTATGATCATTCGTTATTGAACAGCCCTCGTAGTTTAAAAGTAATTATAGTTTAGGAATTACCTATTTTTCTAATGGAACAAAAATGCCAGCTGTGAATATTTTCACTGTCTGAATATTGCAAATTTATTACTATAGGTTCCAATATACCGTGACGTACTATTTCTTTCCAAAAGTCGTCTTCTTGTAGTTGTTGTGTTCGTTGTCAATTTATTCGTGAATAAGTCGTTCAACTTCTGTCAGTTTAAAAGTATTATTTCTATTTGCAACATAATTTGAGCCTACATTAACTTAATTGAATTGTTCTGGCAGTGGTAAGGGGGAAAGTGGCGTATAATACCTCGTGTCTCATTTAAATTTCAAGTTGATCCAGCTGATGCCCTTTCCCTTTTTTTTTTTTTTTTTTTTTTTTTTTTTTTTTTTTTTTTTTTTTTTTTTTTGAAACGGAAGAAGAAATAAATAATACTGCTTTGAAGTCTCTAGAGTAAACCTAACAAAGGCGCTCTAATGGTTGCTTTGGAGCAAACACAATATTTTTATTTGTAACAGCTTTGAACCTGACGAGTTTTGCGATACAGAAATTGTACACGACAGCATATGACACAAGAATTTCAGAAAATAAAATAACTAAAATTACCTTTAAGAAGTAAATACTTTACTAAAACATGTTAACAAAATATTCATTTAAATATGATTTATGTTAAATAGTCGGTTACCAGAATGAACGTTTCACTTTATTTAAACACTATTTCACTCATTCCATTATGAAATACAAAGTTGGGAGGTAAAGTAATACGAACTTTTAAACTTCACCAGCAAACCATCTGAAAATAATAGCTGCTGAATATGAATATGTCGTTTCTGCTTTCGTAGAAATATTCCTATTATGGATTGCGAAACAGTATTCGGCGACTGACCTTATTGGTGACAGAGATATACAAGGAGTGGATGGAAGTGAGCCGCAGTATATCTTGTTCAACGTTTGCCTAGGTTCGCCTAAGATATGTATTGCATATTCCGGAATGTTGGTGAGTTTTGGATATGCGACTGGCTGCTTAAACTGAATGAGTGAACCCTAAATTTTTATATTACAACTTTGTTATAAATAATCGTTGTCACACTACCAACCCGTGAATGTAGAAAAATGATCTGAATGGTCGAGTTCGTGAGTTGTTTTCACATTGTAGTAACCCAGACCGGCCCCGCCATAAACAGTCTATCGAATTTAAATCGTCATCCTTCCGCGAAGAGGTAGGCCATCTAGGAAAATGAATTTGAAACACAAATTATTTTCTGATAATTTTATGTACTATTCAGAAATATCAGTTTTTTTCTGATTGGTTAATTTATATCTTATATACCTTAAAACAGTTGAATATCTCACTCTGATGGTTGATATTTAATATAAAAACGCAGCTTCAAAGCTGAATTAGTCTTGGGTTTTATCTTTGTCCCCCTTACAAATGTTTTACAAAGGCATACCCCTATTTGCTGAAGATGAAGTTGCTCTTGTTGCTTGTAGCTGCCACCTGTTGCCTAATCCTAAATTATTGCTGGAGTCTAAATTTTTGCTACGTTCCCCTGAAACTTGTGTTATTCTTTATAAAATTAAGCAGATGTTCCTAATTTTAACATATGCAAAAATCTATTTTTATTCCACAATTTGAATTCTATACACTTCTAGTTATATTCTTCAATGTTGAATTTATAAGAAACTGCAGATTAACGGACACAAAGGATGGTGTTAATCATTTCCGTTATTTTTATATCCGGGAAAAGAATAACGCATTCGGCATTATTTAAAAATTCCGGGCTGTACTGTTAAAATATTTTAAGCATAAATTTGTAAACGTAATGCCCAAATTCACAAACGGGATTTGTGTTACCATTCTAAGGATATTCAGAGCAACGTATTGGAAAATAGAAAACGAAATGTTAAATAACATCCAATAAGTAACGTGGCTACAGATTCGGAGAAATGAGTCCTTGGTGCAACCAAATAAACCCGGGATCAAACGCGCTGCACCATGGTTCTCTCCCTTATTTTCTTCTTCCACGGCGGGGATCCAGGGACTGCAGCCGATGGTATATTGCGTCTCAGATCCCAAGAGGGAGAATGAGATAGGAGTACCCTACAGGTGGCCAGAACCAATCACAAGCGGCGTAAGGCTAGGATTTGTGCACCACTCAGCAGCTTGCACATATTATTTGAGGACATACAGTGAGTGCATGAACTTGTGCCGATACAATGGTCTGTGATTTATATTCGCTAGGAAATCCCAAACCGCCTTAGCTGTCGCCCTTTAGCTGCTCAACTATTATGTGTTTCAAATGGGAAGAGTTCTAGCCTATAGCCAATCAGATGCGTTAGAGCCTACACCGTTGCCACCTCGTTATCCCCACTCTTTTTATATTTCCCTCTCTCTCTCTCTCTCTCTCTCTCTCTCTCTCTCTCTCTCTCTCTCTCTCTCTCTCTCTCTCTCTCTCTCTCTCTCTCTCTCTCTCTCACTTGCTAGTGTTGGTGAGACGTAAGGGAATCAAACTGAATTGTGCAAATGCAGTCCAATGCAGTTGTTGTAATCACAATTGCAACATGAATATTCGTATATTACACAAATATTTTAAATATTTAGTTTAAAGATAACTATAGTTTATGAATTACTTATTTTTTTTAATCCAACAAAAATACCCCACGCTGCATCCGTATAGCTGTGAATGTTACGTTAAGAGATAATTGGTCATTGTCATTGTCTTCATCGCCTGAGTACTGCAAATTTATGACGATAGGTTCCAAAATCTCGTTGCGTGCCATTTCTTTCCGAAAGTCGTCTTCTTGTAGTTTATTTGATGTCTCACGCAGTTTTCCCGGGCTTTTTGTGTTCCTTGTCAATTTCTTTATGAATAATTTGTTCAACGTCAGTCAGTTTAAAAACATTATTTCTCTTTGCACCATAATTTGAGCTCACATTAAGTATATTGGATTGTTCTAGCAGGTAAGGGGGGGAAGGTGGATGGCGTCTCATTGACCCAGCTGATACACTTTTTCATGGAAGAGTAACTGAGTAATGCTGCTTTGAACTCTAGGGTAAATGAAGATTACGAACCATTCATAAACAAAGATATAATGTAACCAGACATATTCTGCCAGACCAGCAAAAGTGTATCGTTTCCTCGCGTAGAATTTAACAAACACCTTGGCTTATTCAAAGTACATATTTCTTTTACTACGTCATGTCAATTCTTTACGTTTCAGTTCTGAGCAATTTCAAATATACGTACATGCCAACCAATAATGATACTCATTATAGTGCTTACGTCGCAATGCATTATTATAATATAGTGCCATCTAATTTATTTATTTGTATTATTTTGTATTTGTATTTATTTCTCATCTTTATTCTACATACAATTTCATTGATACATTGACATTTGTAACATTTCTTTCACACAATAACAAAATGACTTATTCACATCTAACATGCCCTTCCTTCCTGTTTGCCCCAGATCTCGGTCTCAATACACATAACCCTTGGTTTTCCGTGTATTGATGACTCTTCTCTCCCTTGTATCCTTCGTTCTAGTTTTCCAGCCCTTAATTGTTATTTATTCTTCGTCAGTCTTAACCATTTCTCTCTAACTTTCCCCAGATATTCACCTATATTTCTTACATTCTTTTCTCCTTTTACCAATAACATTTTTTTTATTATTAATACCTCCCCCCATCCCTAAAACTGTCCCAACTTTGTTGCCAAATTTGTTCTCTCCATACCTTTGTTGGCAATAAAGTATACTGTGTCAATCTGTATACTCTTCTCCACACATTGGACATTTCCCTGCATCCTTGTCATATCTAATACCTTTCAAATTTCTAACTCCTGTACTTGCCCAGGCAAATCCCTCTCGCCCTAACTTATTACACACATCTATGTACTTCTCCCTTCCCCACACTGTCTTTATTTCCCTATATATCCTCAATGACTTTTTCTCCCTTACACTGGTAAATATAATATTTGTATTAAGAAAGCTATTTGAGCTAAACATATGGGGTTTTTACGGTTATGTTAAATGCACTACTTTCTCCTTCCTCATGGATCAGTTTTTGCAAAATCTTAAGTTTTGTCTTAGCGCGAATAGTATTTATTAGACATTGATTAGTTTTCTGCTCGTCACACACCGCTTAGGGGGAATGCAATATGACAACACCGCAGGGCTCCGATTGGTTGCTCACCTAGTAGCACTCAAGGCCAAACACCTTCCCATTTGAAACACTTAATAGATCAGACATTTTAATCAGAAACTAATAGAGTGTGTTTGTAATGCTTGAAATTCAAAACAGATTGGTTTACAAAATGGAATGAATTTTCTTCCAATACTAACGAAACAAAAATGCGGCATATAGGAAACCAAACATATCAGCTTTAGGTATGCACTTGGTATTTTAGTTAATTGATGGAAATTAATCATTTCTCCACACTAGCCGTATATAGGCTAAGATATTTGATGGATAGAGTCAACATGAAAAATTCAATGCCATGGCCGGGATTTGAACCACGGATCTACTGGTTTCCGTCCAGTCGCTCTTAACCTTTGAGCTACCATGGCCAACGTGCCTTCCTGACATTAAATTCTCCAGTTGACTCGTATATTTCCCCGGTAGACCACTAGGGGCTCTCGCATCCGAGATACACCGTTTGTGGCGACTTACTATTGTAAGTACTTAAGTCCCAGGCTTCATCATTTAACTCTTAATATTTTAGTTAATTGATGGAAATTAATCATTTCTCCACACTAGCCGTATATAGGCTAAGATATTTGATGGATAGAGTCAACATGAAAAATTCAATGCCATGGCCGGGATTTGAACCACGGATCTACTGGTTTCCGTCCAGTCGCTCTTAACCTTTGAGCTACCATGGCCAACGTGCCTTCCTGACATTAAATTCTCCAGTTGACTCGTATATTTCCCCGGTAGACCACTAGGGGCTCTCGCATCCGAGATACACCGTTTGTGGCGACTTACTATTGTAAGTACTTAAGTCCCAGGCTTCATCATTTAACTCTTAATATTTTAGTTAATTGATGGAAATTAATCATTTCTCCACACTAGCCGTATATAGGCTAAGATATTTGATGGATAGAGTCAACATGAAAAATTCAATGCCATGGCCGGGATTTGAACCACGGATCTACTGGTTTCCGTCCAGTCGCTCTTAACCTTTGAGCTACCATGGCCAACGTGCCTTCCTGACATTAAATTCTCCAGTTGACTCGTATATTTCCCCGGTAGACCACTAGGGGCTCTCGCATCCGAGATACACCGTTTGTGGCGACTTACTATTGTAAGTACTTAAGTCCCAGGCTTCATCATTTAACTCTTAATATTTTAGTTAATTGATGGAAATTAATCATTTCTCCACACTAGCCGTATATAGGCTAAGATATTTGATGGATAGAGTCAACATGAAAAATTCAATGCCATGGCCGGGATTTGAACCACGGATCTACTGGTTTCCGTCCAGTCGCTCTTAACCTTTGAGCTACCATGGCCAACGTGCCTTCCTGACATTAAATTCTCCAGTTGACTCGTATATTTCCCCGGTAGACCACTAGGGGCTCTCGCATCCGAGATACACCGTTTGTGGCGACTTACTATTGTAAGTACTTAAGTCCCAGGCTTCATCATTTAACTCTTAATATTTTAGTTAATTGATGGAAATTAATCATTTCTCCACACTAGCCGTATATAGGCTAAGATATTTGATGGATAGAGTCAACATGAAAAATTCAATGCCATGGCCGGGATTTGAACCACGGATCTACTGGTTTCCGTCCAGTCGCTCTTAACCTTTGAGCTACCATGGCCAACGTGCCTTCCTGACATTAAATTCTCCAGTTGACTCGTATATTTCCCCGGTAGACCACTAGGGGCTCTCGCATCCGAGATACACCGTTTGTGGCGACTTACTATTGTAAGTACTTAAGTCCCAGGCTTCATCATTTAACTCTTAATATTTTAGTTAATTGATGGAAATTAATCATTTCTCCACACTAGCCGTATATAGGCTAAGATATTTGATGGATAGAGTCAACATGAAAAATTCAATGCCATGGCCGGGATTTGAACCACGGATCTACTGGTTTCCGTCCAGTCGCTCTTAACCTTTGAGCTACCATGGCCAACGTGCCTTCCTGACATTAAATTCT
Source organism: Mantis religiosa (assembly GCA_030765055.1). NCBI lineage: Eukaryota > Metazoa > Arthropoda > Insecta > Mantodea > Mantidae > Mantis > Mantis religiosa. The sequence goes on from CM060953.1 coordinate 82,094,117, forward strand.
CCAGTTGACTCGTATATTTCCCCGGTAGACCACTAGGGGCTCTCGCATCCGAGATACACCGTTTGTGGCGACTTACTATTGTAAGTACTTAAGTCCCAGGCTTCATCATTTAACTCTTAATATTTTAGTTAATTGATGGAAATTAATCATTTCTCCACACTAGCCGTATATAGGCTAAGATATTTGATGGATAGAGTCAACATGAAAAATTCAATGCCATGGCCGGGATTTGAACCACGGATCTACTGGTTTCCGTCCAGTCGCTCTTAACCTTTGAGCTACCATGGCCAACGTGCCTTCCTGACATTAAATTCTCCAGTTGACTCGTATATTTCCCCGGTAGACCACTAGGGGCTCTCGCATCCGAGATACACCGTTTGTGGCGACTTACTATTGTAAGTACTTAAGTCCCAGGCTTCATCATTTAACTCTTAATATTTTAGTTAATTGATGGAAATTAATCATTTCTCCACACTAGCCGTATATAGGCTAAGATATTTGATGGATAGAGTCAACATGAAAAATTCAATGCCATGGCCGGGATTTGAACCACGGATCTACTGGTTTCCGTCCAGTCGCTCTTAACCTTTGAGCTACCATGGCCAACGTGCCTTCCTGACATTAAATTCTCCAGTTGACTCGTATATTTCCCCGGTAGACCACTAGGGGCTCTCGCATCCGAGATACACCGTTTGTGGCGACTTACTATTGTAAGTACTTAAGTCCCAGGCTTCATCATTTAACTCTTAATATTTTAGTTAATTGATGGAAATTAATCATTTCTCCACACTAGCCGTATATAGGCTAAGATATTTGATGGATAGAGTCAACATGAAAAATTCAATGCCATGGCCGGGATTTGAACCACGGATCTACTGGTTTCCGTCCAGTCGCTCTTAACCTTTGAGCTACCATGGCCAACGTGCCTTCCTGACATTAAATTCTCCAGTTGACTCGTATATTTCCCCGGTAGACCACTAGGGGCTCTCGCATCCGAGATACACCGTTTGTGGCGACTTACTATTGTAAGTACTTAAGTCCCAGGCTTCATCATTTAACTCTTAATATTTTAGTTAATTGATGGAAATTAATCATTTCTCCACACTAGCCGTATATAGGCTAAGATATTTGATGGATAGAGTCAACATGAAAAATTCAATGCCATGGCCGGGATTTGAACCACGGATCTACTGGTTTCCGTCCAGTCGCTCTTAACCTTTGAGCTACCATGGCCAACGTGCCTTCCTGACATTAAATTCTCCAGTTGACTCGTATATTTCCCCGGTAGACCACTAGGGGCTCTCGCATCCGAGATACACCGTTTGTGGCGACTTACTATTGTAAGTACTTAAGTCCCAGGCTTCATCATTTAACTCTTAATATTTTAGTTAATTGATGGAAATTAATCATTTCTCCACACTAGCCGTATATAGGCTAAGATATTTGATGGATAGAGTCAACATGAAAAATTCAATGCCATGGCCGGGATTTGAACCACGGATCTACTGGTTTCCGTCCAGTCGCTCTTAACCTTTGAGCTACCATGGCCAACGTGCCTTCCTGACATTAAATTCTCCAGTTGACTCGTATATTTCCCCGGTAGACCACTAGGGGCTCTCGCATCCGAGATACACCGTTTGTGGCGACTTACTATTGTAAGTACTTAAGTCCCAGGCTTCATCATTTAACTCTTAATATTTTAGTTAATTGATGGAAATTAATCATTTCTCCACACTAGCCGTATATAGGCTAAGATATTTGATGGATAGAGTCAACATGAAAAATTCAATGCCATGGCCGGGATTTGAACCACGGATCTACTGGTTTCCGTCCAGTCGCTCTTAACCTTTGAGCTACCATGGCCAACGTGCCTTCCTGACATTAAATTCTCCAGTTGACTCGAGAGCCCCTAGTGGTCTACCGGGGAAATATACGAGTCAACTGGAGAATTTAATGTCAGGAAGGCACGTTGGCCATGGTAGCTCAAAGGTTAAGAGCGACTGGACGGAAACCAGTAGATCCGTGGTTCAAATCCCGGCCATGGCATTGAATTTTTCATGTTGACTCTATCCATCAAATATCTTAGCCTATATACGGCTAGTGTGGAGAAATGATTAATTTCCATCAATTAACTAAAATATTAAGAGTTAAATGATGAAGCCTGGGACTTAAGTACTTACAATAGTAAGTCGCCACAAACGGTGTATCTCGGATGCGAGAGCCCCTAGTGGTCTACCGGGGAAATATACGAGTCAACTGGAGAATTTAATGTCAGGAAGGCACGTTGGCCATGGTAGCTCAAAGGTTAAGAGCGACTGGACGGAAACCAGTAGATCCGTGGTTCAAATCCCGGCCATGGCATTGAATTTTTCATGTTGACTCTATCCATCAAATATCTTAGCCTATATACGGCTAGTGTGGAGAAATGATTAATTTCCATCAATTAACTAAAATATTAAGAGTTAAATGATGAAGCCTGGGACTTAAGTACTTACAATAGTAAGTCGCCACAAACGGTGTATCTCGGATGCGAGAGCCCCTAGTGGTCTACCGGGGAAATATACGAGTCAACTGGAGAATTTAATGTCAGGAAGGCACGTTGGCCATGGTAGCTCAAAGGTTAAGAGCGACTGGACGGAAACCAGTAGATCCGTGGTTCAAATCCCGGCCATGGCATTGAATTTTTCATGTTGACTCTATCCATCAAATATCTTAGCCTATATACGGCTAGTGTGGAGAAATGATTAATTTCCATCAATTAACTAAAATATTAAGAGTTAAATGATGAAGCCTGGGACTTAAGTACTTACAATAGTAAGTCGCCACAAACGGTGTATCTCGGATGCGAGAGCCCCTAGTGGTCTACCGGGGAAATATACGAGTCAACTGGAGAATTTAATGTCAGGAAGGCACGTTGGCCATGGTAGCTCAAAGGTTAAGAGCGACTGGACGGAAACCAGTAGATCCGTGGTTCAAATCCCGGCCATGGCATTGAATTTTTCATGTTGACTCTATCCATCAAATATCTTAGCCTATATACGGCTAGTGTGGAGAAATGATTAATTTCCATCAATTAACTAAAATATTAAGAGTTAAATGATGAAGCCTGGGACTTAAGTACTTACAATAGTAAGTCGCCACAAACGGTGTATCTCGGATGCGAGAGCCCCTAGTGGTCTACCGGGGAAATATACGAGTCAACTGGAGAATTTAATGTCAGGAAGGCACGTTGGCCATGGTAGCTCAAAGGTTAAGAGCGACTGGACGGAAACCAGTAGATCCGTGGTTCAAATCCCGGCCATGGCATTGAATTTTTCATGTTGACTCTATCCATATGCACTTGGTGTTACTAAAATAATCAGTAAACGCTAATCTAGTTTTGTCTCCCATTTAAAGATGCGACATTATAGGAGTCTAATAATTCAAGGAAAGCTGTGAATTAGAGGATCTCTTTATCCCGATCTACTGTGTAACCTGTCTCGAATGAAAATTCATGTATTTTTGTTGCTCTCATTACCTACAAGTAAACTTTGTTGTTCCTTTCAATTCATCTAAAATTTCCCTTTGCTCCTTTTATTCTTACGCGTTTAAACAGACTAACGAGCGCCAAACAATGAAAAGTACCAAGATCTTCCCAGTGCTTTCATTTGTTAGGAACAAAAAGGAATTTCTTGTGATATGAAAAAGTAGGTGTAAGAGTCAAAAGTATACGCTATCAAATTTTTCATTCATATATACACTTAGTTATATATATTTATGTAATACATATAATCAAATTATTCGTACTTTACACGTATTATTAGTTTTGAGAGAGCTATCCTAGAGATTTGTTTCCTTGTTTTCTTGTTTACTGCATTTCTATATACAGTACGGTGGGTGTTACAGTATTTTATTTCTTCATATGTACCTACGCTAAAATAGTCTATCATTATTTTGTTGTTGTTGCAGAACAACTGTTGTTACAGTCAGAAATATTACGGACAAATAGTTGTGTTCAATTCATTTTCCTCCTTTCAGTAGTATAGGACTGCTGTAATTTGACAGTTTTTAACTGCAGTGGGAAATATGTAGGTGCCTGTGAAGCGGCTTGCTGTGTTCAAGGGTTTAAAGCTGAAAATACGCTGATTGAATGCTATTTATGGTCATTGGGTCTATAGAGCACGATGAGACACTAGGTTGTGGTCGTAATGAACCTGGTACAGCTCTTAACATGTATGACAAAGCACGTCGTTGAAGAATCGCGTACTGCAAATGATACGCTCGTTGGAATACTACCAAGTCAATGAACTCATTAGAGGGAATCGCTACCTAACGCGGGAACACCTGCAATTCCAGTGTGATATATGCGGGAAACTGAATATGCAATAATTGCTGGAAGAAACAATAGATACATCGTCCTGATTTCACGGCTGTTAATTATCTTCGAAATGGTCCACATCTGGTTCTTCCCCACTCTCATCCATTGTCATAAACTAAGAAAAACCAGCAAGTGCATCACTTGGACTACCACAGCAAAAATAGGATAGGACTTTGGTTCCGTAATCATAGTGAAACGTATAAAGCGATGGCACAAAAGAAATCGTTACCCGTTGACAGATATACATAATGGCCAAGGAGATTATTTGGAAAAATAATTGACGTGAGAGAAGTAAAGCATAGCAATATTCTCCTGTTATTTTAGTTAATAAGTACTTGTTCTTGAATTTAACTTATAGGAGAGTTTGTTATTAGCACCACCATTCTAATACATAATGCGAGCCAAATATTTTAGTCCTGCAGAGACAGGAGCATATAAAAGTTCGATGAAAAAAAAAATATTTTACGCCCTAATTTTTTGTTTCAAATTAAGAGTAGAAGACAGAGAACTGACATGGCAACATACACTTTTGTTAACGGAATCATTGAAAATGGCTGAAATGATAATTCACGCATTTCTGTGTTCGTAGAGAAGTTTAGGAGAATTATAAACAAAATAAATATTGGATAATTTATTAGCATTATCCTTTTTAAAGTTTATGCTTGATTTAACTGAATATTATAGCTTTTCGGTAATTAATATTAAATTTGTTTAATAATTATATTATAAATACTAGTGGTAAACCTATTGGTTGTACAACTTAGGGATTTCACAAACTTTTTGCAGTTACATTACAAACCTATAGAATGGCAGCTATAATAATAGAATTCATAGATAGAATGATTATTATTATTATTATTATTATTATTATTATTATTATTATTATTATTATTATTATTATTATTATTATTATTATTATTATTATTATTATTATTATTATTATTATTATTATTATTATTATTATTATTATTATTATTATTATTATTATTATTATTATTATTATTATTATTATTATTATTATTATTATTATTATTATTATTATTATTATTATTATTATTATTATTATTATTATTATTATTATTATTATTATTATTATTATTATTATTATTATTATTATTATTATTATTATTATTATTATTATTATTATTATTATTATTATTATTATTATTATTATTATTATTATTATTATTATTATTATTATTATTATTATTATTATTATTATTATTATTATTATTATTATTATTATTATTATTATTATTATTATTATTATTATTATTATTATTATTATTATTATTATTATTATTATTATTATTATTATTATTATTATTATTATTATTATTATTATTATTATTATTATTATTATTATTATTATTATTATTATTATTATTATTATTATTATTATTATTATTATTATTATTATTATTATTATTATTATTATTATTATTATTATTATTATTATTATTATTATTATTATTATTATTATTATTATTATTATTATTATTATTATTATTATTATTATTATTATTATTATTATTATTATTATTATTATTATTATTATTATTATTATTATTATTATTATTATTATTATTATTATTATTATTATTATTATTATTATTATTATTATTATTATTATTATTATTATTATTATTATTATTATTATTATTATTATTATTATTATTATTATTATTATTATTATTATTATTATTATTATTATTATTATTATTGTCATTATTATTATTATTATTATTATTATTATTATTGTCATTATTATTATTATTGTCATTATTATTATTATTGTCATTATTATTATTATTGTCATTATTATTATTATTGTCATTATTATTATTATTATTGTCATTATTATTATTATTATTATTGTCATTATTATTATTATTATTGTCATTATTATTATTATTGTCATTATTATTATTATTATTGTCATTATTATTATTGTCATTATTATTATTATTATTGTCATTATTATTATTATTATTGTCATTATTATTATTGTCATTATTATTGTCATTATTTTTGTCATTATTATTATTATTATTATGATTATTGTCATTATTATTGTCATTATTTTTGTCATTATTATTATTATTATTATTATTATTATTATTATTATTATTATTATTATTATTGTCATTATTATTGTCATTATTTTTGTCATTATTATTATTATTATTATTATTGTTATTATTATTATTGTCATTATTTTTGTCATTATTATTATTATTATTGTCGTTATTATTATTATTATTGTCGTTATTATTATTATTATTATTGTCGTTATTATTATTATTATTGTCGTTATTATTATTATTATTATTGTCGTTATTATTATTATTATTATTATTATTATTGTCGTTATTATTATTATTATTATTATTATTATTATTATTATTATTATTATTATTATTATTATTATTATTATTATTATTATTATTATTATTATTGTCGTTATTATTATTATTATTATTATTATTATTATTATTATTATTATTATTATTATTATTATTATTATTATTATTATTGTCGTTATTATTATTATTATTGTCGTTATTATTATTATTATTATTATTATTATTATTATTATTATTATTATTATTATTATTATTATTATTATTATTATTGTCGTTATTATTATTATTATTATTATTATTATTATTATTATTATTATTGTCGTTATTATTATTATTATTATTATTATTATTATTATTATTATTATTATTATTATTATTATTGTCGTTATTATTATTATTATTATTATTATTATTATTATTATTATTATTATTATTATTATTATTGTCGTTATTATTATTATTATTATTATTATTATTGTCGTTATTATTATTATTATTATTATTATTATTATTATTATTATTATTATTGTCGTTATTATTATTATTATTATTATTATTATTATTATTATTATTATTATTATTATTATTATTATTATTATTATTATTATTATTATTATTATTATTGTCGTTATTATTATTATTATTATTATTATTATTATTATTATTATTATTATTATTATTGTCGTTATTATTATTATTATTATTATTATTATTATTATTATTATTATTATTATTATTATTATTATTATTATTATTATTGTCGTTATTATTATTATTATTATTATTATTATTATTATTATTATTATTATTATTATTATTATTATTATTATTATTATTATTATTATTATTATTATTATTATTATTGTCGTTATTATTATTATTGTCGTTATTATTATTATTATTATTGTCGTTATTATTATTATTATTATTATTATTATTATTGTCGTTATTATTATTATTATTATTATTGTCGTTATTATTATTATTATTATTATTATTATTATTATTATTATTATTATTATTATTGTCGTTATTATTATTATTATTATTATTATTGTCGTTATTATTATTATTATTATTATTATTATTATTATTATTATTATTATTATTATTATTATTATTATTATTATTATTATTATTATTATTATTATTATTATTATTATTATTATTATTATTATTATTATTATTATTATTATTATTATTATTATTATTATTATTATTATTATTATTATTATTATTATTATTATTATTATTATTATTATTATTATTATTATTATTATTATTATTATTATTATTATTATTATTATTATTATTATTATTATTATTATTATTATTATTATTATTATTATTATTATTATTATTATTATTATTATTATTATTATTATTATTATTGTCGTTATTATTATTATTATTATTATTATTATTATTATTATTATTATTATTATTATTATTATTATTATTATTATTATTATTATTATTATTATTATTATTATTATTATTATTATTATTATTATTATTATTATTATTATTATTATTATTATTATTATTATTATTATTATTATTATTATTATTATTATTATTATTATTATTATTATTATTATTATTATTATTATTATTATTATTATTATTATTATTATTATTATTATTATTATTATTATTATTATTATTAGTTGGCGGGCTTTTTATAATATTAACCTGTTTTCAGTAATACCCGTTTGCAGTGAATAACTCCTACGCACAATTAAGTTGGATACTTGTAATTTGTTTACTGCATTCATCATTGGCACGACAGCTCTTTGTGAGCCTTGGCGTTCTGAAGAAATTTTCCCCATTCTGTCCTGTTAAGTGCAGTGCTACTTCAGTTCTTGATTCCAATTGTCCTTACATCTTCTCTCACCCCGTCTTTCCAACTTAACTTTAGACTTCCATTTTGTTTACTGCAACCTCATTTTAGCAAGTCGCTTACAAGAAACTAGCACAAATGTGTAGTTAAAAGGAAGCGTAATTGTGAAAAATGTTTCAATCCTATTATTACTAATTAGTAGAACAGTTGAAACAGGAGCTGAAACAGGGTGAACTGCTTATCCCCTTTATTATTCCAATATACACGGGTAGAGATAACACTACCAAATAACAAAATTTTGTTAAGTTTATTAGTTGTAATGCTAGAAATATTTAAATGTTTTAAAACTGCTGTCATAGCGTTAAAAAATATTACATGTAAGCTGTTTCACTGGGCGGAAAGTTAACCATTAGACTAATTAGAACTAACTGCTGGTTTAGATAGATGACGTCTTGAGCTCTTCAGATTACATGTAGTGACCGTTGAGTGTAGGAAACCATGCTATATTTCAAGTATGTTTAATTCCATAATAATTCCTAAACATTTTATACATTTTAAAGATAGAAGTGTGACGTTTATTTCATGTTTTTAAAATATTTAAGGATTTGTTCTAAATTGTTCTGGAAAAAGTAATTTATACAAAATAGGAAATGTGAAATTGGGTAGGCCACGGAATGATACAACTTACATAATAATGTTTCTATTGATAATCGAAATAATGTAATTACGTAATGTGGTGACGTGGACCATCAGGATAGAAGTAATTTAGTTTAGAAACATCGTTTGCAGAGAACCAAGAATATTCAAATATTCAGATATATTAGCATCATTCCGCAAAGGAACCTCCTCATAGTAAGCCTTTTTTTTTTTTTTGTCGCTCTGCAAGCTCCACGATGCAACAATAATCAATCATTTCGTAAAAGGACGTTTAAAATTGTAACGGAATTGTTAATGTTTTCGTGGAATAAGACCCGCCATATTTAAAGGTAAAGAATTATTATTTTCCAATAATTGCAGCATAGAATACTCTCATTCCGATACCACGACCATAGATAAGAGACTCATTGTTCCAGAGCGTCTAGGCATCTACAAGAATTCTGCCAGATCGTCACCAATGGTGAGAGTAATTAATCATCCATCATCACGCCTTTTGCAAATTATCCTGTTGCAAACTGATCGCCACAACGCGGGGCTTCTAAAACGTCGTATACATCATTACCATTTTGCAATTTTATGTTGCTGTAGTTCACTTAAATTCACAAAGAATTCCCAGTTAGGCGATTATAATGTTTCCACTGTTTATAGGAATGAACACAAAAATTCAGTTTGTTTTAGACTAGGTGTCGATAAAAAAGTCGTTTCCAAAGGAGTTGGCAAAATAATTCCAGCTGGTTCTATGTGCTTGATATTGGTTTCTGAAAGAACTAGACTCTGCATAAAACATCTAAAAGAAGATATAAGTGTGATTAGGCAATCGGTGTCTCGCCTTAAGCAGCAATACTTTTAACCTTGAGAGAGATTATTCGTATGTTGCAAATATTTTGCAGTTACATTACTGTCTGCCCACCAGAGAGGAATAAAGGGAGAGGAGCTTGAAATACTTATCTGCTGAGTTAGTGGATCTATGTACTACGAAATGAGTGTTTGAAAGTGCCTATGAGTGACCTGTGCTGCCATATCTAATGTTCGTTTCAGTAACTGCAGTCATAAATAATATGCATGGGTGAGTTATGTTTCAACACTGTGAACCTAGCGCCAATATCATATCGAGTAGGAGAACATAAGCACAGCAAAAGTGATTATGTTACACATTCCTCTGACTTGACTACTTCTGCTGGCCAGACAGTAAGTAGGTGTGAGATACACAAAACTGGTTAGGTGACGGATACATGTAATGGAAGTCCAATAAATGAGCTATTTGAAGCGAACTACAATTGTTAAATCTTAGCAACAGAAGGCATTACAGTTAAATATAAGGTAACTTGTGGAGCTATAAGGTGCCATTTCTGCAATAACTAACAAATAAGCAAGTTGTCGTAGATCACTGGAATCCTCAACTTATTTCAGGATCTGAAGGGCTTAGAATTATCAGCATTAATCTTTCAGAATAAGGAAAATCCCATGAAACAGAACCCTAAGCTATATAGCGCTGAATACCTCTTGAATGTGAGGTACACGCTACCACACTCCACAGAGGTGGGTTTCCATGGTCAATGTTGGTGGTATGCAGATCACATTGTATAAAAAATGCGTAATTGCATACATATGCGACACCTGTTCAATGAAGATTAAGACTATTTTTCCTGTGACTTCTTAGATAGTTACCTGTGTGTCATGAATATTTATAAACGTCGGGTTATAAATTTAGTTTAATTTTGTCTAATCTCACAGTCTCTCACAGTCTCAATCTCTCACAGTCTATTCATGCAGTTTTGGATAAATTCAGTCTTATTTTTGTACCATATACGACAAGAAGGCTAGAGGGGTATGAACGGCACAGGAGCTTGAACTGCTTGTCTACTCCAGTAGCGGATCTGCTTACTAGGAAATGAGTGAACGACAGTACATATGAGTCAACCATGCTGCCAGATCTAATGTTTGTTGCAGCGATTGTTACTATGTATAGGTGGGTTATGTGACCACACTTGTTTATTTTAAATGAGCCTTTCATCCTTGTCACACTCGAAAGGTGAGCATACACCCCGAGGAGACAGCAAAAGCGATTATGTTGCATATTCCTCTAGCTTGCCTCCTTGTCCTGGGCAATCAATACTAATCATTTGAATTTACAACTCTAAGGCAGTCTTAAAAAAGTGAGATGATCTCAAAGACCTCATAAAGAAATCCTTAACCATGTTTTCAGGACTGATGGAGACACTATAAATGTAGGGGGAATTAGTTTGAAAAGTAACATCAAAACATTAAATTAAAGTAATAAATACCCGTGCAAGAAACAAAATAGCACTCATAGGTGGTCATTTGTTTTCAATAATGTTGCTTAATGTATAAATTAGGCACATGCTGCGCTCTGCTTCTGTGTCTATAAAGCTAATTACAAAGTAAAGTAGATAATTCTATAAACATATCAAGAAGTACAGAATTACGTTAATAATACTATTCAATTTCTTTTGCTGTGGATTAGGAAGCAGTACACATGACACAAATTAAGTTTTACTTCCAACTTTCGTTAGACAATTGTATGGTGGTTTTTCAGGCGTTAAAACAAATATTGCATGGAGTGGATTGGATTAATGTAGCTGTGACCGCGTAAACTGAAAAAAAAAAAGTCAACAAAAAGGGAAAAGAAACAAACTACCTTAACTGTGTTAGTGTCTGGATTGGCTGCACATAACATGCTGCAAAAGATCATTAAGTAGCCAGAAATACATTTTAAAACCTTCCTCTCCTTGCTTGTTGATTCCTAAGGCAAATGAAATGTTTGAACTAACTTTGACTATCTTTGTGTTAGAGTTTGTCAAATGGGAGAGCAGTTTCTTCAACTAGTGCAATCTACCTACGCCCCAAAAACGTCATGTTGTATTACAAAATTAATTTAGAAACGTGGTCCTATTCTAGGTAAATATTTTACGACGCAGTGTTTAAACTGGCACTTGAATTTCGTCGTCTGGGTTCAAAGCACACCTAGTTTGCTTTTCCGAGCCATGTCGCCACTCCGAAGAGGGCACTTGTCCCACTTGCAGTAAACAACTGAGATAGTTCCTCCCTAAATTTAGCCTTAACGTAACTGGAACGGTGTCTGTGGCAGAACCTCCGTGAAGTTTTTATATATCGCGAAACAGGGAAATCCAAAATTAAATACTGAGTAATTAATGACCTGGACATAGGTGAACAATAAAAATATTCTGACATTGCGAAAAACGTTTAAACGTCGATTTCTTTATTCTAGATTATTTATATTTCGTTAATTTAATCTTCTTTATGGATTTTGACTTTTATTACCACCTATTTAGAGTAGCAATGTAACGTAATTTACCATAAAATGAAATTAAGTCTTGGAAGGCCCTTTAATCAATAAACATTTGTAGAAAAAATGTTTCCCTTCTGCATCTGCATGTATGCCATATTCTGTATTCGATATTCAATGGAAAAATTGTAAACAAGACTTTCTATGAATTTCTTCACCTCTGACATACATTTAGTTAGAATGTGTATGTTAAAATATCAATACTTTACTCACACATACACATACACATACACACACATATATACGAGGGGGAACACAAAAGAAACCAGACTCCGAGGGCGCTGCCACACGTAGACGTAGTGCAGGGTTCTCACGCTAGATGGTGTTAGTAGAGGCCTTCATGAAACAGCTGTGCAGACCGCGTCAGTGTAGAGCTGAACGTGCAAGTGTGGTATTGTGTTTCTCTGACTGTTGGCGGGTTACCTCTGTGAAGTCGTTATGACAACGTTAAAAGAACAGAGTGTGTGTGAAATTTTGTTTCCTGCTTAGAAAGCTGCAACGGAGACACGCCAAATGCTTCAGAAAGCTTTCCAGGGGGACGCTATGAGCCGCACAGAGGTTTTCGAGTGGTTTGGGCGCTTTAATCGTGGTGAGATGTGTGTTGAAGACCAAGCTCATTCTGAACGCCCTTCAACATCGTCAAAAGAGGAGAACATTGAAAAGGTCCACCAAAAGATCAACGAGGATCGTCGCCAAACAATCGACCAAATTTCAGCAGTGACAGGAATCAGTTGGAGCTCGTGCCAGCGGATTTTGAGGAAGAATGTGCACATGAGACGTGTTGCTGCTAAATTTATTCCGCACCTTCTCACACAGGAGCACAAAACCATCCGCATGAATGTGTGTCAGGACTTGAAAACAGAGACTGCACGTGATCCAAACTTCTTGAACAAAGTCATTACAGGGGAAGACAGTTGGCATTACGGGGATGACCCAGAAACCCAGCAAGCATCAAGCCATTGAAGAACACCCATCTGTCCCAGACCAAAAAAATGCAAGGCAAGTGAGGTCAAATGTGAAGAAGATGATCATTGTCTTTTTGGATTTTCGTGGAATTGTGCATCGGGAATTCGTACCCCCTGGCCAGACTGTGAACCAGCACTTTTAACTTGGTTGTTTTAAGGCGTCTGAGAGAGGATGTGAGGAGGAAACGCCTGGAACTTTGGCAATCAGGTGACTGGTTTCTGCTTTACGACAACGCTCCAGCACACACGGCCTTACGAGTTTCCCACTATTTGGCTTCTCTGCGGTGGTCTGTCGTTGCCCACGCTCCGTATTCGCCGTACCTAGCCCCGTGCGACTTTTTCCTATTTCCATGAATGAAAAAAAAAACGCTAAAAGGGGAGCGTTATGACGATATGGAGGCGGTAAACAGCTTCGCTAACGGTACAGGACAATATCATACTTGAAGAGTTCCAAACATGCTTCCAACAGTGGGAAAAGAGACTTGAAAAGTGTATCGCATGTAATGGAGAGTATTTTGAAGGTGACTGAAGTAATTTTGTAAAAAGGTTGATCAATAAAGTTTTATGACAACAATCCGGTTTCTTTTGTGTTCCCCCTCGTGCCTTAAAACAGCGATAAGTGAGTATATAAATCCCTTTTTCTCTCTGCCTATTTTATAATCTTGAATCACATTTATTTATTTTTTTATATTTTTCCGTCAATATATTTGATCGTTAAGGATGCATTCTTAAAGCGTTCCACCACTGATTATTTCGATCCTCTTTTCTGCCTAAAAACATTTTGGCTTGTTGGTAAAGCCAGGAATGGGAAAATGAGTAAGGTGATTTCCAGATACGCCTGGAGCTAATAGGTTCAGTAATTCGACATTATTCTTTACAGGATAAAGAAGTACTCAAGGTAGAAAAAAATGTATCGGCGTAATTGTATGTTGAATATAGGGCAGACAGGCTTCTCCACGCATGTAGGTATTACTCATCAGACGTTCTGCCTCAAAATGTTCAGGTAGAGAAGATGAAAAAATAGCACACAATGGTTTACTGTGCCAGGGCTAAAAGGAAAGTAGCAGTCTCGTCATATTTAAGACATACATTAAAATTGTATTACAGAAATCCTGCAGATTATCTCTGAGGGTGGAAATTTCTTGCCACCGGCAGCTTTTCACCTTTTCTGGTAGTAAGCATGTTGAAAGGTCCAGGAGGATTAGATATATTTTATTGTCAAACAAGACACATTTTAAATACATAAATAACCTGTTTTTCTGTCCAAACTTTACATTTCAAAAAGAATAATTACGGAAGTCTCAAGAATTATCTATGCGATTAAAAACGTAAAAATGTGACCGAACTTGTATGTACTCAATAATGATAAATTCAAGAATTATTTCGAGTAAAATATCAGATATTTTAAATACTAACAAAAAAGCTGGAATAACATATAAGCCTCAAATTCACGTGAGACAAAATCAACGGCCAGAAAATATAATTCCCTTCTAATATTTGTGTGTCACAAAGAAATCTGGAAAATGCTCTGCATAGTGTCACAGAGAGAATGATGCAACACTTCTGATGTTTGAAAAGTTAATCTTACGTAACACGCAGTGATAAAAGGGTTTGAAATTTAGAACTGACTTTCACAACCAAAAATTTCTATTTCACATGAGTCAGTTTTGTAGCTATCGATTTTTGTACATGTTAGTAATGCTTATGGTGCAACAATTAAAACATGATGTCATCAGAATCTGGGTCTTGATGAGCTAAGTCTACATTCTGTTTGCCAATGCGAAGTATTTTCTTGTGTTTTCTATACTCTAGGTTAAGCGCTGAAGTCTGTAGTTTCCTTGCTGTAGTTTCTTTGTGTTTCTAGCGAAACTCTGACCAAAGTTGAGAACAAAGGCTCGAAACGGAATGTAGGCGGATGTATTTTCTGAGACGCCCTCCCACTGCTTCTCATCTCTCATGGACCACAGCTTCTGAGCGCCAAAGGAAGGATCAAGGGAAACTTTTCTGTCTCTTTTGACAGAAAGAGCTGCAGCTTCATAAAATATGCATCTGTCAAGCTCTACTTCTATGGCATCTTATTTACTTATTCAGATCAGGAAAATATCCTCTCTGCCATAGACTTATCGAGACTTTTCCGAATGTGATGCGCTCTCTTTGATAACTAAACATGACATCAATTTATCAATAAATATCATTTCTTCTTTTGGTATGTATCCTGTGCCTTGGCCATTTTATACAGTTCTATTAAATTATAGAAGTATGAAATTGCGTTGTACGATTATACAGCTTTTCATGAGATACTAACATTTCCTCGTTTGGTCTGCTGGGCAAATTCTAAATAGGTATATAACCTATTTAAAATGCGTTTAAGGAAGTTATTTAATAAAAAAAAATGGAAGAAGCAGTAAAATAATAAATATATATGTCTTGTAACATCATTCATTGCATGTACATCGGTATCACTTACTGGGAAGTAGTTACGTCATATTGACCTGCTCTATCGTAAGCGATATTATCGATTATCATTTGTGATTTTGGACAGTAAACTGTTAAAAAGTTCTTCTCTATCCATAACGCCTTTCTGAGATAATTATAATTTTATCCAAAATAAAATTATACTTAAATTATTTTTATGCGTAATTTTAGTTATATTAATATATGCAACAATGATTCGTATTTTATTGCTATATCTGCATCATGTACTGATTGTGTTAATGATCTCACATTGCTCAGTTCACCTTGCAGTCCAAATGTTAGTGTGAAATAGAATGAAAATAAATTCAGTGTGTATATATTTAGAAAATGCTTTATTTTTTCAGATGCATCAAATAATTAAGTAAATCTATATTGAAATCTGTATTAACGTATCCGTATTAATTACTAGTAACTTTTAATATACGCTTAACTGCAGAAATTATAATCCTTGTCCAAAAATCAGTGTTAGTTAAATCTGTATTTAATGTTACTAATAGGATTATAATATAAAAAATATGCGACCAAAGTACACAATAGCTCTAAAGTTGTTATAAAAACGTTAAGCAATGGCTCGACAGCCCAAAGAGGGCCAAGGCCTACCAATCCGACTGTCGGCCTTACGCCCACTTACGCACAGCAGAGGTGGGCGATCATCCAACCGATACGGGGAGGAGATCTGGTCAGCACCTCTGCATCCACCATCCTGGTTTTCGTGACCAGGGCCGCCTACCTAGTGTAAGCTTCTCACTTTCCTAACGATGCCGAGTGGCCACCGGTCCTATAACCGGGACCGAAAATCCGCACCCCATGGGTGGGATCGAACCCAGGCCGCTTTCCGTGGCCAGGGACCAAGGCATGCTGACTTAACCCACTATGCCACGGCGCAGGAACTAAAGTTGTTATATAACATATTAAGTTCATTCCTCTAAATTTAGTTATGGTGACACTAATTGCGATTTGCTTCTAAGGGCATACGCTATTGTATCAATTCAATTTTATTGTGATGCTTTAGTATGGCCTTAAGCATGGAGAATATTAAAAGGTGCTCCATTCTCAATTCATAGTTCAACTGAATAACAACGGATTAGAGTTCATTTGAGTTCCAATGTTTGAGAAAATAAGTCTCATATCTCAAATCTAATACTGAATTCCTTATAAGGAACAGAGACTTAAAAGAAACTAGGTAAATCTTCATTCCTTTCCACAGATAATGCGCTGTAATAAGAGCTTCTTAACACTAAGCGTGAAGATAATAATTTGAATCTTGATGTTGGTTTAAATTTGAATGGAAAATCTTAATTTTAATTGATTATCTTAAAGTACGCACGTTACCGTTCATTCAGATGAGCAAGTAATACTTGTAGTCATAAAGTCAAAATAACCTGCTTAAATATTTTGGTTCATAAAACTATTTCCTTTTTGTTTTTCTTACCTATAGTATTTTAGGTGTTTTGACTGTGTAGTAGACTATTATATCTTTATGAATGAAACAATTAAGGCACCTACATGACTTGTTTACCGAAAAGGTCCCTTAGCAAATATTGTTAACCGTTTCATTTCAAATAGATTTTCTCAAGTTCGTGTAACATCTATTAAATGCACCGTAAGCAAAAGTGTTTCCAAATTGGCAAGATAAAGACATTAAATACCAGGATAATATACATATTCACCTTTATTCCATTAAATGCTAATTTTAGATTTTCTTAATTCCTATACTTATACCACTCAAATTTAATTATTACTTAAATTTGTTGTAAAATTATTATTTGATCAATTCTCATACACAGAGTATAAACATATTAAATAATTTATTTTTGCTGATTCTTGTGTATTTGATCTGCCAAAATAAAAAATGAACTTAGAAATGTTCCATAAATCACCAAATTTTTGTAATCCCAAGTAAATTGTTATGATCATTAGCATAGGGTTTTAAATGTGCTAATTAAGAGCAGCAGCACAGAAGCGTCGTTGAAGGTTGAACCTCCTCCTCAGAGGACGGGCTTTCGACATTTTGCCATTTCGGGACCTTGACCATTACTGGCATGTTGGTAAGTTTTAATGATGTGACGGTGGGTAGATGGTGGTGAATAGGTAATGTAATGGTTATTTAATTAGTTTTTAGGGATTAGAAGTGAAATGGATAGCTCAGATATGTTTTGCGGGGGTCTATGGTGGTGCTAACACTAGTCTGGGTGGCTTGTAGGTTTCACCGGGGTCGAGGTCATATTTTCCCAGACCGCGGATTAAGACTGTTGAAGCTAGAAGGGAGTTTGTTATAAAAACCATGAGATAGGGTAAGGATGTAGTCTGTGATTTTTGGGAAGGAGAGGTCTGCATGGATATTATCATTAGGGATGTACCAATCGGATGCTGTTGCTATCCGAAAGTAAAATCGTCGTGTTTCTCCACGCGCTGTTTGAATGTACGCCATTTTCCCGGAGTTCTTAGAGTTCCGGAGGCTTGCTGTTCCATTCTAACACTAAGTACACTGCTTGCGGAAACATCAAGGAAATTAGTAGTTTCTTTCTCAATGTTTTCATACACGATTCCGAGTTTCTTTAAGCACCGCGAAACAATGCGCTATCATTCGCCCCCCGCCACTTTTTAAACGTTTGCCTCGATTGTATTTCATTTCGGCTGAAGCAACGGCCCAATCCTTTTGAAGGATTTGGTGTTTGGGGAGATGGGATTTTGCTGCAACTCCCCAGAGTGTGCAAGTATAGGTTAGTGCAGGACGGAATATCTGCTTGTATATGAACATTTTATTGTGCAGGCTCATTGTTGATTTCCTATTGTACATAGGAGATAGCATGGCAACCTTCTGGATACTTTTTTTGCCACAGTGTTGATGTGTGGTTTCCACGTCAGACGCCAACCCAGGGTTACTCCGAGCTATGTAGCCTCCGTGGACCATTGCACTTCTTCTCCAGCCAGATGGAGGTTGGGTACATCTTGTAGAGTGCGGCGGCTGAATGTGACTGCCTGAGATTTGGTTGCATTTATCTTCAGGCGCCAAGTGTTGAACCAGGCAGATACCTTATCAGCGTATCGCTATGCCTTGCGTCCTGAATTAACATGACGCTTAGAGGAGACTGTTAATGTGGTATCATCAGCGAATAGGTAAAGGTTACAGCCTATTAGAGTAGGGAGGGTGCTTATATAGGAGAGGAATAAGAGAGGAACAAGGACACTGCCTTGATGTACCCCGGCTTGAATACCATAGGGTTGAGAATGTATGTCGTCCCTGGCAACGACAAAGGAACGGTTTTTGAGGAAGGTGTTGGTGAGGTGTATCAGGTATGCTGGGATATTGTGGTGGATGAGCCGATGGATGAGGCCTTCATGCCACACCGAGTCAAATGCTCGAGAGATGTCAAGGAATGGTGTTGTAATGTAGTGCATGTTGTTAAACCCGCGTATAACATCGTCCACGAGGCGAAGTAACTGGTGAGAGCTAGCTAAGAGGAAGGTCAACAAATTATTAGGTCAACTAATATGTCAACAAATGACATATTTCCTTTAGGCGATAGTTTTCTGTGACTTCAGGAATAGCAATGTTCTACAATGAGTCTCGTCACACAACTATGCTTTTCCCGCCGAGGTGAACATTTACTCCAACAGCAGACAATGATAGGAACTGACCTGCATAGTTGCCAAAGGAGTAGAAGCTTTATAGAAGCTAATCCTCTGTGCTGTCAGTTGTAGATTAACACGTGTAGTGTGCCTAATAGTGTGTTTTCTTAAGCATTGGTAATTAGAAGGATAACGCCTCGCAAATCTGTAAACCATAAAACAATTTTTGTTACATTTGTGGTGAGCTCGCTTTAAAAGCGCACAGGCAAAATGTCACCCCTGGAATTAAAAGAGCTTATTTTGACAATAAAGTAGACGAGAAAAAGTTGTGCTCTCCGAAAATCTGTTGCCCAAATGTGTAACAGTATTAATTGGCTGGTTAAAGGCGTTCTGTCATAAGCCTTCGTGAGCAAAGGTATCATAGAACAGATTACTATAAACATACATGCCTAAACTTCCAAGTCCAAACATACATCTTCACAATCAGCAGTTCGACTAGTGCCTCATGGCCAGGCCTTTCCATACCAACTCCACCGTTCGACAGTAATGTGACTAAAATATTTGTTAGTGTTGATAGCATGAGCGAATTACAACAGGCGATCTAAATTTCACGGAAAGAGTTACCGTAAATATGCCGCAGGGTTGTCTAAAGGTAAATTCGAGTTATTTGATTTAAGATTGAAGGGCTGGCACCTCCTCCAGGATGGCACCAAAATAGGTTCTTTTCGTCAATGCCAAAAGTAATACGAGCATTTATTTTCTAAAAAGGAGGACCTGGTTTTCTGTTTCTTTTTTTTTTTTAATTTTACGTCCTCCAACGTTAAGTCATATCGGACGGTGAATGAAATGGGTGAAATGGTGCTCAAATGTGTCCAGGGTCCTTGGAGCTTAGAGCTACCCAACATTTGTCTTTAAGGATAAGGGAAAACCTCAGAAAAAAGCTTATCCAGGTAACTCACCCTGACCGAGATTCGAACTCAGTACCCCTTGGACGTGAGGCAGACACGCTACCATCTACGCTACCGGGGCGGGCACCTGGTTTTCTGTAATGATGTCTGTTCTTTGATGGGTGCTCAACATAAGCCTGAAGAGAGCTGTTTGTTCATTGACTCTTGGAAAACAGCTTGAAAATAGTCTTCAATATCATGGAAACAAGATTCCATCCATTTCTCCAGCTCATGCGGTTGGAATGAAGGAGATTTACGTGAACATGTAAGTCTTGCTATCCACTATCCGATGTGTTAGATGTGTTGAGCACTTTATTGGCCACATTTTAAAAACCTTATAATTATTATCATGTTTTGCTATTTTGATCTTTGATTTTTATGTGTTTTTGTAACTATAACCCTAACACACCTCATAGTTATAATAGGGTTTCTTCTTATGGATAATAAATAATGATGATGGTGATGATGATGATGATATCCAATGTAATGACTACTCATGCAGCTACGCGCAGATGTGAAAACGACAGCTATCTTACTTGGATTACAACTTGGTTATGCAAAATTTTGCAGTTTATTGTGCAATCGTTATGTTAAAAAGAAGTTGGCCACAGAGAGAGTCAATCTTATTGATTTGTTTAACAACTTTGTGAAAGTAATGGATCGTAATGCGAGAGTATTTCTGTTCGTAAAAACCAAGTTTCTTAGGATCAGTGAAGCGAAACTGAAAGGAGAAATATTTGTTGGCCCTCAAATTACAGATATTATGGAAAATTTGCAACTTGAAAGCCTTTTAAATATGCAGGAACGAGCTGCAGGTTCCTCTTAAAAATCATTGCCATTAACTTTCTAGGAAACCACAGGTCTGAACAGAACTTACTATGCAGATTTTTTAGAGAGCTGACTGAAAACCACAAGGTCATTGGTTGTAATATGTGCTTGAAAATACACAAGTTGGACTTCCATCTTGACTTCTTTCCTGAGAAACTTGGCGTCGTCAGAGCGACGAACATTGTATGAATTTCTATCAGGATATCACTGAAATGAAATAGATGCTACCAGAGAAAATGCACACCCAATATGTTGGCAGACTACTGCTGGACACTCACAAAGAGATGTTCCTTAAGCAAAGTACAGTCGAAAATCATCTTCACATTTATTTTAGGTATGTAAAAGGTACTCAAACTAAGGTGTTACACATATTAACCGTATAATTTCTTGCAACATTATTACTGCAATTATTAAAAAACAGTGTGTGACGGAAAAGTTCTGCAAAAAAAGATTTGTAATCAGCACAAAAAGTCAGCCTTTATACTTCTTTTAACACTGAATATCTTAAATATTGCTGACCAGTTTTATTTACTGTGAGATAGTCTCATGCAATTGGAATGCTGTGGTGCATATCATGTCTGGAATTCTGGAACAAGATTTCCATTTCATTCTATGTTATTATGTTATGCTGATTTTTGTTCCCATTTTCTGCATACAGGAATAAGCTATTTACGTTGGAAATGAAATGTAACCAGAATAGTCATTTTCTATGAACAACAAAATCCAACGTGTTTCTGTAAATCTTATTGCAATATAACGTCAGCATCTGCCTGCTTGCATAGACAAGCCCAGCAACTTCAACGTTTGATGCAAGCTTTAAACATTACTTGCGCACAGTAAGAATAAGTTGGTTAAAAAAAAACAAAATTACAAATGTTAACTGAAGGGAACCTTCGTGTGCATATAAGTAGCACACCGTTTCCCAGTAATGAAAACAATAGAATTCTTGGGATTAGTTATTTGCCTTGATGCTACTGATACGAATATTTTATTGCAGTAAATGTAACCCTGCAGTTAAGAATCCTATATTTACTTATTCCGCCAAATCAATATTTCCGAAGTTTATATATATATATACATATTTACACATCGGATTTTAGAAAAATAAGCTATTATTTTAGATTGCGAAAATCTCCCCAGTATTTCTTCATACAAAATTACTTGCCAATCTCTACGCCTCCCTTCATAAACCTAGGCTTAATGCTGTTTGTATTACAGTATGCTGTTATAGTTTGGAGTTATGCTTCCAATACTCAACCTATGCTTTTAATCTTAATTTCAATTAAATTATTTACATCAAAATTATAACAACGATTTACTGAATTTCCTCCATAAAACATTTTGCATTTCATGTGTATTCGCCCTAATACCTAAAAGCAACATCAGAGTATTAGAATTTGTCAAAAAAAAGTTGGAAATTAATTGTTCTTTCATGCCAGCCGTGTGCAGAACGCACTATAAAATGGTAGAGCCAGACTGAAAAATTCAATGCCGTAGCCGCGATTTGAAGCACGGATCTTCTGGTTGCCTTCCAGCCGCTTTAACCCTTGAGCTATTATGGCCAACGTGCTGGTTAACTCTTATTCAAACTACGTGTAATGAAATGCGACAGCGATGTGCATGAAAATACCTGCAGGAAGAATTTCTAATGTTCTGGTCCTGACGTTATTTTTCTATAACTGCTAGGTCTCTTGATTAATTGAATGTTAACCATAACCTACATTACTGCTGTTATTTTTGTCACTTATCTCTGGAGCAAAAGCAGATATTTTTTACTCCTTGAGCAGGTAGTTAAGTAGAATGGATATCTCCAGTTCTTTTAGGGAGTATTTGGAGAGGAAAGGGTTTCACGACTCTCTAGGGAGATGAAACTCGTAGCTGTGCTCAATGAGTACGGGTCCACTGAGCTTAAGGTTTATCCGACATTATACTTATGAAGGTGAGGGAAACACTGGCGTCAGGAAAGATTTATAAGTACGTAAACTCACTATCCTACAGCATCCACCTTCACACCAAGATAATGGATAGTCAACTTTTTAAAGCAATTTATAAATCTCCCAAGTTATTTATGATACTTATTTATTGAGGTTACTTTCCCTTAAATTCACGAGCACCTTATCCGTCCAAATAAACTTTTAGTTTTCCATTGCTAGTTAAAAGTTACCACATTTGAGAAACAGCACATATACAACAAAGGAACACAATAAACGGTCGACACACGTAAAATTTATTCATTACAGAAATGATATTGTAGGGTTTTGTTAGGTTAATTATGTGGATTATATTGAGTTT
This sequence comes from Mantis religiosa, assembly GCA_030765055.1. NCBI lineage: Eukaryota > Metazoa > Arthropoda > Insecta > Mantodea > Mantidae > Mantis > Mantis religiosa. The sequence continues at coordinate 82,117,748 of CM060953.1, forward strand.
ATTAGAGTAGTCGTTAGTACAAATGTCCTTCCTTCCGTCTGTTACGTAATAGGCTGTTCCAACCACTGTTTGCTCCCTTGGCTCCACTCATGTAAATAACAATAATAAATAAATTAATGGAACAGCCCTTGTGGAATTTGTAAATAAGGTATTGCATTATTTGTACATGATGTATTGAGTTATTGGCACGTCGCCCATCTTGTTATTTGTGTATGAAGAGTTGTATGTTGGGGTGTGTGAGCGGTTGTTGAAATAGCTCGGTGTAGCTATGGTGTGTGTGTGACTAAGCGTGGTGGTGTGTGGACAACCGAGGAGATGGACGACGCTGGACACTGTAAAAGATTATTTAAGGTATAATAAATATAAATAGTGATTGTGAAAGTGTCTTTAATATTGTTCTGAATTGTATATTAAGCCTCTGAGTGAAACCCCCGAGTAATGTGTTCTCGTTCGCCAGCTCAAAAATGGTAACAGTTTTTGATGTGAATCCAATACATTTTTCAGCATTCAGTAAAAATTAAGATCCAGGATAGTGCCTGGCAGCGAGGGATATTACATTTTGGTGGAGGCGCCGTGTTTGTTCATTTTAGCATCAGTTTAAGTGTAAATGTGCTTTATTGATATATATTTCATTAATTGCGTTCAATTTCAGTTCTGCGTAGGACGGCGGTAGCCATCTTATGATAAGTAACTTGGGTAGTGACGTCACCCCTGCATTATTTGTTCACGTATTAACATGTTCTTTTGTTTTGTGCAGGAAATGCAGTGCTTTTTTTGAGCTTAATCCTTGTGGTTCTGTTTGCGGTTATGCTCAGTTAGAAATTTTACGTTGATCTATCTTTTTGCATCGTTTTTTCATTTCCATTTGCATTGTAATAATCAGGATTTTCTTTGCAGCATTTTGTGCAGTGCTAGTGTTATTCAGTCACGTATTGTGTTCTCACCGTGTTGCTATTTCTGCAGGAATTTCAAATTTTGTGTTCTATTACGAATAGTAGTCACTATCAGTGATTTTTGTAGTAATTTTGCATGTGTACATCGTTATCTTTTCTTTCACCATGGAAAATTTTGTGGAGAATAACACCAATGTACATGCATCCTCTGTCGGCACAGATGTCGAGCCTGATGAACGTAGTTCGGTGCCTGATCAGTCACCCCCCGGAATTATTGCACAGAATACTGACCTTCTGGTTGCGGTACAATCTACCATCACTAACACGATGGCTTCAATAAAACCTGTTTCTCAAACCTTTATGCAACCATCTTGTTTTTCAGCTGCTCCTAATGAATGTGTTAACGATTTTATGACTAATTTTGAAATGGTTGCTCGTGCTAATGCATGGAACAGTACTCAAAAGTTACAGTTTTTCCCATGCTATCTTAAAGGTACTGCTGTAGCATGGTACAAGACGTTTTGCCATAGGTGTCCCGCTCACGACTGGTTTATTTTGAAAGATGCTTTTCTTACAGCTTTTCAGGTAGCTCACCAGGATGATGTGTATGAGATCCAACTTCGCCAACGTGTTCAGCGTGATTCTGAGCCTGTGCTTAACTACATTTATGATGTGCTAGTATTGTGTGATAAAGTAAATTCTCTTATGTCTCAGCCAGAGCAAATTAAGAATTTGTATAAAGGGTTGAAACCACAGTATGTCCAGTTTCTCTTACCTTTGAATTTGCTTACTGTAGAGGAGGTTTAGCAAGCTATTAAGCGCATTGATAAAGCTGAGTTCTACATCCAGAACCGACAACACCTGGTGTCTAATCAACTGCATAGTAATGTGCCGCAGTCCATACCTGGATACCCAGTTGTTTCTGCACCTCAATCTATATCTGGCCGTTCTGTTGCAGCGTCAGAGTGTTTTTCACTCCCGTCGCCATCACCAGCACCTTCTCAGGATATGATGTCAGAGCTTGCAGCCAAAATGGACCGTTTAGCCAATCAACTTCAATCTTTGCAGGTTCCTGCTAATTCTGACCCAGTAACGAGGTCATCTCCCCGCCAAGCTGGTAACTGCTCCAATGGTGGACGTACTGCTAACTTTGTATGCTATAATTGTAACCAACCTGGTCACATAGCACGTTTTTGCAGGCAATCTTCAGATGCTTATAGTTCAAAAAACGCCCAGCGCGGTGCCTCAAACAGGCCACGGTAGCAGAGGTTCATCACGACAGCAAGCCTGATCAGTCGTCAAGTTCAACTTTACCTTTTGGCCATGTATTACAAGTTTCAGGGTCCATTAATAATACCCCTGTGAAGGTTCTTCTCGATACTGGCAGTGCTGTCAGTGTTGTCAATGCTGTACACGTATCTGATATTTCTAAATTGCAGCCTGTGGATATTTTACTTAGAACTGCTGGAAACAAGCTTTTGAATGCTGCATACCACCTACCTTTGGATTTTTCAATTAATAACTGTCTCTTTCAGGAATATGTCCTTGTTGTAAAAGGGCTAGCACATGACTTGATTTTAGGTAATGATTTTTTGTCTGCACACAAAGCTATTATTGATTATGTTAAAAATGATGTTGTGATCCATGTAGATGACAAGTTGTGTCATATTTCTATGGTAGAGAACACAGAACTCCCCATGTCAGATATTGCTGTAGTGCCGTTTACTGAGGGTGATGTTACTAAACCAGCAAACAAAGTGTTTGTTAAAGAAGATGTCCAGATTCCTCCATTTTCGGTTTGTCATGTAGCAGTAGAACTTTCTTCACCCATTGATTGTGATGTAATGTTTGAGCCTGTGCCAGGTATTTTGCAAAAGAAACAGATATCCATTCCTCAAATGGTTTGCTCACCCCGACAAGATTATATTGTGCCTGTTCAAAATGCATCACCAGAGCCTAAGACTTTGTTTTCTCGCACGACCTTAGCTAATGTCCAAGATGTTGCTTTTGTTCAGAGTCATTCAATCTCTCCTCAGGATATTACGCCATTGGAAGCACCAAACTTTCAGTTTAATGTAAATAATAAATTGTCTTCTAGCCAGAAAGATAAACTTCATGCTCTTTTATTGAAATATTCTCATGTTTTTGCAACCACCTTGCAGGATTTAGGTATGACCAATGTTGCTAAATTTGATATACAGGTTTCTGACCCAACTCCTATTAAGCAGCGCCCGTATAGAGTTCCTATCAAGCAACGTGAAATCATCGATCAGCAGGTTCAAGAGATAAAAGATGCTGGGATCATCAGAGATTCTCAGTCTCCGTGGAGTTCTCCTGTGGTGCTAGTTAAGAAAAAGGATGGCTCGACCAGATTTTGTGTGGACTACAGGAAGCTTAACTCGGTGACCATTCCATCATCTTTTCCACTTCCCATCATCGACGAATTGCTTAGCTCATTGCATGGAGTGTCCTGGTTCTGCTCGTTGGATCTTCTTTCTGCTTATTTTCAGGTCCCCCTTGAGGAGCACGCCAAGCCATTCACGGCGTTTGTTTGCCACAGTGGTCAATTTGAATTTGAAAGACTTTCCTTTGGACTAGCTAATGCTCCCCGTTTCTTTTCTTACATTGCTGAAAAGTTGTTAGGTGATTTAAAATTTAAGAAAGCTCTGGCTTACCTTGATGATATCCTTGTTTATGCTCATTCTTTTGAGGAACTACTGGATAATTTAGAGGCTGTTTTTCAGCGTTTGGTGCTTTTCAACTTTAAATTGAAACCGCAGAAATGTTTCTTTGCCATGAACCGTGTCAAACTTTTGGGTTTTGAAGTCTCTAATGACGGCATATCTCCAGACTCAGACAAGATAACTGTGATTCAAAATTTACCTCAGCCTAAGAATGTCAGGGATGTCAGGAAGGTCCTTGGTTTGTTCAATTTTTATCGAAAGTTTGTGAAAGGTTATGCTGACATTGCCCATCCTTTAACACAATTGACTAAAAAGAACTGTGATTTTGTTTGGGGTTCTGACCAACAGCATGCTTTTCAGGCCTTGAAGGATGCGCTGACTTCTGCACCGGTGTTAGCACACTATACTCCTGGAGCGTACACAGAGCTCCACACTGATGCTAGTGGTGTAGGCATAGGGTGTGTTTTGTTGCAATCTGTAAACGACCAGTTAAGACCTGTTGCTTATGCCTCTAGATTGTTGTCCAAGTGTGAGCGTAATTATGGTGTTCCACAGTTGGAGCTCCTAGCTATTGTTTTTGGTTTCACACATTTTAGAACATTTGTATATGGTTATAAAGTTCATGTGATTTCTGACCACCATTCATTGTGTTATCTAAATAATCTGAAAGATCTTACAGGGCGTCTGGCTCGCTGGAGCCTTAAACTACAGGAGTTTGATTATACTATCTGTTACAAATCTGGTAAAAAGCATAACGATGCAGACACTTTATCTAGGTTTCCTGTGCTGCAACCCCAGGATCATCAAGTGGAGCAATTGGATGATGTATTAACTTGTTTACTTTCTCCTATAGAAGTTGCGGAGAAACAGAAAGCTGATCCACTGCTGCGTCCTCTAATGGATACCTTAGTGGACGACACTAATGCTACTCTGAAGCTTCTGCGCCAAACTGCCACCTATACTCTTAAATCTGGTGCTTTATATAGGAAAAATGCTGGTTCCACGGGTCCTCTGCACTTACTGGTGATTCCAGAGTCGTTGAAGCATGAGATTCTTACCTCTTGTCATGATGATCCACTTTCAGGTCACCTTGGGTTTTCCAAAACTTATAATAAGATTCATTCCAGATACTATTGGATTGGCATGAAGAAAGATATCGAACATTTTGTGAGGACCTGCCCGAGCTGCCAATCGCGTAAAGGCCCTAAGAACTTGAAGCCCGCAGGATTACTTCAACCTCTTCCTGTTTTAGCTGTAGGTCAACGTTGGGGTATTGACCTTTGGGTCCTCTTCCTAGGTCATCCACTGGCAACCGCCACATTATTGTGTGCACCGAGTATGCCACTAGATGGGTCGAGGCTGCTCCGCTTCCAGCGGCTACTGTTCCTCATGTCACCAGGTTTATTTTACAGAATGTCGTCTGTCGTCATGGTGCTCCTGAGACATTGCTATCCGATCGGGGTACTGTGTTCCTCAGCCAGGTCACGCAGGAGTTACTAAAATCTCTGTCTATTTCTCTTAACTTTACTAGCTCTTATCATCCACAGACGAACGGGCTCACGGAACGTTTCAATGCCACACTAGTTAATATGTTGAGCCATTTTATTGATGACAATCAGCGTAATTGGGATACGGTGTTGCCTTATGTTATATTTTCTTACAATTCTTCTGTACAGCAGACGACCAAGTTTTCTCCGTTTTTCCTGATGTATGGACGAGAGCCTGTTCTCCCTAATGAAGTTCAGTTACAGGCTACTACTAACGACTTGTTCGTCCGGAAGACTTTAGAGTACATCCAGAAGGCCCGTGAGCTTGCCATCCACAACATCAACAAGCAACAGATCAAACAGAAGTATCAGTATGATGCCAAACATCGAGATGTGTCGTTTAATGTTGGTCAATTAGTTAAAGTTTTTACCCCCGTTAGGAAACGAGGCAAATGCACCAAGCTCCTACACCGCTATTTTGGCCCGTTTGAAATTGTGAAGAAGCTCACACCTGTGACTTATGTTGTACGTCGACCGAATGCTACTAGGGCTAAGTTACAGTCCATCCATGTTTCCCGCATTTTCCCGTATCACGATCTTACTGGCCCTTATCGTGCTTAATTTTTTTTTCTTTTTCTTTTTTTTCTCTCTCTCAGGGTCAGTTCATCGTCTGATAAACTCAGTTAATAATGCTTTGCTATGCTTTACATATAATTCTATTGATGCATATTTTGTTTAACCTCTTGTATGACTACCATTTCGTCATTTGCTTAAGTCCACTTAATTGTTCATATTTCTGATTATTTATGATGTTCTCCCAGGAATTCCGTGCCAACCATTCCGTTTATATCAGAGCTATTAACGTTTTATCGTGACTGTTTCAGTGTTTTACTCATGTACCATCTTTATCGAAGTAGCAGTATAGTGTGTGGCCCAGCTGCGAAGCCAGCCGCCACATCCTATTGGTTATTCGAGTTCAATGTGAGCACCGTCGTGACTGCAGCACATTGTAGAAGAGGAGTCGTCCCTGAGGAAGCCGCTGCGCACCTGGGAGCGACCCCAGTACTGGAGTGACGCCTAGTGAAACCGCTGTGATGCGCTCACTAGTGCGAGGAGGTTTGAGTTATAAGATGCTTTAGGGTGGGTATTAAGTTTTGTCACTGGCCAGTCACTGAAGTATTATTTCATTTGCTGTTAAGATGCTTAGTCCTTTGTTTCAGATTTTTCTTTTAAATATCAGGGTTGAGCTCTCTTCACCGCCACGGCAGTTCCTGGATGAAGAACTTTCTTAGTTTGTTTTTTTATCCCAGTTGTAGTATTTTAGGAGTCTTGTTGTGTGAATGAGTGTGTGGAGATGGCCATCTCAAAAGTGTATTTAGTATCCGGATACACTTCATGTTATAATTTTGTTTTGTTGTTTTTATGTTTTTGTCACTTTTGATTTACCCCCTTACATTTCCCTCCAAAAGTATATTTAACTATGGGTAGCCTTATGTTATACTTGTCCATTGTTAATTGTATAATTGTTTAGTTTTGTGCGGGAGTGCCCCAGGAAGAGTGTCGTCGTCGTCTGCAGCTAGCAAGAGCCCCGGCCACCCTCACCTATCAGCAGAAGCAGTAGTTGCAGCAGGAGAGGTAGCAGCAGCAACGCGGCAGCACCAATACCAGAGGCAGTAACGCTGGCTATGCCTCAAAGTTTCAGGAGTGACCACAGGGGTCACTTCATCAGTATGGTAGACCACAATTCCAGCAAGTTGGTTACCTTTGCAGTTCGTCGTGGGGTGATGTGGCCAGTCCCCCACAAGTGTGTGGCAGCAGGAGAGCAGCACAGCTTGCTGGCTCCGCTATATTTGGAACTGTCTATGACATCAGCTTGATACATATGCTGAGGTGACCTAAGTCATAAGCAGCCAAGTATAGAAGCTGGACGTCCATTTTGCTCAATGAAGCTAGGCTCACTACTAGCAGGGATCGAGCTGCTGAAAAGTCAAGCAAAACTTAAATTGATGGAATTTTATTTATATGAATTTCTTCGTCCCCTATGTTTGGAACTGTCTGTGACATCAGGTATGTGCCATTTGTGGTAACCACCAGTTTGCCCAATTTTCATCTTCAGGGTCGGTCTGCTACTCCAAATGGTTGTAATCGTCGTGCTGCGCCTCTGTGACTTCCATCAGTGTTCCAGTGGTGTAGGGTTGGTTCGGTGGACTCTGGGAATAGTGGTGTAGACAACATCATGCATCGTGACTCATTGGGAGGGGCCTCTCAGGAATTCATTTATTGGTACTTTTCATGTTTGTGTCTTCTAATGATAGGTTAGGGGCTACCCTTAGTGCTTTTCTTTTGTGTGTTTTGCTGCTTGCTATTAGTCCGACGAGCAGGGGCTCATCTTTTTCTAGAGGGGAGGGAAATGTAGGGTTTTGTTAGGTTAATTATGTGGATTATATTGAGTTTATTAGAGTAGTCGTTAGTACAAATGTCCTTCCTTCCGTCTGTTACGTAATAGGCTGTTCCAACCACTGTTTGCTCCCTTGGCTCCACTCATGTAAATAACAATAATAAATAAATTAATGGAACAGCCCTTGTGGAATTTGTAAATAAGGTATTGCATTATTTGTACATGATGTATTGAGTTATTGGCACGTCGCCCATCTTGTTATTTGTGTATGAAGAGTTGTATGTTGGGGTGTGTGAGCGGTTGTTGGAATAGCTCGTTGTAGCTATGGTGTGTGTGTGACTAAGCGTGGTGGTGTGTGGACAACCGATGAGATGGACGACGCTGGACACTGTAAAAGATTATTTAAGGTATAATAAATATAAATAGTGACTGTGAAAGTGTCTTTAATATTGTTCTGAATTGTATATTAAGCCTCTGAGTGAAACCCCCGAGTAATGTGTTCTCGTTCGCCAGCTCAAAAATGGTAACAGTTTTTGATGTGAATCCAATACATTTTTCAGCATTCAGTAAAAATTAAGATCCAGGATAGTGCCTGGCAGCGAGGGATATTACAATATTATATATATACTTTTTCAATGACAAAATTATTTGATAAGAGGTTCCGAGTTCAAATCTCGCACTGGATAAGGGTTTTTCCGGGGTTTTCCCTTATCCTGAAAGACAAATGTCGGGTAACTGTAAGCTCCATGGACACCGAGCTCATTTGAGCAGCATTTCACCCATTTCATTCGTCGCCCGATATCACTTAACGTTGGAGGACGTAAATTACAAAAAGAAAAGAAAAATGATGCATGTTAAATGTGCACTATGGTCGTTCCGAATCTCGCAACTTAACGTATCCTACTGCTCAAAAAGCAAATTCGCAGTATTATTATTTTAATATTTTGCACTTCTGAAGGAGCTATAAAGGGTGTATTTTACTGAGGGAAAAATTATACTTCTCAGGAGACTGCAAATGTCCATATTTGAGCCAGGCCGTGTAAGATAATTAGTGAAGGATGAAAAAAAACGGATTTCAGTTAAAAACTATTATTTCTCTTCTGTATTTGTTATTTAGAGTAGTGAATAATGAAAAACCTTGTCGCGTTCTCTCGAAGGTCCCTCGCTCCGATCTTCGAAGCGACAATCTGCAGCCTTCGGTCCTACGCTTTGAACTTATGGCTAAGGAGGTGCTAAGATCTTAGGCTCCGCCTCCACGTGTATCTGTATTACTGCTAATTGCTATGGAGTGGTGCTGTTTTTGGAGAGGGTATTGGGTTTTTCTCAGGGTTCATGTAAAATAAGGTCTTCTAACTTTTTGTGTCGGCTTTCCGAGTTATTCGGATGACTGCAAGGTTTCAGTAAATTAAGCGCCACTAACGGAATGTAAATATATGTGCTTGAAGATTTAAATCATTTATCTCAATAGGAGAAATATTCTAGATATCGTCGGATGCACTTCAAGCTTCACTGGATACAAAGTATTTAAACGCAGGTTGATGCTGCTGCTGCTGGACGGTACATACCGCCCGAGACTTCGTTAGATTGCCTCAAGTTCCACCCCAACACACTTTTCTACAACTCGGAGAAGCGGTAAATTCTTTTCTTTCGCATCATAAAGGGATATCTGATTACGCCAAAGGCGGGGCAGTTAGGCCACCTGGTATATACATCGAGTATTCAAATAAATATAAACCTAAAAATATACAACGGAAAGCCAAAAATAACACTTTACTAAAGCAAACAAATGAAGTAATAAGAATATAGAGCCCAAGTAACAGGTATCAAAATAAAATTGCAATAGGTGCAACTAAGGTAATAGCTCAAACTGGTTTTATTATACTCTTTTCGCTCCGTAAAATTGTTGTTGCATGTTGACACAATTTATGGTTTGATGTTATATTTGAACTGGAAGAAGGACTTTCCGACTCGTTATTCGAAACATTTATTCAAAAATTTTATCGGGTGCCTTATCGATCAAAGTATATTATTTTTCGGTATCGGTTATGCAATATTACTTAAACGGTTGAGATATGTACGCAATTGAATGACCTTTATCCACATATATTAGCGGTCGTTCCACGCAAGATATTCTTTTCAGGTAGCTCACAATTTAGCAAGAACTTTTCAATTTCTTTATGTTCCCCAGCACTTTGACTCTAAATTGCATCTCCTATTATACTTATTGATTGGTGAAAAGAGAAAGCCCTGAAGTTCTACTTTTCTGGTGTTCCCTAAAACCCAGCTATTACTTTTGATGAGCGCCATTGAATAAAGTACTTTCGAAACACCGAACTCTTGAGTGGATTTGCATTAACTCGGTTTTGAGCGAAAGAAATTTCGCTGGGTCTCTCTAAGTCAAAATGTGGCATTGTAGGTATTTAATCTACTAATCACGGCGCACTGCTATGTGTATTTATTACTGAAGAAAACCGGCGACAACTGTTCTTCAACGAGATTTAGAAGCTTACGAGCTTCAATTTATTTGAGGTAGTTACTGGCCTGTAGGGTACTTACCTATGAGACGGGCATGCATGCTTTATATTTAAATTTAGAGATTATTGGAAATTGTTTTTTCACACTAGCCGTGTGTAGGACGCACTATGAAACGTTAGAGCCTGACTGAAAAGTTGAATGCCATAGCCGGGATTTGAACCACGGATCTTCTGGTTGCCGTCCAGCCGCTCTAACCCTTGAGCTACTATGGCCAACGTGCTGACATCACATTAAATTCTCCAACTGACTGTTTCACAATAAGCAATTTCTCTCCTAAAAATATGGTTAAACTGGCATCAGAAAAAGCCAAAGCGTTATAGAGTAGCCATATAAGAGTATGGAATTAATGTTCTCTCCCAAAGAGTACATTAGTAGTATAAATACAAGTGGCATAAGCGCTTAAGCACTTTTAGATATAGTAAGCCAACAAGCAATGAAAACTAACCATTTGGGGTATTTTCAAAACTACACAAAACAGAAGAGAGTAGCACAATTAAGGAGGTACGTTCAAGTTATAACAAAACATCTATTTTTTCCAGAACTGGGACCAAATAGGAAATTGTTTTTCTTTTTTTTTTTCTTTCAAAATACTCGTGGCTCTTTGTGAATGCGTGACAGAGATGGCAACAGTGTACAGTGTACAGGGCTCTAGTGGTATCAACGTGAGTTACGACTGTTTTTGATACTTAAAATGGTGACATTTTCATTACAAGAACAGCATGTAATCATTCGTTCTCTCCATTTTCGTGGTGTGATACGCTATTGAAATTCATCGTCAGTTGCGTGAGGCATGTGGTCATGGTACCATGGATATGTCTAATGTGCATTCCTGGATGCGACAGTTCAGTGAAGGAGAACATCGTGTGACAACGAACCAAGACAGTCATGGCCTCGCACCAGCCGGTCTGCCGACATGATCCAGTGAGTGGACAACGTTATTTTGGTGGATCGCTGCCAGATTTTCGTGCAGGATTGTCCGCACAGATCCCACGGAAATGCCCATTTTGGAGGCGATCTTTGCAACTGTCTTTGTTTGTTACCCCACAATGTTCTGCAATCATTGAACTGTCGCACCCAGGAACGCACATTAGAGATATCCATGGTACCATCACTACATGTCTCACTCAACTGGCGATGAATTTTCCACAAAAATGGAGAAAACTAATAATTACACGCTGTACTTGGAACGAAAACGTCGCCATTTGAATTATCAAAAACAGTCCTAACTCAACGTCGCTGCCACTAAAGTTCTATACACTGTACAGTGGTGCCATCTCAGTCACGCATTCACAAAGAGTCCACGTGTATTTAAAAAAAACAGAAGTTCCCATCTCATCCCAGTCCTGAAAAAATAGGTGTACTTGAACGTACCTCTTATGCTTCAATGTTCACTATTTCGTTGTATGTCATTTAAACGCATGCTAGAAGTTATTTATTATCAAGCAGTGAAATCTTATAATGCTGGAATATTAACTCATTTATCAAATCAAGTAAGGGATGCAGCATTATACATATCGGATATCCATAATGGTGAATTGTTCATTAGTAGTTTGTTCTGGCTACACCGCAAATAAAACTTTTACACTCATTTGTTTTCAATAACTATTTGACATTGTGTGTACAATAGATTAACTTGAGACAAAAATTCACTTTAAAGCATTTTTACCTGCTTAATTGAGGCCTGAAGGGTTAATAATGATTCATAGCGATCGTTAGGTATCTTTCATACAGAACACCTTAGCCTCACTTTGAGATATGTTATATAGGAGTCCGTACAAGGTGAGGTAGGTCTGCCCGTTTGGAACCTGGTTGAGTCCTCCAAGCACTCAACACCCCATAAAGTAGGACAGATGATGTGTGAGGGTTAGGGATGTAGGAGGTTTACTGGACAGGTCGGGGTTTTCCTCCTGGTTCACTCTGCATGGACTCTCTTCTTTGTTCCAGGGTGTGGGATACGTCCTGAGTGGGTGTGGTGTTATTAGCGAAAAAACACCTCAACTGTTCCATGATTGATTTATTCACAATTGTAATCAGGTACCTCACTCGCCACCTGGAAAGTCGCTGTTTGCAGACTCGTGTGATGTGTTTGGCGGTAACGGCAGAGCTCTTTACGCGTGTTGTATATTCTGTGTATTCTTACCGCACTTGTATATATAATGTGACTTCACTACGCCACGACCGAGAGAGAGTGTTTCTGTTATCAAAAAACACTTATCCATGTTTTGTGTATTCGCGGTACTCTTGCCGCGCTGATACGTACGACGTGGTTTCACCACAACCCGACCGAGATATACTGTGTCAGCTATAAAAATCATGGATCCACTATCTCCTGGATTTCCCCTTCTATCGTTACATTTTGAATTTTTGTGTGAATCACGTGTGTAAGTTCTAAACTGTAATTGGTTGGTTTCCATTTCGAGTTTAAACCATCGTACGATTTTTGTATGTGCGCATGACCAAACATTAATAGGTTTCCTACAGCGTCCACTTACTTAATTCCGAGGCACATACGATGCGAAAGTTTAGGAATTCGGATAATATAGAACTGCGATAACGTACGTACTGGCGTGAAAGAGAGAGCAGGGCGGCAGAACGAGCCTTCACATGGTTCGCAGGTATTGTTCCTTGGGAGTGGGCTTTGTTATGAAGAAGCCGACTGACCTGTGTTCTCAAACTTGAGAGGCCTCATATTTCTGTTTCTCGGTTCATCTACATTTCTAGTACATCAAACTTCTTATTTTATATATGCCCTATCTACTATAATGTGTTTTGCTGTAATAGCTGTGTATTTCCTTTCGATGACAAATAATCGGTATAGAATATTTATGATAACCTAATATTATTTTGATATAACATATATTAAGTGACTTTATGTTTATGATCCAGGAGAACCGTTACAAAGGGTACTCCAAAAGTGTGAGAAGAGTAATTCTTTGTCTCCATTTCTGTAGTAGCTCCTATTACACTACAATACGCAGGTGCACTAGGTGGAACCAGTTTTTCCTACTGTTTACCCGCCAATCTAATTCGATGGTCATTGTGAGAGCGAAAGTAGCGTAAAATCTAGACAGCTTGTGCTTTCCATACCTCTTATACACAGTCATCTTTATGCATCAGCATCAAAGTAATGTTGATCATGACACCAATATGTATTAAATGCTTCCTTATTAATAACTGCATAATACAAATATATGTTTATAAGTCTTGTGTTTCTGCCCAGTATCGTTTATAAAAACTTTAAAAGAAAGAAAAATAGGAACTTCTTCCAAATTTGTATTTGAATAAGTAAACGACTAACTACGAAGAAACCGTATAAGTTATTGCTTGACCTAAGGAGAACACACAGTTTTTATATTTTTAAATATTCTTTCGTTTTAACTCGTATCTACTAATTCTGGTTAAAAGTTTATTGCTGACTTGCAATACATCGCGTGCACGTTCATTACAAGAGAAGATGAATCCACGATGAAGTGTACACAGTGAAAGAACTGGAATGACTACAAAGAGAAAATGAGAAAAATTGTGCCAGATTTAGAAGCTATGATAGGGGAGAAAGAGTACGTGAAAGAAATAGAGAAATCCAGAATTGGGTAAACTGAAGTTCCCGAGGAGAGAAAAAATAAACTATAATATCGGGAATAACCTCCACATTTAATACAGAAGAGCTAGAAGTTTAGCTAGTGTAAAAATTAAAGCAATTTCAGTTTTAGGTTAGAGGTAATATTAGCTGTGCAAAGGAATTTTTATCATATAAAAATTTAATCCAATGAGATTTTCTAAGATGTAATAGAAAACGAAAGACAAATTGAAACAAGTCTTTTAATTTTATAGCAGTAGGAAGTAATTTGACTTTGTGGACAATACATTTTTGTTTATACTGAAATATTTGTAAGGACACCTGGTACGTTGTATTTTGTCAAAGACTTTTCTTTATACCGGAGAACAAAGATACGTGGCTAGGAGATTGATAAGGCTCCCATTTTGTCGCTCCCTATAAGGCATTTATCAGACTAAAGGAAGCGACAGTGTATGGAATTGCTAGCGCTTTCTATACATCGCTCTATTTTCTGAGCCTGTCACGTACCATTCCTCAACGGTCATGGACTTTCCACTGCTTCTTTCTACCAAAAGTCCCACGCTAAGAATTTACGGTCCAGAGGGATAAAATATAAAAAGGCATCGTACAGGGTTTCTTGTCACTTCGTCCGCTAGCAACATAGTACAAGGGCATTCAAAAGTGTCAGAAACATATATAAAGGGCTTGCTTCGATTGCAAAGAATGTGATCTATTTCTGGCGTTGTATGCTTTCTCATGGCATTTTCCTATTTCTCTCTTCGTGAACGACCCATTTGTTGTTACGTAACTAGCAAAACCCGCAGCTCTATTTGCATTACCCTATAGCTGTGAAATTTCTACTTGTTGCTTCCTGTTTCAGTTCCTCCTTTTCCTCTGCCATTCGCTTCTCCCGAGTTCTCTATTTATATTCTATTCTCTTATACTCTCCCTCTCTTTTGGCTTCGTCAATCTATCTGCAATCTAGTATTTGGAAAACTGGTATACTGGTTCATTTTAAACGATTTTCTGCATCATCTTTATCCTTTCAATGTGATCGGAACTCTGCTGTGCATCATGTAACAATCTGTTAATAAATACTTCTATGATTTTCTTAATATAATTATAATGCAATAACTATTCTAATTAACAAATTACTTTCACAAACGTTTTGAAACTGTTATCGCATAACATTTTTCAAAAGAGTAAACCAAATACTTCGATCTTCTTATTATAATTTCTGATCACGTTTTCAATAAACTGTAACGTAAGTTTGTTAAAACATGTTTGAAATGCTTGGTAGATGAGTTAGAGCCCACAAAAGAGCAGTATCTATCGGAACAAATTTCGGAAGATGGTTCTCTTTATAGAAGAGGTTTAAAGTATCCATCTCCTAGAATACAGGTCTCACATCGATATTTCGTGGCCCTAAGAACACCCTCCAATTTTCAGAAGTATCGCATATTTCCTCAGGCTCTGCACAATCCGATCCTGAAGGGATTCCAGGTTAAATACTGGAAAGGAAAGCATGCTATTAAATAGGACCACAATTATAAATCAGGTGATTGTGCACTTCTACCTATTCATTCATCAAGAACCTTCGATTTAAGTACCGAAGATTTGTATGACTGAAGTGTACAGGGTGCCATCTTTCAAGAAGTGAGCATGTCGCTTGACCCTTAGTGGAGTATCTTCATACACTTGAAGTATCCTGTTCTCCATAACGTTTGTGTGCACCAGTCCCGTAAGTCTGTTTGCAAGTAGATACAGTCCCCTAATCGAATGCCACCACATGTTCAGAGTGAACCCCACTAGCGCATGAGACGGAATCACATATGCAAGTACATTCTGATTTGGAAATTTGCTGTTCCATTTTGTGTGAATTTGTGAAAATTCCTAACACTAAGGCGGGCAAGTTCGGATATGCAGCATAGTGCTGCACGAATCACTCATTGGCAGAACATCAATCGAGCATGGTGATCCTTTGGTGAAAGGACCTATACATTTATAGATAAGGATACGAGTTGCCCTGAAGACAGTCTCCAGGCAGTGGTATGAGAAACAAATTTGCAGCGCTAACCTTCGTGTGCTGACAGGAATCCCCTACATCCGAGGTTGTGCATCTGATCGTCCAGACCCAGACCAGGAGATGTAAAGTTCCCATAAGTGAACACACGGCCATGCAGACACCTTACCATACTTGTAATATTTCTACCAGCTCTTGATTTGATAAACGTCTCTCAGTCCATTTACCTAACACATGCAAAATATACTTTTCTTTGGAATGAACTGCAAAGTATATTCTTAATATGTTGTGTCCCAGCAACTATTTGCGGGTAAAAATGCTTTGGTAAATATAACTGTTTTGAAGGCAGTCATAATAAGGCATGTCATAATGGATATTTATTGTTGCCTGTATATGGAGAATACCTATCTAATTTATTTATCCAACTACTTATGATAAAGTTTACATTCAATAGAATCATGTGGCAATATTACAGAAGGTCAGTGGGCATTATTAGGCACTACACTAGATCAAATTTAGTCTTTCATATCTATGTAATAACAGATCAGAATTTTATGCAATTGCCTTCATTCGTACCTGCACCTAATAGGCTGGTATTTTTGCTTTCGTAACTTGAATAGTACCCCGCCAAGGTTGCTAGACCAACCAAACCACATGTCTTGCGCCACGTGTATTAGGGTAAGTGCAAAGGTTTAACTGTATAAATGGGAGACAGCACTTACATTGGGAATAGAAAACAGGACGCATATCAGGAAAAGAAATATTGTGATGTCTGTGAAAGCCTACCTTAAAGAGATTATGTGTAAGTCAGCCCAGTCACCCCTTTGTAATTTGCCGCCGAGAGGAACAGAAATATTGAATATTCAAGTTTAATCTGGTTAAAGTCATGAGCCGACATTTCGTAGCACCTTTGTTGTGCCGCACTGATGTTCCATCTAGTTCTGTTTCGGTAAATCTAGAAAAATTAACTTGGAGAAAATTCTATCTAGACAGTTCGTGAGATTTCGGTTTCCGGAAGATATGTTTTCCGACCCGCTGAATATAAAACGAAGTGCAAAATCCGACCTAGAAGTTCAGTTTATTAGTTGTGGTTGAGTTGGTCAGGGAGTCAGATATTAGAGTCGGCAAGCAGTTAAAGTGTTAACATTAAGCGTCAAATCTGCGAACAGTGATCGCCGAGAAGATTCAAGCTGAGCGAGCTGGGTGTACAGCAGAGACATAAAGAAAAATTAACACCGAGTTCCTGTTCTATGTATTCTTAGAAGTGGAAAAATAAGTGAAGACAGTGTCGTGCTACCTTTGTAACAAACAATGAGACTTTGTACACCTTCGTGTTGTCATTGAGTTATAATATGTTTTACCCTTCAAAATGTGTGTTAGGATGTGATGATTATTTTTCTTCTAATATGTAGCTTTTTAAGTTCATACCGCACCAGCCGTGATATATTCATATGTGTTTACAATTATTCACAGGAACTATGCACAAAATATTTATATATTGTTGCCAGACATTGTGGAGCCGCGGCTGGCACGTGTGAAACAGACAGATAGTGTCATAGCTGGTGCGTAGGCGAGTGTTTGACGCTTGCCTAAATATATTAAGAAAGAGACAGATGTCTGGAAGTTTCTTCCTTTCTGATGCCGTCTTGATTGTTACAGAGCGTTCCACTAATTTCTAGAACAATGAGAGGAGGTATAAAAGAAGGCGTGGCTAGCCAGTCTGGCTAGTGGACAACTGCATCGTATGTGTGCAGCCGTGAAGTGATTTGAAAGTGAATTCTTTTGTAGACGTGTGACGGACGACCTTGAAGGTTGCGTTTGGTATGTTACGTCATCCTACTGCTGCAAAGAGTTCTACAAAACGTCTTTTTACTTGAAATATAGAGCATTTTGAATTTCTGCAAACTAGACTTTAATTCTATGAACCCATAAAGAAGTCACAATGTGCATATATATATATATATATATATATATATATATATATATATATATATATATATATATATATATATATATAATGTAAAACATTTATATATCCTATCCCTACCTACTTTCACATTTAAATTTATAAATGTCTAACCTAAGCCGCTGCACTGCTTGCTGATTAACCTATTACTCAACAAAACCTTTAAAAGAAAATCTTTAAACCTAAATAAAAATGGAAAAATAAAAGATAAAGGCAGATATCTTTTTCACGCTAAATATATTAGCTTATCATATCGGTAGAGGTAGATTTGCTTTAATTTTTTAAGAGAATAATCAAGGATTTTATTTATAAGTGTATTGTTTTTATTCTGCGTAGTTCACTTCTTTCTGCATTGTATTTGCTCTCTTTTCCTGCCTATCCTTTCTTTCACACTCTTTCGTGTTACTTCACTCCAATTCCTCTCTATTCTCTCTGCAAATCTAAGTTGTACTGTAGTAATTCGAAAAATGGTAATAAATGTTTCTCTTATAATAATGATGTCACCATTGCGCGAGGTAACGGACCTATAAGAAGGCAGTTAGAGCCAAAACAAATTGAGAGACTATTCTTCATCTAGTTGCGTTGCAGTTTGTCTTTGAAAACGGCCACAACAAGGTCGTCGAAACGTTGGTTTTGCCAAATATGAAGTGGCAAAAAATGATGGCCAGGATATTTATAAAGCTGACTGCGGAAACCTGGGGCAACAAGAAATATAGAGTTCCCAAACGATCGCAAAACCATTATATGCCTCTATTATGAACATACCTATGACACCACGACAAGTTTTCATGGGGGCAATTACTACTTTGATCAGTAAACCCATTTTTACCTTTGCTCCTGATAGGTCGCCTCCACAAGGAGGGAGGAATGAGGTGAGAAGATACACCGAAGGTAACGGAAGTGAAGAGATAGATAGCATCTGAGGGCAGTGTCCCTAAAAGCCAAATTTAAACTACCCGGTGGCGGCTCATAAAACCGGTTCCCCTCCCTCCCTTCCATACACAGACCAGGTACCGGAGAAATTCCCCTACCACTAGGATGATGATCTACATAGGGAAACATACCTGCCATAATGGCCAAGACCCCCGCAGACAATTGCAACCCAGAAACATGATAAAATGTAATGGGTAGTGAGGTGAAGTGGAGCGTCAGAAAAAGTCCTAAGGTACAAGGGCGTCAGCCACCACTATCGAATACACGATCTTCCGAATGCTGGCCGTAAGAGCCACGCTGTTGGTTATGAATGTAAGTAGTAGTAGTGGTGGTGGTGGTTGATGGTTGACGGGTGACGGGTGACGGGTGACGGGTGACGGGTGACGGTGATGGTGATGGTGATGGGTGATGGTGATGAATCATGGTGACGATGAATCACTAGGGTATCTTTCCCTGTGCAGAGATAACCATTTCCGCCCGGCCGCTGCGTCCTCCAGCCGCTTACCACGTTGCAGTGCTTTTCATCAGGATAACTACTCAATTGGCATCACAAAGTTGAGTGCACCTGAACCATACCTGCCTGCGCGGAAAAATCCCACGCAGCTACCGAGGATCGTACCTCATATCAGAGGCAGCCATCCTGCTATGAATATACTTACGTTAAAATATGACAACAAAGGTTTCGTAACTTCTAAATCCTCTTTTAAAGAATGTATGAATGAAGTCAAATAAGTTACAACGTTTGTACTTTTTCGGTTGTAGTAGTTTGTACCTACACCTTGCAGTCTTGCTTCAACAATTTAGCCTGTCCAGGATATGCTCTATGTGTATTGTATACTCAGTCTCACGCTAGATTAATCCTGCCGTAAACAACAAGGCGGCGCTGACTCAACGCGCCACGTGCTAGACGCTACATGCACGCACATAAATTTTGCAACACTGGCAGTATACCTATATAGCAGCGCTAAGTTTTAGACTACAAATAAATAGAGTTGTTATACACATTAACTTATTACATTTTTGAGTTGGTTCATCTCTGAAAAAATAATGATGAACTTTACTGCGTATAGCACTTTTCGTAAAAGCGTCGTATTTCTCCACGAGCTGTCTGAATTTACGCAATTTTCCCTGTGTTCTTAGAGTTCCGGATTCCTTTTGTTCCATTCTAACACTCTGTACACTACTTGCGAAAACACCAAGGAGATTAACAGTTTCTTTCCCAATGTATTATACACGATTCCGGGTTTCTTTCTTTAAGCACCGCAAAACAGTGCTGGCCACTTTTTAAAGGTTTGCCTCGATTGGGTTCCATTTCGGCTGAAACACCGGCCTGCTCTATGATGAAAAACTTACTGATTTTAAATTGAATGTACATAAGTGTTCATACGCGAGATGTACAGCAAAAAGTGTTAAATATCAGAAGCAACTCCACACTATAAACAGTAACCTCTTAATCAGCATTCACATCAAAACAGACCTCGCAGCGAAATAGCTGCCTGATATAGGAATGCAAAAATATTATCTATATAATGGCAGTGTCCTTTAGTAATTGTTAAACAAAATGTAGCGCAATATAACATAATAAGTTAAGTTGGAGTATACGGAACACATCTACATGGTACGTGAAGCAGAAAGATGAAATGTGGGGCTATTACAATCATATGAATCGAAACATTTGCATACTTTCCTCTATATCCAAAATCAGCTCGCACAGAGCAGTGATCAGAAAACTGCTTACAGTACTGTACTTAAAGCAGGGGTTTATCGTACTCATGCAAATAAAAGAAAACGTCCATTAACTTCGCTAAACCAATCAACAGCTTAACCGTTTTCTATCCCAGTATCTCTGTCTCTGTCTCTCTTTTTGCCTTGATGTTTATAACAGGATTAAACTAGGTTGAGACAGATTATAGTGTTGAGTTTGTCAGTACAAGCACGTAAGTTATGTTTACTTTGTTACGTATGTTTATGTTCACCGTATATGTCAGATACTGCATTCAGGGTGGTAATAATATGACGAGTTTTTGCAATTTGAGCACAATTGGGTTCAAAATGCAGCCCCTTTATTTAGTTTACATGTGCGTCCTTCCTGTAAGGTTTTACATCTAGTTACCACTTGGCTTCATGCAATTCTTTTTATGTCTCTCTATAACTGGCTTCAGTAAATGGGACATTTTATTTTAATTCTTGAAGTAGACGTACAGAAAAATTGCCTGTCATACTATGACGCAGCTATAGGCCTCGGTATATTCAGCATGCGCCGATCGACTGGCTCGATGGTAAGTGTCCTCTCCCAGCACAGATAGCTATACACTTCTGGAAGTTTCCTCTCTCCCTTTTTCTCGAAAGTTCTGGAACTCTGTGGTGTAATTCCAGCTGTTATGAAATAAGCGAGAATTATGTCAGTAATGTGAGTCTCTGAGTATTATTCTGTTGCGTTGATCAGGTGCATATTGTGACGGCACAAATACAGATGTAAACAATGTTGATTAAACTATAATTTTATAACTGTATGTTAATGAATTCTGTACCCTTTATTTTCTGGAATTAACATCTGAAGTCCTCTTCATTCGGAATTACTTTTACATAACTGGTAAATCGTAGAGCGAGAGCAAGAGAGAGAGAGAGAGAGAGAGAGAGAGAGAGAGAGAGAGAGAGAGAGAGAGAGAGAGAGAGAGAGAGAGAGAGAGAGAGAGAGAGAGAGAGAGAGAGACGGTGGAGAGGGAGAGAGAGAATCTAAGCGCAGAAAATATAGCCCTAGTTAAATGAAACTGTTTGTTACAGCTATTGTTCAGTTAAGCACAACCAGATTTTTCCTTTTAGTGGTTTAACTTTTCAAATAATTAAAATTTCATTATCTTTCATGAGCCGTAAAACAGAAAACCATAATAACTTACGCTTTCAGAAAACTAGAAGGTCGTCACAAAGGGACCAGCTCGGATTTGACTATGGCTGAATATTTTCCATTGTTATTATTCATACAAGCAAATGTGTTATAAACATGAAATGTATGCAATAAATATTTGGAAGAATACCGAATGAATAAGAGAGTTGATGTTATTTTGAACTATTGCTTTGACTATATTTGCATGTTGTGCACTACCTTTAACATATCGGATGTATGGGCGGCCTTATTCAATTTTTTCATCTAAAATGTCCACTTTTTACAGTTTTATGTAATACCTTTGCTAAGTATATTAATTTCGCAGACCCATTTACGCTTCAATTTATACTTAAACCTCCTAAGTAGGAAGGATAAAAGCCTTGGCGAACAATTAATAATTGGAAGGCTAGAGTAAGACTGAAAAATTCAATGTCATAGCCGGGATTTGAACCACGGATCTTCTGGTTGCCGTCCAGCCGCTCTGACCATTGAGCTACTATGGCCAACGTGTTGATATGACATTAAATATGTAAAAAACACGGCAACCAGAAGATCCGTGGTACAAATCCCGGCTATGGCATTGAATTTTTCAGTCTTTCTCTATCCTTCCATACTTTAGCCTACACACGGACAGGTGAAAGAGAAATTAATTTTCAATTTATAATTGTTTGTATAGACGTTATCAAGAACTAACTCATTACATTTCGCTGTGTTTATCCACTTCAGTAACTGCTTTGAACCCTAACTGTAAAACACCATTACTGCCTAATTATTAAAGAATATAATTAATTATGTGTCATTTTTTTATTTTTACATATTAATTATTACATTGTGTTACAAATGGCAAACCTTTTTCTTTTAGCTTTCATACCGAGATTGATTCCAGTACAGAAATGGAAAATATGAATATCTTCTGCTGTACTTTTTCAATTCCAATATGGAGAATAATAAGCCATGGAATCTTTTATAACAATATCCCTCTATGCATTTGAAATTCACAACGCTGATAATATCGTATCGTGCTACAGAAGCGCATTTTAAATTATTACCTTTACATTTCTAACGGACACGATAGGAATTGAGTTTTATGGCTCTTTCCTGAACAAAAGCATTTGCTTTTAAATCCCACCGTATGTGCGTTCTCTTTTATTGCTCTTTTGTTCTAAATGAGATTAACATAACCGTTTCTACCTTTGACTTTTATATCTACTCTATGCTATATTCATTATGAATTCAAATAGTTTAAGAGCACGAAAAACCACTGGAACTAATTAAAATCTGAGCAACTAAACATTTATGAACGCTGGCAGATGGGTTCTTCGCACGCGAATATATTTAGTGCCCATCAGGATATCAATTGAGGGCGGATAAACATCTTTTTAATATGAAAAATTATTATAACGCTCTATGTTACCCTAAAACTCATAGAAATGTAGAACAGAACACTTAAGAGTGAATTAAAAATGTGTAATAGAAATGATCTACTCGAACATTGCTGGTAGTCATGAAATTCGTCAAGTTCGGACTTTGAGTTGCCTTGTGATTG
Organism: Mantis religiosa; assembly: GCA_030765055.1. Taxonomy (NCBI): domain Eukaryota; kingdom Metazoa; phylum Arthropoda; class Insecta; order Mantodea; family Mantidae; genus Mantis; species Mantis religiosa. The sequence goes on from CM060953.1 coordinate 82,140,653, forward strand.
GCTCAAAATAAGGAGATAAAACGAGTAAAGAGATGGCATCGGAGAAACTAATTAGAAATGCTACTAGTAGAGGTTTAAAAAGTAGAAAACAGACATGCTCTCTTCCTTGAACTCTAAACATATATCATTTTCATTTGGCACTCAGGGTAGCACTTTGGTCACCAGGAAAGACTGTTGACACACGTTCGGAACAAAAGCGTATTCTTAGTGTGAGTCGGATCTGTGTTGAATCCTATCAGAACCAATCTACTGAATCACAACTACAACTCAACTCCATTCGATGCTGCTCTCTAAACTCAACATCATTGTTGTCAATCAAGCCTTCAACTGAACACAACTGTCAGCCGGCCGCTAGGCGGCTCCTTATATACGTCACTAATAAAAGGATAATGCTCTAGAAAATAAATTACTCGAAATGACAGAAACCAATCCTCTAGGATGTCAAAGCCTCGTACAGTGATTGTCGTTTTGTGATAGCTATTGTGGTGAGGCAGATGGGCATTAGCTGCACCAAGGCCGAGGAAGCTGGAAGGGCAACCTGTGATACCAAACGTCCAAAGGCATTTATGCTTGTTACAATATGAACACATTCATCAATTATTTCAGTTGTGAAAACATAGCTATGCCCATTCAGAGCATTTCTTATGTTTAAATTATCTATATTTAAACACTGGCTTTAGCCTGCCTTTGTAGCGTAGATAGCAGGTCCCGAGTTCGAATCTCAGTCAGGGTGAGTTACCTGGATAAGTTTTTTTCTGGGGTTATACCTTATTCTTAAAGACGAATGTCGGGTAACTGTGAGCTCCATGGACCCCGGACGCATTGAGCTACATTTCACCCATTTCATCCATCGTCCAATATGACTAAATGTTGGAGGACGTAAGTTACAAAATTAAAAAAAAAAAAAAAAAAAAAACTGGCTTTACAGAGAATGCAAAACAAAAGAGTGCAGCAATCAACAACAGACGAATAAAAATGCCTATATTGAATAGGCAGATCAATCTTATTTCCTTCTGTCATGATTGTATTGCTTAGAAATTCCTATGCCTGAACGTGCCTATTTAATTGCTACTTGTACTATATTGAGCGATATTTCCAAATTACCATAAAGCATCTGTAAACTGTAACGGGAACTAAACTTTAATATATGTGTTACATTCAAATTATTTCTATAACAATTGCCGTTTATTTTGGAAACTTCTACTAAAACTTCTTGCAAAAAATTATGTACCTAATCTAATTCAATCTTCATTGTACATACTCTTATAAGAGGATATTAAAAATCATATGCAGAAGATAAATTTTGCGTGTTAAATCCAGAATAGAAAAAAATAAGCTAGACGTAAGTCCTTAGACAAAAGTATGAGGCCGATAACCAATTACGCTCTCATTTCAACATTCAGACCAGCATTTATATGGCTGGTGTGACCCGGTTTTTTGTCTACTGAATATGGTTTGAAGCCAACTGCTTAAGGAATCCTATGCCTAAGCATATGTAAGACTGGGAAATAGATAGCTTGTGGAACTAAGCGATCGGTATCAGATATTAAAATCCAACCCCTTTCACCAAACAGGTAATTCGACTGAATACACGAGGAGTTAGGTTTGTTTACTTAAGTAGACCCAGTTCACTGCAGTCAACATCAGGTTCTAAGTAACGGGTCTTAGTTATGATACAGCTGTTAGTATGTCAAATGCCAAAACGTTGTGAAGTTTATTCAATTAGGATTCATGTTGATATGTTAAAAATGATGAACGTTTTGTTTTGAATTGGTATGAGTTACAGGTGGCCATGACCGAATAAAGTAGGTCACAAACAGGGAAGATAAATGTTAATATCCAATAGGTATAGATAAATAATAAATATGATAAACTAAACAGAAAGATACAATTATTAAAGAAAATTGTTTTTATGGTTTTGTGTTTGGAAAACCAGAAAATTATGTAATTAAAAATTAATGTATTGGCCACAGGGAAATGTGATGTACACTAGAATATTTAGTTGCCATGGTGATAAGGTAAAATTGAATAAGTGAAGAGGACAAGATAGCGTCTTTAGCATCGAGATTTCAAAATGAACGGATGCTCATGTAGGAGTGCTGCATATCTGCAAAAGTCTGGTTTAAAATCAGAGAAGTTGTATTAATAATTTATGAAAGGGAAAAAATATTGTTTTAAATTTTTATAGTAGTATTGATTTCAAATACTAATCAAGTTAAATTCAGATTTAACTTCATGTTCCTTATTTACCTAACATTAAGCTCCAAAATCAAAGAATCTGATACTACGACCAAGATAAGATTTCAAGCAAACCGGAGCTACAAATAATGTCACAATTTGGTGCATCATAGCATCTGCATCATCACATAACACCAAATGGAATCCTGCTACAAATGATCGCCGCAACTCGGTGTTTCGAGGTAGTCAACGTGAACGCATATCATCGTCATCGCGCATCTGTTACAGTTGCATGCTAAAGCTCTCTTCGCTTTATGGGAGGATTATAATTCCATGCTACTTTCATGACATTCAAGAAACAGTTAAATAGTGATATAAATCTAAAAGATAATTTAAAGTGTGGAAAAGTTCAAAACGTATTTACTAACACTTTAGAAATTGCCGGAATCTTAAAAAATATAAAAGTGATTGTTTTTAAACAGATCCACAGTTTCCTATTAGAAGTTACCCACTCTGTAGAATTAGACAAAATTGATTAAAAAATGGACTTCAAATAATATTCTCGGATAATACTCATGAATATTTTATTTGTGAATTTATTATCTTAAATATTACTGCACCATGTGTCAGTGGTTAGGCCGCTTGGCTCACACCTAGGTGGCCCGGGTTCGAACCCAGGTGACTGCAAAGTGGGATTTGTATTGAACACCATGGCGCTGGGGTGGGCTTCCTCCGGGTACTCCGGTTTCCCCCACCATCATTTCACCAATTGCTCCATCAGTCATTCATCTCAGGCGTTGGGATGACCCCTCAACCCTGATTTCATCTCAGGTCAGTTGCTTCGGCTCCCTCATTCTGAGGGAACCCAAGGGGTCTCCTAACGTCAGCATTGACGAGAAAGGGAGAAAAAACATTTTAAATGTATGATATTTTATTTAAATCGTTATAGTCATTTTTGATAAAGTGAAAGGTAAGAAGGACCTTTAGAATCCTATAGGAAGTTTAGGATATTTTTAAACCTTCCTGTGGCATATTTAAAATATATGAACTTTATATTAAGTTTGCTTTCCGTTTTTGAATGATGCTGTTCGTGAACAGACAGACCGACCGACAAATATGCCCCACCCCCACCCCACACACACACAACTCACGCAGCAATTTTTTAAAATAAGTTTTGGCATTCGGAAGCCTGTAAAACATATGTGTGGTGGAATGGAAACGGAGGTTTTAATTAATTTTTGGAATACAATAGATTCTCTCAACGAGTATATGGTAAGAGGAAGTGAAAATGCCCTTTGCCTATACCATACTAGCCGTTGAGTGCTGCCTCGCTTTATGAACCATGCGTTTTGTTGTTTAGCTTCCTTGTTAACAGGAATGTTGCTAATTAAATTAAGGGAGAGCAGTGAAAGGGCAATCCTATCTTTAGGGATTTGAATATTGTTAAAACGTATCAGTATGCAATAACATTAATATCACAACCTTAATCCACTTTGACCCGAAAAACCAAAATGTGCAAGATGCACAACCAGAAGTAAAAGAATTTTAAAGAATACTTGATCAACAGCATCTGAATATTTTCAGAATTTAACAAGACTTGTAACCCTGGTTAATAAACTATCCATTCATTAATTTGTATACCACGGCATGGGGCCAGAATATTGAGAGGTAGGGGCCATCACTAATATGTGGTTATGAGATCTTGGCCGTATCGTTACTGCCATGTTTGGTTGTTATCTTTATCTGCTACGGAAGTCCCACCTGCCCCGGTATCGCACTACGAACATCGTGTCATTAACATTTCATTATTGTGAATAAATAGTGGGGGGGAAAGGGACAGAATTCCGGAGGAAGGAAATTGCCAAGAGGGGATAGAGGACATGCATTCCAACGAAAGCACATTAACAACCTCCCTTCTGCCCCTTTTCCACTTATGGTATTCTCCCCCAACTGCTGTGGCAACATACGTTGCGGCATCCTGCATTCTAGGTCCGAAACTGGGGTGTTTCTTGGTTTTCCATGTCTCTCTTTAGCTGGTGGTTCAACCAATAGCTCCAAATGCTCTACATGCTCCAAAGGTGTTGCACCACTTTAATCTATCCATATCTGTTGAGAAATTTGTTAAATCATTCTTGTATTCTTATGATGTTCAATTCGTTAACGACGTGAATAAATTACAGTGCGTTTCCGTATTATTAAATTCAAAAACTGTTAAAGTGTATATCTATTTAACAATGCATGTTTGTAAGTAATTAATGAATAAATGATTATGTTTTATGCTTGTTTAGACATTATTTTACTACGGTACATTTTAATTCTAAAAATTAAAAATATCAACACATTTATTCAATATTTTGTACAATATAAGCTACCTGCAATATTAGAATAATTAATTGGCAAAGTAAGTCATACCTCAAAGAACCATGACGATATAAACTGAAAAATGGTGTAACAAACTTTGGTGAACAAGATTCCCTTTACTATTACTGCTCTTAAATAAGAATACAATTTATGTATATATATATATATATATATATATATATATATATTTAATTTACGTCCTCCAAAGTCAAGTCATATCGGACGGTGAACGAATTAGGTGAAATGATGCTCAAATGAGTCCATGGTCCATGGAGCTTAGGTTTACCTGACCGTCTTGAAGGTCAAGAGAAAACCCCGAAAAATACCTTATCCAGGTAACTCGCCCTGACCAAGATACGAACTCCGGACCCCTTGAACGTGAGACAGACATTCTACCATCTACGCTACCGAGGCGGGCGAAAAATTTAATATTTATGAATAGATGGTCATTGGTGCTACAAATTTCAGTAAAGCTTCGGCCATTTCTTCTCTTACTTTCTTTATTTTTTATGTAATTGACCTCTTCCAACATTTAGTTCATATCGAACGATGAATGAAATGGGTGAAATGATGCTCCAATGTGTCCGGAGTACATGGAGCTTAGAGTTACCTGACATTCGTCTTTCAGGATAAGGGAAAACCCCGGAAAACACCTTATCCAGGTAACTCACCCTGACAGAGATTCGAACTCGGGACCTTGAATGTGAGGCACACGTGCAATCACCTACGCTACCGAGTCGGGCTCTTCTCTTACTGATAAGACATTTCGAAATCATGTGCTTTGTTATTTATCTGCTGTTCATTATCGGCTGAGTGTAGGAGGTATTGTATACGAAATATTGTCGTCAATACAAAATTGTTTTATACTACACTTACAGAAAATTTCCCAATTTACATATCACCACAGAAGTTTTAGCATCTGCTAAAAATTATCAGCGCTCTATTACTTATCTAGCTCGTAATGACCAAAACTCGGAAATTGAAGAAGAAATCTTTTATTTTTCAGTGGCCAAAGATATTGGATATATATATATATATATATATATATATATATATATATATATATATATATATATATATATATGTATATATATGGATATATATATATATATGGATATATATGGATATATATATATGGATATATATGGATATATATATGGATATATATATATATATATATATATATATATATATATATATATATATATATATATATATATATATATATATATAGATATATATTCATTTTGTATTGTATTACTGTAGGCCGGAAAAGCCCTATTTACCCTTCTCGCGAGTTCCTTACTTCCTTCAATAGATTAAGAAGGCCTTAAGGCTCTTTCTTCTTCTTTACACTCTCACATTTTTGTGACTGCAATTTCAGATACAATGATTTATGTATATTAATGGCTTCCCCATTACTTTATTTTAACCTAGTCGCACAGCTATAGGATGAGATGCACAGGAGAATCCTAAATCAGGTAATCATGATTGGTACACAATTGTAGGAGTCCCTGCAGCAAGAAGGGATACTAATTCCAAAAGAAACCGGTTTCGAGGACGAAGGATAGAGTGGACTAACTTCGTCCAGTACCTAGGAGTAAAATTGGATAGAGGTTTAACTTTTCGCCAGCACATCAGGGACCGCTCGGCAAGGGTGTAGCGAGCAAGTGATTCCCTGGGTCAAGTTCCATGCCGGTTGGTCTGAAGTTGTACCTCTTCCGAGCGCTGGTAAATCCGGTAATGCTATATGCCTGCGAGATCTGGGGCATGGCCGCAGATAGCTGGCAGGCATGGCTTCAACTTGCACGGAATAGACGACTTCGGTCTATATATTCTGTGAGTCGCTATTATCCTACCATTTTGCTTCATAAAGCCTCATGTCTTCCTTACGTGGAGGACGAAATTAAGCTTCGGGCATCAAAATTCTACGATACTTTACCCAGACAGAAGCGCCCAAGTTAGAAATTTGGGAGATTATGACCTCACTAGACGCCGTTCCAGGCTGTTCCGGGTACCCCACATGGCTTGCTGGCACCCGAGATAACCCAAGAGCTAATCCTAACAGCAGCTAAAGCTGAGCTCCACATAACTCTTATAAGCTTGTTGGCATCAAAATTTTCAACCTAACACAAATTTAAAACTAGAACACCAGGGTGCAAGGTTTTTCAGCCATTCACACAACCTGAGGTACATAAAATTTGTAACCTCGAAAAATTTCTACCTCAAAACCCACAACATCCCTAAAAGAAAAATCTTACCTGCAGTGAAACCCTTAACGGGTGGACACGCAGCAAAAGACCATCAGGTGTTATACAGACTGCCAGCACTTCGTTCGGTTGCTTGGAAATTCACACCTTGCATGTCAAGAGTAGGAAAGCTAGTGATTAAAACAAAAATATGTTCATTCTGAGGAATGTAGAATTTATTGGTTTCATTTACCGCTACATGGTTTCAGCTAAATTAACATTTAGACAAAAGCACACAGACACGCACACGTAATCGAAGTGTGTGTGTGCGTGTGCGTGTGCGTGTGCGTGCGCGTGTTCGTGTGCGTGTGCGTGTGTGTATTTAATGATGGATTATTTTGTGAAAAATACTCGTAAATCTTACGATTAACGGAAAAAGTAATATTGGATTAATTTCCTAGCTCTATTATCAGATATTTCGTTAAATATATGGGAAAAGCTGGTGTGACTGGTCAAAGCCAATTGTCTTTTGTTTATTATTGTGATTAATGATGATGCTGACTTTGGCAACTTAGGCCAAAGCCGCTAAAGTATTATTTCAAAAGCAGTGTTTTTAGTGAGCGTGTATGCGTAACTTAAGTGTCAAACAGTTAAAACTGGAAGTTACATTGTGAAGTCCCCGAAGATATTAATTCAGAAATTGTTTGGAGTTGTGATAAAAACACCCGAAAAACGCTATGCTATTGTTCTTAGAAGTTCCACAAAGGAAGAATATTTTTTTTCCTCGTGGTGTACTGAAACTAAGCATTTTCTAAACTTGTTCTGTCCTTTGCCTTGCTGGGTACAATTAGAATATTCGATAATTTCAGGTAACCTCACGCTCTTCCAGCTCCAGCTAATGAGATTCTGCCCCATTTCCGAGAAACTCGACAGGCGGCAGGGGCTAGAGCATGCCTTAATTTTCCGGTTGTTAGTAACAGGGGCACAGAACCCCGGGATGGGCATGACGTTATCATTGGCGGACAATTTCATTGTCTAACTGTAACAATGTTCAGCATGCAACTATATCAAAGAACAAAAGGTTATGACTCAAGGCATCTGAAACGGACAGCATCTGTACGCTCACCTGTTTGGAGATGTAGTTTCAGTATAATGAGCATATGTTGAGGTTGGGGAAATCATGCGTGAGCTTATATGTTGGGGAACGATTACATTCCGCTTCAAAAGCCGCAGGTATAATTAGCGCTTCTTCGTTACACGCTTGATGGGGCGTTATTATAATTTGCTTATTTGGTTCTGCTGCTTTTATACAACATAGACGTGACTGCTACTCGAAGTTCCAGTACTCCAGAACGCTAAAAGAGAAACTTCCATGTTCCGGACAAAGGATATCACTTAGGTGCAAAATGCTTTGGTTAACACAATTAATACGTTGGTTGAGCCACAGCAAAACACTGAATGTGATATAAAACTAAAGGCAATCGGAGGGGAAGTTGTATCAAACTGTGGTGGCTTAATTGCAAAAATGAAATTTAAAAAATACTAGTACTCTTTATCAGAGTAGACAATCTATCATACATTGAAATAAAATTATTTTGAAAGGGTAGAGCCAGACTGAAAAATTCAATGCAATAGCTGGGAATTGAACCATGGATCCTCCGGCTCCCGTCCAGTCTCTCCAACCGTTCGAGCTACTAGGACCAACGTGCCAACAGGACATTAAATTCTCCAACTGACACGTGTTTCTCCCGGTAAACTACTAGGAGTTCTCATAAACACATGAGACAACCACCTTAATGGCGACTTACTATACTCTAAGTACATTAAGGCCCGGGCTTTGTTGTTCGAAACACTATTAGTTACAATTAATTGAAATTAACTGTTCTTTCACACTAGCCGTGTGTAGGACGCACTATGAAATGGTAGAGTCAGACTGGAAAGTTCAATGCCATAGCCGGGATATGAACCACGGATCCTCCGGCCTCCGTGCAGCCGCTCCAACCGTTCGAGCTACTATGGCCAACGAAGTTGTCTCATGTGTTTATGAGAACTCCTAGTGGTTTACCGGGAGAAATACGAGTCAGTTCGAGAATTTAATGTCATGTTGGCACGTTGGCCATAGTAGCTCGAATGGTTGGAGCGGCTGGACGGAGGCCGGAGGATACGTGGTTCAAATCCCGGCTATGGCATTGAATTTTTCAGTCTGGCTTCTCCCTTTCATAGTGCGTCCTACACACGGATAGTGTGAAATAACAATTAATTTCCATTAATTGTAACTAATAGTGGTCCGAACTATAAAGCTCGGGCCTTAAATTACTTACAGCATAGTAAGTCGCCATTAAGGTAGTTGTCTCATGTGTTTATGGAAACCCCTAGTGCTTTACTGGGAGAAATACGAGTCAGTTGGAGAATTTAATGTCATGTTGGCAAGATGGTCATGGTAGCTCGAATGGTTGGAGTGGCTGGACGGAGGTCGGAGGATCCGTGGTTCAAATCCCGGCTATGGCATTGCATTTTTCAGTCTGGCTCTACCCTTTCACAGTGCGTCCTACACACGGCTAGTGTGAAAGAATAATTAATTTCCATAAAATTATTTTCTTGAAAACATAGAATGCAAAAACTGTCGTACTTCTACCCTGCTCAGAGGAAACTCACAGAGGTAGCCGCAAACGTTATAACACGGACTAATGCATGGGAATCTAAAGTGCAATCCCGCCAGAATTGACTTCCCTGACTTTTCTTTCCCTAGTAGACTCAAAATGCCAGTAATTATCACAATGTCAGACTTGGAACATTTCCTGCCCAAATTTACAGCCCCGCTTATCATTTCATCTCGTGCATCATCATTGCAGTGGTGCTATATGCATTAGAAAATTGCGTTAAACGTTACCACCACGAACCTACTGAGACAGAAAACGTTATTTCACAATTTATTGTAATATGTGAACATTGTAGCTTTAAACATATAAAGCCTCATGTTAATACTTATTAACCTAGTGAAAGTTTAGGCAAATAGGTAATAAATAGTGACGGTCCAAGAACATTAGAATTGCACTTCTGGCAACATTACGTCATTAACCTGCATTTATCCTATGCAAATGCGCTGCCTTCAGCAGTTTTTAAATGAAAGTTATTGGGAAAGATACGTAATGGTTGGTCATTCCTTTTTTATATTTTCCACTAATGATTTCTTATCGAGGATGTTAAAGTTAAGAACAAAAGATTCTAACTCTATTTGGTGTCCTATTTCTGCTTAACTAACATGGAGAGCAACAGAGAATTTCTGATAGTGGGGACAGAAAACGGGAACCAAAAATTTCGTGGCGTGTAATAATTGCTTTTCTAAGTCAAATACTTGCTACTTTACATCTGATAAAACCATGTTATCATATACACACCATGTTATTTCTTTCTTTACTGTTATGTGATAGAAGTGTACTGCAAAATAGTTTATCTGTCCATGACTGGGACTTGTACTGCGGATCTTCGGCCGTACAAGACGTCAGGCGCACATTTTAGCTACCATGACAACATACCGAGTAAGTTGTCTCCACTCATGTGTGGGGCCCTTATTCAAGGGATCCTCAATTCAATGCTCACAAATATTTATTTTTGGTTTTTCTTATCTTCCCCTTTTCTTTAGCTGAATGCAGGGCGTTTCCCTTCTTTTTCCTGTCATTCCTTCATTTAGCTTCCTTAACTTATGAAGGTGTACTTTCACCTTTCGGGGTATTAGAATGGCGTGGATGTTTTCTCCAAGGACACCTTAGAGCTGGCTGTTCACAAGGGTTGTTCACTGTGACGTTCTCTTTGGACGAATTATGCGACAATTGCAGAAATATAAAAGGGTCATTTAAACGGTTACGTGTGCTAAATATCTCAGGAAGTAAACGGTTCATAAAACATTTTAGTCAGTTTAAAATTACTCAGTCCCAAATAATTAGTGCAGTGATTTCAAAATATAAAGCTGCTATCTTTATTTTAAATAAACTAATATGTCCCTTAATGTTTGCATCGGATTGGATTGGATTGTTCGGAGGGAATTCGGCACCTTGACTAGGCTGCTCTTTTGTAACTATGACCCCAAGTGGGGTACCTCCAGAGGAAGGATGAGTGGAGAGGAGACAGGGCGGCCGAACCCTCACCCACAACTGGGGCAGGCTACTTCGGGCAGTCTGGCACAACCGGCATCCCGCCAGCCCCGTTCCTGAATCGGCACACGAGCCCGGCTCAGAGACCGCAGTTCTTTACGCCGGAGGAGAAAGTGTTCACTCAGAGAATATCATCCTGCCATGCACCGCAAAGAATCCCTCACAGCATTCACCTAGCAAACTGGAAAAGCCTCCGAAAAAACACATGCGTCAGGTACGTCGACCATGGGAATCGAACCCGAACCTCCCGAATGCATGCAACAGACGAAACCGGCTGAGCCATCCATCTTGGCTGTTTGCATTGTAGTTTTATACGATATTTTCAACGGTGTTAATAAAACAAAGTTCATTATATATTTCAGTGGTATACATGATGGAGGAAAAACCTCCAGGACCATTACTTTAATGAATGCTTCGGGTATCCATAAGCGATTAATATGTATGGTATTTTGTGTAAATGTGGCGGAGGAATAAAAGATTGTTTCTCCAAATTTTTTTCAGAATATATAAAGACTATTGAAAACACTGAGCATTGAGAATCTATAAATGAATCACAGTGCGATCGGTTCATTTGATCGATTCTTATGTTCGTATCCTTGATATTACGTGTTTTGAAAGTATACCTCTGCATATAACGATGGAAACAAAAGATAATTAAAACAATTTTTACATCTTTATGGACCGTAAGTAATGAACATATTTCAATATTTAAATCAGAGGAAGACACCTTTGAGAGTTGTGACGTAATTCAGCCGGGAACGAGGCCTGCAGTGCGTGTGACGTCAGGGAGAGCTGTGTAGTACAAAGTGCCTATATAAATGACTCTGTAAATACAGAATCTGAGAGTTCAGTCAGGTGTAGCACACTCGATGACAACAATGTAGCTGCCACGTACCAAATGGATTTGTTAAATTTGTAATGTGAAGATTTATTGAAGGACAAATATATACAGAGGAAGAACTTGGCTGATGTTTACAAGAATGTTCCCCAAACCAGATTTCCGAGGTTTCATTCACTTGCCGCGCGGACATTGTGTATGTTTGGCTCGACATATGTGGGCAAACAATTTTTTTTTCTGTTATGAAATCGGTTAAGTCCAAACACCAAAGTACCTTGTCGGATCACAATCTAACCTGCAGCCTTCGTTTAAACATTACCCAGACATTACATCCTGGCATTGATAAAGTAGTTAAAGAAAAAAGCGAAACAAAGTGTCGGAAAATGTTCGCGTAATTTTGTTCTGAATGGGTCTCCTCTAATTTGCCTGACAAATGCCTGACATTAAGAAAAACTACGAGTTGAACTTTTATATATTTTCTCATAATACAGAGCCAAAATATATTTGTTTATTAACTGTGACCAATTGTGTAATTAAAGCAGCCAGCATTAATATTACAACACTCAAGATGTAAGCTGTACACATTATTAATTCGCGACACGTTTCCTGTCTTTCCTACTCTGCCTGAACCCCAACACATGAAACTGTTTCCTTCCTTTTGGGGAACGGAACTCAATGTGGTGACGTCTTACACTAACCTGCCTTTCATTCGGTGGCATATTTGGCGGTTATAGCTGACGGAGCTAGCGTCACACCACTACTACCTGTCTTCCCCTGATTTAAATTCTTGGATCGGAACGTTTTCCACAAAATTAATGTATTAAGTTACAGCTTAGTGTATTTATTTTATAGCGGACGGTATTAAGTAACAGGAAACTAACACCTTATTTTCAGAAAATCAGGCATATGAACATAAATATTAAGTGAATCGCTGTTTATTTGCAGTATATTACACGTTTATTTCCATGTTTAATAAAATCAATAATAAGTGTTTGAAATATATTCTATATTTTTTAATAATAAACAATTTTGTATATGTACGGCCACCACAAACAACCGGAATTTCGAACAAATTTTGAGTGAAGAGGTCTATCCTAGAACTGTGATAGGAGACTTTCTAAACATCTGGCTCAGGTGCTGCTTTAGAAAAACACCAACTACTGCTATTAAAACCATTAGACTTATTTAGTTTGACTGATTCTATCCAAATGGAATGTCCAGTTTCCAAATGGCGCTATGCAGCGACAGCGTGCAAGTTGAGATGTCATAAAAATACAATTTTTATTATGAAGGAATCTGATCAGTGTACCTCGAAAAACAATTAAGTTATGCCAAGCCTAAAGCATCACGAAGCTCGTAGAGAAGTGAGCACAGGAAAGCCCTTTTTACGGATATTTACCATTCAACACAACTGATTCCAAGCCGCGGTATTTTTATCAAACAGGTAGCGGAGAGAGGGGTAGCGGTGTGAGACTTCCCGTACCTCGATATTGCGGCCCTGGGCTACAAAAGTCAACAATGGTTTTGATAGCATAGGAAGAAAATTTGTGAGGTACCTGAAGGCGTATTATGTACGACACATTAAAACACAACTGGAAAATAAACATATCACGCATGCCTATTAATATAGATCTATGATAGAGAAATATGCATTAAGTTTCAAAACGCTTGCTCACTTCATGTATCTTTAGTGGGATTAGTGAAAATAAATATAAATATTTCTGGCAGAAGCAATCAGAATATAAAATAAGACCTGAGCTTTTCTGGCGACGAATACGCTCACTTTCTTCTCGGGCAGCCAGCCAGGTGAAAAGGTGATTAGATATCAACGTTTAGGGAGCGTGCATCTATCCCTTCATCAGGATATTTATAAAATGTTATAACCACAAATGAAATACTGGATATAACACAACTATAGACAAAGACAAAACACTATCAAAATTCGCATTACTGAACAAAAGACTGTTTTCAATAAATTAAATGCCAGGTCAGGAGATGGCGTGAGTATAGAAAATTGTGTCAAACAAACGTAACTACTTAACTTGATTATCAAGCTGTATTGATCTTTGCTTCCTAATTCGATGGATTTCCATTTTTAGGACCGGTTTCCAAGAGAAGCTGAACTGAAATCCAGCATCACGATTAAGCGTGCTCCTTTCAGAGGAAATCGCCAAAGCCTCCTTAATTCTCCGCTGCCAGACTGTTGCCTTTTGCCAAGATGGTCGTCTCCCAAAAATTGGCTCTATGGTCGTTATCAAAACAAGGCTCTGCCTGCCCAGACTTTTCAGGTTGCATTAAACGAATGTTCCGTTCATGTTGGATTATTCTAGTGGCGATGGTCCTTCCGGTTTGTCCTATATACGGTGTCCCACATTCACAGGGAATGCGGTACACTCCTGGAACTTGGAAGTCCAGTTTTTCTTTCACTAGCCTCAACAGATGTTTAATCTTCGGAGGTGGCTTGTGGATGCTCCTGATGTTGTATTTGGCGAGAATTTTGCTGATTCTGCCGGATAGATTGCCCTTAAACGGGATGCAGGCTGTAGCGGTAGGCTTATCTGATGCTTGCTGTATTACAGGTTTCCCTTTCCTAGCTTTGGTGATCAAGGCTTGAACGTCATATTCGGAGTAGCCGTTTTCACGGAAAGTGAGACTCTGGTGCTGTAATTCTTGTTTTAAGTGGCTGGGATCAGAGATAGACAAAGCTCTGTGGGCCAGTGTATTGAGAACTCCCAGTCGTTGAGACTTATGATGGAAACTATGAGCGTTCAGATAGCGATCGGTTTGTGTAGGCTTGCGATATACAGCATGACCCAGTGTATCGTTGCTGTTTTTTGAAACAAGAATGTTCAGGAATGGAAGAGTTCCATCCTTCTCCACTTCCATGGTAAACTGCATTTGAGGTCGAAGGCTGTTGAGATGCACAAGAAAGCTAGGCAAAGTGTCTGATCCATGTGGCCAAATTACAGAAGTGTCGTCTACGTATGTATAGAAATGAGATGGTTTAAGTGGAGCTGTGGCAAGTATTTCATGTTCTAGATGTTACATATAGAAATTAGCTATAGCTGGTGACAAAGGGGAGCCCATTGCTACTCCGTCTACTTGTTCAAAGAAATTACCACCAAACAAGAAGAAAGTGGACGTCAGGGTATGTCGGAAGAGCTCTATATTATTAGCTGGAAAATGCTCCTTCAGAAGTTGGCTGGCTTCTTGAAGTGGTACTCTTGTAAATAGAGAAACCACGGTGAAGCTCCACTTAAACCATTTTTAGACGCATTGGAAATGTGGAACTTGCTGGTAAGCGTATATTAATATGTAAGAAACTGAAGCTGATGACAGTGAAGTAAACTAAGTATTAAGAATAATTAACCAATATAGCAGCACAACTGCACTATTACTTAACTATATTTACAATTCTTTAGGACCGGTTTCGAAACAACTGTGCTTCATTTTCAACCTGTCAGCTGACACTGATATTGACACTGACTGACTGACCTAGGCCACTTGCGGAAGTTGAACAATAGCTCACTATCCTACTGCCATCTACCGGGGATATCACAAAATTAATAATGACATGTACTGGCGCGATATCAAAATTTATCACGCGATCTTTATTTTTCAAACTAAATATTCTCTCCCAAACCATTATATCTATCGATTCGTTCAATTGTTTCAATAATTTAACTTCTCGCTTTATTTCGTGTTTATATAATCAAAAATGATCAGCCACTGCCAATTTATCTGTCTGTTTATATTTAGTATTGCCGAAATGTTGCTTCGCTCTGGTTTGTAAATTACATTTGATCCTACCATTGTATATCTTATCGCATTGCCCGCCTCGGTAGCGTAGATGGTAGCGTGTCTACCTCACGTTCAAGAGGTCCGGAGTTCGAATCTCGGTCAGGGTGAGTTACCTGGATAAGGTTTTACCGACGCTTTCCCTTATCCTGAAAGACGAATGTTGGGTAACTCTAGGCTCCATGGATCCCGGACGCATTGAGCATCATTTCACCAACTTTATTCATCGTCCGATATGACTAAAAGTTGGAGGACGTAAATTCCAACAAAAAAATGTCTTATCGTATTCTGAACAGTGAACTTGATATAACATATTTAGTGTTTGCTGATATTTTGTCCTTTTTAGAAAAATGTAAGTTTTTATGCTGTATTTATATCGTGGTGCCAGTACTATACAACCTTCTTTGATAATTTTGTTGCACCTTTTTATTTTCCCATGGATTATAAGTACATTTTCTGAAAATATAATTATTTTTTATTTTTTTAAAAGTGGAAACATTTAAATGTTTTGATATTTATTTTGAAAAATAAAGATCGAGTAATGAATTTTTATACCCCGCTGGTAGATGTCATCAATAAGTTTGTGTTGCCCCGGTAGATGGCAGTGGGAGCTATTGTTGAACTTCCGGGAGTGGCCAAGGTCAGTCAGTCAATTACAATGTCAGTGTCAGTTAACACGTTGAAAATGAGGCTGAGTTGTTTCGAAACTGGTCGCAAAAGATTGTAAATACAGATAAGTTATAGTGAAGCTGTGTTGCTATAGTGTTTTGTTACTCTCAATATGTTAATATGCAAATAAATGACAAATTTAAAGCAACTCGATATTTCAGTTAATTTATGTCCTTTAGCTGTTGTCGTGCCTTCTTATGTATGTTTTATACAAATTAACTATTCAAAGTGTTCCTATGTACTTCATGACAATTTAAATAAATGCGTACCGAAAAAATCTTGTCCATCTTTTATTACGAGTATAAGAAGGTTGAAATCTCACAAAAATATGCATACAACTTTTCAAATACTCAATATAGAATAATCACAATTTCTTTAACAACGTACCTTTATTCATCCTCATAATTTTGATGGTGCTTCTCAAAATAGTCCCATGAATGCGATGCACTTGTCCCAGCGTTTTTGTCAGTCTTCAAAGACATGCTGGAAACCACTTCTGACAGATCCTTCAAAATCGCCTCCGCAGCCTTCACCACTGCTGCTGATGATGGATAATGCCTCCCACGAAGGCGTTTCTTCAGGTTAGGGAAAGGAAAAAAGTCACATGGGGCTAAATCCGGACTAAATAGAGGGTGAGGGATTCACTTCACGTTGATTTTTGCAAGATATTCAGCAACAACATTGGCAATATGCGGCCACGTATTATCGTGGTGCAGCATTCAGTCTGCTTCACGGAAATGTCCTTGGCGCCTGATATGGACTTGCAATATTTTCAAGACATCCCTGTAGTAGTGTCCAGTTACTGATGTGTGTGCAGATACAAAATGCTAATAAACCATTCCATGAATATCAAAGAATGAGTTGACCATAACTTTCCCAGCAGAAGCAACCACTTTTGCTCTTTTGGGGGTGTTGGTCATGAAGGAGATTTCCACACTGAGCATTGTTGTTTGCTCTCTGGATCAAAATGATGTAGCCAAGTTTCATCAGTAGTGATTACGTTTGAAAGAATCTCCGGATCTTCCTCTAACATCAACTTTAACTGCATGTTACCTCCATTGCAGCGGTAGGCGATACTGAACATGTCTGAACTTACCTGGTTCTCACAGACGGAACCGGGAGTACCAACAATGAAGCTACTACTGCGTGTTTGTTTCACATTAAGTTGACAGAATAAAATAAGATTGAAGTTTAGTGCGAGAAATTATGGCCGTAAAAATAATATGATCATTCTTTATTGAACAGCTCTCGTACCTTAGGACCCCTCGTCTAAAGATAAAAACAAGGAGAGGAATGCGTCTACAGTTTTTATGATGATGATGATGATGATAATGATGGATGAACTTGTAATGAGTTTATGGTTGGATATACATTGAGAAATCCATTCACATTTGGATAATTAAGTTGTAAAAATAATAAGACTATGCAGATAAAGGCATAAATCTGAATATTTTATTTAATGTGCAGTTTCTATAAAGAAAAGAAGGGACAGAACATTTTACAAAAATGGATAGATCGATAGATCACTCTAGTAGACAGCGAACACCAAGTGGACAATTGAATTAAAAAGAAATTGTGAAACTTGATATAATAATCTTATACACACACACACACACACACACACGCGCGCGCGCGCGCGCGCGCACGCACACACACAAAAGTATCAATATTCACTCATTTTACTTGAATTTAAACCGACTCTAAAACCCAGCCATAGAAGTCACAGTCAAGCAGGAGAAACTAAACTTCCAAGAGCTGTGAATGAAATTACCATACGCAACGCAAATTGTGACTCAAATTATCAGGTACGTTACTCATCGAAAAAAAAAAAAAAAAAAAAAAAAAAACATTTAAAATTAGAATGGAAAGAGATAAATGGAACAAGTATTTTACCTTCAAAAATATTCGAATCTTATGGAAAGTCTGTCTACTACATTGAAAACGAAACAGCCAGATGTTTTTGGTTTAAGAAATGAAGTGAAAAAGTAAATGAGAGTACATGTATTCCTTTGGAAAGATACAAAGAATAACGCTCTTAGCCTGACAATAACAATAAAGGTGGAGTTATTTTTCCAAAAGAATGAGTCGAGACACCAACAGTGCTGTAGAAAAGGTTCACCTTAGCTTTTAAGTTCGATTTAACTTGGCTTTCTAAGCCCAGCTCCCGAAGTTTGCATAATAGAGTCCCAAATTTGCAGTGCTTCTCGCTATTCAAATCTTTCTCGCCGGATAAAGGAACCAAGGCGCATCACCAGAGAGAATGAAAAAAGTGAATAACACGACCCAGAGCCAGGAAACACAGTTTTCGTACTCCTTCACAATGGGCACAATCGATAACCTCTCGCATTCAATTTACATCCCATACTCTAACCTCTCAAATTGTATCTTCAGGGCTTGCTATGGAGCTTGGTATACCTTTGGCAGGGTATCGGTGTACTGTTAACCTGCTATATCCTGGGGGTTACATTTCTTATACATAGTCTGGGATTTCTCCAATAGCGAGAGAACGTTAATGAGGAAAGTACGTGACGTTCCCAAAGCAGCTTCAAAGTTAGGGAAAACACCCACCTTTGAAAATGTATTTTGTTCTAGTAATATATCCTATCTTATGGTTCTTTATGGATTCAAGAATATAAACATTCATTTTAACCTTTTCTAATAAGTGTAGCAAATAGAGAAAACATCGCATTCCAACCCAAACATTCAATGTCGAGATTTCACCGGAAATATTGTTTTCTGACACACTGAATAAAAGACATTTTGTTTTAGAAAAACATCTATATTTGTGTATAGGCATTTAATTCCATTTCTCGGTGATTTCAAAATGTAATTAAAACACATAGCAACCATTGAATGCATTGATAAAATTTAATCGTTAGGTCGACTTTATTAAGAGGTCCAACTTTAATTATGTCACAACTGAATCCAACATTTAACATCGCCTTAACAGCATTTTATGTAAACATATAATTGTTGTGGAAGGTTTCATTTTTTCAGACTTTGATATTATCAGAATTTTAAGATCCATTTGTAAGTGGTAGAAAACACAATTAGGCGTATTCGTACAATTATCATCCTACGGTCATAAAAAGATCTATCTTGATTAGAGATTTTCTAATTAATGTTGTTAAAGTGCATATTTACCTAGAATTTTATATGCTTATAAATGTTTATGTTCTTGTATCCAGAGCATAAAGTTCTTTACTGGCTAAAACAGATATGATGTCCGAGGGCTGTTCAATAAAGAATGGTCATAATTTTTTTACGGTGATAATTTTTAGCAGTAAAATTCAATCTTATTATATTCTGTTAGCTTAATGTGAAACACACGGTAGTACTTTCATTGCTGGTACTCCTGGTTTCCGCCTGTGAGAACCAGGAAAGTTCAGACATGTTCAGTATCACCTACCGCTGCAATGGAGGTAACATGCAGTTAAAGTTGATCTTAGAGAAAGATCCGGAGCTTCTTTCAAACGTAATCACTGCTGATGAAACTGGGCGGCATCATTTTGATCCTGAGAAAAAACAGCAAAGCTCAGTGTGGAAATCTCCTTCATCACCAACCTCCAAAAAGCAAAAGTGGTTGCTTCTGCTTGGAAAGTTATGGTCATCTCATTATTTGACATTCACGGAATGGTTTATCAGCATGTTGTACCTGCACACACACCAGTAACTGGAAAATACTACAGGGATGTCCTGAAAACATTGTAAGTCCATATCAGGCGCAAAAGACCATATTTCCATGAAGCAGGCTGGATACTGCACCACGATAATACGCGGCCGCATATTGCCAATGTTGTTGCTGAATATCTTGCAAAAATCATCCTGAAGTGCATCCCTCACTGTTCCTATAGTCCGGATTTAGCCCCATGTGACATTTTTCTATTCCCTAATTTCAAGAAATGGGAGGCATTATCCATCATCAGAAGCAGTGGTGAAGGCTGCGGAGGCGATTTTGAAGGATCTCTGAAAAATTGTTTCCAGCATGTCTTTGAAGACTGGAAGAAGCGCTCGGTCAAGTGCATCGCATTCAGGGGTGACTATTTGAGAAGGAGCATCAAAAGCATGAGGATGAGTAGAGGTATGTTGTCAAAAAAGTTTTGATCATTCTTTATTGAACAGCCCTCGTACATTAGGTCCGAGTGACTTGACGTCACGGTTGTTTTCTTTGTCAAATGTCTATTATCCAGGACTTCGTGTCAAATAAATGCAGCCGAAAACAGAACTAAAACGTCAGTTTTGCCTATGTGCGCTTTTACTTTTTTTCCGGGGGGCGATAAATGATTCTAATTCCCTCAAAAGGGTGTGATTAAATTAAAGGATTACCCTATATAGCACCTTGAAATAGCCGCGGCTTTTACTTTTATTCCTGGAATAGCATTTTAAATATAATATATGACATTTACACACATTTTGGAGTACAAATTTTATTTCGTTTTAATTCGTTTAGTTCGTTAGTTTATTTTTTTGGTTATAAATCTTAAACATATAGCATTTCCTTCAAAATCTTTAGAGCAGATTTGAGAAAATAAAACTTTTGAAAACTGTTCTATGAAAACCGTTGTTTGGGATGGTAATCTTTCTTGTAAATCTTCATCTGGGCTTCTATTTAACCGAATTTTAGTTTTGATGAATGCTCTTTACAGATACACATGGACCGTTTTCTAAGACAAATCAATTCAGGACACCTCGATATATCTAAATGTCTTGAATATTTATGTGGAGTGCAGTACCTTCTCGGTCTACTATGCACGTGGTTGAAAAAGTAGAACGCAATTTTCTGGATATGTGCATTCATGTCTTCAATATTCTACGAAATGAAACCAGATTTAAAGTGAGGAAATCTTTCTGAAACAGAAAGTCAATTTACGCATGTTCACTCCAGTTTGTAGCCATATTACATCAGAGCTAAAATCACCCATTAAGATTTGAGTGATGTACTGTTGCTACCGAAATTAAATACGTGTTATATAGAGAAATCTGCCAGTTCAAACAAGCGCTTAACAATTATAATGATTACGAATGGTCAGTTCGAGAAAGAAATAATATCACCGCTAGGTATATTGGACCCCTTGTACTTCCACTAGATTCCTGTGATGAAGGGATTAAAGACAGACCCGAACGATGGCCAGATCTGAACGGTGAAGTACGCTAGCAAGGAAGGAGTCCCTAATGTCTCAACAACATCAATCCTCACGCCAGCTAATGCTGCCTGATCTGAGGGTATCAGAATAAAAAATACATTGCCAGAAAAGGCGGGGATCCCGGCAGTCCCGCTAGGCATCAGGAAAAGATATTTACGTAGTGCAAATCCTGTCGTCCTGTCAAAAACCACAAAACCTGTTTCTGAAAACCAGAAATCGAAATCATGAAAGAGATGAAAGGAAACACGTGGATAGGAAATTCGTGGTAGATGGTAATTATTCCAGAATTCGCCTGTCACCAGAGAAACCACGACAAAAGAAACGAGTACGAAGGCTTATGAACCCGGAACCTTCCCAATCGCGTCTCACGCGCTCTGTTTCGAAATATAAGAACTGCAGGCTTGTTCAAATACATAGCGAAAATGTAGTACATGCTTCAGCCATTATATCGTTATCAGAACTGTTTGAGATTTGAAGCTGGTGGAAACTGAATACCGAAATTGCCTACCAGAATAAACTTTAAAAAGAGCTCTAAAAATTCATTTTTGGCAATATATCTAAACCTATAGATACTAACGTAAGACAGAAATGGCTCACACCGCATTAATCAAATATTTGGGAAAGGCCTGTTGATGTTGCAGGTTAATCTTTAGATAAACGAAGTATTATTATGTGGATTATGAGAACAATGGTGGTAATAGGAATATTCCTATGTGATGTTGTGCTCACATCTTCACTTCATACGCCTAAAGAGCAAACAGACTCAGCTTCACCTGGACGTGATACACCAATTCCTTTAGTATAACAAATGACTGGATACAGAGTGGTATACGATTCCTGTTAGTACGTGTGGACTGATTAGAAGGCATATATTACACAAATTAATGAGCAGAACTCATTCGATAGATAGCTCCAATTTACACTGGTCCACATTCTGCTATGCGTGTATCTAAGTAAATGGTCTATTCTTTTGTTTAGCTATCTTTCTTTCTTTCTGGATTTAAATACACAACTTTATGAATAGATTAGAATCTGAGTCGGAACAGGATGCTGGCATGAATGATCAACTGGTTTAAACTTGTTAAACAAAAGTGAAGCTATTAAGCACTAATCAGTGCATTATAACAGAAGCGTTATTGAAACCGACTCTCTGAAGTACTTTAAAACCATATACTATAGCATGTATTGATACAGTATGAAAGGGTTACTGTCAGGGACAAAATTACCTTCATATATGCATATAATTGCTTTCTTTTGATTGTAATTAGCTATCAATTAGTAGCTGGAATTATTTACTGAGCTAATATTGCAATTAACATATTACACATATTGTACTTTGACACCTAAGTGATTAAAAATGAATAATGCAGAAAATACAATCACTGTAATACGAAACAAGTATAAAGAGTTGTTCGCCTTTGTGTACTGACATAATTGTATTATATGCGCCTGGCATGGAGATGGGAAAATAATAAAAAGCTCAATTACATTTTATTTTTTACACTGTAGAGAAGCATTTGTTTTATCCAACTGTGTTTCTAAAAGTAACAAAAGCAAACATAATGGCCACTGTTGTTTCAGACTGTGATGTTTGACCACTTATGTTTGAAACTACGTGTAATTAAAGCTGATTAATATTGACTAATAGCTGTTAAAATGTATATGTAATTCTTACAAGTGAAAATCTCTCTAAAATTTAGAGGTAACTCATTTCTTGTACAAAATGTATGTTTGGAAAAATAAAGGATGATGTACGAGGGGGCGAGGGGTGTCGTAAAGCATTAATTATCACACGGTACTTTTTTATGCTAGAGTGATGGCAATTTTTCAGTGTCATCATGGATTGTGGGACATAGTTTTGGTAGTTTCCGTGATTTTAATCTTTTTTTTTTTTCAGTGAGTGTCAGAAGTGACTGAGGTGTAAGATGGAGAAATTTGAGGCTCGTAGTATGATCAAGTTCCCGCATATAAAGGGCGATACTGCCCAGGAAATCCATGATGAGTTCACAACACTATTGTGAGGTTGAAAAGGAATTTTCAAACTGGTCACTTATCCCTGACAAATAAGCCAAGAGCTGGTAGACCATCAATAAGAGACGATGCTGTCACAGTGAAGGAAGTGGAGTGTTTAATACTGGAAGACAGACGAGCAACCATCCAAATGATCATGAATGAGACACGTGTTAGTTATGGTAGTGTGTTTAAACTTATTCATGATGAACTGCACATGTGTAAGGTGTCAGCATGGTGGGTTCCACGTTTGCTAACCCCTCTCCAAAAACAAACATGGCGTGACATTTCAAAACAGAAGTTGATGCTGTTGGAACAGGGTGAAGATGATTTTTTGATCGTCTGGTAACCATGGATGAATCCTGGAACTATCAATATGATCCAGAGACAAACCCCATGAGCATGGAATGGAAACATGCCAATTCCCCTTCCCCCTCCCAAGAAGACAAAGGTGCAAAAGTTAGCTAGGAAATCATGCTTTCAATTTATGGGACTGTCGTGGAGTCATCCTTACAGATTATCTTGCCTAGGGTCAAACCATCACTGGCAGAATTTTCTGGACAAGTTACGAGCAGCTCTGATTAAGAAATGACGAGGTATGCTCTCCAGAGGTGTTCGTCTACTGATTGACAATGCACCAGCTCATTCATCTCAAGTTGTAGTTGACAAAACAAGGGAATATGGATTTGAGACCTTACAGCATCCACCTCATTCGCCCGATCTCCCACCAAGTGGCTATTT
Source organism: Mantis religiosa (assembly GCA_030765055.1). NCBI lineage: Eukaryota > Metazoa > Arthropoda > Insecta > Mantodea > Mantidae > Mantis > Mantis religiosa. The sequence goes on from CM060953.1 coordinate 82,164,732, forward strand.
CTGGTTCCCGGAAATGAAGAATCCGTTGAGCGTTCTCCGATTTGACAACACAAATTACGCCATTAATGAAGTGAAATAGTGGTTTAAAGCGAGCTCAGCGGACCTGTACAGTCAAGGTATCCGGAAGGTCAAGAAACGCTCGGCAAATGTGTACATTTGGTTGGTGACTAGGTAGAGAAGAGCTAACAAGCACATATCAACACAAGCTGTCTATCACATTTTTAAAGGGTTATATTTAAATATTTACGACACCCCCTCGTAATAAAACAAGTGGGCTTAATAAAAAGCAAATGGGAGATTTTAAGAAACATGAAACACATAAAAGTTGTATACCATATATTAGAATAATTATTCCTACCTTTTTTAGTGTTAGTGTTACAGTAACGTTTAAAATTCCTTTTTAATGAAGTAAGCTCCGGTAAGCCTTCCTTAAAATTTTTAATGTCATGATGGACAACATAAGCCGTGAAACAGTTATTTAAATACACCCTCCAGCAAGAGTTGTTTGTCAGTTTTAAATGTTAGCTACATTTGAGAAATGTTATATCACTTATTTCAAGGAAGTGAGCTATTGGAAGTGATCGAGGAAAATCAGGTAACCATATAGAAGAATGTACATATAATTCTATCTTAAACACTTAGTGAGTTTTGAAGAAGTTTTGAAGACACACAGAGACACAGATACACACACATGTCCCAGCAACCTGTATAACCTTACAAAGAGTTACTTCAGCCAGAGAACCGCATCCCTGACTGACCGCATCAGAATAGAGAAACCAGTAAGCAAGGGTTACCCTCAAGGACCATGTTGTGGGCCAGGATTCTGGAACTTGCAATACAACTCTCTCCTTGGCATACAATACACAACTCACACAAAAGTTATTCCATTTGCTGACGATCTGATACGAATAATGAAAGGAATAAGCACCTTAGAAGCAAAAAATTATGCCAACATAGAATTAAAAAAGGTTTATGATTGGGCTAGAGACAATAAACTAAACCTCAATCAACAAAAATCAAAATCTCTTTTAATAACACAAAAGAAAAGAGAAGAGAAAAATATAAGCATCTTCTTAAATAACGAGGAAATAGGACAAGTTGCATCCCTTAACTATCTGGAAATAATATTCAACAGAAACTTTAACTTCGATCAACATATCCAATATGTTACAGAGAGAACCACAAAACTGATACATGCGCTATCTAAAGCAGCGAAACTTAACTGGAGTCTCACACACGAAGCCCTAAGAACTATGTACAGGGTGTACAATATTACCTTTATTGTCCTATGCAGCACCAGTTTGGATAAATGCATTAAATAGGAAATATAATTGTGTCAAGTACATTAGAGTACAAAGGCTAGCAAACATCAAAGTAGCTAAAGCTTTCCGAACAACATCCACGGAAGCACTCTATATAATAACAGAGAGATCGCTCAAGAGTATAAACAAACAAAACAGAACACAGAATGAGAAATAGACACAGCATTAAGTTACAAGAAATGGCCACAGCCGTCAGACATTCCAGAAATAAAAGAAGCAAATGAAAACCATAACAATGAAGTTTACAATGATGGAAGCAAAACAGATCAAGGGGTAGGTTCTGGAGTGGTGATTTACGAAAACAAAGAATTAACTAAACAAGTGCAGTATAAACTAAACAAAACTGCTCAAATAATCAAGCAGAACAACTTGCAAAGGCACTTCAAGAAATAGATAATATGGGAATAACAAAAATTGACTTGAAAACAGCAGCAATATATGCAGCCAGCAAAATTACACTACAATCATTACACAATACTAAAAATCATAACCAACTGATAGAAGCTTTAAGAGGAAAACTACAATTAACTAAAAAGAATGGATGATAAGAATAGGATGGGTAAAAGTCCTCATAAGAATAGAAGGAAATGAAGTTGCAGATAAACTTGCGAAACGAGCAACAGTAAATGATAACATAAAAAGCTACAACCGAATCTCAAAAAGTGCCACCAGGAAAAAAAACACGAGAAGAAACACTCAAACAATGGAAAACAGAATGGCAAAAGACAACAAAAGGATAGGAGACAAAACAATATTTTTCCACAGTAGCAAAACGATTAGAACGAAGACTTAATATCTCAATAAACCTCACTACCAGTTTAACAGGACATGGAAGGCTTAAAGCCTATTTATTACAAGAGATTCGACATAATTGATGATGCTACATGCACCTGCAACAGAGGAGACGAAACCACAGATCACATCCTGTATGACTGCATCAAATGGAAGGACCAAAGGGAAAAACTAAGGATGCAAATAAACAAGAAAGTAGGGAAGTGGCCAGTACATAAACCAGCACTTGTGTGACAATATCTAAGGGACTTTAGTAAATATGTCAACAAAATCAATCTAGAAAGTGCTGAATAACTAAATAAGTTAATAAATTCTAAAAGACTAAAGTGAATGCGTGAACACAATCTAAAAACACAATCATTTCAATACTTCAGTTAATATGAACAATCAATCAGAAAGCAAAGCAAACCAGAACATGTAATATTACAAATGTAATGGAACATGTGGATGAATAAAGAAAAAACACACACACCATATATTTAACAACAGGTAAACAACAAATTAATCATTGTAGTGTTGCACTACTTTTTTGATTGTTGCACTGTAAAGAGTGTGACTAACAGCTATCTCTATCAGTGCGAATGTGGGCTTCAGTGATGAACATTTAAAGTGATATAAAAATTGAATTAAACGTTGTTTCACAAATCCAGCATAAAGACAAATATATTTCTCTGTAGAAATCTTAAAATGTTTCCAAGCACAAGCATTACGTAAAATCCATTTTGGGCAAGGAAGTTACTAAAGTTTTCAGTAACCGAATAAATGTATGTGACCATTTACACTATATGTAAATGAGTAACACCACGTTTCTATCTTGCAGTTCATATACGAAAAAAGTGTGTTTATTTTTAATAAGCATTTCAAAGGTTGCGAAGTTGTTTGATAAATACCGTGCTAATTTTTAACTCCCCTGGAGCTACTACTGACATTATTGTAGCATGTTAACACGCTGAAGGTATTAACATTCGGCTCAGGGTGTTCTTGACGCCCTGGAGAGCACTGGCACACACTAATTTCATTTAAATTATCTCGCACACCCTCATGCAATCCAGTCTGGATCGATTGTACCTTTGTTATGAAACTACGCCCAGGTCACGCTCTACATTATGTTTACGAAGAAAAATACTTCACAAACGTTTCGTTCTACAAAAAGGCTTTAAAATGCTACTAAAACATAGATTTCATATCTCAAAATGCAATATTCCGTATATTTTAGTGAGGAAATCTTATCCTACCTGGAATCGCCACAAATGCTAAGTGTTTTATTAGTTTATTATTACGTATTTATTTGTGTTAAATAATAAACCACATATAGCGGCAAACGGTAAGAATAACTTCATACAACTTTAATAAGTGATATATAAAATAAATTATAGATTTAGTCCCTAGGTTACACTAAGATATTACTTAATGATGAGAATATGCAACTTTATAGGACTAAATTTAACACAATGACCGAAAAACTTACCTATGTTAATTCACTATACAAAATTTTAGTTCCCTTTCTACTTTAATCATATCAAGGGACAACTTCTGAACTCTTGCAAACATAACAACATTGAATTATTATTATAATAATTAATAATATTTATCTGTGTTATAATAATTTGTTGTTGATGTTTATTCTCCTGTTAGAATTTAAGACTTTCAAATGTTGTTGTGGTAGATGATACCAATAATTGTGTTCCCTGCATCTAATTTTTACCCAAATTAGCCACATCAAATTATCTTAAAAATAATATAAATAATTTATTGTACTATTCATTCATTAACGAAAGTATGATAATATTTGCGTAGAGTATATAATTATGGTATATAGTTAGTTTTCTTTATTTTTATAAAAATGCACATAATTTAGGATTTCCTAATGTATACAAAGGAATGTCAGAACTAGTGGAAACCTCACATATGTGAGTAATTCCTAAAGGCTGAAAACGGTGGTCAGATATTGCACAAGTCAGTTTGTTTATGTTATTTATCTTTAGCATATGGCTTGTAGAACTTTTTCTCAGCGAAATATTCCTAAATTGCTTAACTGGTTTGCTGTTTTCAATTGTTGCATCGCTTAGAAATGAGAGTCTATAATTGTATATCTTTTAAACATAACGAAAAATAACATAGCTCATCTACCACTACTAAGCACGTTTCCAGTTTTACTTATATGTATACAGTTTGCTGGATTTCACTGTCTGCACTGAGCAGGAATTCTGAGTGACTGAATAGTTAATATTCAGTCATGTAATATTTATCGTATGACATCATGATATTCAGTATAATATTCATATTAAAGATCGATGCGTATGCACTGCCCGGCTCGGTAGCGTAGATGATAGCATGTCTGCCTCACGTTCAAGAGCTCCCAAGTTTGAATCTCGGTCAGGGTGAGTTACCTGGATAATGTTTTTTCCGGGGGTTTCCCTTATCCTGATAGACGAATGTCGGGTAACTCTAGGCTCCATGGACCCCGGACGCATTGAGCATCATTTCACCCATTTCATTCATCGTCCGATATGACTAAATGTTGGAGGACGTTAATTACACACACACACACACACACACACACACACACACACACACACACACACACACACACACACACACACACACACACAAAATGCGTACGCAGTGTTGATAATCTTAGTTTATTCATACTGCACTTCTGAACTCACATATCTGGAAGTTATTTCCAGGATGTTATGATGTGGACTGTTGGAGACAGATGCTCCAGGCATTTGCTACACCCCATATATACTAGAAGTCTGCTTGATCGACGGGTCGTTCATCGCCCTCTCTAGGCAGCTCCAACAGTGTTAATCTTCCTAGGCCTGTGTCTGTCTGTTGCATCGCATAGCATAAGGTTTCCAACTCTTGTATACTCTAACCTACCAAAAAAGTTTATAGAGGAAGGGTAGATGACTCAGTGCACAAGTGTTGTATGCGACAGTAAGCTATCACTATGTATGTCGATTCCAAAAACATCATTCCCAGACACAAAGGATGCAGTAGTAATTTTATTCGAGTTTACAACACGCCTCTGAAGGAACAACCTATCACACACATCAGTTGAAAATTACATTGGCACACAAAATGGTAGACCTACACAGTGGGACCAATTGCATTCAAATCTGCAGTTAACACTTTTTTACAGCCATATCAAAAAAAAAAAAAACTAAGCATTAGGTAGATTGTTTTCACTTCTGTCACAAATTACGGCAGGTTTTTAGCTCATACAATAAATTTAATGGCGGATGCAATTATCTTATTTGTGTTAAAAATACCAGAACGAGCTCAAAACACTGTATGAAGCTGTAAAATGCGTGTAAATATTTTAGGTGGAGGTTGGAGGTTTGCAATTACTTATTCGAATAGGAAGCTTCACTATGAAGGTAGCGTTGGCTAAATGGTATTATACCGGTTACTTAAACACTCTGCCACCATAACTGGGTTAAATCGTGTTCAGTTCAGATATTTTATTACAGTTTATTTTACTTCTTGGGGCCTGTCATTTGATATTATAATACTAATAACAATTTTATAACATTATAGCTGTTTACAAAATTCAATAATAGCCAAGATTTCCACTCGCAGATAGCTATAGACGTATAGTTCGTAGTAGATATTTTATTATGTTCGGTATTGCAGCTTGAAAATTTCATTCAAGTTTAAAACATTCTGCGAAGTGAAACATAAGATTTAAGCATGAAACAAGAACTTCCAGATTTAATGGCATCGACATGCTCCTAAACAATGAAAGCCGACTACATAACATGGATTACAAGACCAGATACGGTGCATACTATAAGGGTCACAAATTCCAACATGATCCTAATAAAAGAAAGATACAGATAGCCAGTAGTTACCCTTGTAGCGCAAGGGCCTCTCTTACCTGCCAATCGGGTGAGCTCACGCAACTTATATGGTGAGCTAATTCCTGTGGATATCAGATCATCGGATTGTAATTCTTGTGTCTTTGGCTCACAAGAAAACCAATAGAAAAATAAATAAATTAGTAACTAAAATACAGACAATAAAGACTTGGAGTACGGAGAAGAGAAGAGAAGAGAAGAGGAGAGGAGAGGAGAGGAGAGGAGAGGAGGGGGAGAGGAGGGGATTTGTGATGTCAAACCTACTCTTTACATCATCCTAATCCAGCAGCTACCTAACCCAGTTGACCAGTTGTCACGTCTTCTATGTCGGTCTTTGAGAAAACATTCATTTAGCACTTCGATAGTATGAATATGCATGAAAAGACGTCGTTTATTTAAGCTTTTCGCAGCTTCTTGGTCCTTATTCAGCGCTGTAAGTATTAATGCTGGGTACGTACATTAACGAATAGAAGGGAATGCTGCAATAATTGTTTTGTGCTAAAAGGGTCAATGTTTTCACATTAGACTATAAATTGTGGATTGCATGGATAAGAATAAATAGGAGCAGATGACTCACCTGGTATGTGTCTGGATTTGATGGGATGGGATGGAGTGGGATGGAGTAGGGTGGGATGGGATGGGATGGGAGAGAGAGAGAGAGAGAGAGAGAGAGAGAGAGAGAGAGAGAGAGAGAGAGAGAGAGAGAGAGAGAGAGAGAGAGAGAGAGAGAGAGAGAGAGAGTTCCATAAATAATTGGACAAAGCAGAGTACCTAGTTTAGAAATTGAAAATCAACATTTGATATGCTATTTTATTGAAATTATTGTTAATCGATGATTTTATGGTTTCTTGTCAGAAAATAAATGTTATTTCACATAAAAGTTATATAATGCGCGCTTTTTTTAAGAACTAAAAAGTAATATGGCAGTTTTTGGCTCTCAAAGGTAATCGGACATAACTTGAGTGTGATACAAAATATGACATAGTACTTAGTTGGGGTCTTCCGCACGGCCTTCTCCAGTTTATCCCATACTGCTTCTATGGGATTAAGATCCGGGGACTAAGGGGGTGGATGCAGTACATGAGGACAGTTGTAAAGTAACTAAAGCTGCACAATGTGAGACGTATGCTTCGGATCATTATCCTGATAAAATGAGAAGCTGTCAAAAATACCCATCATTTCTGCACTTTGTTTTAAATTTTGCTGTAATAGTCTAAAATAGACTTCCTTGTTCATGTTCGTGTCTATGAACACCAGCTTTCCCACTCCCGTACAGAAAATGCAGCCGCATACCATTACACTCCCTCCGCCGTGTTTGACTGTACCTTGTAAACTGCTCTCTTCCATTCCGTGTTTGGTTTCCTCCAAACAACTACCCTGCCATCGGAACCAGCAAGGTTGTCTTTGCTTTCGTCACAAAAAAATAACTTGGTCCCACCAATCAGTTGTCTTATTAACAAAGTCTTTGGCAAATTTCAATCACTTCGTTTTATTCTTGCTGCAAATGTATGGGGTTTTTCTTGGCTACGCAGCTATTAAAATCGTGTTTTCGCATGGCCCTTTTGACCGTTTTAGGGCTGTCAATCTCAGTTCTTCCTGCATCTCAGCACAAATCACCGGAGCACTTAAACGCGGATTCCGTTTTACCTTCCGCATAATATAAGACTCCTGCCTATCGCTAAGAAGTTTTGGTCGCCCTGGCTTTGCTCGAGATTCAATTCTGTCTTCATCTTATACCGGTGAATTATGTCACTAACTGTATTTTTGATAATATACTCAATCTCTGTTATTTTCCGGGACGTTTTGTTCTTTTCATATTGATAGATCAGTCTCTGTTCAAAGGTACTCTGTTTAATTCTGGGCCCTATACTATGCTCTTAAGTTTATTGGATAATTTTTAAGAATAGGATAGAGGACATTGACAGACAAATTAAGTGCGGAAATCTGATAAGTAAGAAATCACTAAATGTACACCTGAAAATAAAGACAGAGTGGGGAAGGGAAACATATATAGACATATGTGATAGATATGAGAGGGAGGGTTTAGCTTGGTTAAGGACAGGAGCCATATTGAGAGGTGGTTCACCAAAGGAGTCATTCTATGTGGAAAGAAAATAAGTTTAGAACATTATGTATTGGAGTGTAAAGAAACCGAAAACTGGAGGAAATTAATATAAGATAAGAACTGGGATAATAAAGGGGCTTACGTAGTAACAATAAAAATGGTTACGTTGAAAAGAGAGAAAAGATTAAGGGAGGTGGGGAAGTTTGCTGACAAAGCCAAAGAGAAATGATTGAGAAGGGCGAGGAAATAGGAAATAGGAGGTATAGAAATGAATGACACAATCAGAACATTATGTCGAAGCCGTATAAGGGCTAGGATAGGGGTTAACGGCCAGGAAGCCAACTCCACTATCAGCCCGTAATATAAGAAGCTGACATATTTGTACCTAGATTAGAATTTTAAGCCTAGTAATTGAGATTGTAAGATATATAAGTACAAAATAAACCATTCATTCATTTATTTATTCATTCATTCATACTATGCTCTTACCTTCTTCTTGATGCACAATTGACGCACTTCTTCTACGATGTTGTTTGGTCTATTGACATACTTCACCTACTCGTTTGTATTGCATTTTATTTGAGCTGTCCGATTCCTTTTGTGTTTTAAACCCATGATTTAAACAAGGTTGAATGGGGAATCTCTTAGTTTAGTCACATTTACAATCTCTAAAATGGATATTCATAGCAAATGATCTTTGCTTAACAGCAAGGAGTACCTTGAGGTTGATAACATATAATCCATTATGCTTTTAGAGAACTCCATAGTGAAATGCATAGTCTGTCCGATTATTTATGGGAGTCAGTGTATATTGTGGCAACGTGCTGGCTACACAAAACATAATTGTTCTAGTTTGACATCTGGTGTTTCTATTAGAACGACTTTCATTACCTATCTACACTTACTGAAAGAGTGAATTAATGTGCTGCAGTACTTGAATAGTACATTGAATTTGATATTACTAAAATAAAGTTTACTGCACCTCAAAAACTACTCGAAGCCACTGAAAACATTTGGTAAACATGGTAAATTGTTTTAGCATTCTAGTGAGTGCTCTAAATGTTCTTCATCTACTGATTCAGAGTTTTGGCATTAAAGGAGCATAAGTTTTGTTGGTATGTGTCTGTGTGCATTCGCAAGCGCAAGCTCTTTTCACTTAGAATTGGATGTATTTTGCTTGAATTTCTTTTTCAGAAAGAGGGACTTTCAGCTGTTCCTTCTCAACCACTATCCAAGTCCAAGAGCAATTACACTGGACGGGATTTGAGAGCCCTGGAATTAGATTAAGCGGCGTAGCCACCCTCAAGCCTTTGTTGTGCTACTGTGGTGCCTAATGGATGGCTCGATCCAGTGCATAGTGCGCTTAATTAAATAAGAACCATGTCTTTAAAGGTCACCAACTGTAATTACAGTCAGTAACTTAGGTGAAGTTGCACACATATTTTGGCGAATAGTTAAAGTGACAAACATTCTTAAAGTCAGTTAGGAGACTGTCACCTGGGATCTACTGGCTAATCAGAAGAGGTTGCAAAACATGGACATTTTCGTTGCTGCAGTGAGCGAGAATTCTTTTTTCATTTCTTAGTATTAAAACTGAAACATATCCGTTATTTCTTATATGATATTTAGGTCGAGAACAATCCACCAATTGTATAGGAGCAGCTTGTTAACGGCGAGTCGCTACTTCTTTGTCAAGTAGCTCCTTGGATTTGTTTCCAAGTTGCTACGGTGCAGGGTTTTCCTATAATAAATATCTCAGAGTTAGAAAAATACCCTGTACCGAGAATTCGACTCGGATCAGTATGCCCCATAACAGCTGTGCTAATACACTGTCATTGTATTACTAGCACAACACAGAATTCTTAATTTTATAATCAGTCAGGAGCCATTTATAATGGATATTAAGCATCGACGTAAAGACATGTTAAAGCAAAAGGTTTAATGCATTAAGCTCTCACTCACAATGATAAATGGAAACAAACAGCAGCCAGTTGCCAGAAGATATGAAATGACTGAGTTTACATGGCGAAACAGCCTCGACCGTGCATATGATGATTTGCTGTTCAGTCATCAAAATTAATGGAGGCTACACTTACAGATATAGCACGCTATGAAAGTCTTATCCGTAACTACAGCTACTTTAACTCTGAGTTTTATAGATTTCCAGCGATTTATGTCCCATGATTTTCTCAAAAAGGCGGTCAATAAGCCAACATATAACCACAAGAACCTTTTGGGAGAAGGCAAAGTGATCACTTGATCACTCTCTGATTGGCTAGTTTCTTAGGTTTGAGTAGACATTGACATATAACCTGGAATTTGTAGGTTTGACAACTTCGGCCAAAGTGAGCACGTGTGTTAAGATAGGATGAAACTAACCTCCACGCAATCTTTTGCGTTTCTTTGTGAATGACATCTTATTGTAGATATTTGAGCTGCGACTTATAAGAAATTCTTGGCTAAATTTAAGGTTCCTTTCACTGTAGATACATCCAGAGTAGCAAACCTACTTTTCTTTTCTTTTTTTTTCTGAAGGCAATGCAAATCCAAGTACGATCTATAACTAAATAACTAGGCTTTAGTATGTCATCGCCAGAAATACTATCTCATAGGGTGATAACGTAGCACCTGTCCCCTAGGAACACTGAGACGACATATAACACGATATCAGAAAGAAATTGACACAACCACATAAATACAAATAAATGATAGATTTATTAATATAAATAAATGACGTATACCAGAATAGACATATGTCATAATGCTAGCATATACTCCGGAGACCGCCACAGTGACAAGGCCACTATACGAAGGTCAGTAAACACCCTTTGCAATCCCTGTAAACAAACAGCCCTACTCTATTGTCTGTTTTGCCCTCAAGACAAATTTGGCGCCTTCCAGTCGGAAACCAACCCATTGTTAAAATCCCATGCGTGCTTCTGCCAACAGGCTATAAGATTTTGACCGACGCGCAGAGCACATGCCTGCGCATAAACTTTTACACGCGGACCGTTAGAGAAAGCGTCTGTGATGTTTGGTCCGCAACTGGAAGTTCTGAACACTGATCTCAAGTGGGAATAGTTAAGAGCCAATAGAAAATTGATATTTGTTCATGTGATTTTACAAACTCCTAGAAATACCTAGAGTGGGGTTAATTCAAAGTAATGGCGGAAAGTTGGTTTTGCTAGTAGGAATACTTCGGTCCTGAGTTCTACGTGAGACGGACGCGTATTCGGCGCCGCCTAAGAAGTATAATTCCGCGCCATGCACAGAGACAATGTGCAATATTTAATGATCTCTCCAGTGACAGTTAGCACAAAGAGCAAACTATAGGGAAGACGATAAATATATCCAATTGGACTACACAGTGCTACTGCCTCCGTGCTTCACATCACAACATTGAGAGTGACGCTAAACACAGCAACCACACCGACGACGACTTTACGGTGGCGAGCAAAGGGGCCTAAGGACAATAATAAACTTCTGTCTACCATATTCGAGGTGTCATCATTCAACCCACAACCAGTCAGGACGCACCCACTCCTGAAGTACAGATGAGAGTTCTCATGCGGGAGCTACAAGACACCTCAAACCGGTTACAATCTTCCTTTCCTTAACCTCCGCAGGCCACCAATCCTTAACTGTGAGGCGTTGAGCACAAGGGAGAACCCAGCGTGGTTCGCTACTGGCCGGATCGCCTCAGCGACCAATTGTCCCGTATTTCCCGGGATTTCCCGTATTTGAGCCTATTTTTTCATAATCTTCCGCCTCCGTGTTACTCTGCTCATTGTGCGTTTTTCTCCCATTTTTAATTTGTTTGTACTTTTACGTATATATGTAAAAATAGTTTTCAAGAATTTAAATATTGCGTGCACGGTCAGAAAGCGTTGAAACGTTAGACAGCAGAAATTTCCGCTTATTGTCTGTCAATGAACGCAATGAATGCTTACTCAATGCCTTCACTTACTTTCTTCCAATCGTTCCATCCGGTATTTCTGCAATGAGAATACAGAAGTAGAAAAAAATATTCAGGCTTATACTAGTTTCTTTATGAATATTGTACATGCTTTTACTCAGAAATAAAAGTATTTGGAGAATTACGATCTTAGTTCTATGGAAACTCATGAATCTGAGCAGTTGCTAATTAGTAATTTTAGACAGGGAAAGGGAGATAGATTTTTTGGTAGTGGTTGCCATTGTCCTTAGTTAAAATTTGAATCAACTAATGAGAAAAATTTCATTGAATTCTGTGATAATTTATATTCTTACTTAGTTGTTAATTTAAAGTGTTTAATTCAACAAGATCTAAAATAGGAATTAACATTCCATGACATGCATGAAATTGTGGAATGTGTTAAGCTGGATTGTGTGAATGAAAATGAATTATATAAGGAATTTTGTAGATCTAATTATCCAATTAAATGTGCTGTTTCTTTAGAATGTATCGTTAGCTAGAAGTGGATAAAAGTTTTCACCAGTTTGAAATAAAATAATGTGAATTTTGAGAACTTAGGTAAGCTGGTAGCTTATGTTATGAGCAAACATCGGAGCCCGCACCCTTTAAAGAGATATGAAATTTAGGAGTCTCGCAGTATGTAACTGCTGACGTCAGTCCCGAGGACAACACGCAGGGATAGTCCGGTTCGCAAGGTATAGCTTTAGTTTAATTACAGCTACTGCTCGCCACGCAGGTAGATCTGCCTTTCAGGGAATGCAAGGTGTTGGACATATTGAGTTAATACCATTACTTTCACAACAATTATTGGACAATCTACATTTTATAAATCAAAAGTTTTAGGTATTATCAACAACTATTAAACAGGTTGAAGAATGTACTCTCGAGCTGTCTGAAAGCAGTCGAGGAGGTGTCTGTAAACATTAACAATATAGAGAATGCACCAACACCAAAAGAACAAAAAATTAATTGTCCAGTATTCTACACAAACGTACTGGATTTTCAGTGCTACGTAATAAAAGAAATAAACTAAGTCTCGAACAAACATATGGAAATCAATTGTACTACACATATGCACCATTAAGGTCATGTGACATAGAACGAACTTTCTTCCAATGTTTTTATATTGTTTCAGCGAGAGGCGCAGAAAATTCAAATACGACAATTTACGAATGAACATGGTTGTTCACTGTAATTCCCGCAACGAAAGCAATGAGAAGGATGGCATGTTGTAAGTAGCTTACACTTTGTATCCGTACCGGACTATACACACTCAGCACTTCGATATATTTGTTTACATGGACGTTTGTTGATGTCGCGCCCGACCTCTGTGGACGTATTATACATTGATTGTTAAGGTGTATGGGATCCGGTATTTGGTTATGCGTATACTAGGAGGTAATGCTCACATCGAGAGAGTATGTTCTATTATGAATAACAAGTGGACAGATGTAAGGAATAGAAGTAGTACAAACTAATCAAGTCTGAATGGCAAGTAGCTACAAATGTTCCCTCTTCATGGTATAAATTATTTTAGTTTGCTAAATCTGATATAGAACTACGCAAAATCTGTTGCAGAATATGTGTAGGTACTTTTAATGTGTCATTAAATAGTTATCGCTTACAAATTCTGCAATGACTTTTTTGTGAATATTTCCCATGCTCGTAATCTCTCTTGCTTTTTGTCAGGGATCTCCCTTATTTTCTTAAAAGAAAACCGGTCACCCTACTACCTCAGCAGGTGGCTAATAATTTCCCGGCTGAAGACAAAACCTGCAACCTCCATTCTGTATGTTCCTTTACAGCATTCACAGTGAGAAGGAAAACAATTGCAATACCTTTCTAGGAAACGTAACGTTATTTCTCTATACCACATCTATGTTGAACTCCGCTACGTTGGAAACGGATTATTTTATTGTGCTTCAAAAGAGAAATATGAGCGGCGTTCTCCTTCGCGTTTTTATTATCTTTTTTAGCTTCCACCTGTTTCCCCTGTTTTTTCTAAGGCTATCCATCCATTTGTTACCACTTTGTCATTCTTCTCCCTCTTTCTGCTCATAAAAAGCAATATCCAGGTCATTATCGTAACTCTACATTTATCTTCCTTCCATCTCTCGGGTTTGTTTTTATTTTCAGATTTATATTCCTCCCGCGTTTTGAATACCAACGCTAAACTCTGTCCTTAATAAATATCAAACTTAAAACGTAACGTAATCATATAAGTTTGGGCAAGTTGTTCACTCAGTGATGATTGTAACCTTCAAATTGAACTGAATACCACAAATGTAGCTTCTGCAACAATTTGGGTATACTTGATATTGTTAAGTAGTTCATTTATTGCTAACAAATATATACATTAGAATACTACGCCCTTAAAATAATAAATTTGCATTGCAACATAATGATATCCACAGCAATTCAGTAAATATGTTAGGATTACATTTGGACACCAGACTATCATGGGAAACACACATACTTTACCCTTGTAAAATGTTTGCTAGAATCTGGAATCTTCTAGGTAAACTAAAGAAATGTGTTAGTCGAGACATGTTAATAACATCTTAGTATGCCTTCTTTCATCCACATATACTGTATGGGGTAGGCTTTGGGGTAATTGTGCTACCTCGAAAAAATGCATTCATATGACAAAAGAAATCCCTCAGACTAATTCTAGGATTACGACAACGGGATACAGGTAAGCCTAGCTTTATGGACCATAAGATAATGACTTTACCGTCAATGTGTGTATACACCAATATCATACACGCTAAAGAAAATCAAAACTTATTTATAAATCGTTCCTCAGTACACAGTTATCACACTCGATGCAAACATAATTTAGATACACCCCACAACCGATTGAGCAAGACCATAAATAGCCTCTGTTATCAACAGTTAAAATTATTGGAAATAAAAGAACTACTACAAAACGTATTTGCTATAATATTAAAAAACTGGTTTAAACAAAAAGCAATGAATACTTAGAATGTAACATACATTCTGGTAAATTTATGTAAAACTATTGTAAATTATAGAGATAGGTAACTAATTGTTTACTTTTATTAATTCTATAGTAAAGTAATTAACTTACGATAGTTACTACCTTAAGCCATGCAAACAATCTGATTTCACCTAGAATTTTATATGCATTAAATTTTAGAAATTCTGTACTTGTAAATACATTGTAAATACTTTATATAACTGGCGAAACCTATTGCTTCATGTAAGCTTAATGGTGAATAAAGGATTATGATTATGATTAAAATCTGCTCTGCAGGAAGGAATTCTGCGAATAAACTTAAAGTAGAAAGTGCACATTTCAATAACTAAGTCATCAACTGATCTTACGTCTTAAAGTAAACAGGCTCTGCAGTAGGACTAATTACAAGTACAATAAGTTACGTGAAACTTATAGATATGATCTAAATCGACTGCCACTTATATTTAAATATCATAGAATGTAGATATTGAATTTTAATGTAACTCGCCGAGTGGGATGACTCAGACGGTTTCGTCTGTATCCCGTATTCGGGAGGCCCATAGCCGAGCTATCTCTCCCATGTGGTTTTACAGAGGTTTTCCCGGGTCGCCACACAAACGCTGGTTAGGTTAATAAGTTATATCCCCCAAATTTCCTATCCTTTATCATTTCACATCATCTCTCATCCGGTGGTCTGTTTCAGGCAAGAAACGTCGGCGGTGGTCTCGGCGCTGGCGTTACACCCTCCTTGGGTCGGGCGGCCTCTGTCTCCTCTCTCCTCATCCTTCCTCCCGGGATAACTCACTTGGGCTTACGTACAATAAACCACAAGTTTTGGTGCCGAATCTTCTCCATAGTAATCCCAATCCTAATTTTAATTCAACCTTTTATAGAGGAAATACCCTACATATTCTATCACAATATTGAATCAAAAGTGTTACTATGTTGTAGGCATCAGTTGTCGAACATTAACGTATCATTAAACAAGTGAAAATCACAGCGCTTAGATTTACATTTATGAGACAACTTTCGGAAATGTTTAACAATTTTATTGGATGTACATCAATAGAAGCTGTAGTGAAATTATGGATTTTGAATACTGGAATGAATTACAATAAGGAGTAGTGATGTATGCGCAATTAACCGTTTTCAGAGATGTTTAAATTGCTCTTTTTATCGTAATATTAACGATGTACGAAGGGGTGTCAAAAATATCCGGAATTAATTTTTTACATTTTAAAGTGCCCACGCGTGAGATAGGTGTTGGTAGTACCGGAAAGGTACAACCTTGAGTGACCAAATGGCACACATGGAGGTGCTTAGTTGGAGTGTAGTAGGACAAGTATGAGACCGCGTTTACTGATCCTACATGGATATCAAGTTGCAGCAGTGCGCATCAATTAGATTTTGCGTTCTTCTTGATAAAACTGCATCAGTAACCTTGCAAATGTTGCTACAAAGAGCAAGCAATGAGGAAAAATAAACGATTTCGGGAGGGTAGAAATGACTTTGAGGATGATTCACGTCCCGGAAGACCATCAACTTCGAAATCGGACATCAACGTCAACATAATTGATTTCACCTTGCTGGACGATCGTCGTTTATGGTTGACAAAGATTGCTGAGATTATAAATGTATCCTACGGATGAGATGAAAACATTGTACGACATGTTCTGAGGTATAGAAATGTTGCAGCAAAGTGGTTGCCTCGGTGATCAGTGTGAACAGAAAGCTCATTGTGTGAATGGCTTGTCAACAATGGAAAGAAAGGCCAGAACCACATTTTTGGACAGATTTATCATATGGGATAAATCCTAGTTTCATCATTTTGACTGAGACACAAAGCAGGAAAGTGCCCAACGGAGACATCCTTCAAGTCCATGACCCAAAAGGGCGAAACTTCAACCAAGTTTAGGAAAAGTGATGCATCTTGTATTTTTCTATAAGCAAGGCATTGTTTACGATCACGTGATGGATAAGCAACGTACTGGTACTGCGAGTTACTATGTTGAACTACTGAAAGGGTCATTAAGGAGGAAAATTGAAACAAAACGACCAAATCTTGCTCAAACGGGATGGATCCTTCATCAGAATAATTACCCAGCTCATCGTGCCATCAATACTTAGAAAACAATCACTGAATTAAGTGATACTACATCCACCCTTTTTTACCGGACCTAGTCTCGTGTGACTTCCTCTTATTTCCTGCAGTAAAAAAGGAGCTTCAGGACCATCATTTTCAGAGTGATCGAGAGCTAAACAGTACAATTTCGGGTGTGCTCAACAGACAATCATAAAGGGGGTTCAGGGAGTGTTTTGGACATTGGAATGAAAGATTTAATGAATATTGTCGCGAAACCATTATCTACGTTCGCGCGGCTTGTTTACACAAAGGAACTGATAGGCGGGCAGTGTGGAAACAAAGAGCCGGCAGATAAAGATATCACACAGATAAAGGTCTGCTGAAACAAACAGAGTTAAATGGAAATTTCTGGTGACTTCTTAACTGATAGAGATTATTGGTTTTCTGGTTTATTTTAGAATAGTCTAGAAATTATCAGTAATGTGTTTAAGAGAGCAACGACTCGCCAATAGTGGTCGTAAGCAGTAAAGAGCTGTGCAGTGTTATAGCGAGAGCTGATGTACACAGATCGCTGTGTGTTATTGCCGTCGACCTTGGTAGATTGTGGTGTGTATGTGATATAATGCGACTACTATAAGAATGGAACAGAGGTATTTCTACGCAAAAAAGAACATTTGGAATATCTATAGCTCGGAATTTTAATTCTACGAACCCACAAAGTCACAATATTGTGTCCCATGGAGAATACTTTGAAGGTGTGTAACAGAATTTGAATAAAGTTGAGCAGCATTTTCCAGTAAAAAGCAATTCCGGCTATGTTTTGACACAACTTCGTAATAGAAATGATGAATAAGCTTCTCCAGAGTATAATAAGATAACATTTTTTGAAGAATGGTTTATGGAATGAAGATAACTGCATATAATTTAAATATAGACATTTGTAGACAAAAATATATTTTTAGGGTTACATTATAGAGTACTATAGTACAGAAAGAACAACTTACATTACATTTGGCTTTTGCCGAAATATAATTTTCTAACCGTTTTTAGAATAACTAGTAACTTCACTTCTTAGCAAAAGGAACTATTTCAGAAATACAAGAGCTGTGTAGCGTTAGCCTCATTTTCAGCCTTAAAGGATCTGCGGTATTTGTTTCCGTCATAGTAGGTACCTTTATTTCCCTAATATCCACACTTCCTGAAGCTTGTGTGTGAGCTTGTATCTATGATGAGACACATAAGCTGTGCGACTTAACAGCACCTCCATTATACGTTCACTGGAAGCCTCACGGTTTTAGGGGCCGCTCGCTTAAGCTGATATTAACACACGGTGCACTAAGACTCACATTTACTACTTCATTCAACCTTTTAAGACGCTCTCTCATTCTGCTCAACTTTTGTGTATGCTTGGATTATAACGCTACTTGTCAGTTGTCTTCAGCCAAGAACTGTATGTGGTGTCTACATCAATACCGCAAGATGACTACTCGGATACAGTTCGCCTGGAGGAATGTAATAGTGTAGCAAACAACAACTAATTGCCCTCCAAGTACCTATTATTTAATTAAGTAGTTGTTTTGGGGGCATCAAACCAGTTATCCAGAGAAGTAAATAGCTAAACACAAATTAAAATGCAAATGTATTACACCGTTCTAATGGATGAAATTGGCATCTGTTATGACATTTTTGGAAAACTATCTTATATATTATTTTAAAGGTATAGTAATTTAGTAATCATCCAAATGTTATTTTTCTGTTCCTTGGTCGAATTGGAGACTACCACTTTATAACAACATATTTTAGAGGTGTTCCAGTTATATCACAAAATGCTAAAAATGAAAGGTGAAACACCTACAACTTGCGCCGCGAATATTTCCGAAATAAAATGTGCTATTGATATGCGGTTTTCACAGTGCTGTTTGTTTGCTAGAGTTTCGTAGGTTTAGCCTATAAATACATTTTTATAACACTTAGAAAGTGTAATTTTACAGAAAACATATCTTTATTAAATGGAACAAGGTCTAATTACATAATAAAATCAAAAGTACATAAAGTAGAATACTGTTGATGTTTTACGCAGGATTTTAGTGCCTGTAGTTCACGAGATATTTTATTTTGAAATTTTTACACACCGACATTTATACCTGCTGTGGTAGCGCAAACTAAAGAAAAATAAAAGGGAGTGCACTGCCTCTATGGATCCCGACAAGTAAAGAGAAATTTGAACTTCAAAGCTTGTGTTCAAAATGACCACCTGCAGTTTCAATATAAGCTTCCAGTCTCCTGTGGTAAGACTTTTGCACACGTTCTAGCACGTCAGCGGAAATTTCAGAGCAGGCAGCAGAAATACTTCGTTTCGTATCATCTTGTGTAGTTGTTATATCCTTGTAAACAGTGTCTTTCAGTTTTTTACCACAGAAAAACGTCTAACGTAATCAAATTCGGAGAACGGGTCTGCCATGTACAGGTCTCCTTCATCCAATTTATCGATTTGGAAACAATCCGTGAAGACCAGCTTTAGTAATTTGTGTACTATGAACTAGATTAACCATCATGCTGGAACCACAGGTTCCTTCTAGTCTGCAGAGGAGATACTTTTGCGAGTTTAGTACTCTTCTATGAAGGCCCTGTTGGTTTACTATTATACACCACACATTTAAACTCGATGAACGCTGATGTTCTATTTGACGAATTAAACGGGGATTGTCAAAAGACCAATAGTGCAATTTTCTGTGGTTTCCCTAGCCATGATTAGTAACTGCTGCTTCATCACTAAACAAAATACCTGATAAATCTGAAGTAACCTGTCTTAGTGTCAATGTATAAAAGTTAACACTATTCTCAAAATGGTTTTCGTGCAGCTCTTGATGGAGAGAGATGTGATTGGGATGGAACCTATGTCAATGGAGAATGCAAAGTACACTTGCCTGACTCATTCCACTTCCACGTGTAATTGTGCCTCAATTATCAACTCATAGAAACGCCTGGTTCGGTCTCTAGGAGATTACGACCTTACAAGACACCGTTTCAGGCTTTCCCAGGTACCCTGCATGGCATGCGGGCACCTGAAGTAACACTGGAGTTAATCCGAAAAACAGCTAAAACTGAAATGCAAATCATCCAATCAGCTGTTGGGCTTCAAAATTATCCCCCTATAAACCTACAAACACCAGGGTCTAAAATATGGTATTGTATACTGATAAAAATTAGGGGAGCAATCAAGCTACCTCTCAATTCTTCCTCATTCAATTAATCCCACCCTATCACCAAAATTTTCAACCCACAGTAAAACCCAAAACCTGGGTGGGCACGCAGCAAAAGCCTTCCGGCTATTAACAGCCTGCAAGTACCTTGTGTGTGTGCGATTGTGCGGAAAGTAATTTGCTGATCAACTGCCACAGCAGCCAAAACTTTAATTTCTCCTGCATCTCCAGTCATCTGTTGCTTTCTGTTATGTTTTATTGGTGTTACACTAGCACTTTCAAATAACTGGTTCAAGAGGCTGATGAACTAGTGTCGATATGTTTGACGTCTATTGGGATATATTTCCGTATACACCATACAAGAACGAACTCCATTCTTCCTACACTCTCCGTACACCATGGGCATATTGGTTTTTCTGCAAATCCCATATTCACTCACAACCTACTGCTTGAACTATCACTGATTAGAACGTCGCAATTCAAAAATGTAGGACGTAAATCTGGAGATTGGGGCGGTGTCTTCAAGGTGTGAGGAGTGTTGTACACGATCCAAAGCCTTACAATTTCAGCAGTATGCTTCGGATCATTATCCTACTTCAAGTAATAATGATGTCCTAATCTCAGCTTCTGTGCACACTTTCGGAGATTGTTTTCAAGAATCCTTTTGTATTCAAATTTTTCCCTGATCCCATCTATGAACATCAGTTCCCCAAAGCCAGTTAAGGCTATACAGCCACATACCATCACACAACTGCCACTATGTTTCACTGTAGTTATCATGTTCTTAGGTTCCCATTCTGTAATTGGCAGTCTCCACACTTTAAGACGTCCATCACTCTTGTAAAAACAGAAATTGCTCTCGTCCGACAAGAGAAACTTATCCCAGAATTCTGCTGTTTTCACCGCATACTGTTCAGCAGCTCATATGCAGTGACTCTTGGATTCTACTTCATCATTGTTAATATTTCCCTCCTGTCTCTGGTGGTGAGTTTAGAAGGAGCGCCATTTCTAGGTTTATTTACAACAGTATTTGTTGGTTTGAAGCGTTGAATTATGCAAAACACTGTAGTTTTGTTTCTGTTAATGGTTTTGGCAATTTCAGAAAGAGATTTGTTTTGTTTTTACATATTTATCACGATATTCTTCTCTGCCACCGTTGTCTCCTTACCCTTACGACCCATATTACTTGTGAGTTAACAATCAGCTGAATAACTTTGAGCACACTGTCTTGAGGCATAGCATAAACACAACTGCTATGTGGTAGAGTACGTCCAACCACCTTTCTCTCTGTTCGATTGGGTAAGTTCGAATACTTATGTCCTCCAATAAGAGGGACAATAGAATAAATACAGTACAGATTGTGTAATAAATACATGCAAAGTGATATTTTAAATATTGTTTCCGAGACACAAAAGGTTAATGTTTACATGTTTAACAATTCAACGCTGCCAAATAAATATTGCACTATTTAAAGTTCGTGCAATGTTACATGTTACATTATTCGAATGCTTCTGTCGGTCTCTGTACTTGCCAACCTACTGGTGATATCCATGCAGGCTGACCTAGCTACCTTGCTGCACTGCAGATAGTTGAAAACTATTTAGAAGTGTAAGGAAGGTGAAAGATCAGTGTTGTTGTACAGTAGTTCTTTGGCTAAATAACGTCAAAGAAGGCATTCTACAGTTCTTAAAACCGTTCTCTCTATCTACAAACCTTTTTTCATGTCCTAAACCTTATACATGTGATGGTTACTACTATCTCAACTGTTGTAAAACAGAAAAGCAAACTTGCCAATAAAAAGTGAAATTGCATAATTCGGGTGCAATAATTTCTGACTCACTATTGGGTAACAATGGATCACAAGAATTATATAACTGAAGTTAAATTAATACATATGTGCTTGGCGGTGTTGAACTACCTCTGGTGAACGAAACGTTGTTGCTGTTGTCAAAATAAGATATTGGGAATTTAATTAATTGTATGTGCTTATGAACCGTAACCACAGTTTTCCTATTATTCTTGTGGCTTTCATTTTATAATCAACTGCATCTGGTTTGATTCTGGTTCTCCAGGACTACTTATGAAAGGGGAAATGTTGAATGGCTGTTTTGTGGACTCTTTATTAGATGGTTAAAACATTTAAATAATTACTGAGGTTACTTAAAATAATTTATTAGTGACAGGAGATAATGACATCTCACTGAAATCCTTCTAATGTCAAATGAATTTCAAACGCGTCAGATTCAACTGCAAAAAGCAAAAGTAAAACTTATTTCTGCTGTTTGTAAGAAGTTTTGTGTATATCCGTTAAAGAAAAAAGGCCAACAGAGCATTTCTTCTTCCTTTCAGCTCGGTTGACAGTTTGATTTTCGCATTTCCAAAGCGTTACTTGGTTCCGCGCATGCGCAACACGACGTCTCCCATTCCCCTATACGACCATAAACAACGTTTTGTAGCCTCTATCACATGAATTATGTACCTTCAACCTCCAGCAAATTGCCAAAGTTATATTTGTTCCATGCCTTTGAATTATGAACATGCAGCACTTCAGCATGTCCAACTGCGTAGCTTGAAATTACTTATTCCCCAACAATGTTTCTCGCGCCTGTTGTAGAATATATGCCACATGAAATGAATATGCTTTACTAGCAGCAACGTTTTATTTAGGTAATTGAATAACAACCTCCAAAAAATATAATGACAAAATCAAATGCTTCTTTCTCTTCTGCACTGTACGGTACAGGCATGTATTTAGTATCAGAGAGATACCAGAGAGAAACTGGCTCCAAGCTAACGCTTTAGGGTCAATTTGGGAGATCCCGTTTTTTAATCCTGTCGACCACGTGTTTGGACTTTTTGAGGTTTTTTCCTAGTTATTATGAGAATACACGGATGGCTTATCATGTATCACGATTTTATTTGCATAATTTCGTTTTGCATTATTTTTCATTGCCATATTTTAGATGTGCGTTTAAGTATCGGGGTGCTGTGTATGCTTCATATTGTCCCTTCCTTCTAGCAGTGTTAGCATAATAAACCGGCAGCAGCTGCGCGGACTCCATCTCCGTTACATACTCTATAACTTGCACTTCCTCTTCGGTCCTCAAAATTAAAATGTCATCCACGTTAGTGCCTTAATATTTGAGATACTACTTCAATTTAGCAAGAGATTAACAATCGAACAAACAACAACAAAACTTTCTCTGAGAAATTCATATCAGTAATAACAGCTACAAATATTTAACTCACAAAAGCCCATATGATTCAGGTGTATCACCAGATGCTTTCATCCATCACTTCGGCATATAACGGACATCATGACTGAGAGAACATATCACCCCGAGTCACTCACGGTCGAAGAATGGGATCTGCCCAATCAGGAAATGGAAGAATGAGCAAAGAACTAGTGACGAGGGAAAAGTTCTGAGTGTTAAACCAGAAAACGGAAGAGTGAGCAAAGAACTAGTAACGAGGGGAAAGTTCCAGTATAGTGTTATAATAATGAAGCTGATAATACGAATTAAAGAGGAAAATGATGAAGGGAAAGTTAATGATGGTGCGGTTGACGGATGAAGATCAAGGGAAATTGGAGAATCCGGAGAAACCCCACGCAGTCACCGCTTTGTGTTTCCTAAATTGCACATGAGGTCACATGCGACCGATCCGTCAGATATTTATTGACAAAAATGCGTACTTTTATTACGACATCTGCATTTGCAGTTAAAATTTACGATTTAACAGGTAAACAAATATTTAGAATGGAGAACAGCTACTCCCATAACCGTCTGCGGTGCCGTATGTAGTAAAAGCGGACGTTAAACACTACATATTCATTCATTCATACTCCCATAAAATCCATTTCCTTTCATTCGTATAGAGATATTTTCAACACAAGTACAAATGGGGGGAAAAATTAGAATGACACGATTTTGGAGGAATTCTCGCATGGTATTCAATGCTTCCTTTACTTATATATCTAAGCAGGTGGTACTCCTACAGAACCGTAGTTTTCTGAAATCAGTACAATGTTTCCTTGAATACCTGGGCCAGAATGTACTGCTCTTCTTATGATTTTCACTTCAACATCTCTTATTACATGCATATCAGGTAAGTGATACTGCACATCTAGGGCGTCTCCGATTATAGTACCTTGTTGGGCATTGCCCTTCACCTTCTATGCTTCTTCTGCGTCATAACAATTTTGCACGTAATACTCGCTCCATCCTATGCTCATCTTAAAATGTCAAACTACATATCCATAACCTTTAACCTTGCTTGCTGAAATAAGTAATCCCGCGCAGAAACATATTTCCAAACTAGGGTCATTGCATCCTCCACCTCTCTTCACTAATAGGCGTCGTGAGTGGGGTGCTGTAAGGAAGGAACGTGGTCAGTGTTCCAGTCCCTTGCTCTCTAGACAACCATGGGTCACTACTTCTTAAACACGTAGCTGGTCAATTAGCCTCTCAGTGACCTGATGAGATCGAATGTACCTGTGATTAGGTTTCCCAGCGGGAGAAAATACCCATACCGGTATCAGGAATCGAACTCGAGCGATTCCTTGATAAGCAGCAGCGCTGCCACGACATGTATCCATCCTTGCTTACTATTAGAACTATTATACGTATAATCTTTACATTAATTCTTTCGGGAGTTGTCCAAAACATGAACAATAATTATAAACACGCTTCGGTGAGCCTAATTGATAAGGTAGAAAGAGTCTTCTTATAATATAGAAATCTACATTCAAGTTTGAGCATTAGTCTGCTAATATGAAGTCATTTAGTCGAACGGCATTAATACGAACTGAATACGACTTTTCTTGCAAATGAAGCCCGAAACCTGTGGCGCTTTGGCACGCTATTCGTATATTAGGTAGCGGCTTATTACATTAAAATCCAACCCATCATCTGCTCAGTATTTCATAAACATGTACATCCCTTACCCTGTAGCAAGGCTCGTACAATGTTGCCTTTTCTACTAATTTTTTCAATCATTTTGAAATTTTTTGCCAACCTAATTTTAGCAAAGTTGAAGAATCAAGAATGTATTGATTTATTATGAAAAACAGTTAATGCTTTACCTTATAATAAAATTGGAGTTATGTTTTACTTCGCAGAAGCTATATAGCCATGTATATTCTTTCATTGTACACCGGTTTATAATCAATATGCCAGTGCTTTTTCTCTGGAAGTGACTACAAAAGGAACTCCTAAAATCTGTTTTTCTTAACTCAAGTTTGTATTTGGATCCTGGTGTCCTTTAAATGCCAATACAAATTCGATATATAACGTATGCCATCAGTAGAGAAATATACTTCTTTAAAGATTCTTTATAGAGATGCAGCGGACCCCCAGTCAGAATTTACAGTTGAAAGCTGTATAAAAGTCAATTTACAATAGATATACGCTTCGCGCTGGCTTAAGTTTCTGATTCCAAAGGGCTCAGTTCATATCCGGGGTGGGCGCTAAATCTTTTCGGACTTGAAAGTTCTTAACACCTCTTTTTAGGAAGGGAAGTAAAGCTGATGGTCCCATACGTTCGATTTGGGGCACATAGAAAACTTGAAGCTTGATAAAATGTTATGTGAAAGGGAACTGATATCCAAATCAGTTAAAGAGTATAAATTGAGCTGAAATCTAAAGTAGTTAAAGAGCATAAATGAAAACTTTTACAACCTCCTCGTATAGCCATTTATGGGGTAAAATCCTCAAGAAATGACATGTTTTCTTGGACATTATGAACTGGAACTTTATCGCCATTCACTATATTAACATTTACTGCACAGTTATAGAACTGGCTTTCATTAAATCACAAGTATTAGTACTCTTTTTTTAAACATTTTTCGCTCCTTTTATGGAATGGAAAGATTTATGTTAATAAATGTTAAAATACTAATAATGTACCATTTAGAAGCTATTGGTAAAGCATGATTTGTAAACGTATGTTAATTCTGATTGTTCCGTTCTACTCCTGATATCTCTAAACTGAAACACGTACGTTCAGTTTTGAGTGTTACTGCAGAAGATTCAAATGTGTTGTACATAGGTTCTGTGAAAGAAATAATCAAGCAAGAAGCGATCAGATTCTGATCTTTTGCTTGTATAAGCGGTAGGAATTTTTAATCTACTAGCACATTCCATACCCTCAATAGCGCATATATGCGTGTTTTTATGTATGGGTGCCGATAACAAAAGGTACCTGCGGGAACCGCTGTGTAACTGATTGGTTCTTGCTGGCAGGCACATCAGAACGCCTTTCTTTTCGAAAAAAAAAAGTTAAAATGTAGTGATTAAATTATTTGTTTCCAATAATGTATCAGTTTGCTCAGTTTTCAAATATTCCTTTCATGTTTTAATTATATCCCAAAATTTTTCAGAGCCTTTTGTAAAATTTGAATGTGTCAGTTAAAGTCCTCTGTGATTTTAATTTGCCGCTGTAATATGATTGGAATGTCACATTCAGTGCATGAAAATGGCAGACAGAGAATGCACACTATTTATGATTCCTGTACTGTGTAGACATCGTCAACCATGATGAAACTTTTTAACATATAGGCATTCTTTAAACTTTAAATAATTAAATTGATTAATTACTTCACATCTGAGAGTTCTATGCACATGAAGAAAGCATATTGTTTATTCCTAGAAACATGCATAGAAGTTTTACGTTAACATTATTCTGCAGAATAATGCTATCATGATAGAAAATTTAAAATATGTATACAGAATATGGTATGAGCTTTTTAGTTTTGCCTCTCTATAAAGCTTTATTTTAACATGTTAAATAGAATGCATGTTACAGACGTGTGCAAATTATTAGACTCATTCATGGTTTTTTTTTTTTACTTTGCTTCAGATTAACATTCAAAATAATAGTTATTTACCGCCGTAACCTATTTCGATTTATTGTAATTCTTTTCCTTGCTATAATATGAAGCATATTCAGTGAAATTTCTCTCTTACTAATAGTTGGGTATTTTTCTTTTACTTATAGTAATATGGTAGTAGCTCTGAATTAAGAGCAGTCATTTTCTTCATATCTGTTTATCCAACTGTATGGTGATATTGCTTTCATTTGGTGAATATAGTAACCGAAAATTGTTAACATATTTCTTTACTGTGTTTTATGGCTAATATATCCTCAGTATTTATTATTAATTGATCTCAAGCCGGGTAACATCGTGTATCTTATCCTTAGCATTCACATTGATTCCAAAGTGAGGTTATGGGTAAAACTGCTGACTCATCCCCAAGGAAGTTAGCTGTAACTGAGAGTCTTTTGAAGGAAACTATTCACAACGTGAAATAGCCAAGAAATTGTGTATTTCACAAAAATCTGTTAGTCGCATTAATCAAGCTTTAACATTCGGTGCGACGTTGACCTCAAAAGGGATAGAAAATGTGGGAGGAAAATAAAGCTATCACCAAGGTTGCAAAGAAAATTTTGCAGGTGGCAAAAAATAAAAGAGCAACCAGCATTGACCTCAGTAATCAACTAAAGCGGTACGGTACAGAAATATCAGCCTCAGTAGTTCGCAGAAGATTGTGTGAAACAGGTTTAACAGCACGCAGGCTTCGTGAAAAGGCTAAACTGAAACCTGCAAAGGCAATAAAACGTTTAGGATGGGCCAAGGAGATGCAGAAACATCCAGTGGAATTTTGGAGAAAGATAAATGGTATGAAAATGTTATATAGCATAAAATTAAAATATGTACCAGCAAAGTTTTATGGAAATGAAATAAACAGCCTAAACTCTGTTTCTCTCATTGCTGGTTTTGTTATACTTTCTTCGAGCAATTTAAAAACTGTTTAATATTAATATAGGTTTTTATTGTTTTGGGTAATTTTCTCAGATGAAACCATGTTTGAAGTACGTGAAGATAGCAGCCAATATGTGAGAAGGACAGAATAAGAAGCTTTTCCCCTTCAGTGTGTCGATCAAAGAGTAAAGCAGCCAACATCAAAAATGGTCTGGAGCTGTATGTCTGTCCATGGACCTGGAAGATTATACATAGTTGTGGGATCTATGGAGCAGAAACAGTATAAAAGTGTATTAGAAACAAGACTATTTGCGCAAAGTAAAGAATGGTTTCCAAGTGGTGATTTTGTGTTCATGCCTGACAGTGCTCCCTGCCATAGAGCAAAATCTTTAACCCAGTTCCTTAAAGAAAACAATGTAAAAGTACTACCATGGTCGGGGAATAGCCATGATTTAAATCGAATAGAGAATCTGTGGGGTATTGTTAAACAGAGACTGAAAAAATTGAAAATAACAACAAAAGTTCAGCTTATTGAAGGCCTGATAAGCATTTGGCACAGAGATGAAGAAATAAAGGAATACGCTCCACCCTTGTAGAGAGCAAGCCTAAACGCATCAAAATAATAACAATGGCTAAAGGAATGCATACAAAATACAAAGAGTTGAAAAAAATTGTAACTATTTCTGTTAAATAAATAGAAAATAAACGGTATATGTTAAAACATTCACCATTGAGTCTAATAATTTGCATACGTCTGTATATTCACCCACGTTGTATTCCGAATACAGAATAATACATGTTATATAGTAAAGGGATGTATTTAACATAAGAGGTAATAATTGGATATCAATATTAATACATTACTGTATCTTCATTTTCAATGTATTTGCTAGAATAATGCATTACATAACATACACATCTGTTAATTAAAACATTTTAATATTTATGTGTAGAACACAAAATCAGATTTGTTTACCATAAACATAACATATTTTAATGCTATTTTAATACTTTGCTATTTAATTGCTATCATCATTATGTTTTAGAAAGGAGATATGCATATTAAGTGCAGCTGAAAACATCTTAAGTATACGCAGTCCTTTTGTTAAGAAAGTGCAGTTGAACTTAAATTAATTTTACTTAAATAGTTATTACAGTAATATTAATACAGATCCACAAAACTTAAACCAGCACCATGAATAACTTGGAACCTAATTTTAACTTACAGAGACTTAATGGTACGTCACGGACATGTGCTCAGACTATATTTGCAAGATGTGAAACAGAACTACAAATAATATCCTCTGAATAAATTAAATAGTAAGAATGGCGAACATGTATAAAAAGCAGACTTTATGGTAAAATATCCTAAATATTTAATAGAGCACTAAATAATAGTTATCGAATACGTATATGTTTATAGTTGTCTATGACAACATGTTCCACACACACACACACACACACACACACACACACACACACACACACACACACACACACACACACACACACACACACACACACACACACACAAAGGTGTATTTTATTCCTTATATGGCACAAAATTATGACGCAATGCTAGAAAGGAGCCTTCAATGCTTTATTGAGAGAGAAACATCTCATCTAGCAATAAACAATGAAATAGAAATATAACAAAATGAAATGAGATTCATAGTAAACGAAATGAAGAAATTAAACTGCAATTATGAAAATTGGATATAAATGAGAAAACAAAGGAATAGTAGAGCAGTGGATTAATCAAACAATCTTGTTGAGGTTTATGCAGTATGTGAGGGTCGGCTGTTAAGTCCCGGGCATCACATAGAGATGGCACCACTGGGCCAGTTTGACGGATAGCATTATATAGTTTAACTCCATAGTTATAGGTCAATCGCTTGTTTAGCTTTCAATGATAGTATTTTCAACAAGACAAATGTGTGGATTCCACGAAAATGGAGAACTTGGAAAAACGAGCAATGATTAAATACTTCCATTTGAAATGCTTAGTGCGTAAAGAAATCAAGGAAATGGACACTACATTGACAGACACTGGCCACACATATACAATGATTAAACGGTGGGTTGCAGAGTTTAGAGTAGTAGGACGTACCAGCAATAGTGATGAGGCTAGGTCTCTTCCACGCCCTGTGGAAGTCACAACCCCAGAGATCATTGAAAAAATTAATCATTTAATACTGGATGACTGCAGATTAAAGTATTTTTCAGATAGCAGAGGCAATATACATATCAACAGAACGTGCAGGTTATATTTTAAGTAATGTCTTGGGCTTTCTCAAGGTTCTTGCGGGATGGGTGTATTTGATGATGCCTGATCAAAAGTTGCAAAAAAAGAAACAATTTCTGTTGAGAATTTGGAGCTCTAACGTAAAAATCTCAGTGAATATGTGAGACGGTGTATTACCATGGATGCAATTTGGATACATCTCTACACACGAGAAGGTAAAGCACAGTCAAAATAGTGAATTGCGCCAGGTGAACCAGCTCCTTTCAAAGTCAATTTTCGCTCACTTTCTTCTCGGGCACCCAGCCAGGTGAAAAGATGATTAAATGTAAACGTTTCGGGAGTGTACATCTCTCCCATCATCAGGATATTTATAAAATGTTATAACCACAATGTTATATTAATAATTTATATGTTTGTGGTTATAACATTTTATAAATATCCTGATGATGGGAGATATCTAATCATTCTTACACCTGGCTGGCTGCCCGAGAAGAAAGTGAAATAATTATGTATTTGTATCTTATGTATATGGTAATGCTAAATAATAATTATCATAACCAAAAATTTGATAATGAAAAATAGGTCGCAGCTACGCCATGAAATGCCCATTGTTGTGTTTTTATAACCTTCAACTTCTGCTGTATTCAAAGGCACACTGGCAAGGCAGATAAGGCACAAAGAGCTCCGAACCAAAGCCTACGGACATCAAGGAAACGAAACTCACTAGAAATTGTTAGCTCAGCAGGAAATGATAAAAGAAGATTAGATTTCCGAGTCAGTGAACTGACAGTGGCTATCAAATCCCAGCACTTGAGGATATGCAGCATCACCCGAGGGTGAAACTGGGGCGCGTTGGACCCAAAGGATCCAATGTTTAATCCATAAAAGAAATCCGCATATTGACGTAAGGTTAGGCAGTAGTAACTGACACTGTGATATGTTACTTGGTAAATGTGAATAGACCGCTTTATAACTTCATACAGTAAGTTACCTAATCCGCTGATATGGTTCAGTGTGCTATAATTTACTACGGTTCCTGTATTTTTTCTCTCTCTGCCCACTGTCAGTATTGCTTTTGCTAAGAACTGTAAAATAGAAATAAAATAATAAATTTAATATATATTTGGCTGATTGGTAAAGCTAAAACAGAAAACAGGCTCTTTAAACCATAAGAAAGTATCATAGTGGGTAAAACTAAAGAGCTTTTTAAAGGTAATCGCTATAACTTAAATGGTTCTGTTATATTGATATTCTGCATTTCTGAACCAAATCTGTGCATATACCTCTCAGTATTCGTGTAAGTGTAGTGTAACTAAACTAATAGCACTATAAAATGAATTACAACATGTGCTATGGAATCTAAAGTACATAACGGTACACAATATTCCTTTTAAAGACATAGTAAAACCTCAGTGGATTCATCGATTAGACAGCTTACTTCTACCAAGAATCTAACACTGGCTAGTACTTCATTACTGCCCTTTAGAAGCTCAAAGCTTTATTGTTTTAACCTAAAATCAACCAGTGTTACTCAATATTTGTTTGTATATAGTAAACAATTGGTCTAACTGAAGAAATATTAATTTTATGCGCGGCTAATCAGCATTAGTCTTCAAAATTATGAGTTTACCTTTGCTCTATAGCATTTTATTTACATCTCAATACCATTTTAGACGTGTTCCTTAGTCTCGTTTT
Source organism: Mantis religiosa (assembly GCA_030765055.1). Lineage (NCBI taxonomy): Eukaryota > Metazoa > Arthropoda > Insecta > Mantodea > Mantidae > Mantis > Mantis religiosa. The sequence goes on from CM060953.1 coordinate 82,196,700, forward strand.
TATTATAGACGTTTTCCTTCATGCAGTGTTATGAACGCCTTTGTGCTGAATTAATATGCGCAAGATGATTCTTTGCGTGGGGACTAAGGTGCTAGGTTAGATAATAAAAGGCTCAGCTGTTCTTAAATTCAAAGTTTAAATAGTGTCTTTCTCTCTTATATTTATTCGTATTTGTTGTTGATCTAAAGAAGAAAAAAGTTGCCTCAAACATTATAGCTTTATTCCATATTTTTATGTCCCTGGGGACTTAATGTTGGTAGTTTCAGTGATTTGAGTCCTTTTGTTTTACAGAGAGAGTGCCAGAAGTGACTGAGGTATAAGATGGAGAAAATTGAGTCTCGTAGCGTGATCAAGTTCCTTCATTTGAAGGGCAAAACTGCCCGGAAAATCCATAGTGAGATGACGGCTGTTTATGGAAATGATTGCCCATTGTATGTCACTATTGTGAGGTGGAAAAGTAATTTTGAAACTGGTTACATGTGCCTGACAGATGAGCCAAGAGCTGGCAGACCGTCAGTGACAAACGATGCTGTCACAGTGAAGAAAGTAGAATGTATTGTCACACAGTTATCAGAAGGCACGACCAACTGGAGCTGGGTAGGGGACAGGAGGCATTCAGCCCACGCACACCCATTTATCTTGTAGCGCTAATATAGGGGATGGTTAGGATAGTATCACTAGGCACTGTACCGTCTCTTTCCCCTTCCCCTGACGTCTGGAACCATCGGGATGTTCCGAGTCGCGAAGCTTCCAGAAACAGCCATCTTCCTGTATAAGGGCCGCAGTAGACGACTCAGACAGTTCTTGGCGAGCAGCCGTAAAGTGCGCAGTGCTAGCGAACGGACTGGAAGACTGCGTACGTGTATCCGAGGAGTTTTTAGTCAGCTCTAGAGTGCAGTGTACGTAATTGTGAGTGTGGAGTGGACCTGTGACAGACGAACTTGGATTTTAATTATGTGCCCTTCGTAATTCTATGTAATCAGCAAGTGAACCAACTGTAATTCGGTGCAAATTAAGAACATTTTGAGTTTGTGCAACTGGACTTTCAATTTCTCGAACCCACAAAGTCACAGTATAATACTAGAAGACAGACCAGCAACCATCCAAGTGATCAGGAATAAGACACATCTTAGTTATGGTAGTGTGTATAAATAATTCACGACGAACTACACATGTGTAAGCAGTCAGCATGGTGGATTCCACGTTCGCTAATCACTTTCCAAAAGCAAACACGGCATGACCTTTCAACGCAGATGTTGATGCTGAAGGAACATGATGAAGATGACTTTCTGAACGTCTGGTAACCATGGCCGAATCCTGAATCTATCAGTATGATCCAGAGACAAAACCCATGAGCATGGAATAGAAACATGCCAATTCCCCCCTCCCAAAAAATGCAAAGGTGCAAAAGACAGCTGGGAAGGCCATGCTTTCAGTTTTCTGGAACTATACTGAAATCCTTACAGATTATCTTGCCAAGGGTCAAACCAACACAAGCAGATACTTCTGCTATCTTCTGGACAAGTTACGAGCAGCTCTAATTAAGAAACGGCGCGGTATGCTCCACAAAGATGTTCGTCGCCTGGTTGACAATGCACCAGCTCACTCATCTCAAGTTGCAGTTGACAAAACAAGGGAATGTGGCCTTGAGACCTTACAGCAACCGCCTTACTCGCCCGATCTCGTACCAAGTGGCTTTTCCTTGTTCTCGGAAATGAAGAATCCGTTGCGTGGTTACCTATTTAAAAACACAAATTAGGTCATTAGTGAAGTGGAAAAGTAGTTTAAAGCGAATTCTGCAGACTTCTGCAATCAATATATTCAAAAAGTTAAGAAACGGCAGAAAAAATGTGTAAATCCGGGTAGTGACGACGTAGAGAAGGACTAACAAGTACATATCAACACAAACTCTCTATCACATTTTTTAAAGGGTGATAATTAAAACTTTACGACCTCCCTCGTATTCCACGGTAAAGTCGGAAAATTTAAGGGATCGCTTCTACAGGAAACAAGCTTGACGACGAATTTCTAGACCTCAGGTTAGAATTGATTCCAGTTTATATTGATGAAGCTTGAACTTTGTTTTGTCTATTTGAAGCCTGCCAAAAAAGAAAATAATTTCGTATTTCATAAATTTGTTTTATGGGATGATAATGTTTAGTAAAAAACTTCTACTGTATATAGCATGTAAGTATAATTACAATATTTGAAAACCTTTTCACAAAAATAGTGCTCCTTCCTCTAAACGTAGTTTTGCAGCGCTTGCGAGCAGCTGTAACATGCCATAATTTGATAACCCTTATATCTCTTAGTGTGGATTTACGTGTCTTTATTTTCTGAGATCTGATTTACATTCATTTAATTTTTATCTAAAAGTCGTTGCATTGCTCTTTTATGGGTAATTAAATTTATGTTTTAGATTAATCCAGAAAGTAACGTTAGGTAGATAATTGAAAAGATAATGTAATTTATTTTATAAAAAACCAAAGCTATATGAAAACCAAAAGTTTATTTCTTGTTGCTTATGGTGCTGTGAATTACACTTTTCCATTAATTTTGAATATGAATTTGTATCTTATCTTAAATGCTCTGAGTTCATCTGCGCTGCTAACAGTTTCCAGTTTCTCCCCAATGCCTATTATAACCTATCTGCTTTCTGAAATCTTATACACAAATAAAACCACATTGACGAACACGAACATTAAAATAACAATGGGTCGACTCACCGAATGCGTGTTTAAGAGGTACAGTATTTCTAGGATTGTGAGGGGAGGTTAACTAATAACTGCAGAAAATACAAAATAGCTCCAAGAATTAAGGGTTTGAACAAAAGAACATTGAACCCTTCGTAGCAGCAGCCGATATTATTTGTTCCATCTATGTTTCTTGCTTATTTGATTTGTCGCACTATCGGTTGGGTTATTCCAGGTTTTGGTTAGTGGGCGTTTAAGTGTATGCAAAGAGCTAAAAAGAAAGCATGCTATCACATAGTGCATATATAACTTGTAAGAAAAGTTAATACGTAATAATTTCTGATGTTTAGAAAGGTTTTCAAACACCCGTATGAAGAATTACAGCATTGTTACGTGCATAACTGGTTACGCCTGCATTCTTTCTTGAGATATACGAGGGCTGATCAACAGACTGAGACTGACTTTTTTCACAGATGATTATTACTGCAATTCAATGTTTACATTAAAAGTAGTCCCCTCCTACTTCAATGCAATTTTCATAGCGTCTCTGTCTGTCCTTGAATACGTGTTGCAGACCATTCTGTGTCAGGTCCTTAAGAATCGCTTCACTTTTCTTCGGTACTACTTCAGAGTTTTCAAATCGAATACCCCTAAACTTTTCCTTTATTTATTGGAATAAAAAAAGTTACAGGATGCAAGATCGGGGCTGTGGTACACAGGTATTGTTGAATCGAGCCAGAAACTACATGACTAGATTTGCGACGTGAGGCCATGCATTGTCATGATGAAGTCGCCACCCAGTCCGAGAAAGCTCTGGTGGTTTCTTTGCAATGTGCTTCCTCAATGAAGCCAATACTGACGTGCAGCATGCTGCTGTAACCGTAGTGTGAGAGGGAACTGCATGTTGGTAAATCATTTCAATTACAGTTAAAAATTGTGATCTCCATCACTTTTCCTGCACATGCAACAGCTTTAGCCTTTTTGGTGTTGGAGAACCTCGCGATTTCCCCACTATGCTGGCTTGTTCACCATCAAGAGCATAATGACGCTGCCATGACTCATCATGTGTGATAATCGATTTAAACAATGCATCCCCTCCATCAGCAAAGAGACGAAGCATCTCCCGGCTTGTCTCCATTCGCACAGCCTTTTGTTCGGGAGTCAACAGACGTGGCATCTAACGAGCACAAACTCGGGTCATATGCAGATGGTCGTGCATAATTTTAAACACACTGCCATATGAATTTCTCAACTGCTTAACACTGACAAGTTGAAGTCTTTGAAACACCTAAACACTGTTGCACGAGGTAGTGCATCTTCACTGTACGCTTGCTCCAGCTTTTCATAAGTTTCGGTGGCGTATGGTTTAAACGAAAACAGAATTTGATTGCGCTCTACTGCTTCTCTTGCGTCACTCTCACTATCTGGTATTCGAAATGCACGTAGGGTCTACAAAATAGAGCACTACCAATCTACCAATACGAGAGTGCTGCTGCCTGCCGACGTTATACATAAAAACTCGCTCTTTTCAAATATTTATGTCACAGATACGAAACTATCACGGAATCTACAGAGAAAAATCAGTCTGTCTTTCTTGATAAACCCTCGTACTTGTAAAGTACTGAAAAGATAAAGTTTCGCACGTATTACCTCTTGCTGTAATTTGCAGGCTGCCTTTCTTATACCTGGTTCCCTTTAGTTAAGGTTACACAGCGGTGAAATTATTAAACTACAAAGATATTAACAAAATTTTATGAAATTTATACTAATTTACTTAGTTTTCATTGGAATATATTTATTTCTTTTGAAGCTATTAAATTTTTAATCAAATATTTTAATGGTAAACAAAAATGTATAATACTGGAAAAGAAAACAAATACTCTGATATAAATTCTCCGTTTGGACTATCAAGTGTTTAAGAAATATTTGGGAAACAGATCATTTTAATTTAGTTGTCAGTTTTTTGCTAAGCCATGTACATTTGAGTGAGATCGGTGTTCATCCCTGGCTATGTACCTGTCATACTCATTTTACAGTAGATCCTTATTTCTAATCAATTGATTATAACAATGCATGTTCGTTATTAGTTCTGTTCACTGTCCATAACTTTGACCAAGAATTGGCCGATCTTCTTACTATCTTTAACAAAACACTTCAGCTATAGCTATATTCCTATATAATTAAAGCATTTCTTATTAATAAACTTTTTCCTCTAAATTTCTGTCCCTTTACACTGAAGAAATATAACTCCTAAGTTTTCATTTCCCCCATATATGGGACAGTAATTTTGTGCAATACACTTCCTCATACATTTTAGTCGCCATATTCCTGCTGTCACCCATGCAATACCTTCTCTTTGTTCTTTATGCGTCACGTCTATATACTCTACTCTTCCCCAAGCCCCCTTCATTGGTATATATAAAACTACAGACATCTTCTCAGCTATTTCACTAAATATTTTCTGTACTTCTATGACCTCGAATCTTTTTCTTGCAGATTTCCAGAAATTTTTTACATCCCTTTCTCTTGTTCTCTACATTTGCCGTAGTACACAGCTCTCTAGGTTATTCTAAGCCATTCTACCCATTCCTTGTTCTTCTAACGGTTTCTTGATAAATTAAATATTGTCTTAACTAATTTCTTTCTTCCACATCCAATATACTGTACATAGTTTCTATGCCCTTTCCATAATCTTCCCTGTACTGGCAACTCTACCCATCTCTATTTGTGCTACCTGCCTAACAATTGCATTTTGTAACCCAAGCATTTCTTTACAGCTTCTCCTATGTACCTCATATATAACCTTCCGTCCTTCTTCTGATCCCCATACTTCTATCCCATATAACATGTTTGCGTCTACCAATAAATTTTACTTATTATTTGATATTTATATCTGGTACTTTGTATTTGCAGCTTCTGATAGCTTACAAAGCTCCTATTCCTTTAGTTAAGGCAAATTTATTTTGTTTCTCCCAATTCCTTCTGCTGTCTATTTTAATTCCTAAATAAATGCAAACTCTAGCTACCCTACAGTCCTTTTTGTTTTTATTCATCTATTTTTCATATTTGCTTAGTTTCTCTCCTTTTTTATACACTGTGATCTTTGTTTTATCCTGGTTTCTTTTAAAGTCCATTCTTTACAGTAAGCATATACTGCTTCCAATGAATGTTTAAATCTGTTCGCCGTAATTGCACCTACAACAAGGTCATCTGCAAAAAGTAATCATAGGATCGGTATATTACTAATTATTGGCACAAGGCTATTATATCTCCCAATTTTCTTTAATACATCATCAATGTATAAGTTGAATAGGACCGGACTTAACTTACACCCTTGCCTAAGCTTTCTCTTTTGATTCCTCTTGTTAAAAACCAATGCTCCACTCTGATACAAAACGCATTCTCCTTATACAACGGGCCCAAATGACCTTGTTGTCGTCGGGCCCTAAAACACCACACACTCACTCACTCCTTATACAATGTTCTAATAATATCTACCATTTGTTTACTCACCCCTTGTGCCGGCTGGTACAGGTCGCGCTCTTCATACATACTAGTTAAACTGGTATATGCTGGTTTTGGCCTACAACACTTACAGGCGTAACAGAGGACCAGGTTACGGGAACGGCAGACAATGAACTGACTCGCAGTTGCTCCATTTAATAATTCAAATTTTAATTGAATACAGTAAACTTTTACAGATAACAAAATATTCAACAATAAGTGTTCCCTTAAAGCAACACAGGAAAACCAAAAGCATCACAATCATTAACAGAGCTACTCCTGAAAACACGAACAATTTTGTTGAAACCAGAATTTAACCAATTTAGCTAGGACTCCGGAAACCCATTTAACTTTAACAGAAACGCAAGCAAGCATTCACGCCAATAAGGCCAGAAATTGAAAGAAAAAAACACTATAGCTTCTGGTCTCGGAACTGACAGAATTTAGCCCGTTTAAAACCAAACAAAGCTCTCAAAAAGATGATCAAAAAGTCCACTAAGACAAAAATTATCAAAGCCAGCAGGCAAGACTGGAGCACTTACCCTAGAGCTTAACTCGCCCGACGCCAGACACGGACTGTCTTCCCGACTCGAAGCAGTGCCGTTAGGAAAACATTTGGAAACCCGCAGTGCTCAAAGAGCGAAGCGGCGGGAATCCGAAGCAATTCCACGCGCAAACAGCTTCGAATCGGGAAGACAAGGAAATGAGTGCCGAAAAAATGGCACACACTTTGCTCGACAATTTATGCCACAATAACTGGAGCTCAGTCCTAACATGAGCTTTCTTGAGATCAACAAAGGCCATATATAGCTTTCTTCTCTCATCCTTAAAATATTTATCTACCAATGTTTTATATTCCTTTACTTTAATTGTGTTAAATAAGTCTCCAAGTAGCTTAACTTTATTTATTTCAGTACACCATTTCTTAAGAAGTTCTTTTGGGGTTCCTTTTATTCCAGTTGCTTTATTCCTCTTCATTAATCTAATCTGTTGCAAAATTCCTTCAGACCTTAATTCATCATCCAGTTATACACAGTTATTGCCTATTTCCCCAATTCCTTTCTCTTTTTGTAGCTCTTTAATAAACTCATAGGAACAATAATTTTAACAATGTTTGATAGTGTGTTAATTAGATATTATAACTATTACTTCTCCAAAAATATAGTAGTAATAATAACTCCAAAAGTTTTATACATATAGTTTTGTTTACATTCCGTGGACAGCAGAAAAGAAGTAAAAACTGAAAACGACCAGAACAACCCTGAAACTCCAAATAGTTTTGTGATTTGCAGTCTATGTTCAGGCACCCTTCACAAATATGTATAGTTATTTGTAATCATTATTATGTGTGAACATCATAGAAGCATATGACACTAAATGGCTCACATGTACCAAAATACTTATAAGCAAAATCGAACTATCGTAGGAGTTCTTTCAATTTTCATCTATGTGTGCTAAAGTCTTTTGTGTTGAAGACTCATCAACATTTTAAATGTTGCTTGAGCTGTCTACTGGTAGTCACTGTAAAACTGTATCAATTAGCCTTACTCAGCCTGGTGAGGAGCAAATCAAGTTAATAGTTAATGCACATCTGCTGCCCGAAAGCAGAGTTGCTGCAGTTGTGTAACTTTTACATGTATCGCAGTAATTGTGTTTTCGCTAGCAGAATTAGAGCTATTTTCAACAAATCCTTCTCCTCTGTATTTTATTAACTTCTATTGGCGCCCTTTTTTCAACTACCTCCCTCTCACCAACCCACTTTCATTCCTACCGATAACCGTTTGCTTCTTTGCTTTCCAAATCAATTTTCTCTGGTCAGCGTTTCATTCAATTACCCACCTCTGCAGATACACAATCTGAACTTGATGTCTAAGCGATATCTCAAAATATTGTGTGCAGCGCTATACATGGGCTGTTTCTTTCCTTTTCTAACATTGAGTTACGTCGTTCCTAATGGGTTAAATTCTTATCGAATCTGCACATAAAATACAGCAAGATGTAAAAATACTGTCCTAATTATTTACCCTCTTACCTTTGATTATTAAGGACTTTTTGTTATGTTGTATCATCTATCAGGTCCACAAGGGTAGTAAACGTTTGAAAAGTAACATCATAACAATTTACTTTAATTCTAATATACAATAACACATTATGATAAAATATCGTTCAGTCGTTAAAGAAATTCTTTCAAATAAAGGAATTACATTGTAACTAGCAGATCCCATGGCTCAGCTCGCGTTATTACTTCATCTACAGAGATCCTCTGCATCTCTCTCCTCTTTAATAAAAATCTCTTATCCATGCCGATACAGATGTTAACTTTCAAGTGCCATAGCGATGTTGGGTTTATTCATTTATGCTTCATATTGATGTATTTAAAAAGATTAATTATGTTTTGAATTGCTATGAGTTACAGGTGGCCATGACTGTATAGAGTAGGTCACAAACAGTTAAAGATGAATGTTCAATCTAAATACAAAGTAAATATGATAAATTAAATAGAAGGATAACGTTGTAAAATAATATTGTTTTAGAACATTATATTTGGAAAATCAGAAAATTATGTAATTCAAAATTAATGTATTGTCCACAGGGAAAGGTGATGTAGACTAGAATATTTAGTTACCATGGTGATAAGGGAAAAATTAATAAATGAAAAGGAGAAGTTTGCGCCTTTGGCGACGTGACCACAAAGGGAACACACGCGTGTGTGACGCGCGTGCAGAATATTGCATGTTAATGCAAAAGGCAGATTACAAAACTGAGATTTAAAACAGTTATAATTATTTATCAACGTGAGTAGAAGCTTGGATATAGTGGAAGTAATATTTATGCAGACTACTGTCTTTTGCGTCGTTAGAGAATTTGAACTGCGTTCGAATTATTACTCAACGTAGGAAAAGCATGATTTTAAATTGTGTGAACATATTGCTTAAAAATTTAATTTTATTTAAATTGATATTTGAGTTTAAATTAAAGAAAAACTTTCAACACCTTTATTTCTATTTCCCTAACATTGAGTTCCATATTCCAAGTATCCGATACCACAACCAAGATCTCATGCAAACCGGAGCTACAAATAACGCCAGGACGTGGTGCATCATAACATCTGCACCATCGCAACATCACCAATAGAGTATGGGTACAAATGATGCAGTGTCGTGGTCAACCACCATTACACCGTCATCACCATCATGAAACCGCCGCAATACTAACTATTCTTGTTTCTTTCCTTCCCTAAATCACAATTTCACTCTGTTCTACACCTCCTCCTTTCCCCCATTATCTGAACACCGCGCATCTTATGCGATTATCTAAAAACCGGTAGTAAAAGTTTTGCTTCACCTCTCATAATAATTTAAACACAGGGCAAAGTCTTAATAAGATATCTGTGCCGTTTCCATATGCTGCAACGGGAATGAGATGTTACCGCTCCAAGTTTAAACTGATTACCATACACATAATGAACTAGTAAAATAAAGAGTAAAAATCTAATGACGACAATAGATAGGAATAAATATACGTTAAAAATATTAAGCTTTAAGTCGTGTATGTGGGAATTCATAGACACTTTGGGTTTATGAATTTCTTCCCATTGGATTCTGCCCTTCTTTGGTCATAATAATCAAGACACCATTTGTTTGTAAGCGGCATCTAAACTATGATATATATACATATATCATGTTTTACAGCAATATTTTCCACTTTTTCCACTACAGAAAAAAAAACATTTAAATGCCACTTATTACTTACGCTAACCCGGGGGAGGACAGGTACTGGCTGCCCTAATGGAAGGAAACAGTGATGTGTTGGGGTTCCGACAGCGTAGGAAAGACAGGAAACGTGTCGGGTAAACTTACATCTTGGGTGTTGTAATATAAATGTTGACTATCTTTAATTACACAATTGGTCACAGTTTATAAACAATTAAATTTTGACCCTTTGCTATGAGAAAATATATAAGACTTCAACTCGTAGTTTATCTGAAGCTCAGACATGTCATAAAGTATATAAAATAAAACATAAAGTAACTTTCTCTGGAAATTAGAGGAGACCCACTCAGAAAAAAATTACGTGGACATTTTCCGACACCTTCTCTTTCGTTTTTCTTTAACTAGTTTATCAATGTCAGAACGTAATGTCTGGTAAATTTGTAATCCAACACTGCATGTTAGATTGTGAGCCGACAAGGTACTTCGGGATTTGGACTTAGCTAATTTCACAACAGAGAAAAAAGTTGTTCGCACACATATCGAGCCAAACATACACAATGTCCGTGCGGCAAGTGAATACAACCTCGGAAATATGGTTTGAGGGACATTCTTGTAAAACTCAGCCATGTCCTTCTTGTGTGTATATCTTTACTTCAATAAATCGTCACAATGTAAATTTAACAGTTCCATTTGGTACGTGGCAGCTACATTGTTGTCATCGAGTGCGCTACATCTGACTGAACCAACAGATTCTGTAATCACAACGCCATTTATATAGGCAGCTTGGTATTACACGGCTCTTGCCTGACGTCACACACTACAGGCCTCGCTCCCGGTTGAAATGCGTCACAACTCTCGAAGCTGTCATCCTCTGCACTAACCCGTTATACGCGACAGAATTACTCAGAAACAAGACCTACTAGAAAATGGCCAACTGCAGGCTTACTGTACAGAAGTGTAACTTACAATTACAGTTAATTGAAATATAGGATTTCCGAGAATGAGTGTTTAGCTTTTACGATTTAACTATGATCTAAGTATTATTGTAAATGATTACAAGAGCTTTTTAATCTAGTTAGTTTACGTTCACATGCCCCTGATGTGATTGTTTACATAGTCATAAGAAGCCCATTGTTGCAAAATCTGATATTTTGCACAACATATCATTACATAAACAGACAGATGATACGTGTAGTACATCTCCAGATTGTTTTATTTTGTAAAAATGTTGTTTGAAAATTCTCTAGATATATAATAGAAGGGTCACTTGATTTCTTCACTCTTGTTTCCATATTTATTATTATTTGTGATTTATTTGTGATTTGTATGTGTCTTGTGATTAGTGGGACATAAATCCATGATTGTTTTACAACAGCAGTTTTCACTTCAGTGCAAAAAGGATCCTCCAAATCAGAACAATCAGTTGATGACACAAGCAGCTTAGGGAGACCGGCAGTGTACAAAACAGAAAATCTTAACAATAACCCTAAACGTCAGAAGAAGAGGTCGAAAGGAACCGACAGTCTTATATTTGAAGTCCTAAGAACTCCGCTAAATACCGTTACTTACAGTTAGTTCTTCGGAAGACAACAGTGTATGACGTTATGAAAAGGTTTGAAAATTCATAGCTATAAAATAGAAAAACGGTTAAGAAAGCTATAAAAACAGTTAAGAGGGTAATCCATGTGCTCCTTTGTTGTATAGAAGGAAACATTTTTTTCCAGTTGCAGATACCATATTTGCAACCATTTCGTTGGGCTGTGAGATCTTCCTATGGGTTGGTTGTAATTACCTCCCACATCAATATTAGATCATCATTAATGGTAATGCCCAATCTTTCTTGCTAAACCTGAAGGCTCACGTTAAATGGTGAATTATTACGTGTCCGGTTATCGGTTATCTGTTTACAGTAAACGTACGCAGAACAGCATTCACGTAACACTAACGTTTACGGTAATTGCCAAGAATAAGAGCAAAAGCTCCCTAATTTTGATTAAGCAGCCAATGACCGTTCGTAATTATGTGTTTCTAAGTACCTCGTAAGCGGCTCATTTATGCACCTGAACTGCTTGGTCAAACATGCTTCATATTTAAAATTTAATAAGCCGAGAAACGGACTTCCATACATATCATTTTGAAACGTTATCAACAATAATAACGAGTGAGTGGGGTGAATATGTCAGTGAGGTTTGAGGGCCCATGGACAAGTAGGCCATTTGGGCCCATTCCACGAGGCTACCAATAATCTACAGAAGCTAGTTATCAGTACCTAACATTGAAACTTTACAACTTCAAAGCTAATCCACAGTCTCCAAAATATTTACCCATTTATAGAACATACTACTTTGTTCCAACAATAAAATAGCTGATGGCTACGATTGCTCCTTCTATTTCGTCAAAAATATGAGTCAAAGGGAAAGTAATCAATGCAGTCTCGTGTTACTATCATCGGGGAAAACAGACATTAGTAACATACATCCAAGAAAAACAAAATGATTCTTCCTGCCTATAAATCTTATTATTTACATGTGATTCTTGTTTCTCCCAGAATTGAGTTATAATTTGGTTAAGATATCTCAATGAACGTTCTTCCAAACAATCAAATTTTAGTATAAAGAGTAATTCGTGGACATTGATTTGTAACCTGACACAGCCGTATGAGACACAATTAGGTACTGAATAGCTTTGTAGTCTGAAACCTACAAGAATGAAACAGCTACATGAATGCACTAAAATTAAGGGAACAGGATGTTTTAGCATCAACAGTATTTTTATTTCATGACTCCTTCTAAATGTAGTTTGATCATAAATGGTACTTAAAGTCCCTCATCATAATCAGTCATAACCACACCATCATAATAAGTATTATTTATTTTTATATTTAGACGTTGACGTCACTTCTGGGTTATACTGTATTAATATACAATTGCACTTCTCAAATATTTTTGTAATTTACATTAATTTGCGGAAATTTATTTTCTCTAAATAAACCCCTTGACTTGTGTGTGACAACCACTTCAGACCCTGTGCTATACCCAAATATGGAGCACAGGTTCCAGGTTTCTACACTCAGTTATATGAAGTTTTTGCAGGGATATTTCCAAAGGACAGAGAGGTGGTAACGATGTCATCCACTTGTAATGCGTTGGATTAAAAGCACCTAAAACACCATTTGAGTCACATTGTTGTACTCTTCTTATGGAATTCGTCTCTGCTTCTGCAAATATGCTAGTTTTCCCTTTTATTCGGCCAGTTTATTACCTTTTCTGTGATACACATTGCTGCCAAGGGCTGGTAGCAATCGCATTGTCACCCTTGGAATGTTCTACACCGTTTCCTTCAGATTCAGATCGTCGTCTGAATGGTCTGTATGAACTGTAATTCTTGAAGAAAGTATCCTGTTCTTCACTCCGCAGTTAGACTAGAAATATGGCCACTATCGGCTGTTATTGTTAAGTATTGTTGGCTGTTTTGGATGCCCGCAAAACATATGAATATGAATATTGCACATCCTCCGTATTCCTAATCGACTACTCTTTCTGCAGTATTTTCTGAATTTTACCTGATTACTGTAAACGAAAAAATAATTTATTTTAGAGATACCGTTTAAGAGGACACGAGAAAATATTCAAAGTTTTAAAATTTGCTCTCTTTTGTAGATTATTGCTCAAATTAATGCTCCCTGTCATTGCTTACGCATAAAATGTCAGTGTAATCCTCTGTTTTGGGACATTTATTGCTTAAATGCTTAGCTTAGTTGTCGTGAGCTTGTTTTTGTCTATTCTACGGCAACGATCTTTTCATCTATTGGTTCAAACACCGTGCCTTCGTCTACTTAAGTTTTATCGTTTCAGAAATAACCTGAATCAATTGTATTTTTCATGATTATCTAAAATTATCGTAAAAATTAAATAACTACCAAGTTTGTTGTATTTTGCATAAATGGTTGGGAATATGTATCTTTCCACACAAATTGAATAGAGAAAGTAATAAAGTTTTCCTTTGTGGGTCATATACAATAAATATAATAAAGTATAAAGTAGTTTTCCAAGAAAGATATATCAAAATGGTATAAGTGCAGAATTTTTGTAAATAATTACACATTAAATAAGGAAACATTTGCAGAACTACGTGATTTCAAGGATATGAACAAAATGCATACTTGACTAATGTGGTAATTATGGTTAACATAATACTATCTTCACAGAAATTTTAAGAAAGTCTAAGTGCTTTATTCATCTGCCATGCAACCCCTATTGAAACTCTTATGCTTCCACCAATGTTAAATTAAACAAGTAAAGATAAATCAAGTTTAAGAACTTCAGGTTAGAGTGAGAATCCATAAAAGTATATTTTTAACTTTCTGTATGCGTCTCCTACACTCAGTTCTTAGGGGCGATTCTGTGTAACTACGGACGTAAAATTGTGCACTTCTGATGCTTCAAGTTTCTGGAAAAATAGCATTCCCAGAAATGTAATCGCTAAAGGACATTTTGAGTTCCGAGAAAATGTCCAAGATTCATTTCCCCTTTCAAACATAAAACAAGCGTCCTTGTACATTCAAGCCTTATATTCAGCAATTTCCTTCACATTTTATGTCGTATGCCTTTATATAGCGGTCAACGCCTTAATAGCCTGTACAACTAAATGCAGAGGTAAAGAGGCGTTTATTAAGGCGATTTTTATCACCAGTGTGTTGCGTTGGAGTAAAACACACATAATTGTATTTTTGAACGCTTGTTTTGTTTTAGTAGTGGTGACTGAAATTGGCGACTCCTTGTCTATGCAATAGATCAGTCCATACCTCACTTTTAGTACGTTTCGTAAAAGAGGTGTAGAACAGAATTCGGGCTATGATGAAGCTTTCTTTGCGCGGCACGAAATACCCGTTGACTCGACAGCGAGCATAGGCAGGCAGGGAGTTACACAACTAATCCTTGTTTGACATAAGCTTTCCCCGTATCTCTTAACGGTTACGTGACCTTATCACCTCTCATTGGCTGCTATTGCACTGTAGACTATTGTGCGGTAAAAATTAGTTCGTTATTTAACATGGTGATATATCTTAATATGCTGGAAGAGAATTGTCAAATTTATATTTTCGTAACCGTTTTAATTAAATATATTACGCAACAGAGTTGATTTATCTGAAATCCATGTTAATTCTAAACGAAGTAAAGAGGTCTTTCCTTTGTTCTCAAGCACATGGCACGATAGCACGTGCTTTAGCGGTAGTGATGACATATTTGTTTATATGACTTTTATCACTGACCTTGTTTTGAACTGGATTAGTCATATATGGCCATTCGAAGGTGTTTTGTGCCGAGTGCGAGAGCTAAATTATTTTACTGATTGTTTATTGCGCGTGTACTTATTATATGTATAATGGCAGAGTCTACCGCCAGTTTTTCACTGAAGCATCGCAAGGGAAAGCCTTTACAAAGCGGCGAAAAAAAGAGTTGTGGTGCATGTGTTTAACGCACTCACAGAAAAGAATCCGTCTTTGTCAGTGAGAGAAGTCAAACAACTGAACTCTGAACTTACGGGTGTGTTAGATGCGTAGGAACATCGCGACATGAAATTGAGACAGCAGGAAATCTTACACTCCAGGGGCGATATTGCTGTGTGGCTAAGACTTTTTTTTGTAATTTACGTCCTCCAACGTTAAGTCATATCGGACGGTGAATGAACTAGGTGAAATGATGCTCAAATGACTCCAGGGTCAATGGAGCTTAGAGTTACCCAACATTCGTCTTGAAGGATAAGGGAAACCCCGGAAAGAACCTTATCCAGGTAACTCACCCTGACCGAGATTCGAACTCGGGACCTCTTGAACGTGAGGCAGACATGCTACCATCTACGCTACCGAGGCGGGCGACGTTATTTAAGGACAATAGATTGTACCGGGATACAAATCGCAAACTATACTACCTTGACGAGACTTGGGTGAATGAAAGACACACAAGTATTGCGTGACACGACTTTTAAGACTGAAAGGCAAAACATTTTTGCAATGTATGTGTGCTGGTTTTAAAAGAAAAAGTCCGAGTGGAAAATAGCGAAGGTCTTTCATTATAAACTTGTTTCAGTTTCATTCCTCATTCATTCAATTTGAACTTGCTCAGTTTCACTATAAAATTTTATTTTTGCATGCCGTCATATTCTTATTTGTATGATTTTATCTATCTTCCTGGCCATTATTATCACGTTTATTGCAGTTTTAAATGTGACGGAAGGGCACCGCCTATGACCCATGGCGCGAAAGCATTAGCCAATTAGAATGAGGAGGAAGGTAGTTGCACGCGGATTGATACATATCACCGGGGCAAGGTTATATGAAGCAGAGATTAGGATAGTTGTGAGAGATGTTTTCTGTACTGGGATGAAGATGCAATGACACAGCACGTTGTGGCGACATTTGAGCAAAGCTTTAATATTGAATTTTTTTCTAAATCCCGTTGGGACGATTGATGAAGAAGATTTTCACGATATTATATTCCGGTTCGAAAAACATATTAATTTAAAGATGGTACGTGTTGATTGGATATGAAAATTAAATTAAATATGATAAATTTGTGTTGAACTAGATTTCGATGTCCCGACCAGCACATGAAAATTCCTTCCCGGTTCGCCGTCTCGAAATTATGTTTTTCGCTTACTTAAATTTCCAAAATACAAATTACATACCACCTTTTTATATAATAAATTTAATTTTCCATCGTCAAATACACAATGAAACAACACAGTTTATACCATAAGCCTCCCAATATCTTCACTTTCTCAATTTATTCTCGTCTTTGCACACGCGATTTCTTTGCTTTAATTTTCATCTCACTTCCAAAAAGTTCAAGCTTCTACCAAACACATCCCCTCTAGGGACTATTGACTTTTCCCACGGTTGCCCTTAACAATCGAACGTTTCCACATACTTATTAAAAATTCATAGCCTCCCATATAAACATAAATTTTTCTAAAAGTTCAACATTTTGCTACACTTTCACCTTTTCATACTCACCATAAACCAACCAAAATTTTAAACACATCCGTTACACAGTTCAGCCGAAAGAAGTGCAACTGGGAACACAGGCCATCCATAAGCCTCTCTGTCGTTTTGTCGTAACATCAAACTCCGACCTTCATAATCAAATGCGCTGCAGTAGTGAACTAATATTACCTACAGTGTGGGAAATCAAACAAATAAAGCAGCTCAAATGAAAGATTTTGTTACGGAAATTTATGCTACGCGTCCAAGCAGACACACTTTTGTGCAAAGTATTAAGTATGAAATTGAATAGTAAGTATCACTTAGAACGGCATTGTAACAGTATCAAATATAAAGACAATAAAGCACGCTTTTTAAAGTTGGTGATGTTCTCAATGTCAAAGTCAGATCCAATGCAAAATCAGAGTAAAGTAGATAATCCAGATTTTCTAGGATTTTTTAAAAAACTATACCAATCGGCGCAGTGAAACTGAGATAGCTCTCCGTAATAAATGTTCATCTAATTGCTAAGAACGTTTGATTAAATTACAAGACCAGTGAACGGTAACAAAATATGTGTCAGCAAATGAAACTACCGATTTAACAGGCAGATATGTAGCGAACATAATTGTGGATGTATTATTCAAGCACTCTCCAGATAAAACCTTGTTTATTGATTATCGAGGTCTTGGATAAAGTAAATCATAATTCTGTAGAAGTCTTGTTCGGTAAGGCTAAGTTACCGATACTGTCTCCTGTATGATGAATGAAACAAGTGGAATAAAGGAACGGTATAAAACAGTATTCACATAACGTGCCTTGCTCATGGACTTCACATATTGTTTGAGAAGATCCGTGTTATGTTTAGTGATGTTGATATCTTTATTCGACAATGAAGAAAGTATTTATTAAGGCGCCTTCAAGGATGCAACAATTTCGGGAAATCGCAACATATATTGCCCTTCCCCCATATTATGCAGAAAATTATATTTCATTTGGAGAAGTTATTCTTTAATCAATGAAAATGCATCTGTAAAGAGTTCTACCAAATCACTGATTTCCTCTAAACTGTTTTGAGATACAAAATGCACACATATTACGGAATGATGCCGGATGTATACAACTGAAACATCTGGCTTAGTACTTTCCAAGGGCATAGCTAAAATACAAGGGTTGCCAAAACGAATCGAGAACGGGCCTATAGGTCCTTGCATAAAAGTAACATTGTATACGTAGCAATAACAATACCTCAAGGGACTGTGCAACACAGTTTCTGTTAAATCATTTGTTACTAATGCCACTGTTAAATTATCAGGTCTTGATCACTAATTATATTGGTTCTCCAAATTCTCAAATGAGAAAATGGGCACAGTGACTACTGCTAATGTATTTAGCAGGAAAGATCACGCATGTAACTCCTATAAAAAGCTATTTTCCCAAATTTTAGCTTGAAGACCTTAGCCCGGGGATTGTTCTGAAAGTTTCTGACGCGTTACAGTGGTGTTGTTAAAATGTATGTGTGTTTTGCACGTCTTTTCACTTCACATATAATAAAAGTGTAAACATATTGTGAGCATGTTTAAAATTGTACTGGTTATTTTTCTCAAACAACTTGTAAATTATGAATTTTATTCAAGAGAGCTTTGGCACACTAGCACTTACTCCAACTGGTAACGCTTATAACAAAAGAAGTATACATGCTTATTTTGTAGATTTATATAATTCCTGATAGAATTGTGTACAGAGTTGATGTATAGTGAAATTTTCTGTAAAAAATATTTTCCTCTCGTTCACCCTTGGCGTATAAAACGAAATTTTACATTTAGAAATTTGGAAGTCTCAAAGGTCTTGACTTTTTTGGTGGGGCATTGGGCCCTAACTTCAAGCTGCTCTTCTGCTCTTCAGTGTATGTTGGGAAAGTACTCTCATATTATTTATGTTATAAGCAGGTATAGAATACAATACTTAAGTTATTAAATATATTCATGAAAAAATAAATATGAAATTGAGATAATATTTCGCAACATTGCTTCTATCAACAGATTTCGTTTCTCTAGGAATGAAAATAATGAAACATTTCCTTATTTGTTAAGGGAAAATGTGGAATATAAAACATTTTAGCTGGAAAACTAATAAATAACTATGAAGAAATATATAAAGTAACAATTGAACTAACGAATTAGCACATGATTAATTAGAAAGACGCTGAAAGAATAATCTGTAATTAAGCTCCAATATATATTTTTAATCGAAATTGCAACACCTACATCTGGTTATGCACAAACTAGTGCATGGACCCTTACCGAATTAATGCCAGTGGTATATGCTGCCAACCAAATGGTAAAGGTCCTCTCCCATCCCTCACCTAATTCCAGAACATGTAGTGCTCTCTCCTTTTCTTTTGTTCTTGGGCCTGAAAATGACTGCCAACAGACACGGCTTTATCCAAAGATTGGTGTGAGCTCTGGTTCCAAACTATACCTACCTTGGGGCTACACAGTTTAAATATGTTTCTACTGTATCTCTTTCGCTGTTTACCTAGGCCTGACATTTCTTTATAAGCTAATGCTTGTGTATTAGATTTCAATTCACACCAATATGAGAATGGTTCACAAAGGTGCGTTGTAGAATATAGATGACAAGGAGTTTCAGACAATTAAATATTAATAAAAACACTATGGCAGGGTAAAGGTATCTGTACGTCTTCGTGCCTTCTACTATACATACAGGTGCATTAAAAAAGAGATGTCTGTATATTGAATTTTGAATACGCTTTTTATCTTTAAAACAAAATTGTGAGTTATTATGTGTCACAGCATTTACTATAACATAAAATCAGTATACATTTAATGCTCATTAAATGTATATAAATCTTAGAAATATGATCAAAATTCTAGAGGATGCTTGTCAAATACATTTCAGTAATCGCTCGTTTCGAAGACTGCATTACAATAGATCCTAGAGATCGCACCACTTTTCAGTATGTCAGGATTAATTCTCAGATGCAAGGGATAAAGACAATTACTGTCATGGTTTCCACCCTGTTACCGGAATGACAAAATGGGATGAAGAGAAGAGGTGCGTTCTGTAGGGGAACCTGGTGAGGAGCAGATAGAAGCAAGGGAGGAAATCGAATTGGCGTGAAGGAAATTGCTCGAAGGGCATAATTACACACGCATATACCTCGAATTACGTTATACCTACAGCAAACAGCGGCATGCAAAGCTAGGAGCAATCTGCATCACATGGAGGGCGGATATAATCATCAGCTTAACTGCTTTATTGTTGCGAACAAGTTGAACAAGAAAAACAATTTCCATTATAACATGGTTCAAATGGCGTAGTTTTTAAAATGATTTTCTTATAGTTGTCATAAGGTGAATTATATGAAATATACTCTTACCTCCCGAATCTACATGGGCCAGACCTTATTTTTGGCTGGAATATGGAAGTTATCCTCTAGGCCAAAATTATTACCATATCTAACTAAATATGGATGAGAGCACAAGTGTGAGTAAAATCAGAAGAAGCTTTAAACAAAATATACCAATTGGAAACTCCTTATTCAGGGCTATAATATTGCGCAGGTAGTGGGAAATCATCCTTCATTTTAGTGCACAGGCGCAGATTGGTTATTAGGTATGCCCAATATGCCCCATTTGTCGCTGAAAGTAAATAAATAAATTAAGAAAGGAAGGGAAGGAGGGAGGAAGGGAAGGAGGGAGGGAGAAAAAATAAAACAGATTTGCATTCAAAATTATTTGCGAAAAAATGTTAGGAAAATTTAGTTTAACGATATTGAATTATGATTACTGTTACTGTTTAAAGTCTTAAGTACGTTTTGTTTATTTTTGAGTACGAATAAGAGTTACAATACATGCTAAATGTTACTTTGTTAATAAAATTATTTATAATATTAAAGGAAGATATTAGTTTATTCGAATAATAAATAGCGATTATGCTGTGTGATATTAATAGCTCATCTATTTTTGGTATTTAGCCAAATTTTAAATCACTTGACTACAATAATGATGATGATGATGATGATGATGATGATAGTCGTAAACTAATGGTATCATTATATCGCTACAGTTGAATTTGAAAGAATATTCCTTCTAAGATTATTCCAGCGAACTGCTCTGAAGATATCTAAATGCAGTAACCATGTTCTAGCTGCACAAGGGCATTTGGTTCTCCTCTTTCAGCATAGTTTTCCATACACGTAGTTCGTCACTATTATAATAAATTAAACTTCAATGTAAACACACGGTTGAAAATTTGGTAACCCCGTTTCTTCAAGAAGGAATCGTTAATTGTTTTATATACAAAGAAAGATGTAGCAAAGGAGCTCAAAGGAGCAACGTATTATTTTTATTTTGCTGAGTAGGTGGCCTGCCGTATTTTTTAGTACTTTTACCCTTTTTGTCGGGATTTAAATAAGAGCTGATTTCCCTAAATTTGTTTATTGGTTAACCACATAAATTTATGGTGGCTATAAGATACAAATATTTTTAGATTGCATAATTTGGTCGATACAATTCTAAAGAGATTAAAAGCGCAATGCTGTGAGAGTCAAAAACAACGTTTTACACTTAAGATTTCTGTCGAGGCAGAAGCGAAGTCTTACAAAATATTTAGGTATTCAAAAAGCAAAAATTAGCCTCCTCGTAAACATGTAATCTTTCAGCTAGAACTTTGGAGAACAACTTCATACCACTATCAGCAAACAACTGGGACATGTGCCCAATCACAACAGAAGAAGCAAGACAACTTATAGGATTAAGAAACGGGGGAAAAAAATCTTTAAAGTGGCTGGACCGGACCGCGTATACACGGAGCATTTAAAAGACACACTCCAAGATCTGCTAGACCCTTTAATATGTCTGTACGATGAATGCCTAAAGCGAAACTCAATTCCAGAACAACAAAGGATGTCACTCATCATATCTACAAAGGGAAAGGAAGGAACGTTGACCCATATTCTCACAGCGGAATTGCTTTGGAAAACGTTATGTTCAAGATCTTCTCCAAGATCCTATTACGACGTGTGAAACGAAGGTTATGTGACAGTACTCCATCGAATCAAAAGATCTTTACTGCGACTAGATCAACATTAAACGCCGTGCAAGAACCTTGCATGGAATAACAAGGATCCCAGCACCACCCGGCATTGTATGTGTTCTTCATAAATTACTCCAAAGCATTCGACAACATTAACAGATGGATACTCATCTACAAGCTGGAGAAGATACTAGTCAGTTGAAACAGAGACCCAGATACGATCAGTTGATCTTAAACGTGAACTACATCAAGCTCCGACGACACTGACACGTCAAGGAATCTCACACGAACAAGGGGAGTCCTACAACAGGACTCAATGGGATTAGTTCTCTTCAACGCGATGACCTCAGATATCAACAAAGTTAAAGAAGCAACAAATGTTATGCTATTTAAATACGCAGAAGGCTAGGGAATCCTATTCAGGAACCTACAATATCTTTAAGCTGCTATGGAGAACATCAAAATATGGGCGCATTAAGCCTCTATGGAAATAAACATTACTAAAACAAGTACAATGAAATTTAGAAGAGTAGGAGGCATATTCAAGAAAGACCGCCTCACGTGCGGTGAACCTCTAAGATGTGCATCACCTTCATATATTTGTGTTATGCTTCAAACAACTGAAAGCGCCTTTCCACTGGATATCCAAGAGCGCACAACGGCTGCAAAAAAGTCTCATACGACATTCCTAAACTCTAACACCTGTCCCCTGTCACCTGTGATAAAGCTCCTCAGATATGACGCTATACTGGCCGCCACATTTGGCCTCCAATTAACATGGCTCTCCTAACGGTAAACAATCTCAAAATATATAAAACGTTAAAGCGAGGTTCTTAGAAAGAGCTTTCTGATTATTGAATCGTTTATTTCAGAAACCACCTAAGAGACAAAATATCAAAATATGTGTTTTTGGTGGTACTGCATCTTTCAGTGCAGAAATAGCCAATGTTTCATATCAGCAGTGCTATTTCCAGCCTTGAAAATAATCCGTTTATTTCAGAAAGAAAACAAGCGCCGTCGCTTAGGTTCTTTCTGCGGTAAATTTCACTCCTGGCTTTTGGCAGCATTGATGACATCTTGTGTTTTGTGACTCGCTGTGACAACCACCCTGTCACCCTGTACGTGGCCACTCATTTTCCCCTGTGACAGAGATTTTGGAATCCTTAAGCATCTCTTGAGAAAGATGGACAGGATTTATACTCCTGATAAATATGCAGAGCTCATGCTAAAGGATAGTAAGTCTGGCCAATTTACTGTATATCACCTTACATCAGACGATGTTCAAAAATTGGTGGCCCAAATCATATAAGAAAATGCCAAATTCGGACTGAACATCAGGCAGGAAAGTACCCAAAGAAATTAAGCAGCCATTCAAAGTGTCCAAGAACAAGCAATTTCTCCACAACAAGGATACTCCGAGAAAAGTGGTAGCAAGCGAATTCATTGGAAGAATAACATCTACCTTCACATTGCTAAAAACTGCCAGCCCTCCGGAACTACCAACAGAGAAAGCTTATCCTTTGGGGAAGGTATGTTTACTTTTATCTTACCAAGGTTATTTTAAAGGTTTATATTTTACTTTTAGCTAAACATTTTTGTAGGCTATAACAAATTTTAAATTTTATTGGGTTTCGCACGGTGAGAGTTTTGGTTTTAGGTCCCCCTCCCCCAAAAAATAGACCATATAAAAAGTTGATGGAATACACTGTTGGATATGAAACCTTCTATGACAGTTATCATGCATCATCCAATTGCCAACAACGGATGAGGAGTTGCCAGAAGAGTTGCCAGAAGCTGAATAAGTGAATAAGGCCAGATCATTGTATATAGATATACTGTAGCGTGTCATCTACTTGTATTTTCTGATTTAGGCCTAATAAAAACACTTTGTTATACTTAAGTGTGTCTTGTTACTTATCTTTGATACCAAAAAAAACAGGTAAAAATAATGGTTTGACTTAATTTCCATAATAATTTTAAAAATCACTTTGGATACACTAATTTACTGCAGAAACCACCTAAGTGCAATTTTCTAAAAAATTATGATCAAACACTTAAAGGAAGAAAATAAAACAGAAATAGGTTATTTCAATAGCATGTTTTTGATTTGGCAAAAAAATATTTGAAGGAGACTAGACCTACACTTAAGCTGCAAAACAGTTTGTTTTTTAGTTTTCCGAAAGTTGAAAAATGCGCACATATGTGGTTTATGAAATCAACGACTTATTTACGAGAAACGGCTAGGACTATAAAACTGCGTGAGAAACCTACTGCATCGAAGACATAAGAATCACCCTCGATTTACCGGAAACAAAATTTACCGTACAAAATTGTCCTCGAAGAGAAACAGTAAGAAGCTGTGAAGATACCGGAAGAAACGATGGAGACTGAACGAATGAAGATAGAAATCTGGAAGAGACCAAACTTCAAGTATCACCACTAGCTTAGTCGATTCGCCGTCCATGGATTTCAGTGAAGGATCTGTCAGAACGAAACATTTGACTCAGGACTTCATCTGCAAGAATTGCTACAAACCACCTAATGAAGTCTTAAAAAGAACCAATGAGAATTTATATCTATGCACTCTGTTTGGCAAATGAAAAGGATAGGTATGGGAGGGGTTATCATAATGGTACTGTTTCCATTCTCACCTTGCTTCACTGTATACCTCCTCCAGTATTTAAAATTGCTTAATTTAGCTGTCCATCACAGAACAACTATACCGCTCGCAAAATTTAAGGGTATATGAACGCTGGCCAATGCTCAAGCGGAGCGCTGTTGCCAAGCTCTACGTGTATCGTAGAGAAGAGCTGTTTTACCCGCGAGCAAAGGATTTGGCTATTCTTCTCGTAATTTAAAAGCACATTAAATATTCCTAAAACATTAAAATCTTACTTTAAACACGTTACAGCAGTGGAACAGTAAGCACGCTGTCCAATCCAGTAACTGGCTTTCCAACTTTGGGGATCTCTACCGGAGATTGAAACGCAGTCACGCTCCCTATTTCTAAGGATGAAGCTGCTTCACTGCAAATTCGTGACACTGTGTGCACACTACCTGCACCACAAGGTTACAGAGTTAATCGCTGGGATTTTGAAAAATCTACAGTTGTCCTATCTTCTGGATTGGAGAGCTTTTGTAAAAACTTGTTCACATTAAATATAATTTATCTGCCCCTGAGAATGAATCACTTCACGTTTGTTGATCGAAAAATCACTGTCCCAGCTTTGAAGGACATGTTCACGCACTCGGATCACAAACACTGGAGAAAAGATATGTATATAGTAATAATTTAATGTAATATTAACAAATTTTCAGCTCGAGTTCAACACACGACTTAACGATGCCATTTACTTTAAGAAAACAACACCTCTACTCCGAAAAAGAGTTGTAAATTAACCCTGTTTCAAACTGCGTGATCTATGTTTTCATAGCCGGCACCTTATTTATTTACGCTTGACATATTGTGAGGAGAAAGTGGTGTTTTGTTTTTTTTTTTTTCCTCAGGCTTATCTGCGTTGAATGGATGGATATTGGGTAATCATTACCATGTGAAGATGAAACGTGCATCGCTCGCGGTATACGTATCCTAGAGATCCACGGTTTTGATCAGAAAATAAAATTCTTTCTTACTATAGGATTGGCATTTGTAATATTCAAATATTTATCCGTGACATTTAACCCTAACCATATGAAGATACAACGTGCATCGCTCTTGTTATAAGTATCGCATGGACAGCATTTTTATACTGCCATGATCAGAAAGTAAAATGTTTTCTCATTATAAGTTTGGCATATGTAATTTTTCAAACATTTATCCGGGCGTAGTTAATTAAGTTCAGGCACGCGAGATGCGTGTACCACATTTGGCAGCGCTGGTGGGAGGGGCAAGTTAGGATTGGCTGGAGTCTGCAGTACGACCCGCTTCCTTTAAGTTTTGGGAAGATTCCGACAGTAACGAAGCAACCATTTGTCAAGCTGTTTCCCTTTGCTTTACTGACGGGCACCTATTTACTATATTTAAGACAATGATTCGATATCGATTTCATTTTCTTTGATTTCTCTATTTTACACATCGGTTTTGGTTTATTCTTCTTATTGTTATTGATATTACTGTAATACATCACCACCTTGTTTAATTCAATTTTAAAGAACCGAGAAATAACTGTTTGCGTTTAAAGAAGTTGGAATAATGACATATTTCTAAAATATGTATAGATTCGCCGATCTAAAACAACAAAATACAATTGAATCAATGTTTTCTTCTGTTATGGGCACCAGCGAAAGTTGTTCTATTCTCAACACGTTTAGAAAAAATAAAAACAACGAATGTGTATGTACTTTGATATGAAAGCTTGTGTTGCAGCGATGGAAATAGTGAATCTTCCACTTCTTCAAGATGAGCTGGCCTTATGCGCTTGCATTTATCCTTGAAGTAAACAGCTTACTGGCTTCCCTCTTAAACTTATAATCCAAAAAGCAGTAAAGTAGTTATCTTTAAGTGTTGCGAGTCTGCGTTTTGTAGATCTAATGCTGCTTTTGCTTCAGCGCGAGATTGTTATGAGAAGGTCTTGTTTAAGGAGATTACTGGGGTCATAGAACGAAAGGAAACAGACAAGCAAACAAAACAGAGTTTAATAGTAGGTACCCACAACGAACTAGGTAGTTGTAAATCGAGATCCATGTACACATTCTCTTCCCCAGCGCTTGTATCTTACGCTGTGGATGTGACACCGAAGTAGCAAGTAAGCGAAAGTGTGCGTTTGCAAGCGTGTTCGTGTGTGTGTTCAATTTAGACGAAGGATAAGTTATAGAATACGTAAAGAGTGGACCATATTTTATATCGTAGTACGAATTATCCAGTATTCAGTTTAAGCGCTGTAATTTGGAAGGGAATGAACCTAGTATGGTTTGTCTAGTTTTGGAATTACTGTTAGTCTTCTGTGTTATTACATTTTTTATTTAAAGTATTTGCGTATCGATTTATTTCTCGATTTATAACGTCTTAGAAGGCCGGTAGGACGTCCAATCATTCGGTTCAGGCGCCAATGCCAATAAAGAAGTGTGAATGACTGTTCAGCCCTTAGACCAAGGATTTCTCGTGACACAGTTTTCGACTGGCTTTGTCTCACAAGTTTGAACAAGGGGTTATTTTTGTGCTATTTTTTGTGCTCATAAACAATCCTCAGGTTAAGCACTAAGGATGTATATAAGTTACTAAAATATTAATGTGTCAGGCATATTTCCCATAACTACAGACGTGTGCAAATTATTAGACTCAAAGTCGAAACTTTTAACATATACCGTTTATTTCCTATTTGTTTAACAGAAATAATATTACAAACAATTTTCTAAACACTTAGTATTTTGTATGCATTCCTTTAGCCTTTATTACCATTTTGATCCGTTTAGGCATGCTCTCTACAAGGGTGGCGCACATTTCCTTTACTTCATCTCTGTGCCAAATGCTTATCAGGCCCTCATTAAGCTGAACTTTTGTTGTTATTTTCATTTTTTTCAGTCTCTGTTTAACAATATCCCACAGATTCTCTACTGGATTTAAATCAGGGCTATTCCCCGGCCATGGTAGTACATTTACATTGTTTTCTTTCAGGAATTGGGTTACAGATTTTGCTCTATGGCAGGGAGCACTGTCATGCATGAACACAAAATCACCATTTGGAAACCATTCTTTACTTTGCGGGAATAGTCTTCTGTCTAATACACTTTTATACTGTTTCTGCCCCATAAATCCCACAACTATGTATAATCTTCCAGGTCCATGGACAGCTCCAGACCATTTTTGATGTCGGGTGCTTTACTCTTTTATCGACACACTGAGGGGAAAATGCTTCCTTATCTGTCCTTCTCACATATTTGTTTGCTCTCTTCACATACTTCAAACATGAATTCATCTGAGAAAATTATCTGAAACAATAAAAACCTCTATTAATATTAAACAGTTTTAAAATTGCTCAAAGATAGTATAACAAAACCAGCAATAAAAGAAAACATTTACATGTACATATTTTAATTTAATTCTATATATAATTTTCATAGTATTTACCTCTCTAAAATTCCACTGGATTTTTTTGAATCTCTTTGGCCCATTCTATATATATACATATATATGCCATTGCAGGTGTCAGTTTAGCCTTTTTACGAGGCCTGCGTGCTGGTAAACCTGCTTCACATAATTTTCTGCGAACTACTGAGGTTGATATTTCTTTCCCGTACAGATTTAGTTGATTACTGAGGTCAATGCTGGTTGCTCTTCTATTTTTTTTTTTTTTGCCACCTGCACAAGTTTTCTTTGCATCCTTGGTCATAGCTTTCTTTCTCTCCCGCATTTTCCATCCCTTTGTGAGGTCAACGTCTCACCGAATGTTGAAGGTTGATTAATGCGTCTAACAGATTTTTGTGAAATACACAGTTTCTTAGCTATTTCACGTTATGAATGGAGAGTTTCCTTCAAAATACTCTCAGTTACAGCTACTTTCCTCGGGGATAAGTCAGCGGTTTTACCCATAACCTCACTTTTAAATCAATGTGAATGCTAAGGATAAGATACACCATGTTACCTGTCTTGCGATCAATTAACAATAAATACTGAGGACATATTAGCCATAAAACAAATATTAACAATCTTCAGTTACTACATTCACCAAATG
>CM060953.1:82230323-82342823 GCA_030765055.1 Mantis religiosa
GGACTAGTTAATACCATACAAAGCTTTCCCCTTTCCTTGTCTCAACAATACGTACGTTTGCTGCTTTGAATAGCCTGTTCAAGAGATTAGAGGTTTTCATGATTGTTAGGCTAATTGTTGGCAAAATTGTAGTAGAACACTTAAACCACCAAATTCCTTCTAATAATAATCATCATAATAATAATAATCATAATCATCATAATCAGCATAATCATCATCAAATCATCATAATCATAATCATCATCATAATCATCATCATCATTATAATCATTATCATCATTATAATTATAATCATTATAATTATAATTATAATGAACTTAAAAGCTTAACCACTGGCGCGACAGCCCTAAGTGGGCTAAGCCTACCCGCCGGCCTCACGCCCACTTATGCACGGTAAAGGTGGGCGATCATCCAACCGATACGGAGGGAAGATGTGGTCAGCATGTCGGCATCCCCCAGCCGGAACGTTGGTTTACGTGACCAGGTCCGCTTACCTAGCGTGAGCTACTCACTTTCCTAACAATGCTGAGTGTGCACCGGGGTCCTATATCCGGGACCGAAAATCCGCACCCCATGGGTGAGATCAAACCGGGGCCGGGAGCTCATTAACATTGAATGGAAATAGTGAAGGAAATACTGACAATATTATTACTCGAAAAATGTTTCAATAATGTACTAGTCAGTACTATTAACAATTTAATTCTTTCAATAATACTGACCATGTAGGGTGTGTTTTATGTGCACTCAACCAAAAGACGTAGAAGGAAGTACATTTTTGTAGATGAGCAGCCAATTTAAAACTATATGCAGGCCTAGTGTAAGAAGCAAGGCAGTCATTAAATTGTGCAGTAATGTCTGCAGAAAGGATAATACAATAAACACTCTTAATCCTATATATTACTCCTTAAGTGTAACAAATCTTGATTTGGCAGCTTGACTCTAGATATGTTAGTGTTTGCATCATTTTAAACGATCGTTAAAATACGTTTACCTTGTCTGGTGTGTTTTTGAAGTAAAACACCGATTTATATTCTTTCTGGTTTCCGTTAATTTAATATTTATTTAATATTACTTTGTGTTTTAGTATTTGTTTATATACCTTCGCTTCCTTGCACTTATCGCTGTATGACACATTTTGTATGTAATGTTATCTGTATACATAGAAATACTTGAAATTATTGTAAGCATAAATTTATAATTAGAGTCCTGAACTAGTAACGTCATTCTTGCTTATTTATTTTAACTGTACAGTTACTCGAAAGCTACGTTCCTTATTTCTAACTACTGCACTGAGATGTATGGAAAGTTCCGTCATAGAAGTGCACAATACAGCTGGTGCCTGACCTTATTCTGATGCCTGTGTGATCGTAAACCGGCAGCGTTCTTATGGGACCGCATAGGTGCTGAAGTGGACCGCCCTTATCAAAAGCAATTCTCTTCAGAATGGGAACATGGACTCAATATAAATATCTTGAAAATAACTTAAAATATTCAGATACCTTGTAAAAGGCAAATGAAAACTAAATTATATTCCGAATAGCTTACGCTTATTTAATACAAATAACAACTAGTCTCATCGAAAACATATGGGGAGAGAAACAAATGAATGAATGAGTGAATGAATGGATGAATGAATGTATGAATGAATGAATGTATGGACGAGGAAATAAAAAGATGTACCTACATATTTAAACAGTATGTTCCTAAGACACATCTTTGTGGAGCGTAATTCATCAGTGTTTTTATTTCTCTTGCGTCTTAAACCTATAAAGATCCATGAATTTCCTTCCATCAATCAGTGCTCTAAGAAGTTACGTAACTGTTTCTCCGTCTCCTTCTTACTCCATCCCGTCATGTTTAAAACAGGGACATTCCAGTTTGATACAGTTTAGTAGACTCTTGTGAACATTCTAAACCAGTTTCATTGACATATTTGCAAAAGACACGGAATGAAGACCTCTGGTGTCGTTTATGTCATACCCAAAAGAAGCTTTCAAATTATTCAGAGAGATGTCCAGTCTCGCTTGACTCTGAACATGCAGATCAAGAAATCTTAATGCTAACACTAGTTACCCAAGATCAGCAAATTAAGGTGAAAAATAAAATTATTTTGAACCTTTTATAACCCATAGTTAGGGCTGAACGAAGTAAACTCAGTGATATGAGATAAAGAAGGTTAAATATTAAAACCTCTTGATAACTGCATAATAATTGCATGAAAATGAAGATGTTAAATGAAATTAATTACATAATGGAAAAGCCGGCTGGTTATTTACGTAAAGAGAAGCTTTTCCAACCCTTCCATCATGGAAAAGTATGAGCTAATAATGATGATGAAAATTAAACCGATCACGATCATGACGATGGTGATGGTGATTATGGTATTTGCGCTGAAACTCTTCTTCAATGACAGAGAAAAATTATAAAATTTATGAGTAAATTCAAATGCCGTCCTTCTGAAATTAGGAAAGCGTCAGCTTTCCAGCCTTCCTTTTATACTTCTATCTAATTTACTTTTCCAACCATTTTCATAACGCTATCTAGAATTTAAGTACGGTATTCGATACTGAGCTTGTCAGTATATGTTCACTAAGCTTCCTTGAATATTTTAAAGTTTAAAAGTCAACATAATGAATAAAAAAACTCAGTATTGCACTTTATCTGAGAATTTTGACGTGCTGAAGGTGGTCTTTTATTTTCAACGTTCTGTGTTCGGAGCTTCATTCAAGAGGGTTAAAACTGTTACTATGAAGGTTAACATATTGTTAATTTCTTATTTTGATTCCTCTTAGCTCCTTTAAAGGATCAAGTATTTCAAATTTGGTTAATTTGGTCTAATTTTCTTAAGAAGGCACAATTATGACGTAAAACTCAAGTGTGCTATTGATCTGCACCAAATTTAATCATTTTAGAATTTTCAATTCCCTAAAAACATCATATTAAATCTTAATTAATAAAAATTTGCATTCACGGATACCAAATCAGGAGTAAGACTAAAGAACAAAACAGCGCTTACGCGTGTTGACCCTCTAGATCCACTGATCGCTGTGCAAGGGGCTTCGGCTTTGATTGCAAGCTGGAGGGGTGTGGGAATGTTTTACCGACCTTCCCGAGGTCTGTAGGTACGGGTAAGAATGTGCGTGATTTAATGTATGAAACCCAATATCATCGAGTGACAACTGTACGTGAGAAACAAAATTGCCGATATGATAGTATTCTTCAAAGGTAAAGAAGCCACAAATATGATCATTGCAGTTAAAGGTGAGGTATAAATGAAACAATAACAAACATGTGCCTTTTACAACATCAACATTTAACTTTACTCTTTTAAATTTTGCTATTCGTATTTACAACCCCTGTAAGTAATGCTTTCATCGTGGAATCAAATTAAAGTTCTGCTGTAAATCAAGAATAGCTTGAGTTTAGTTTAAAATTTTTTTCTTCATAAAGCGCTCTAGAGAAACCCTCTTAATTTATAACCATAGCAGTTGAAACACTCTCTTTTCTTAAAGTACCTACCGAAGAAAAACGTGTAGATATAAAAGAAGAAAGCTGTTTCAATAACGAAACTGCTGGTGGTAGATGTACGGTAGATAAGTCCCTGGAAACCGAGCGTAATGAATAACGTTCATATGCTAGAAAAGCGTTGCATTTCACATCTCCTTTGCCGTGAATAACTCATATTTATCATTTCCATTCTTTACTGCCCCATTTTGTGCTCACCGCGATGTATATTTCCGTATATTTATCTTCCTCTGCTGACTTCGGTATTTAACAAGGTTTTCTGTAGGCTTTATATTTGAAGCCTACTTTCACGTGCAAGGTTTACTTTAAATAAAAATTACAGAGGGGGGGGGGCAAACAAAATTCAGCGTTTTCTCTGAAGCGACTTGCCCTCAAACAGGTATAAGAATTTGAACATTCACATCTAAAAAAGAAGGTATTGCAGATTTTTGACGGCGCAGAATTTGTATTCAACTACCTTCTGTTTGTATATACTAGACCTACATTTTTAAGTGGTTGTGTATCTCTTGCAACACACTACTAAAGTTATGTTGAAAGAAAAGGCCACTGCAGACTCTTCCCGTGAATTCAAGATATGCATTTTATTTTACATAGCAATATCTTATAGGTATGACATTTTAAGTGGAATAGCTATAATCGTTTGAGGGAATTAAAATAGCGACTACTCATAACACATTGTATCGTATTTTGTTACGCATTTGCGTATTTAATCTACTGTTTAGTTAAAACACATGCGCACACATATACGTAGAGACAAAACTTTTGTAAAATTGTTAGGAGAGACTCAAAGCCTGAATTTCCAGCAATGGGTTACTGTAATATTTTCTATTCTTAACTGCAGGTAGACAGCAAAGTAAGTAGTTCATTTTTGTAGGAATAAATAAGTTTTATACAAATAAACATTATTAGGTACGTAAGACATTTGAATATATTGCAACATGTTCTATTGACCTCCCTCGCGTTTCATGCAAAGAACAGGGAAATTAAATCATCATATCAGAAACTACATAAGGCTCTTAGGAGTTGCGACCCTAATGAGCCTTCCAATTGCTACTCTCAGCGCAGCAGGAGTTCTCTGCCCTCAGGGGATTTACAGGCTTTTCAATTTCATTTCATAGAGTTAAAACGGTTTGTATGACGGGATGATGTTGCTTCAATCTGGAGCAGGGTGCTCTCTCAGGGTATACGTAGGTATATAATAAAAGTAAGGATGACACCGGAATATAAGTTTGAAACCTTTGATAACTTTAAGTATTCACTAAATTAGAGAATTTTCAAACAAATGGAAACTAATATGTATAGTATTTTAATTATTTAAATGTTATACTGCACGATGAGATGTGATTCCATCACTGAGGCAAGATATGATTTCTTATTCAGTTATGTCTTGTCCCATCAGCGATCAGTACAGAAGTGTCTAAGACTCTGCCCTGAATCTCCTACTCGGCTACCAAAATTCCTACAATATCCTCCCCCTTTGATAATGACTCTTAAGAACCGCACTACTAACTACTGATACATATTACCACTTCATTTTTACATAACTGAAATGTTCTGCTTTCCATCCTAAACTGTCTATAAATTTTTAAGAAAATCATTAACATATTCCACGAATTTCAAGCTAGTCTGCCATATCAAATCTGGCAAATAAAGATGGTAACTTTGCCCTTTTCCCTAATGTAACCTACCTATTTTTCTGAATCTGCCTGACAACTAGCCCTTGTTAATAACTTTACTCCATGGCATCTTACCCCGAAACGAAATGTACTCATAATTAACTGCTAAACCTAAAACCCTTTTAACACTTAACACAAATGCACAAATTACTCGTACTCAATGTTATTATAATTCTTAATTTATTTAACCCATCCATAATTTCTCTGTCATAGTGACCAATTTTCTAAAATCCGATGACTGCTATAATTTCCTACATTTTTCTGATGTCTGTAACAAAATGTGTAAATATGTAGATAAATTTATAATTATTCACAAGAATAAACGAATCCTTTGTTTGAATATTATATAATATATATACATCATTAGAGAAAAATATATGCATTTTAACATATTTTATAATGGATAGAGTCGACATGAAAATTTCAATGCCATGGCCGGGATTTAAACCACGGAAACCAGGAGATCCGTGGTTCAAATCCCGGCCATGGCATTGAATTTTTCATGTCGATTCTATCCATCAAAAACCTTAGCCTATATACGGCTAGTGTGGAGAAATAATTAATTTCATTCAATTAACTAAAATATTTTATAATATTATAAGTGAGTTCGCTATCCTTTCCTCACTCTTAATTCCACATCTAGCTACCACTTAAACTATAAAATTCTTTTTCCATGTCTAATAATTGACAGTTTTTGCGGTTAAAATGTCGTTCTACTTCGTAGCATGTACCAAGAGAAAGAGGAGATACTGAATTTCTCTTATATATTTGAAAGAGAGATGACCGGAAATACATATTTTCAGGATCTAAATCGACAAAAATATTTTGAGAAGAGTGTTTCTGTAGATCTCTTAAAAGTAACTCCAAAAATAAAATGTGCATAGATAGCAATTTTAAATTTGAATTCTGTAACTTCCAACGATTGCACATGGAGAGACCCGAGAAATCTCTACGACCACTGGCATGTTACCCGTTGCAATACCACAGGACGAAGTAAGAAATGCGAGAACAAGTAAGCTTTATAAGGATGATAAATCAATATAAAAAGAATGGAAGACATAAGGATGACATAAGGATCTTTAAAGATGCAACTATCCTCCAAACATCATGAGAGAGAGGAAGGGAGGGAAAACAAGAAGAAGAAGAAGAAGAAGAAGAAGAAGAAGAAGAAGAAGAAGAAGAAGAAGAAGAAGAAGAAGAAGAAGAAGAAGAAGAAGAAGAAGAAGAAGAAGAAGAAGAAGAAGAAGAAGAAGAAGAAGAAGAAGAAGAAGAAGAAGAAGAAGAAGAAGAAGAAGAAGAAGAAGAAGAAGAAGAAGAAGAAGAAGAAGAAGAAGAAGAAGAAGAAGAAGAAGAAGAAGAAGAAGAAGAAGAAATATTGGGTATTCTAGGAAGGTCCCAAAGTTTTATTTTAAGCTTTTATTTCGGAAGAAGCTAATGATATATTATCCAAATTATGTGGTGGTAATTAGATTTGAATAGAAAAAAGATTGCAACACTAATTTTCTGGGATTAGCTTATGAATCCCTCTTCTTTAGTCATGTGTTTATTAGAATTCAAACTTTAAGGCGTAGAAAAATTCACCTTACATAAAAATTGCAGATCTCTTTAAAACACGCGACTTATTTCAGAGAATATTCTGAACCATCAGGCACTGTTGAAATGTCAATTAGAATTGGTTTGTATTCTTAAACAGTTTCTCGGGTAGATAGCGTCAAACTGAAAAATTCAATGTCATGGCCAGGATTTGAACCACGGATCTCTTAGTTTCCATCCAGTCGCTTTTACCATTGAGCTACCATGGCCAACGTACCGTCATGACATTAAATTCTCCAAGTGCCTCATAGATTTTCCCGGTAAACCACTATGGGTTCTCGTATTCGAGACACACTGTTTGAAGCGACTTACTGTTGTAAATACTTGAGTCCCGGGCTTCATCGTTAAACTCTTATTATTTAAGTTAATTTATGAAAACTAATTTTTCTTTCACACTAGCCCTATACGGGCTAAGGTTTTCGATAGATAGCGTCAAAGTGAAAAATTCAATGCTATGGCCGAGATTTGAACCACGGATATCCATTAATTAATTTCAATCAGCTAACTTAAATAATAAGAGTTTATGATGAAGGCAAGGACTCAAGTACTTACAATAGTAAGTTGTCACAAACCGTGTATCTCCAATACTAGAGCTTCCAGTGATCTACCGGGAAAATATGAGCCAATTGGAGAATTTACTGTCATGATGGTACTTTGTTCGTAGTAGCTCAATGAGTAAGAATGACTGGACAGAGACCAGGAGATCTGTGGTTCAAATGCCTGCCATGGCATTAAATTTGTCAGTTTGACGCTATATATCGAAAACCTTAGCCTATACACGGCTAGTGTCAAGGAATAATTAATCTCCATCAATTAACTTAATAACAGTTTCTCGCTTATTTACGTGCTGTTACTAACGTTATTTCTAGTGATGCCATATATCATTTGCATATATGTACTTTGTATTAAGCATCTAACTATTGATTCATTTTTCGGCATCCTCGCATTACCTACTAGATATTTTTGCGAAGATTTTTCTCGGTTAACATGAATTAGGCATAAAAGTAGTTGCTCATAATTTATACATGTTTTATATTATAATAAGCGATTTAGAATCTAATTAGGTGATTGAAAGGAGACGACCTGGCCAGCACCCCTTCCAAGGATAAAGTGACCGAAAGTTAGCCACAGGCCGGCAGAGTCAGAGTAAATGCAGAGCCGTGCAGAATTCATTAACACATGAGTATAATCTCAACCGCCGCACCACAGGACTTCCAGCATCACACAGTCGGAGGGCGATTAAGAGACCCTATAGGCCTGGGAAGGTTATGTAAGGAAAGTCAGGAAGAAGGTTCGCATAGTACACACATCCACACTATCTGGCATATCTGCCGGAACTACAATTCTGATTACCAAAAAATAAGAAAGTAACGATTCCGTGGATTATAGTATGCACCTGAGAATTCGGCTGTTGAGAAGAGGACACCACAGATAGAACTAGTTCAGAATGTGAGACACACACGTTACCACTGTGCCACTTGGCTCGGTAAAATGGTAAAACAAATGACAGTGTGTAAACGAAGTCATGTTAAAGTGACACAACAAATTCTTCACTACAGGTTTCATTATAAAAATCCATAATTTTTAGATTTCCTGAAAATATTCTTAAAGCTTCATAATTTATTGTTATGCCATTTCTGGGAAAGTATTAGGAAGCGAATAGTACGAACACATACAATATTTACATTTTGTTGTTAGCACTGTAGCATAAAAGACGAAATTCAACAGAAAAGAATGAAAAAAAGAATGAATCATGTATTCACTATAACATATCTGTTAATGCGCTTTCTCTTCAGTATGTCTGTTCCATACAAATTTTGCATTCGATTTTAATCTTCCGAATGAGAGAAAGACTTTAAACTTTAAAAAGAGAACAGATTTGGATGGCTATGCAGTTTTAAATTTGCTCTCAAGAAAATCCTCCAGCCCCAAATTACTACTTGGAAATATCGTAGACTAGTGTTATGATGAGCTAAAGACTGAAATTACAAATTGATGACATGACTTTCGGGAAAATTTCTATACCTAGAATTTTCCGTTGCATTCAACATCTCCTGAGAGTTTTACTTTCTCAAAAGTGGCTCTAAAGATTTTGATTAAATTATAATATCTGTAAGATATTTTCATGAAAAATGAGAAATACATATACCTGAATTTTCTGGTAAAAACCTGTGAAATTCTTTGGAATTTTTAATATAACTATTGAAAAATTAAGAGAGATAAGGCTCTTCCTTTTTATTATTTACATTAAATAAAGTAAATTTCAATATACGGGTTCTTAAAACGGAATAAAACCTATAACATAGTTTCTTCTAGCCTCATTGTGATTGATGACCTCATAGAGGTTCCTAAATCATACAGATTCCCGAAAACTTTTGAGTGTGATTTTTTAATAACTATCATAACACTTGTAAAATTAAAAATTAAAAATGTGGATTTCTTACACTATAATAGTAAGGATTATATCGACTGTAACTGAGAAAATACACACAACAGTTCTTATGATGTGCAGTGTAATAAATTTGTTAGTGGCATAGGCGAACCATTCTTATATGTAAATTTACTTTTAGCCTGAAACTGAGAAAGCATCTTCTCATTACTTTATATTGCCTGCAAAGTTGCCTTTATATTTTGTGTAAACAAGTGCAAGCTCGTAAATAAAATTTGTTTGGAAATAAACCTCCACATAACTATACATAGTCCTGTTCAGTCAAGTTATAAATGTTTTAATTTAGTTAAGTAGCACTAGTAGGTATATCATTCAAAGTATTTTATCAATTTTCCTCTGTTTATTACTGTTGTCAGTATTTTGTACAAAGTTCGCGCTTGAAATTCTATAAATTTGTATAATAATTTTACAGAGAAGAAAGAATGATGCCAACCTCCTAAAACAGATGAAGCAAAGGAAAGAATAGTTATATAGCACATTTCTCTTAAGTATCATTCCGGCTTTAAAATCTCTTAGTACTGTGATAAACATTAAACAGTATTTATAAGGATTATATACATATTTATAAGTATGCATATGACCGTTAGCTTCCAAATTTTATTGACAAACATTTTAATAGCTTTTATTTTAATAGAGAATCGCCAAAGTAAATTACGTTATGTTATTATTTTATCAAAGAGGATTTAAATTTCTAAGGATTATTTTTTTAAAATGTAAGTATTAAATGTATTTTAAATTCTCAGAGATAACTCACTTTTTAGATAAAACATGATACTTGTCTATATTTCCTAATTCTTGTAATGTGAGTATTAACCAAATCATGAGCAATGACGTTTAAAATAGTGCATCAGTGGTAGAAAAAAAGAAAAATATTTGACCAAGTATTGAGTTTTGCCTTATTTTATGAACAGATCAAGGTACAGTATCAACAGTTGTTTTAATATTTAAATAATAAAATTTTTCAATAAAAATACATTTCAGAATATTTTTCTTTACACTAGCGCTACACTAGCTACGTTGAATACTTTTTATAAGGACAGGAAGGAAAACCTTTGATACACTTTCACGTCCTTTTAAATATTACCAGATTAGTGAAATTGGAAATTGAAAGTTCATATACATTTGGTTTCCTGAAGTCACAGGTGCACTACTATATACAGGGTGTTTCCTAACGACACATAACGAAAATATAGAATGACTATGGATTAGGCAGTGACAGGAACAACGATATGTGCTTCACGCTGTCAGAGTTCGCAGGTGTAGGTCACGCGCCATGCCGCCTGTTGTAACTGTTTGTAAACATACCGACATTCTCCGTAGTGGCTTGCTACGATTAGGAATTTCTTTGGCTTATAAAACCGCAATAAAGTTATTATTGCTTAATTATTGGTTATGAGTGTTTAACGTGTTCCAAAATTCCGTTATAGGTCCATGATAGCAAATAATTTGTTGGACATATGCAACTTATACCTTTTAGAGGGAAGTTAATGTTAGTGGGGTTGAGGTTAGAAACATTAAATGATAAACAGAATAGAAAACAACATCAATTAAAAATTAACCAAAATTAAATACAATGAGACGAGTATTTTATTTCGCGTGATTCATAATACTGTCACCCAATTAGGGAAAGGGATGACCGGCGACCGCTGGAAGGAACCCGAGGCAGCTGGGCCACACCCACTCATCAGTCTCTGTCACTAACTGAGGGGGAAGATTAGAGGAAATGTCACTTGCGCTGGCGGCCCCTTCCCTCTCTTCCACGGCCATCTGGAACCTTCCTGTGGAAACTAGAGAAGTCGAGAAGGCGGCGATATTCCTATAAAAAGGGGCTGCAGTGAGCGAAGTTAGTCAGTCAGTGCTTGACGTGCTAGTGAAGTAGCGCCGTGTTAGTGGAAGAGAAGCTTGTGCAACGGAAGAATTTACGTAATTGTGTACGTGCAGCGGGACGGTAACGGACGAACTGGTGAATCGTAATTGTGTGCATTACGTAATTTTGTGTAATTGGCAAGTGTTTAACTGTAAGTCGGTGGAAATAAAGAACATCTTTGAGTGGTGAAATTCGACTTTTCATTTCACGAACCCACAAAGTCACAATACTAAATAAAGCATTTGCAACGGAAAAGGAAGCTGTTGATATTTACAGTAACTGGTTGAAGGTATTGTACAACTAAGATAATAAAAAATGCTCTGAAGTTAAGCAAATAAGTATTATCAGTGATGTAACTATTTTTACAATTCATATTTTGAATGAAACTAAATGAATCATGCGTTCATATAGCGCTCCGTATTGCTTGGATTTTCTAAGTAGGTGCAAAGTCCTCCCTGTTAGGAGGGAATGTATAGCTTTACCCTAAAGCGCAACCTTGCAACTGTCCGAGATATTAGTCAACCTTTTCACAAGTAACTGCCCTTTGCCCCATTACCTGAAACGTAGGCTAGGGTCACTGATAAAGAACAAGAAG
Organism: Mantis religiosa; assembly: GCA_030765055.1. Taxonomy (NCBI): domain Eukaryota; kingdom Metazoa; phylum Arthropoda; class Insecta; order Mantodea; family Mantidae; genus Mantis; species Mantis religiosa. Next base: position 82,242,029 of record CM060953.1, read on the forward strand.
TAATGTTTTTGTGGCCGGTGCGTCCCAATAACAATTTTTGAGGTTCGTACACCAGTGGTTCCTGCGCTGCCTAGTCACAAAATCATGTAATATTTAATTCTGCATAAAATTATACCTAACAGAACTTCGAAGCTGCAACACCGAAATTCGGACTAGTTAAGTTATAAACTTCGCAACGGCTATAATCTTTCGGTGTCGTTTTGAAACAACTTGTACATAATTTCACTTCCCTCTTATCTCCTTTTTACAGTAAAGTATAGATTGCTATGACATTACTATGATCTTTGAAGTCCCCTGTGTGTAGGTACATTTGTCGTGCTCATACTCATATGTTAAATGTGATCTGCGGTTACAGTTCATATTCACCTCATGTTTATTTCTGTTGTCAATGATCTTGTTGAGGAGGCATAAGCGTTGAAGAGTTCCACAATGACATGGCACTTCATGCGTTAGATTACAGCTGCTATCGATTATTTGGCTGCCATTTTCCTTCAGAGAGAACGGAACAATGAAAGAGCGGTTGAGTTTGTCAATGTGCTTTGTTTGCACAAGCCCCGCGTGCATGGAAAAACATCGCAACTAGAAAGTGAAACATTGGATGATGCCATTAGCTTGGCTTGTTATTCATCCATTATTGTGTAGATAAGCCACACATGTTCCCGAAGTCAATTAAAAAGAATGTCATGCTGTTTCAAGGCTATATTTTTGTAGGGCACTCATACTACCCTATTTTTCTTTTCAGATGGTGTTTGTTTCCCCCAGTTAATTTGTGCAGATTACCAAAGCAATTACAGTGAATGCTAAGCCTTCCTTTCTGTTTTTCTTTGACATTCGGTTTTATTTCAGATCACAAAGTATATTGTGAATTTGCTTTCTCGGCGTTATCTGCCTATTTTCTTACAACAGGTCATATGTATGTGTAAGTTAAACGATTGTAATATGCGATGTTTTTTTAAGAATGATAACGATATTTATATTGGTGTACTGATATGTAATTAATTCATGCCATTTCCTACCAATCGTGTTGTGTTATTAATCATAATTATGGAGCACTATTGCTGGCATTATGTTAGAGAATTAATTTTGAACTATATACTTTATGACCAGACATCGGAACCCGTGCACCTTTAAATGGATATGAAGTTTACGAGTCTCAAAGTATACAACTGCTGACGTCAATCCCGGGACAACACGAAGGGATAGTCCGGTTCGCAACGCGTAGCTTTAGTTACATGACAACTACTGTTCGCCACGCAGGTAGATCTTTCTTCCAGGAAATGCAAGGTGTTTGACATATTGTGTTAATAGCACTACTTTCACAACAATTATTAGACAATCTCCATTTTATAAATAAAGCACCATGCGCAAAAAAAAAAAAAAAAAAAAAAAAAAAAAAAAAAAAAAAAAAAAAAAAACATGAATTGTCCAGTATGCAACACAAAATTACTGGATTTTCAATGCTGTGTAATATAAGAAATAATCTAAGTCTTGGACAAACATATGAAAATGATTTGTACTACTCATAGCAACATGAGACATTGAACGAACTTTCTCCGAATATTTTTATATTGTTTCAGTGAAAGGCGCAGAAAATTCACATTAGACAATTTACGAATGGACATGTTTGTTCACTGTAATTCCCGCTAGGAAGGCAATGAGAAGGATGGCATATTATTGTAACGAATCACTTTGTATCCGTACCGGACTGTATTCACTTAGCGCTTCGGAATACTTGTTGACAAACGTTTGTTGATGTCGCGCCTGACCTTGTATAGCATCTGTGCGCATACATTGGTTGCTAAGGTGTACGGGATCCGATATCTGTTTATGACTCATTACCTCTTATTTATCTTAATCTTGTCATATACTGACATTAAATACCTTATACTTGGTTACGCTGTTCGAACACACCAACTCACTCCCTCCCTCTCCCTCTCTCTCTATCACACACAGACACACACACACACACACACACACACACACACACACACACACACAAATCTCTTCCTATTTGTTTTTTATTTACTCAGGATAGTCTCGCAATATGTAGGTATTTCCGAACTCACCATTTTTGGATGGAATGCATCACGTCTTGCCTACTACCATGTAGAGAAAGCAAAAGTAGCAAAAGAAGTAAAAGAACACACTTGTGACTTGAAATTAAAACGATCCTGAATCTGGAAGGGTTCCACGCTAAGTCTCGCCCAGTGCACTTGACTCTGGTCCTTTAGCCTTCTCCTCTTTTTTCTTCATGTCATTTTCCCGTCACGGTTCGCGATACAAAGATTTTTTTTTTCTCTAGTGCTCGTGATCTGGAAAGGAGGGGGGCTCTCTCTCTCTCTTTCTCATTCCCACATCTCTGTATTTGAACTTCCACCCAGAGTTCTTTTACTCAACTCCCTCATATGCCTAAAGAATTCTGTGTCTTTCTTAGCATTTTTCCCCTTAAAAAGAAAAACATAGCCAGGATCAAGACAGTTTCAATGATTATCTATATTCTCGCCATTTTATTTACAACTGTCTTAGACATCTATATCAAAGTAAAGACATTATTATATTCTATTAAAACTGATCTGTTAAATTTACATATACTTCACTTCCCCCTAGTGTGAATATAAGGACCCTTAAGAAGGTATATTTTTCTATTTACTTCCTATGTACTATTTCCTATTTTGCAATTAACATTTCCAATTAACATTTCCAGAAATAGCTACGTTATAGATTTCAGTACCGAAACAAAGGAATGACGACAGTTAAATGGCCAACAATTGGACAATATATGCTGGCCTGTTTTAACAAAATTACAAGAAATGTCTCAAAACGTTATGGTTTTAAAAGAATTATGTATTGAACTATTCAAAACAATAAAAACGTAATGACCGATAATTACACAGTTATTTGAAATAAGTTGTATGTTTTAATGATATCCATATTTCTTGTTTAGGGGTTTCACGTCTATTCCTAAATTCTTAACAGTTATGCCAGATTACACACTTTTTCGTTCCAAGTGCATGAGACTTTATAAGTTATATACAGCATATCACAGCTACCCATTTAATTTTCTATGTAAAAATTATTAATACATGTTATATTAATAACATCTGCGGGTTTTCTTATTTCCAGAAAAAAGAATTTTGAGAAGTGTTGCATATCAAATGTGTTTTGTGGGAGTCTTAGGTGGGAATTTGGAAATCCTACTGTAGTAAGATCAAACATAGAATTAGAATTCACTGTTTGATATTTATCTCACATTTCCTTTAAAAAAAATGGATATTTTTCCAAATATACTCCTTGAAAGATGATACAGGTAGCCTCGAAGATTGTAAATATGTTGAAATTTGTTTTAAAATTTTTGATGAAATGGAATAGCCTCTCCAACTACACTGTGCGCATTAGGAAAAACATCGTCTTTCAAAAGTCTTTAAAATGAAGATAGAGTACTTTATCTATAACTCTATCAGTATTATATCATGATTAGGTCATAATTTTGAATATCATTTTAAAAGGGAATTGATTTTTATTGAACTAGAAGGAGAAGTAGGTAAAGACAGCTTTTGCTCAAGATCTGCTTAAGACGTTTTGAACGTTTCGCTCCCATCATCAGGATTTTTTTTTTTTTTAAGAAATGTTATAACCACAAAATGTATAACTGGATATAACACAAATATCAACCTTAGAGAGCTTTATTTATCTTTAAGTCTTTATTTCAGAGTATTAGAAGTATTTTAGCAATATTTTAAAAATATTCATAATAACAGCAAACAAATGCTCCCGAAAATTAATTATGGGTAATTTTTGCTCAATTTTGTTTCTATATCCTTTATCTTCCATAGTCAGTTTGGGGCTTATATATGAGAAACAACTGATTGTCTTAACACTAACTGAACTACAGATTTATTAACATTGTGTTTAACACATTTTACTAACGCATTTACACTTGCAGGTTCACTACCTCAAACACGCTCCCAAACTTTGAGGAGGATATGGAATGATTCTGCTGAAAGAAAACTTCCCCACCCCAGCAGGAACTCGAACTCGCGACTTAAGAGTTGAGAAGCTGGAACACTTACGAAGCAGTCTTTTAAACCACTCTTTCGGTATATCCGTTGTTCTCAGCCAATTGATGAGTATGAATATAGATAGAGGTACTTATAAAGTACCTAATCATGAGAGAGTTCTGCTGTAACAAACAAGGCTGGATATTGCAGAGGAAGCTGTGTGTTTGTTTCCTTGTTTGTCTGTATTTATCTCTGTGTAAGCAGAATAACTGAAGAACAGATGCAGGGTATTTTCTTACTTTATTCTGATGCTATTTAAAATAATCACCCCAGCCTAAATATTGCTTTACATGTAAATATCTTATTATTTGTAATTGCATCAAGGTGTGCCTAAAATAGCATTAATTTGTGATATTTGCATACGTAATAAAAGATATATCTTGAACCGTAACTTCCTCCTCGTTTGAAATGCTCTTTTTGTAATATACTGCAGGTATTCCAGCGGTAGAAGAAGGCGTAATTTAAAATTATAGGGCTATTAAACTACATAAATTGTCACATAATCTTTTATAAATATCTGAATAATTACACAACACTAATGGGGTGGAAAAAGTCAAGTGATGGACATTTCTTTGAAACATAGATTTTGTTTTCCTTTATTGATATTCATCAGTATGAGTGTACATATTTTTTTTTTTTTTTTTTTTTTTTTTTTTTTTACCCGTTATGTTCCTTTCGGAGAAAAATTACACGTTTTGGAGTATCCAGTAATGTCGGTCCCTAGGTCCTTCTTTCTTTGTTGTCTTCAGCAGTCATTGCATTCTAGTTCATAACTTTTGACATTAGAACACTGGATGTTGCAACATCGTAGGTATTAAACTGAAAGGTAAGCTATATTATAAAAGCGAAACATCAAATGCATTATTTTTTATCTCTGACTTTGGCACACGAAAAGAGAGGCAAAATATTTATCCCTTATTTTTTTATACAACCATGTAGACTAAGAGGTAATAGATAAATCAAGTATGATTTTATTTTGACCAAAACTGCAGGAAAGTACTACTCAGGCTGAGCGTATCTTTTTAAATATAAAGGTGCTGAACAAACTATGATGAAATAAGTGATTGATGAGTGAAATAGTTACGGCCATTTTTATAAGATTGTCATTTGGTTCTGGCTACGAAAAGTGTTAGGGAATATTGCAATGATTTGAAAAATCTAAAACAAATTTAATGTATCACACGTTTCAGAAATATATAGGGACTAGTCATTCGGCACTTTCTCCAAATATATGTATAAACATAATAAACAACTTACCATATATTTCTTATAACTCGATACCGAGAATTACAAATACACTAAAACAGGTTTTGTATATATAAGACGGAAGTACAAAGAAAGTTATTTATACGAATATGCTTGAGTTTCAAATTTTATTCATAGAATTCGTTACAACAGGTAAATACTTGTAATGATTACTGTGTATTGATTCTCCTACTAATCAAAATGGTAACAAAGTTGTCAAACAATTCCAAATTAAATGTTCCTTTTATTGAGAAATAAGAGTACAATTGAATAGAATGTCGAAGAACCTCGACATATAAATTAATTCATATTATGTGTTATTGCATTTAAGGAAACCATGGGTAACTCTTAGGGAGAAGAGTCTCGCTTAAGCTTTGTACCAGTATTTTTCAGTCTATAAGAAGTTTCTGGCCTACTGTGGAACTGAAATTTTGTTTTCCATGGATTGTGCATGACGGCTTTGCTGTAATAACAAAAGACAGGACCTACAAACTTCGTAATCTAATATATGCTACATATCCAGCAGAGTGAATCATACACCGTCAACTCCATTTGCCAATTCAAAAATTTGCGTTGTAAATCAGAAGAGAAAGTGTGCGAAATACAGATATGACGCGACGTCCCCATGGAGAAGAGCCGTCTCCTCTCTTTCCTGATAACCCTGATGTTATTTTCATTCCTTTTGCAACTTGCTGCAGAGGAACATTAATTTTTAAAAGCTTAAAGCTAACTTCTAACAGAGATGAATTTTGTAATTTCACGAGGGTCCTATGCTCAGGGCTCATCCACTTTCTTAATTAAGACGCGTGAGAAAAATGAGTACCTAGCATTTGAGACATATTTGTTGTAAGCCTTCATACTTTTCTTTTTTCTCTTTTGCATTTATTTTTATTCTTCATGTTTTCTGCCCCTACTTACATTTTAACACGAGCATTTTCTTCCGTCATATTATCTCTGCGTTCTCGGAATATTCTCTAGATGATTCATTTTAACACTTTTTATTACAAGTCCATATTATTATAGAATTTTAGTAACATTTTTGCATAGAAATTACCTTAAAGTTTATTCCCAACTCCTTGTTTTCCTATTCATTAGATTTAACACATCACACACGCACACTCATACACAATCCCATATATCATATGTGTTAATAGGCTAGGCGCGCTACTGTTTCTATTGCTTTTCTGTCTTACTTTATTCTAAGGTATTCTAACACTAGGTGCTCATAAGAGTACCCTTTGTTTAAAATTCAATATTTTAAATTTTTGTGACCTTTTCAAAGATTCTGACTTTCTCCCCTATCTCGATAAAGTGTGTATTAGGTAGGCCGCTCACCAAACACTTCAACGTCTGCAACGCAACATGATTGTCTTTTGTCACTCGCATGATGCAGACTTGTACCAGCACACCGGAGAAGCATGTCACGGCATCAATACACTACACTTTATCAGCTGCTGACATGGCCTCCTCGGAGTGAGGATGATGTTTTGCTGTACATGTGAATGGAACTACGAGACTGAGGAAAAGAACATGGGTTCATTATTTTAATGTGTTGTGCGTATCATGATTCTTGTCTCAGCACGTGATCTATTGAAATATCTGGTAAAATTTCAGTCATGTTATCCAATGTGCACCCAAAGCTGTAAAGAGCTTCTTCAAAATACTATCCCCATTAAGCAACCAAGATATAAACTACAGAGAAGCTATAAGTCCAGATGAAAAGCTGTTAAAACATTATGGTAAATTTAAAGATTACAATAATAACTTGTTATTTAAACATTAACTTCTTTATTAGATAATACACACAGCTTTAACCTTATTCATTTTGGCAAAGAATATAAATAAAACTTACCTAAATATTTCCTTGTTTGATATAGAGTCAACATCAAAAATTCAATGCCATGGCCGGTGTTTGAACCACGGATCTCCTGGTTTCCGTCCAGTCGCTCTAACTCATTGATCTACCATAACCAACGTGCCGTTCTGACATTAAATTCTCCATTTGACTCGGATATTTCGCCGGTAAACAACTAGGGACTCTCGCATCCGAGATAGACCGTTTGTGGCGACTTACTAACGTAAGTACTTGAGTCCCAGCCTTCATCATTTAACTCTTATTATTTTCATTAATTGATGGAAGTTGATCATTTCTTCTCACTGGCTGTATATAGGCTAAGGTTTTTGATAAATAGAGTGAACATGAAAAATTCAATGCCATGGCATTGGTAGCTCAATGGGTTAGAGCGATTGGACGGAAACCAGTAGATCCGTGGTTCAAATCCCGGCCATTGCACTTCTATTACACCTCTATTGCACTGCTCTTAGAATAAACCATGCTTATAGGTAAATATCCTCGGGGGTTCATAAATAAATACTGGAAGCTGACTACGAGATACTGAATTTGTTTCAGCATTATCTAAAGAAATAGTAACAAGTGCAGTAAGATCAATTGGGGTGACTCAGGCTGAGAAAATGGGAAGTCTGTAGTTCCCTGGAAAGAGCGTCATTGTATGAGCTTTGAACTGTGCCTGTATAGTCCACATATGCTGATCGAGGCTGAAGACTAGCTAGAGTCTCTTATTCCTCATAATCCTCTACTGCTTTTTTTACTCCGAATTCATCTCTGAAGATGACTTTTAATTACGAGCACTTAGCTTTACTATCAATCATAGTGATTTATGTTAAAATGTTACTGTAGGGTTAAGAATTCGTTTAACCTTTGTGTGGAACTATGATGTACCTCGCATATAAGGCTTCATAAAGTGATATGAAAGGTGTGAAGTTGCTATTTCATTACATTCCTCCTTTATAGAAAATTAGGCAATAATTACTTAGACTATTCTTTCAGGGCTTGACATGATCAATTAGACTGACTGGATTTAGTAAATTTGTAAATTTAGTGTATTCAGTTGTCTAAATGAGAACGTCAAAGCGTACCATGTTTTCATTTGATACAGTATACCAGTGTAGATGCAATTTGCCTGCTGCAGTCGAGATTGGAGGCAACTTATTGGCTAATACGGATTTCGCTTCGTGATCAAATCAACTGAAACATCATCGCGCTTCCTGACACGAACAATCATTTGTGTAATCATGTGACGCAAAGCCTTATTTTCCCTCGGTCATGTTTCTCCAAACTCTGTTTTCCCTTTATTGGTATATTCGGCTAAGTCTGGTGTTTCCGTTTGCAAACTTTCGTTATTCTCTACAGCATGAAATGTTTGTTTTAATGGGTTCTCTTTTGTTTATTTTCATCGTTTCTTTGTGAGGATAAAGAACGAAAGCGTGTTTATTTTTCGCTGTTGTAGAGTAGTCTCGTGCAAACTGTTAATGAACTGAAAAGTTTACAATATTAACACCAGTTCTAAAACAAGTCGATATTTTATGTAGCGGAAACGTAATTCTGTATGGTTATGTATTATAGTTTAGTACTATATTTCAAACAGAACAATGTTCCAATTATAGCAGCTGTAAGTAATTCTAAATATTACTTGTAAAGATTACTAAAAATAAAGTAAATAACATTCTTGTTCTGTGATTATGACAACGAGAAGTATAAAGTTTTAATAACCAGATATGTGATAATTTTAATCATACAGTTTGTATTGCACAGAGATATTAAAGTAAGTTTAAACAAAAAACGTCAACATCTAAAAAAGGGTTTGGTTTGCAAGCAAGACTAAAACAAGTTAAATATTATAATTACAGCTAAATGAAACAGGTATTAATATAGCAGTGGATTCACCAAACGATTTAGAATAAAGTGACCAGTAGTAAAAAAAATATGAAGTTGCTCTAATTAACTTTATAAAAGAACTCTAGTTTCATTGGTAACGTAATAGGGAAATTGGAGAATAAAATATATATTGACAATTTAGGGAATGCACTGAGATACTATGATCCAGATCTGAGTATATTGCTACCTTAAGAATATTGGCTGAGGAGTTCCAAACAAGATTATACAGGGTGTTAGTTTGCCGCAGATTTCGCGAAATGGAAGATCCAAATATGAGCAATAATAAAGTCCCATAACAATTCCATTTCTCTTGAAAAATAACGTAGATAACTGAACATCGCTGAATACACTATCTGCACAGTCTAGCAACTGAGTGGGGTTTCCAGTTTAATGTTTCTTCCCTACCAGGCATTCGCTCACACTTACAAGGGGTAAAAGTCTAAACAGGGCCAGCGCTTGAAAGACGGTTCGCCAAGTGCCTCTTGTTTATCAGCTACTGCTAGTAACAAAGTTTCCCGTAGGGGAGCGAATCCGTCCCGTTCAGCTGCCGTGGACCAGGCGCTGCGGACCCCTAGCGCTCGTGGTACCTCTGACGTTACTAGAGGAAACTCGGGCCGAACATTCGAGCCCCTCCCTGATAGGGAGTTGTTCGGATTGGGCTGGACTCGAGGGGATAGTGGTTCCCGATACCTATGCGAGATCGGGAGATCGGGTACGTCTGTGACGGGGTTGAGGGAAGCCATTAATATTCCCGCGAACTAGCCAGCATAGCTAGGAGAAAGTGTGCTAGATCACCAGCGGCTCCACCGAGGTCATATCTGTAACCATCCCATTTTGGTGTTGGCGCGCGTAAGTGGCGTATCCTTTTCCATCCCGTCTTGAGTCCACAGGACGAGATGGTAGGGGGGGCGGCCTTGTTAGTCTCTAGGTCTTGCCCTATAGAAAGGCCCACGGAGGCGCCGGGTGCCCTTTCGGGACAGCTCGGTAACTCCCTAGTCGAAGGACGCCCGGATCCTTGGTCCTACGGGCACAGGACTAATGGGAGTAGAACGTCTGGCATTAACATAACATTGGCATTGACATAACATAAAATAGTAACAAATTTGGGTTGTTTCCTTTTGAGCTACTCCATTATATTCAAGAAACCTAAACGTAAGAGACTAAAAATAAGATGATTAAGGATAACAAATTTAAATGACACATTTCATTCACATGTGTCATGCAAAATTAAAATAAAGTCACATTGTTTGCTAAACCGGAAACTTATTAATGGGCAAAAACTGCAACATCAACATGGTGTCTATTTACAGTAGATACTCAAAATGTGCTCCACGAAAATCTATGCTATGACAGTTGGATTTGGAGTTCTCCTATTGGGAAACATTTCGAGTTTTACTTTTTAGGCCTTTGAGGAAGAACTCATTTGACCATTGAAGGGATATGTTTGCTCTAGTTGTACACTCCAACACATACATATATACACCCATGGCCAAGGTGGGACTCGAAACGGTAACCCTCTACGCAACGGAACGCTAGAGACATACGCTCTAACCACCCCGGCTACGAGCTCCGGCAAGAGTGTTGCATTTGGCTTAGCTATAAGCAAGAAGCATACTCTTGATTTTTAAAGACTGTCACAGTTCTGACTGCTTTAGACGATTCTGAATCACTGACAAAACCTGCTGATGTATCATGTTTTCCAGCAGGTTGGTTCACTGTTTACATTGTTGACTTTCCGTTCTAAACGCATATACACACATCGAGAGACCGCCGCAGCAACATGAAGAAGAAGAAGAACGCCGCAACACGGAGGCAGAGCCAGGCAGTGAAGCCACCTTCACCACAATCCTCGCCAGCCAGCTCTCGGGCGCCGTCTCCCGCCTCGCTGCCGGTATCGGCAGATGAGAGGGAGCCTCCCGCGGAGCCGCCGTGGAAGTTTTGGGCAGCTCGGCCCGCTTCCCCTACCACGCCGGACGCTCGCCAAGTGCGCAGGCAACCGCCGGAGGAAGCAGCACCTGAACTGCAGTTCGCAGTTACTTCACCTGCAGAAGTACAACCACCGCAGCCGCCAAACACGACTGATCAGCGGCTTTCCTACGCTGCTGCTGCACAATAGACATCAACAAGATATCGGTACTCCTCACCAGCGCCAGCCACTTCTCCAGGAGCTTACACCGTGGACATCAGCGGGGTACCCCGTGATCTCCCTTGTAAGCTTGTTCTCTCCGCCGCAAAACAGAGGTGGCCCTCTGCCTGGAGAGCCAATCGCTTAACTTCACCACCACACTAGTGCGCCTGCATCTAGCTGACCGCGCGGAGGGAGATGCTGCCTTGAGGTCGGGACTGCCCTTATTAGGGCGCTGTCTCAGAGTCGAGGCAAGCTGAAACTGTCGGCGATGCTGAAACTATAGCCACTGTGCCTCCACCTGCAGCGCTCCACCTAGGTGCCACTACTGTGGGACACAATGCCTCGCCGCCGAATACAGGAGGCATGATCTACGCCACCGAAGCAGATACTGCGCCACCTGCAATGGTCTAGGCCATTTAACAGGTCAGGTGCAGTGCCCTCGCTACCCCAGAACGAGGCTTCAAGTACAACGCAACACTTCAGCGACCAGGGAGGAAGAAGCTCCACGCTTACCATCTACCGAAGCAGCATCTGCCTTCTTTCCCGAAGAATGCCTGAGGGAAGCCATGCAGGATCTTCGAAGAGAGATACAGACCATTGGAGCCCGTCTTGCCTTGCCCAGAGAGGAAATCCATCACCTCCACTCCGAGAAACACAACATTGCTCCACGCCTAGGCCAACTAGAAGAAACAATCACCACAAGCATCGCAGAACGCCACGCAGAACAGACCGAACAACTCACGAAGTTAACAGCAAAGGCCCAGCGCTTTGCCGACACCGCAACTGACATCCAGACTCAACTGCACCTTCTCCAACAACAGCTTCATCAACTCAACAGCAGTGACCACTCATCCTCTGTGAAGCGCAAGCTCTCACGCTTGGAGGAGAGTCTCTCGCATACAGGCGCCAAACTCGACCAGCTCCTAGACCTCAACCTCATGGCCAAGGAAACTAACCCCTACGCGCTTCCGCACACTGTGCGGCAGCACATGATGACGATAATGACGGAGGTGCTTATGCGGAACTCCATAATAGGCAGAAGCAAAACTGTCATACCAAAATCCATCTTCAAATTTCTCCTTATAGCTCCTTGTTATTGTTAATAAAATTCCTTTCAAAAAAAAGCGCATATACCAACCACACGCCAATTTTGAGAGGTTGCCAAGCGTAAGCCCGCGACTACTGCAATAGACACACACGTAGCTCACCTAGTTACCCTATTTGCAAAAGTAAATGATTTCGGTGTGATGACATATTCGCAATCGAAACTTTGATCATTTTATCTTTTGTTTATGCAATCATGCATTTTAGAGAACATATGTATAGGAAGTCTTTCAGCTTAACGTCATGAATTTGTCTTGAACTCTGCGCACTCACACCCCTAAAACTTTGTGTATTATTGCCGTTAATAAAAAATAACAGAATATAGAGTTAGCAGTTTACGTAATGTAAACAAAATGAAAGGAAGAGGATAAAGATAAAGATAAAACAAATCCACGAAGAGAGGTTGACAGATGGACGCACTAATCGTCACGAGCACAAATAGAAGACAGAAAAGGTGAGCGAGCCCATAACGGGTATGAATAAGAAAAAACGGAAATATATGAGCAAGAAATTTTAATAATGTTTATAAATTAAATATGTCCCTTTTACTGAGAATGTGGTGTTTGAGATTTACCAACAATATAATTAGTATCATAAATTGTACTTTTGGCTGCAACATAGAAAATTCTCACTTGAGCTTTACAACCCACTGACTCTTACAGACTGTGTTTACAAAAGTGCATAATATATAGTTTTGTAGGAATGCATTTGAAAATGTTAAAGTTATGTTAATATTCGTGTTTGAACTGCTCACAGACTCATTCATAAAGATGGACTCGTGGGCCATTAAATTTCTTTTAAAACAGCTTATATTCGTAATGTTTTTAAATAGAAAAGTGAATTTCGGTTAAACCACACATTCAATTTTTGGGTGGGTTTCAATAGCTTCTCTACCTTACGCTCTGCAGGAGGTAAAAGTTGCTGAAGCCGTCACCGTCCTGCATCGATTGAGTATTCTGATCTGCCTTTATTGGAAACTTCTGCTGAATTGAAAACTCCTAATGGGTTTTATGTACACTCAAATGCATACTGATAGTTTGCTCTCTCTCTCTCTCTCTCTCTCTCTCTCTCTCTCTCTCTCTCTCTCTCTCTCTCTCTCTCTCTCTCTCTCTCTCTCTCTCTCTCTCTCTCTCTCTCTCTCTCTCTCTCTCTCTCTCTCTTACTCTACTTTTCTCTTTATCATACTATTGACATAAGGCATAGGAGTTACAAACCTGCCACTTTGCACATAGGTAGAATAAATTTCCCTTCTTTCAACTTCTCCTCTATTTCTTCTTTTCTTACTCTGATTGCCATCCTATTATGAGGACGTACTGCCCAAAAGACGCTAAGGTGTGGCATGGAGCCAGATGCACGATGTCTGATCAGCTAGAGGTATGTATCTGTAATTGTGGTGAAATGGTTAGAAAGAATTGGTTGATCTTTCTATCCAACAGATGGTGAGCAGTAAAAGAAATGAATGAATGTTGAGGCAAACCCGGAGAAAACCCATAGAAATGCCGCGCAAATCTCCTCTATGTTTGAACCCAGGCCGCCTAAGTGACAGATGAGCCGTCATTTTCGCATAATATTGAACAAGGAGAATGGGACTTTGCAAATGTAAAATGGGCATGCATCGGAGATGAAAGCAAGAGAAAATCATTAAGCTGATGATTATTGAAGAATTGTTAAATTCAAAATATCATATGTTTAATAATGCCTAAAATTGACGGATCTAATTGCGAGAGTGTGAACATCGTTATTGTTATTATTATTCTTATTGTTATTGTTATCATCATAATCATCATAATCATTGTTATTATTAAATATACAATCAAAGAGGCGGCTTCAGAATCACTTGCACCAAATAGATTAAGAGTACTTCAAACTACAATAAAGTAAAGCCTTTTAAATGACACAGGAATATATTTCTGAAACACTTACGAATGAGAATTGTTGAAACCTCGGTATACTACAGAATGGCTCAGTGTAGAATGTTCGCAATATCAAAAGAGCTTTATTGGAAAAATTTATTTTCAGTGACTTAGAACATGATGCATATCATTAGGCAAGAAAAGAGCTGCAAGATATTTTAACATCTTAATAGCTTTAAGAAAGATAATCGGAATCTCAATTTCAGAGAGGAAAACAGACACACACTCGTATATAACTTTATGGATGTGTGTACAGAAAAATCAGATGATGTAACAGTAGAAAATGGAAATAGAGACCTATTTCTTTGTAAGAGTTAAAACTTATTTTTTACTGCTCTAAAAACACAAATTTCTCATACTCACAACCTCATTAATTTATTATAGGCATATTCAACTAAAATAACTGAAAGTCTGTTCAAAATCCTGAACAATGGAATATGCCAAAATTACACCCAATTTATGAAATGACTTACGAATATTTAAAGCGTTTGTGTTTTTGTTACCTGTGTGAATATATACGCAGTAATATTAAAAACCCCGCCAGAAGAAATAATATCTAATATTGTTCTACGTATTCCAAAGAATTTAGGAAATGATTTTCTCTGGTTGTATGCTTACTGTAAACAAATAACTGAGAAGCACAGAAAATATAATATACCCAATTGTATGTTATTTGTAAATTTTGAAAGAAAGACTTGGCAGTGCTAATCGTACAAGTTATGGAGCTCATTGAAACAGAAAGATGTGCGTGAATATTTCAAAACTGCACTAGGATGTCTATTTGTAGGGAACAAAATAGCAATGGAAACTGGAATGTAACATAAAGTTGTATACAAAATGAATTAAATAGTTTGAAAACTATGGGTCCATAATTACACTTAAATTTTAATCCTTAAATATTCCAACAGATAGGTCTTCCTTGAGGGAATGAAGCGTTGTTAACTATTATGTCAGGATCTCCTATTTCGTCTTCTCTTTTGAATTTATATATTCACGATTCCATGCGTAATTGGGAGATTATTAAGGACTACATTTTAAGAAAATGAATCATATTTTGCGGGAGATCTCGTTCTTATATCTAACACCTACTTCTGTGGTATAGGCTTGTGTGTCTTACATTCAAGGGATCATTTGTTCGTATCTCGCTCAGGGAGGATAGGTTTTTATCCGGAGGTTTCCCTTAATCTGAAAGATTGATGTCGAATAACTCCAGGAGCTCATTTGAGCTTCATTTAATTTATTATCCAACATAACCTACTTTGGGAGGTCGTTCAGCAAATATAAAGAATACTCTGAATATAAAACCAATTGAATAAGCAAAGAACTTTAATGACCTAAATTATTACATCTCTCCCATATAAAAAGGGGTTTTTAATGGCCACACTTCAGGCCATGTAATGGTGCGGCAAAATTATGACAGAGAAAACTTAATTTGAAATATGACATCACATAGCAAGGGTTATATTAAATTATGAGTTTAAATTGAAAGATATTTGGTAGGTCAAAGAAAATATGGTTTCATCTTATTTGATTGATAACCTATAAAACCAGAGAAAATCCTTAAAATGCTTTACCCGTGAAAGTTTGTTATGATTATGTATGTTTAGATATGTTTTTACAAAACTTTTAAAATAATTTTCTATCAGGATAATTTTGAAACATTTAATGGTTCCCTATATACGTAATATATTTTACTTTGCTGTGTGTAAGAATACTTTTATCTTGGAGAAATTTATAAAAAATAAACATGTTTCAAAATAAACAGTAAATAGACAAGAGGTTGAAATCTTCTCCTTAGGTAAAACTGAAAAGTGTAAGTGAATATTTATTAGAAAGTAAGCAAAAACTGCATGCAGTACGTGATATTTCTAGCCATCTTTGTAAGAAGAGAGACAGACAGATCACAATTAACTGGCATAAGTCTTTAATATAAAGGAAATGAGGAACGCTCTTTGTGAGAAAGGAAACCTCATCTCCTCAGATCTTGATACAAACTTTGTGAATCTTGAAATCCGCTGGTGTCTTTGCCGCGTTTTAATCATCTCTAGGCGGTTGCTCAAAGGAGTTAGTACTACCAACTTATCAAGCTTCACATCGCTAATTCTAGCACAGCATTTAAATTTTGGATACTCTATAATCCATTCTGGCTTTACCATTAAAGGCTGTCTTCATATCTCAACAGTGTACTGAAATTAAAAAACAGGTCATTACACTGGGTTAGAAATTCTTACTTCGTCCAAATCGAGAGAAATAAGAAACAATTGAATGATTATTTAGTTCCTAAATGGACGAAACCAATAGCAACTCATGTCTATGTACTGATTTATGGCACAAAAGGTTCTTTTGCGTATATTGTGTGTTAAGCGACATAATATTTCTATAGTGTTGTTAGCTTTCGTCAACTTTTGGAAATTTATAGTTAAACGTTACAGATATTCATTCAAAGTGAAGAGGAAGAGCTATTTCCAAAACATTCAAGTTATACCATTTATTTGACATACAAATATTTTAATTACGTGCTACCTTAATCCAATGGTTAGGAAGTTTGGCAAAATAAACAAAAGTTGCAACAATCGTAGTCTGTAAAATGTTTTGATAAAGGGAACTTCTTAAAATTCTTGCTGTTCCAACTTTGAAACACGCAAGTCTTAAATCAAGTCATACATTTAAGCCAATTTTTTATATTTCGAGTTCCGGTACTTATAGTCACAGCCTGCGCACATACATATTATAAAAATAAATACACAGTATCCGTTATCCAGTAATGATTCTCAAGTTCAAATTATTTGCCCATTTCCATAAGAAGTTGGGGTTAGGATTATAATTACTACGGAAGGGAATCGGCACTGTGACCAATGTTGATATATTGTACCTATGCCCCAAGTGAGGCATCCCCAGAAGGAAGGATGAGGCGAGAGGAGGCAGAGGGCAACCATGAAAGGAGACACGACAGTGAGAGGGTGGAGTCCCTGCATGTTTACAAGGATGAAAACCTGCCCCTGTATTCCAGTCCCTACTACTGTGGTCCAGAAGCAGTCCCGGCAGCCGTTTCGAGGACCTGTGACCAACCAACCGTAAGAGGAAGTCGTTCAAACAGAGCATATCATCCTGTCATGAACGCCGAGACTCCAGCCAACACTTCTACCCTGAAAGAGACCAGCAGATGAGAGATGATGTGAAATGATAATGAAGATTAAATGGAGTGAGAAGAAAGTCCGAGGATGTAATTAACATACCCTGCGTTCGCCCGGCGCCTCGGGAAAACTCCGAAAACAAAAGACATGGGTGAGGAAGATCGGCCACGGGAATCGAGGGCTACGGCAGGAATGCGGGCCACAGACGAAACTTCTGGGAAGTCCCGCTTGGTATAGAATCTTAAATGCTAATTAAGTATTCAGTCTCTTAAAGCAACTCAAAGAGATTTATTTAACATAAGTAATATTTCAAAGAGAGGAAATTGTTATCATTAACATTGGTATAGAATGTTAAATGCTAATTAAGTATTTCGTCTCTTCAAGCAACTCAAATGGATTTATTTAACATAAGTAATATTTCAAAGAGAGGAAAACGTTATCATTAACATTGGTATAGAATGTTAAATGCTAATTAAGTATTTCGTCTCTTCAAGCAACTCAAATGGATTTATTTAACATAAGTAATATTTCAAAGAGAGGAAATTGTTATCATTAACATTGGTATAGAATGTTAAATGCTAATTAAGTATTTCGTCTCTTCACGCAACTCAAATGGATTTATTTAACATAAGTAATATTTCAAAGAGAGGAAATTGTTATCATTAACATTGGTATAGAATGTTAAATGCTAATTAAGTATTTCGTCTCTTCAAGCAACTCAAATGGATTTATTTAACATAAGTAATATTTCAAAGAGAGGAAAACGTTATCATTAACATTGGTATAGAATGTTAAATGCTAATTAAGTATTTCGTCTCTTCAAGCAACTCAAATGGATTTATTTAAAATAAGTAATATTTCAAAGAGAGGAAATTGTTATCATTAACATTGGTATAGAATGTTAAATGCTAATTAAGTATTTCGTCTCTTCAAGCAACTCAAATGGATTTATTTAACATAAGTAACATTTCAAAGAGAGGAAATTGTTATCATTAACATTGGTATAGAATGTTAAATGCTAATTAAGTATTTCGTCTCTTCAAGCAACTCAAATGGATTTATTTAACATAAGTAATATTTCAAAGAGAGGAAAACGTTATCATTAACATTGGTATAGAATGCTAAGTGGTGATTAAACATTTAGTCTCTTCAAGCAACTCAAATAGATTGAAAATAAATAAATAGTATTTCAAAGGGCAGAAAATGTTATCATTAGCTTCATAGTTAGTTTAAACATTGGCATTGAGTTTTCACTGGAAAGCAGTACTTATTTGTATTTGAAGAAGTATAATATTTTATAATAGATTTGGAAACGGAACGCGGAATGTTTATAGGTCGCTTGCCAAATTTTATTCTACCTATGGAGAGAATATTAAAGATCGGGAAAAATACTATGAGTTACATATATTTAAGTATTTATATTTTATATACCGATTTATTTATTTATCTATTTATCTGTTTATCTATTTATCTGTTTATTTATTTATTTATTTATTTATTTATTTATTTATTTATTTATTTATTTATTTATTTATTTATTTATTTATTTATTTATTTATTTATTTATTTATTTATTTATTTATTTATTTATTTATTTATTTATTTATTTATTTATTTATTTATTTATTTATTTATTTATTTATTTATTTATTTATTTATTTATTTATTTATTTATTTATTTATTTATTTATTTATTTATTTATTTATTTATTTATTTATTTATTTATTTATTTATTTATGTATGTATTTATGTATGTATTTATGTATGTATTTATGTATGTATTTATGTATGTATTTATTTATTTATTTATTTATTTATTTATTTATTTATTTATTTATTTATTTATTTATTTATTTATTTATTTATTTATTTATTTATTTATTTATTTATTTATTTATTTATTTATTTATTTATTTATTTATTTATTTATTTATTTATTTATTTATTTATTTATTTATTTATTTATTTATTTATTTATTTATTTATTTATTTATTTATTTATTTATTTATTTGCTCATGTGTGATTACTTTTATTTTTATTTTTCTACTGCATATAATTTTGTCTAACATCGTATCACTTTTCCTGAAACCTGGTGTTCACCCTGACTAAGATTCGAACACGGGACCTCCAGAACGTGAGGCAGATACGCTAACATCTACGTTACCGAGGCGAGCAAGTACATTTTCTCACATCCTCTCTATATATTCTAGTTCCAAGGTGACTGTCACAAGGAGAAAATTTGAGGTTAGAGCTTCTGGTCTCCATTTATTAAATTGCCTGTTGTACGGGAAATTGTGGTCACGCGTTAGGAAACTGCGTAACAAGGTGCACAATGGAAATGCTTTCAAAGCTACTCTGGGAAGATGGAATGGGGAGTTTAGGCGCAGCTATAAAATTAACAGGAAATCAGGTCCCTTATACGCCAAATTACGTTAATGTAATCACAGTACCCTGTTCAGTTCTTATTTAATAATGAAACCGGACAAGGCGACATCATTTTCTTTGTACCAGTGCTACCCTTGAATGTACTGTGTTATTGTTTAACCCAACTTAGAAGTAAACACACTTTAGTAACGCTGCTCTTTAAGCCAAACCTCACGTGTGTTACTGTGATTGTTACTATGATTACTACCTGTGATAATCCGGGATAATTACACAATTAGAAATGCGTTATGTCATCTATTAGTAAGAAAGAATGAAAATAATTCACTATGTTCTTTGAACTTTACATAGAATTTACCCAACTTATTTCTTCCCTTTGAAGATGCTTACCTCTTTCTTTCCCATACATTTATATACTTATTTATTTCTTATACTTCTTCCCCTTTTTACACGCCTTCACATTTTTCTGGAAATTTTCCCCCGTTTACTCATATATCTTTTAAACACTAATTATTCTTATATTTTATAAATATTTTACTGCTTTTTCTAAGTAATCATCTAATCTTAGTTAAACGTATTCATATTTTAGTATTAGTAAATGTAATAGTTTTAAGAGGCCGAATACCAATTTGGTACTGTTATCTCTGCAATATATCACTGAGAGAAACATTTATAAACATCCGCAAGTAGGGATTAAATAAAATACATAACTCTTAAATTTTCCATTACCATTCTATAAATCCTCTGTATATTAAATAGGGGAAAGTTTACATAAAATAAAATGTTAATTGCAGCAAATGATATATCAGTAGATTACATCAAACAACAAAAGATCATTAAAACAAATTAATTTCATTAATAACACAGGAAATGTTTGTAAACGCCAATTAAACTAAAAGTGTCTGTTTGCAGCAGACAGCAAAAATAAGCCAAACCATAATGACAGTCTAAGAAAATCACAAATGGGAGCTCATCCCATGATATAAGACTGTCACTGTGAAGAAAGCAAATGCAGATTATTAGTTACATAAAGCTTACTGAACCAGTGAAGCAGGTAAAACGATTAATTCAGTTCAGTAATTTAATGCATAAGAATGAAATAGATGCTAACGGCTTACACAACAGCAGTCATTTTAAAAAGAGTGGGAGGGATAATTTACCGCTTGTCTTTCCCAGGTTCAAATATTTTGTGAAGATTTCTGTATTCATTTATTTTATATAATTCCAAAGATACGAATATTTTACTAATGGGAATATATGATGATATTAAAATATAATATTATTAACCATCAATCATAGTGTGACTTTGTGGATTCGTGAAATTTAAAGTCCAGTTGCACAAACTCAAAATGGTCTTTATTTCCACCGAATTACAGTTGAACACTTGTCAAGTATTACGTAGCGCACACAATTAGAATTCACCAGTTCGTCTGTCACAGGTCCACTCTGCACTCGCAATTACACGCAACTCCTCCAATGCACGTACACAGTCTTCCGTCCGTTCCGTCACTGCGCGCTCCTCACGGCTGCTCGCCAAGAACTGCCTGAACAGGCCTTATATAGGCAAGATCGCCGTTTCTGGAAACTTCGCGGCGCGCCCAATTCTCTCGAGGTTTCGAGACGTCTGTTGGGAGGGGAAAAGGACGGTACAGGGCTCCCGAAGTTTTCCTAATCATCCCTTCAGTTAGTGACACGAGACAAATGGGTAGGCGTGGCCTCAATACTTCCCCTCTGGCCCTACTGCCGGCCGGTTCTATAGGGAGTTCCGACATTCGGGTGACAATACATTGTTTTTGGATGTAGGTATGTATGACTGTAGGTCAAAAAGTAACGCTTCCTATTTTTTCCCTTCAATGAGTATGTGAAAACTTTTAATTTGACGCAATTCCTCAAACTTTCTTTTCCAATCCCCTGCAATAGTAACTTCCTAGGTCAACAGGTTGCAGCACTGAATCCTCTTGCAAGATGGCTGACATCGACATTCGTATTAGACAGCGTTCTGTGATTGAATTTTTGACTGCGGAAGGTGAAACGCCAATTCGCATTCACGAAAGGCTAAAAAATGTGTATGGTGATGCAACGGTGGATATCAGCACTGTTAGACGACGGGTTCGTCGCTGTAACGAAGCTGAAAGGCAAACAACATTGGAAAATGAAAAGCGAAGCGGCAGCACGGTGACTGCAGTGATTCCATGCAACATTCAGCGAGTCAATGACATCATTCGTGGTGATCGCCGGGTAACAACAGGTGAATTGTGTCGCATTGCTTCCCTCAGTAAAAGCAGTGTGATGACGATTATTCAACAACTGTGTTACTCAAACGTTTGTTCACGTTGGGTACCAACAATGTTAACCACCCAAAACAAAGAAACAAGGAAAACAATAGCCTCCAAACATTTGCAGCGCTTCAATTTGGATGGAGCGGAGTTTATAGAAAAAGTTGTTACTGGAGAGAAAACGTAGGTTCATTTTTTGGAACCTGAATCAAAGAATTGCATCACACAACGTCACCGAAGAAAAAAGAAATTCAGGTCGCCAGGGAAAGTTATGGCGAGAGAGTTTTGGGATGCAGAGGGTGTGCTTATGATAGATTGTTTGGAGCAGGGATGCACACTAAATTCTGTACAATACGTCAGAACTCCCAAAAAGCTGAAAGCACGTCTTCACCGAGTTCGCCCAACAAAAACTATGGCGGATGTTCTTTTGCATGGCAATGCAAGACACTACACCAGCCGTTACACCACGGCAGAAATTGAGAAATTGGGATGGCAAGTCTTACCTCACCTCTCCCCCCCCCCCATACAGCTCTTTCATGGCACCATCAAACTTCCAACTGTTCGGGCCACTAAAGGAAGCTCCTCGTGGAATTCATCTTGAAGATGAGGAGGCTGTGAAAGCGTCCGTGCGTCAATGGCTTAGGAAGCAAGACCGTGTGTTTTACCACACTGGAATACATGCCCTAGTTTAAAGGTGGACCAAAACTGTGGAAAAGGACGGAGATTATATTGATTATTGACAAATTAATTCGCAATGTTGTAGTTTTAAAGCTATGTAATTGGGATTCAATTTTCTTGGCAATTATAAGAGAAAAAAGTAGGATGCATTACTTTTTGACCCACCCTCGTATTAATTTTCCGCTCTTCTGAGGACAATCTGATAGCTTAATAGCAAAAGCGCTAAACTACTGATTTCAGGTGAAAACCAGCTCAGAACGCTAGATTTTAAGGTGCGTGAGTTTTTGAAACATACAGACTCCTATCAATAGATGTATTGCATGTAAAGGTATTCAGCGAGATAAAATTATGGTACACTGGTGTCACTGATTCATCCTGGCAAATGAGCGACTAACAGAGGTCGTTTTTCCTGGTTCTCACTTATTCATACAAATAGTTCATAAATATATGCATCATTAGCGTATTAATAAAGATTTGCTTTTCAAATTGGTGACTACCGTTTTACGATAAAATATGTTCTTGGAGGATATTTCATTTGAAATATTTCTTGCGAATATTTATGGTAATAATAAAGCTGGATTAAAAGATATTTGTGAACAATTTGCATAATCGCCATCAACAAATAATAATTAAAGTGGTAACAATGGTTCCGGGAGAACCGGATGAGATGAGGGAGCCACGGGAGATATGTGTACTGTAGAAACGAACGACATAAGAAGCAAAGACCCACAAAGTTCTGAGGCAGCTCTTAAACATCTAAAAACTTGAAACATTATTAATAGTTTAAAATATTAATATTAAATAAAAATCGGTGAATGTGAAAAGTGACCGTGTGTGAGTGATTAAAGAAGATAAAAAGTGTGTGATATAGTGAGTCATTAGAAAAGGAAAAATTAATGTTTTAAAATTTATTTATATATGTTTATTAAACGTTACAAATTATAGGAACGAAAATAGCGACGTTAATTTGTTTAATAGTATTGTAAAAATTAAGACAAATTATTTAGAATAAAATTAGTGAATTGATTACATAAAGAAAGTTCGTCCTCAACCACCCTCGACTAATCGTCTTGAGAGAATTACTCTCGTATAACTAATCAACGGCATCCATTGCTTCTTAGATGAAGCTATTTTTCAGAAATCTACCAAGATATTTTTCTTTGTGAGGTGAACTGAACACTTTAAACATTTATATAGTTTATGCAGTGAATAATTTACGAGAAAGCATGACATGAAAATTGTTACACAAGCTGTCTATACGTACGTGCAGGAAGACCATGGGGCTTTGATGAAGCCTTCTGAACACTTTAATCCATGATTATCCACACCAGTCAACCTGAAAATTAGCAGACGTGATGGACCGTGACCAGTTAGCCACTGTACACCATTTACATTTCATGACAAGGTCCAAAAGGATGCGCAGTAATGCAACCTAATATCATGTTACAAATGTGATGGATGAAAATATGCTTTAAATTAGTTTCGATAATAATCGCTGACATTATGACAAATTATTGTCATATATCCGATATGTTCTGTTCAAATTGAGGCTGTGTGTTATGTGTGTCCAGAATTCTGTCACACTTTTTGACAAGACCAATTAAAACTATGGAAACTGGACGAAATTTGCAAAATACCTAATTTTGTTTAATAAAACTGGCTATAAGCTACCATACGCATACCAGAGGGACTGAGAAAACTGCGAGGAATTGGGTAAATTCAGAAGTCTACAAAAGAACGCACCAGAGCACAGCGACAAAGTTTTAGATTAGAATTAGCTTAGACTGTGTGGAGGATCATCTCTGTAAGTTTTATTGATTTATTTTGAAAACCTATTTTCATTATTATTTTATTTTCAGGTTTCTGAAGTAACATAAGATTTTTCTAGATGACAAGGTAATTTCACCTGACGTTACGAAGCTACTGTACACAAACTTTTTGGTTTCTTTTGTAAGCGTGGCTTCACATAAATGAGCATATTTATGATTTTTCAAAAGTGACAGATATTCACATCAAAATTACCCACCTTTGAGAGATCTTTAAGAAGGAATGTCCAGAGAGGAGACCATTGATGGGTCTCAACTCCTGTATGTAGACTGTGGAATTCTCTCGAGATCTTTTCTGTTATAAGCTCTGTATCAGCTTTTAAGCCTAGAAGTGTTTCCCAATACTAAGTGTATGTTGTGCTGTTGTCCTGTTCCCAGTTTATAGCCTCCTTCGGGTAAGATTCTGGAGCTACACAGAAGAATTCGGGGCTCTAAAGGAGGCCCAAGCTCTTTTCATTACGAGGTGATCAACATTTTCTTTACCCTTTGTACCGTTATCTTCCTGGAACCCACAATAGAGTTAGTTTTAACTAATTATTATGACTTAAATAATCATACACGACTTCTGGTAGAGGACTTTTTGGCACAAAGGTTAGTTGAGGAAGAACTACGGCTAGGGAGATTATAGGATTTGGCAAGCTTATACTAAACGTTTTGGTGTCGTGTTTTGCATATAACAGAGAGTTTATGCATGTGTCAGACTTTGATGCACTAGCGAATTGAGATTCAGATAACCTTTGCGATAAGGGTACGCGCTTCGAATTACTAGAAAGAAGTCTTTAATATCATAAACAATATGGTTGTGACACCTTCTGTAAGTAGTCACTCTATAGTCTCGCTGCTGGAAGGGTTACCATGGATGTACCTTCAGAAGCCTCTCAGATAATGCACTGATTATTGTTGTAAGAGTGTGAGGGGTACCGACTCGCCTCCCGGTAGTGTGCTAAGCACCAATGAACGCATCACTTCAGCCAGCTTTCATCTCACTAATTTACACACAGCCTCCAAATTTTAAATTAGCAAATCACGCAAAATGACACCAATATTTACTATCGTAGACATAATTTACATTTAATTCAGTAAACTAATAATTAATCCTCCCCTTTAACAATTATGACAGCAATATTGTTCAGTTTGGACTATTCCAAGTAATGAATGAAATGTCCCTGATATTCACGTAATGAATCTGACTTCTCCAACTTACCGCGATAAGCATCCATGTTTTAGAAATGTGACGTGGCATATAGTATCCTTTGGCGTTGGTAGAATCCCAGCTTATAATGGTATAATGATTTTTCAGATAATTATAATAGGCAAATTAAATGTAAATCTTTATACCTAGTTTTGGTCACATGATTATTTCAAAAGGGTACATAGATTTTACATAAAACATGACCCCTAACATATGCAATGAAATAAGTATTCTACAATTCCAGACAAGCATTTTGACCTCTTTGAAAAATAATGTTGTTGTGCTAAATATTTCCAGTTAACGTATGATAATAGTTCACTGATTTTTAATGTCACCAGTTTTTATCTTTACTTTAGTAGAATTAGGAAAGATAAGAAGAAATGGAATAATAATAGAAAGAATAATAAAACTTTGGTATAAGTGTTTGGTTAAAGAAGAAGTGGAAAACATGAAATTATACATGAGACAGCAATTAGATTAGAGAACACGATTAGAGAACTCAAATTGTTGGTGGGCAGAGATGGGAGTAATTATGAAAAAAATGAGAATGGGAGATATATGGAGAGTAGAGGATAGGAATATATGCGATGTGGGAAAATTAGTGAAATACAGAATAGAAGATATAGAAAGACAGGAAATATGGGGAAGTCTAGAAAATGTGAAATCATTACAATTTTACAAGCAAATAAAAATAAATTGGGGACGAGAAGAATATGTAGATTACTTCTATAGGCAAGAGAGAGAAGGGTTAGCATGGATGAGAACAGGAATAATATTTCTAAGAGGGATAAGAGGCAAGGTAAAGGGAATTTGGGAATTGTGTGGGGGAAAAGAAAGCATAGAACACTATGTAACAGAATGCGAGGAGGTTGCAATATGGAGAAAAAAGGTTTGGGAAGAAAAATGGGAGAAATTAGAGAAGAGAATAGTACCTAGCTATAAAAATGTTAACGGGCAGGGAGGAATAGAGGGAATGAAATATTGGTGAGTTCTTGCAGAAAGTAAAAGAAAAATGGGCCAAAAATGTAAAAAATGTTATAAAGGAAGAGGAGGGGGGGGGGAAGAAAGGGACTAATTAAGTAATCAAAGAATATGGTTAGTAGGTTAGGAGATACCTGGCAGATCAAAGGACCAGGGTGTCATGCAAGCCAAGGTAGCAACAAGGTAACGACAAATAAATGTAGCCAAAAGTTGTAAATTGTAAAATTTTGGAATATGCACAATACATATATCATATCATTTCTACTGATATAATTTCTTCATAGTATTGCCTTAATTTGATAATTCGAAATCGTTTACATTCAAGCAGAAGTATTTTGTAAATAATTTAATGCTGTAATAATTTTGTAATTGGAATTTGAAGGTGAATTTCGGTGAGAACAACTTGATCTCTTCAGTGGGAAAGAACCATCTAACTTTAGTAAATGGTGTTTTTAGATGACCCCACGTATACAAATAAATTGTTTTTCTTTTTAATATATGTAAGTAGAGACAGGTTACCCTGTAGGAATTTGGGCTGGAATGCAATATTTCCTCTGAAAGCAATAGAGTCAGGCTGACAAGGTATTGGAAAATGCAAACGAATAACAGCGCAATTATTTTTCTGCGACATTTTGGAAATGTCTGTGTCAAAATTGTTAATGGACATATCGATTGAATAGAAATAAATGTGCATATTTGTATATGATTTATAGTTTTTTCTATTTTAAAGTTTCTTCCTAATGTTACACCAAACTGTTAAAACAAAATTATATGCAATTGTTTACTAATTAAAAATCTTGGTCTGTTCCCAGAATATTTAATGTGCACATTGTGCTAGTAGTGCAAAAGTTCTAAATATACCCACTAAATTGTAATTAAAGATCCATTTTGAGAACAACATATATTTACACAGGTATTCCATGCAAAGGAAGTTGGAATGAGAAATATATTTGTCAAGTTTTTTAAGACGCTGAACTTAAAGTACCATTTCGACATTTGGTGTTTGATTTGTTTACGCATGGCGCTACAGACAGACTTTTCTTCATTTCTTCTCCAGAGAACAGCAAAGTATGAATTGTTAATTAAATACCACAGAAAATTGCAATACAGAATACAATGTTTTTTGTTATTCACTATGATAGGTAGCAAAGGAAATGGTAAGTTACACAGATATGCTATACACCCCATTGTACTGCCAATCATTCTGATTTCAATAATCATCATAATATATATCTTCTAGGCTAAGAAATGCTTGCGATTTTGGGAAATAAATGTTTATGATGTACGACAAGTGACTACTGGTTACTAAAACACTTGAAAAAGCAAATCTTATTGTAGCAAGCTATGAATGTTGAGACAGAAGGACGGTGACGCCTTAAAATGCGTGTTCATTCCCTTCTGCAGTATTTAAAAATATCACGTCAAATCTTAATGAAACGAAAAGACACAGGTAACAAAGGGTAAATAAATTAAATTAGTTGGCATTTAATATTTCGAACCACAAGATATTTCAAGTCCGGAAACTTTAAATGTAAAGTGGTCATATTTAGCAAATGCCAAAGCTTTTGATGGCCTGTACTTGACGTAAAGTGCACACTGTTTATTAATTTATCGGTTATATTAAGAACAATAATGAGAAAAACACACGACTGGCTGCTTACACCAAATTTAATAGGTATAAGATATCTTAAAGGACATTTAAATGTCATTCATGTGCATCTCTTGGAGAGTGATTCATTGGTTTTGATCAGTTTCATTTTACTCTACTAATCAGTAGTTAATGAGTTATCACTGGGCCCTGCAGACATTGCAGCACTACGAATCCCACGGGCCAATACAGTATGTGTTACTGGTTGTGTATTTGTCTTTAATTAAGAGAGCGATTGCTAGTCTATTGGGTGTTAAATGGTAAACCTACTCCAGTGGGATACACAGGACCTACATTCATTGAGTGTACAGTGTTACAGATCAGAGCATCGAGTATATCATCATTCGCTGTAAGTATATGAAAGTTGCGACTTTATTCAAGTTATTGGTTTCCGTTGTTTCCGAATTTCAAGCAGGTTTCAGGAAAGGATAATTTGCTCATAATAAAGACTATAATAGAAATATATATATATATATATATCATTTGCGGATCCTGAGAAAGCTTTTGATACGATAAACAGAAAAGTGTTTAGTTTGGAAATTGAGGATGAAAGAAGTATGTAGGAAATATATTAAGAAGTAGATAAAGTCTATAAAGGGGTGAAATTGTGCATATGGTAAGAAAAACGTGTAATTACGTAGATGACCGAACAAAAAAATAGGCCTAAGACAAGGATGCAAAATGAGTCCAATTATATTTAACATATTTATAGATGAGGTAATAGACAAGGTTTAAGAAGGAAATCAGCACTGTCCGGTAATAGAAAACAAAAAATTCCTGGAATGTTATATACGGCTGACTTAATGGTAGGATCTATAACGGTAATAGGATTGCAGAAGGCAATAAATGAAATCCAGAAATTTTGTGATTAGTGAGGAATAAAAATAAAGATAAATAATTCGAAAGTTATGGTCTTCAAGAACGGAATTGCTTTATCCATCGACTTCCCATTAAAAAATCTCCTGGTCATGACCTTATCCCCAAACTTGTGCTGCGAAATTTAACAAACAAGGCGCTGGCTTATTTATCATGAATATTCAATGCTGCGCTACGCATTGGTTATTTTCCATCCACATGGAAACATGCTGAAATTATAGTCTTCCACAAGCCCAACAAGCCTAAAAACCTTTCCTCAAGTTATAGATCAAACAGTTTATTACCTACCCTTTCTAAGGTTTTCTCATTTTTTGATTCACAATCACATAATTCCACCTTTTCAGTTTGGCTTTCGCCCGAAGCATGCTACAACTCATGAAATGCCTAGAATCACGCAGTCTATCGTACAAGATTTCGAAAACATGCACTATACTGTAGCAGCATTCCTTGATACCGCCCAGATATTCGATAAGGTGTGGCACACTGGGCTACTACTTAAAGCACATCGCATTGGTCTCCCTTATTATCTTATACAAATCATTGCAAGTTTTCTCACAGATAGAACTTTTGTGGTGCGCATTGCTGGTTTCACATCCACCCGACGGCCCATCTTAGCAGCTGTTCCTCAAGGTTCAGTACTAGCACCACTCCACTTTAATATCTACACTTATGATCTTCCTGCTATAGCTCCAATATGCACAGCTTTATATGCAGATGACACTGCTCTTTTTTATTCTCACTCCGATATCTGGCATGCTTTTCATGAACTACAAACTGCCCTGGATTGACTAGCTCCCTGGTTCTCTAACTGGCGCATTTCCCTCAACACTAACAAGACAGTGGTTAAGATCTTCTCTTTACGTCCTTATAGCGATCCTCCTTCACTACAGCTGCTCGGGGAACAACTCTCATGGTTACCAACCAGTGTGCCAGTGAAGTATCTTGGGGTGCTACTGGACACTCGACTAACTTGGAACGCCCACATCTGTCGGTCTGTTACACTTTCGTCTCCGAGGCTCTCAAAACTGTACCCTTTACTCAACAGCCGCACCTTACTTGGTTATGAATCCTCCCTTTTTCTTTACAAATCTCTAGCCCGTCCCATGTTTACCTATGCAGCTCCAGTCTGGGGTGGCACCAGCTAGACTAATCTCCGCCGACTGCATGTATTACAAAACAGGGTGCTGCGTACAGCTATACATGCTCCATGGTTCATCAGAAACCAACAACTTCATCTCGAGTTTGATCTTCTACCAGTTCACCAGTACATCCGCCGGCTGGCAGGACCTTTCTTTTACCATCTCCAGGCGGTCCCTGGAGCTGTTACGTACAATCTCGGCGCTCGCACTCGCCAACCAACTCGCCTCAAGCGCAAACTGCCACATCTTCTCCTGAGTGACCTCTCCAGTACAGACGACCCAGACGAGTGATACTTATCAAACTTAAATTCCTCAATTTGAGTTATAGTGATTCTGTCATATTTAGCTACCTCAATTGTTATGTGTATTGTTACTAAGTGTCTCAATAACAAACTTCCTTAAAGCATATTTGGTGACCGATGTATAAAAACAGAAGGAAATTGAACTAAAAAGGATGAAAAGTGGGTCCAAAATGGCAAAAGGGTAGTGGTGAATGAATTTGAGTACCTATGAGTAAGGCTGAATAACAATAGAAAATGGGGAGCACTTAGGAGAAAAATTTAAGCAAAAGGAAGGGCGGAAATGAATGAAATAAGAATATGCAAATATAAGCTAGAAATGATAACCAAGTGGTTAGAAAGAATGTATGAAGCACTAGTTGAATCCAAAATGTTGTATGCAGTGGAGATATGGGGGGGGGGGCACAGAGGTAAACAAAACGGTGGACCAAAACTACAGAAGGTTTAGCAAAGAGCTAATAGGCTCACCACGGGAAGTAGCTCCAGTAGAATTAGGAAAGACAAGAAGAATTGGAATACTAATGGAAAGAATAATAAAATTTTGGTATACGTGTTTGGCCAAAATAGAAGGGGAAATTATGAGATTATGCATGAGACAGGAAAAGAGACTAGCGAACTCAAATATTTGGTGGGCAGTGATAGGAGGAATTATGGAAAAAAACAAGAATGGGAGATATATGGAGATTAGAGGAAAGGAATACAAGCAATGTGGGTAAATTGGTAAAATGCAGAATCAAAGATATAGAAAGACAGGAAATATGGCGAAGTCTAGAACATCTGAAATCATTACAATATGACGAGCATATAAAAAGAAATTGTGGACGAGAAGCATATAGATTACTGCAATAGACAAGAGTGAGAAGGGTTATCTTGGATGAGGGCGGGGACAATATTTCTAAGAGGGATAAGAGGTAGTGAAAAGGGAATTTGTGAATTGTGTGGGGGAAAAGAAAGCATAGAACACTATGTAGCAGAATGCGAGGAGTTCGCAATGTGGAGAAAAAAGGTTTAGGAGGAAAAATGGGAGAAAGTAGAGGATAGTAGCTATAAAAATGTTAACGGACAGGGAGGAAAAGAAGGTAAGAAGCATTGGTGAGTTCTTGTAGAATGTAAAAGAAAAATGGGCCAGAAATGTAAAGAATATAAGAAAGGAAGATGAGGGGGGGAATGGGATTAATTAAATAACAAGGAGGAATGGAGGTTACCTGGCAGAGCAGAAGACCAAGGTGTCATGTAAGCCATAGTAGCAACAAGGTAAAGACAAATAAATGTAACCAAAGTTGCTTGATGTTAAAGCCCTTACATTGGGCGATTCTTATTTTGGGGAAGAAATCGGAGAGTAGATAGTTGCAAATGTATGCTTTGACTCCATAGGTAAGTACAGTAATAATGGCATACAAATTATCGTACGTACAAATATTCTGCAGTGTTTAAACATTTCCACGCGCGCTCGCAAACAGCACACTGTATACCCTTTCAAGATGTATGCACTAGTATGACTAGCATTTTCTTCAAGCCCGAAAATATAAAATTAATCAGGAAATGGTTAGGTGCTGTTTGGACGTCGCGCCCTCCCTTAAATATGAGAAACATGGGTATTCCACCAGCAGCTAAAACTGAGCTCCTTTCATACTCAGTTCTGAAGCGTATTGGCTTCAAAATTTTTTCCAACAACAAATGTAAATTAGATTTTGTAAACTACAGCAACATGATCTCTACATCCTTAAAGACAGCACTAAGGCTTCCTACTATAGTATAAACCCTCCTAAAATCCCAGTGTACATCCTAATAAGCCAGTTTATTAAAATAGACACCTGAGATTAAATACAACTGTGATAGAGCATGCAGCAAAATCACTCAAGACTGATACTCAGTCTTTGCCAGGAGACAAGCAAGTAATGGACAACATTTATGGAACAATAATGGAATAAGTGCGCAAAACTTTCAAGACCGTTGCTCAAGGCTTATAGAATGGAAGAACAGTATCTGACACTAGCTCTGTCGAAAGGCCGTTAGTTCCACAAGTACACCAGCTGTTGATTCTTGCGGCACGTCGGGGTGTCGTGTGTTGAGTATTGCCACTCAGTTCGACTCAATTATTTGGCAGGGGCTTGACTCCTAGGGTCGTCAGCATCGCCAATAAAATTTAAAAAATATCGATGTCCTTGGCTGCTCTCGGAGTTATCCTAATATTTATGAATATAGTATCAGTGGCAAGGATCTCTTGATACAGGGCATTTGGGTGGATCAATTAGGGTACTTGGAAAGAAACACAGGTTAATTCTCTTATGACGATCGGTTGTATTTCAATTACGCTCGAAATACATGTTAGTTAGGCGAACTCTGAATGGTAGGCTTCGCGCTGTCAGTGGTTGCACACCCGTATCTATAACACGACTCATCGGATTAGCAACCAGCTACTACCTACCTTTAATTGATCGCGATTTCTTTCCGTCTGCCTTCGCACGACGAGCTAGCTCGACCCCCAGCTAGCGACTGAAATTTAGATATGTATTTGTTCCCAGTAGATCACATGACACTTCGCTTCCCCCTTCAGTTCATTATCTTTAATTAGTTGGTCGGTAGAACACATATGGAGTCCCAGTTACGAGAATCTCATCCTAGACCACCCAAAATGTCTCCTTCCTCTCAAACTATGTTTGAAAGCAAACGCCAGCTGTGACCCTTCAAATTTATGGTTGCGGTCAGCTTCCCTAGGGGAGAAAAATCTCACCGTTCAGAGTCCGTAACAAACTTGTCACTACACACGAAATATTTGTCTCAATACATGTATATATTCCTTTAACATTCAATTAATCTTCTATATATTCCTTAACAGTTAATTAATCGACTCGAGGAAGAGAGTACCGTTTCATCCTCTACAGACACATAGACACACGCCAGAAAACTTTCTATTTCATATTTAAGCCAAATTCTCCCTTACGTGAACGTGATTTAAAGCAAGTGAATAGGATTAGATTAAAGCATTATTGTGAGCTTCCTTGTAATAAACAGCTCCGAGAGTTTATTCTGTTCGGAGTCAGCAAGGCTTTAAGTTATTCTTATGATGGAGTTAGTCTGCCCAAAAAGAGAATATACTCACGGATATTTGATTATAAAGGTGAAATTGCTCGATTACTAAACGCGAGCTTTTTAATTATTTTCCTAATGCAAAGCTTACACATTTTCAGTATTCGATTTGTTTAAGTAGTGATATTTTGACTGGTTCAAGAAATTGCTAAATTGTAGAAAACCTTCCGTTAATAATAAACATACTGTATGTCAACGCAGGGTCGTACCTTTTTCAATGAAAAAAACAGTTCTTAGCCAGCTGCTGACAGTGAGATATGAGTTAACGTAACCGGTACATATGTTTATTACGTATGTCGATTTACCCACCCATAACGTAGCGGAACACGGCGCTACAGTAGCCAACAAACTTAAGTATAAGTAATTAGCAGAGGGCGTTGGATTAAAAATATATTGTAGCAGGCCAGCTATATATGATGCTTTCCTGCCTATTAATAATAGTAGTGTGTATGGTGAAATAACATTCAAATAATAGATCGAAAGCATGCGAGAATAAATTCAGAAGTGACGTTTAGTAACCATTGAGAAGGAAAAATGAATAGCAATCTTCACACGTAACTTCCACATTACTATGCAATACAAGTAAAGCCGGGATGAATTCAAAAAGAGTTAATTATTTTGATAAACTTTACATTTTAACTATAATTAAACTTTTGTCTATATTTTAGGGTTTTAATTTACGGAAAATTATGCAAAACACTTTGAGTAAACCTTCACAAACCAACAACACAAAACTCAATTTATAGGAGTTTCCTTCATTTCCATAGGGAGAAAAGCTTAGTATGGTTGCAATAAAACTCGTTGGATAAGTCATAGAGCAAGAAACAAAGTAAAATAAAGTTGTCCATATTGAAGTGTACGTAAGATTGAGAGATTTTCATGTATTGCACCGTGGTAGGCTTAAAGTTTGACATATTTCGAATTCTCATCTATTGGTTTACTGATCTTTCCCTCTCATTCACACTCTCTCTCGCTCTTTCTCTCTCACCCACTCATACACACACAAACACACACACACACACACACACGCGCGCGCGCGCGCACTCATGTTTTCTCAAAGCATCTCAAAACCATACATTCCCTTAGATGTGAAACACCTGAATGTAATGCAATAAAATATATAAGAAACATATAGGGATATATAAGAGACTATTATAAATAACGATACACCTACTAACAGTCCTTCTAAGAACAAGCTATTCTTAAAAATAAATAATATCCCTTCAGAAGAGTGAAAAGTTTCCCGAATAAGAGAGGAAGAATTTTGGAGGACGATAGAAATAAAAACAAGCAGTGATATTTAAATGCAAGTAATCTAACTGTGACATTTCAGGCCTTCGGAAATACACATGTAATGCGTTCATGTTCTTTACATCTAGAAAATTAAAAAAATAATATCAGGTCAGGCGTTGTCACAATAAAGTAATTAAGCATCTAAAATAAACACAAATAATAATTCACATTTACAGACTGAGGACAATAACACATGGGGCGACAGCCCATAGAAGGCCAAGGCCTTCTATGCCCGACTGCCGGTCTCACGCCCACATACGCAAGGTAGAGGTGGGCTATCATCCAACCGATAAGGGGAGGAGATGTGGTCAGCATTTCGGCACCCCCAGCCGGGAAGTTGACTGTCATTACCAGGATCGCTTACCTATCGTAAGCTCCTCAATTCCCTCACAATGCTGTGTGGGCGTCGGTCTTATACCCGGGATTTAAAACCTGTAACCCCAGGGAGAGATAGAACCCGGGCCGCGTTCCGTGGCAGAGAACCAAAGCATGATGCCTTAGCCCAGTACCATGGTAGAACACAGACAGGGAATGGTTCCTTAAATAATATTTTCAAAAATGTACAATCGTTTTGTGATGCTCCTCTGCATATAAGTCAACAATAAATGCAATTTAAATTGATCGCACCTTTATTGTCAGGATTCTGCAAATTTTACGAGGTTTTGCTATAAAACTTTCTTTTAATAGTTATTCTCTGATATTCCTGTATATCTATTTATTCATTTACCTATTGTAATTTACGTCCTCCAGCGTTAAGTCATATTGGACGGTGAATGAATTGGGTGAAATGATGCTCAAATGAGTCCAGGGTCCATGGTGCTTACAGTTACCCGACATTCGTCTTGAAGGACAAGGGAAAACCCCGGAAAGAACCTTATCCAGGTAATTCACCCTGACCGAGATTCCAACTCGGGACCTCCTGAGTGTGAGGAGGACACGCTACCCCCATGCTTTCGAGGCGGGCTATTTCTGTAGAGATAAATGCTGCCAATGTCATTATTTTGTAATCTTTTCCCATAGTCATTCGTTCATTGAGGAATTTCCTTTTTGTGCAATGTGCCTTTTGAAGCAGCTTGCAAGAAACGGGCCTACCCTTCTGTAATGGGGTGCTCAGAGTGGGCGATAAACGACCTAAGAAGCTCCTTGGTGCCCATAGGGAGTACTGCTACCACACAGTAAGCATCCGAGGTAGATGAGCACCCCGAAGAAAAGCTAAAACTCCCTGATGCGACAGCCCTAAGAGGTCCAAGGCCTACCAACCCGACTGCCAGGCTCACGCCCACTGACGCATGGCACATGTGGGTGATCATCCAACCGATACCGGGAGGAGATGTGGTCAGCATCTCGGTACCCCCAGCAGGACTGTTGGTTTTCGTAACCAGGGCCGCTTACCTAATGTAAGCTCCTCAGTTTCCTCGCGATGCTCAGTGGGCACAGGTCCTATACCCGGGACTTAAAATCCCATCGGTGGGATTGCTTTCCATGGTCAGGGACCAAGGCATACGGCCTTAGCCCGCTCCGCCACGGCGCAGGACAGGAAGCAAAGCTTACTGATCAGGAAAAGCCAAAGTAGACGAACGATATGACTCGAGCCAGGACCTCGGATTGCTAGACCTTCATATTAACGTGAAGTTAATTTTCTGCCTATATTTTTCTTTTTTATTTAATGTAAAGTTACTTATATAATATTTACTCACATGCAAGAATACGAAAATAAAGACGCATGTAAATATACATAAATTTAAGAGAGAGAGAGAGAGAGAGAGAGAGAGAGAGAGAGAGAGAGAGAGAGAGAGAGAGAGAGAGAGAGAGAGAGAGAGAGAGAGAGAGAGGGCCGAAAAGAAAACATTATCTGTCAATTGCTTATTAAAATATACAGAAGGCTTGAGAACTTCATTTTTGTCTTCCTTAAACACCCCAACATCACACACATTATTTACTAACGATGCGACGTCTCACATCTGCAGGAGGCCACCACCTAGGAATACTTCGTTGTAATATGTACTATAAAACTATCCAGGCCGCTGTACGTAAGTGCTAGCAAAATTTGAAACCAAAGTGCTTGCTGGCTTCTAAATCTTAAGAGTAAATTTTACTTGTAGTGGGTGTCTTTAATGTCGGTTATAAAACACCAAGAGCTGTTATTTCATTTAAACGGTGGGTATGTCTACACCATGTAAATGTGCAAGTGCAAACCTTTTAATTGGTCGGAAAGTGAATATCCTCATCCGTTCCGCCACTGAGCCAAACACATTTGAAAAGGGGAGAACATGCACCTCAAACATTCATGAAGAGAATGTTCCTAAGTCGCACCAAAATTTATGCAGGGCATTAACATGGAAATTAAAATCCTTCTCTTATTTTTATTTCTCATCACCTTCTCCATCTTCCCTCCATTGTCTCCAGTCCGCAATCGTGATTATTTTAACTGAAGGGGAGGGTCTGGAACTTTCTCTGTTGTTCTCCAAGGAACCTTTACGCCCTCGCAGTTAATCTCCTAGAAGTGTTGGAAGGCGCCAAATTGCGAGGCAAGCTACTGCCCCGCCTTCCCCACTGATTTCCATTTGTTATTAACTTTCTGTTCCTCTTCATTCATTCCCTCTAGACCTTCTCGTGGTAGTGGTGGTAGAATTAACGCCAGTGAACGTATTAATGAATCCTTAATTTAAAGAGTGAGATTAGCAGTTGTAAACTGTATCCAACACATTCTTGTTGTTACAAGATTGTAAAAATGTTACCGATAGGGACGTGAAAGCCGCTATTATTGGGCAATGTTATGAGTATCACAGTGTGAAAATGCCCTCCTAAGATTCGCTTAAGTTGAAAGGGGAAACCACAAAAAACACCAAGTGAGAGTGCTGGTTGACAAGGATTGAACCCACGACCTTACTCACGTTAATGTGACGCCCTCTCACTCGGTACAGTGTGTTACGGTCATTTTAATCACAAAATCCATTCGGTTTTGTTCCTCTATTCCTGCAGTACACATTTAATTTGTATAGGTGAATTTGGCTTTAAACTAAACATATAACTAAACATAAAACTAAAAACATAACCTAAACTAAAACTTTAATGCCAGAACAGCCCGATGCCGAGCCAAACCCTCCACCACTCGGCCTCTGCTTCTCCAACCTCTGCCCATAACAGGCATCATGAGTGGATACAGTACTGGAGGATGTGACTGGTTTACCATTCCGATCCCTCTTTGCCACAGTGAATGAGGTCTTTGCAGCTTGGAGCCGCTATTTTTCCCCCTCAAGTAGCTCTTCTATTGCCTCCCGGGCAGAAACGTCAGGGGCTGAGTGTATCCTGGACCGAATTTCTCGGAGAGAAAAAAAAAAAACCCTCACTTTACCGGAAATGGAGTTGGGCCTGCCACTTGGTAAATAGCCGTGCCAAAACCGTGTTGAGGAGACGGCCAAAACTGTGCTATATGGAAACATAAATCTCACAAGGGAATTAACTAAGCATGAATGAAGTTGAGCATAGAGCCACTTAAATATTCTCGTTCAAACATTATCATTAACTTGATAATGTTAATGCTAAAGACATGTTTTTGGGAAGTGGGACATTAATGTTCAAACATACTCTTGACTAATATTATATAATATACAGATAATCTCGATTGTTTACATATTAATATGTGTATGTAGCAACACGAATATTAGGCAATCATTTTAGCGTCATATTGGATACACAAGTTTCTTGCTAAATAAATCAATATTGCAGAACGAGTTGAGGTAACTAGCTTGTGATAAGTATACCAGTTATATCACCCAATTTGAGTAACCGTCTGCATGTTTGAAAAAACTATTTGAAATGATGTAACCATTACTGCTAATTATTTAATTCAGTAACCCATAGATTAAGTTAATATTTACGATGTAACGTTGAATTAATATTTCTCCATCCTGAAACAGTGGTGCTCTTGGTAACAAGTATTTTACATGGTTTTGCCGTAGTTATTCATTTATTATGTGACTTGAGGTGTTGCTTATCCAGCTCCGTGGAAAAATAGAAATCCTTCAAAGTAACTGTGAGACCAAGACTGATGTTTATTTTTAAATCTTGTCACCTCATTCGTAGAATCAGGCACAGATATCTCTTAGTTTTAATTCAAGGAATTATCATTTTTAGCTTTGTTTTACCGAATACAGTTGAAAAAAGATGTCGCTAACTTTTCCTTATATTATTTTCCCTTTTAGCGCATTGCTTTACATTTATTAACTTCGCTGTATACTCGAAAACCTCTCAAAGCAAATAATTTTATGTCACTCATTGCTACCTACTTACAGCGATAACAACGGGCACAGGCTGATGGAAAAAATTGGATTTGAAAACAATACTTCTACGGTCAACCACTCAGGCATCATAAGTGCTGGCGTTCTATTGAGCTCAAATAAGTTTCTTTATGCACTATGCCCATTTTACGAGGGCTGTTCAATAAAGAACGATCATAACTTTTTACGGTCATACCTTTTCGCACTAAAATTCAATCATATTATATTCTGTTAGCTTAATGTGAAACAAACACGCCGTAGTAGTTTCATTGTTGGTACTTCTGGTTCCCGCCTGTGAAAACCAGGCAAGTTCAGACATGTTCAGTATCGCCTACCGCTGCAATGGAGGTAACGTGCAGTTAAAGTTGATGTCAGAGGAAGATCCGGAGTTTCTTTCAAACGTAATTACTGCTGATGAAACTTGGTTACATCATTTTGATCCTAAGAGCAAACAGTAAAGTTAAGTGTGGAAATCTCCATAACCAACCCCCCGTAAAAAAGCAAAAGTCGTTGCTTCTGCTAGGAAAGTTATGGTCATCTCATTCTTTGATATTCATGAAATGGTTTATCATCACACATCAGTAACTGGGCAATACTACAGAGATGTCCTGAAAACATTGCAAGTCCATACCAGGCGCAAAGAAACACATTTTTGTGAAGCAGGCTAGATGCTGCACCACAATAATGCTCGGCTGCAAATTGCGATTGTTGTTGCTGATCATCTTGCAAAAATCAACGTGAGGTGCATCCCTCACCCTCCCTATAGTACGGATTTAGCCCCATGTTACTTTTTTCTATTCCCTAACTTGAGGAAACGCCTTCGTGGAAGGCATTATCCATCATCAGAAGCAGTGTTGAAGGCTGCGCAGGTGATTTTGAACGATATCTCAAAAATGGTTTCCAGCATGTCTTTGAAAACCGGCAGAAACGCTGAGACAAGTGCATCGCATTCAGGGGAGACTATTTTGAAAAGGACCATCAAAATTATGAGGATGAGTAAAGGTACGTTGTCAAAAAAACAGTGATAATTCTTTATTGAACAGCTCTCGTATATATTTCCTTTTTATGTTATACATTTTAATAAACAACATTTATCCTTAAAATTTCTTTTATTTTTGTTTTTATTTTATGCAATACCTATCTGACTTAGTTAACTAACATTTCATACTATTATATTTTGATTATCTATGGACAATCATAAGTGTATAACCGTTGTTAATTATTTTTACACATATCAAATTATAAAACTTTGAATGTGCAAAGATTATATCTATAATCACAATATACAATACTTTATTTATAGTTTTTTCATTTTTGTAGCCCCTTTAATTTCCTTGTTGAAATCGCGGTATCTGGTTTGAAAAACAATCAATTATGATAGTATTTCTCGCGGAACTGTAGGATAGTTTTTTTTAACGCTGGGTTCCTTAGTATTTTATTATTAAATTTACACATACATTAATTACCACGATCACTCTTCTATACTCTTGCGGTGTAGGGAATGGTTGTGTTTAAAGACTTAAATGGCTGAGCTTAAACTTTCAGCCAACCAGCGGGGAATTGAAGTCAAACGCAGATTGTTCGGTTGCAGAAGTAGTCTATGTTATCTTTTGCGTATTTTGACTTGCGGTTCTGTTGAAAATGTTGCAAATAATAACGTTTCAGCAACAGAGGAACAGTAGATCGATCTCCGTATCCGTGCTTGCTGAAGTACGGTGTTCCAGGTTTGCGGAAAAATGGTTCTTATATCCTTTTTGAATTTGATGTTTGTGTCTCTGTGGTCTATGTATTTAAAAACAAATAGCACTAAGGAAGCAAGGTAAAACAAGGTATCACTCGAATACGTACAGTAACTTGAAATGAAGGAGGGAGGGATGACGGCA
The DNA here is from genome assembly GCA_030765055.1 of Mantis religiosa. Classification (NCBI taxonomy): domain Eukaryota; kingdom Metazoa; phylum Arthropoda; class Insecta; order Mantodea; family Mantidae; genus Mantis; species Mantis religiosa. The sequence goes on from CM060953.1 coordinate 82,283,192, forward strand.
GGAAGGAGGTAATTGGAGAAATATACAAGGAATACATAAAGCCTTTCCAGCAGGACAACATCCTATAGAATGACAAGTATTATAGTTAGAGTAGTGTGGTTCGTGTCAGATGAAATACAAATTCTTAAAGTTTGTAACACACTATTAGTACCTTTCCACATTGTGCCGTTTGTCGCCCTCTTAACATCTAAGTGGTATTCAATTTCTCGCCATACATTGTGCAGCATGTCGTGGGTGATGCTTGCAACGGAATTAGTTATCCTTCTCTTCAAAGTGTTCATATCACGTATCCATGTTGCATATAGCCTATCCTTTAAGCAGCCCCAAATAAAAAAGTCTGGGGATCGTGGTGGTCAGGGTTTTGGACCATCACGTCCAGTCCATCCGGTAGGAAATGTGTTATTTTTCAATCCTCTGACGTTTAATCTCCAATATGCTGGTGCACCATCCTCCTGGAATATCACCGTGGCTTATAGGTCATTAACTTTACGGTACAACGTAAAGCTGTAACGTGTCCAGTTACATGTTAGCTGTTATTAAGTTGTCAATAAAAAACCTTTTTATGGCATACAGATGAATTTTCTTGTGTAGCACTTTTTGCACTTTGGACCGCTGACAGTCGAGTTCACAAGATGCACGACGAGTGATCTTGAAAGGGTTTCTTTGCAATGATTGTTGCACAATCTTAACGCCCACTTCTTTTAGGGATGGATGTCCTAACCATGGACGGGAGGTTACACTTCCTGTCTCCCTAAACTTCGTGCACCAACGATAGACGCGAAATCGGGTAAGAGCAATACCTAGAACCAAATTCACTGAAAATTACTGAAGGAATTATTTATTAAGGGAGTAATTACATTGGTTATCGGTGGTTCACTTATGTTCCTGACAACCTGAAGCCCGTAATTCTGTTTACAGCAGTGAGTGCCTTGCTTAGGAGTGGAGAGTGCCTTCGCGTTATTCTTACTTGCTTATACTTTTTGTTCGCAGAAATGTTGTCTAGATTTTTTGAGTGGATTAGCTAATACCTCCATCACTGAAAACTGATGTTCACGGCGTAGTAGTTTCGAGAAAATTCTTCTCATCCTCAGTTGTAGCGACGTAGTGATGGAAGTATTAGCAAATGTACTCAACAGGAAATGGACATCATTTTTACAACTTCTCTCGCGTTACCTTATATCAATTTTAGATGTTGCGATTTCCGGACCCGCAAGTTGCTCTTCCCTGGGAAACCTTTCTGCTCTAGATACCTGGAAACCATTGTCCAAATTAATGCTTTCACACTGCTAGAGTCAAGAGCACGAAAAACAAATGATAAGCAGAAAGCTATTACTCCTGCAGTCAGGGATAGTACACTGTTTCTTAATTTCATTCATGCATAAGTGCACACTGACTTTTTTTTTCAACAGAAAGGAAGGAGCGCCATTCGTTAGGGATCAATGACAACTGAATAACAACTCGCACTACACCGCCAACGTTCATGCCTCGGGCATGGTGCAAAATAACCATTATTAAACCATAATGAATAAATTGCCTTCCACAACCCATATCTATGGTTCAAAAAATCTCATTAGCCATTGCCATTATTTGAAAAAGAAGTTTTTTTTAATATACCCCAGAAGGAAGTTGCTACGTTGAAAGGTCAAGATTAAAATGGGAACACAGAGTTGAGACGGAACAGGTTGTGGAGTGTTATGTAACTTCAAGGGAAAAAGTAACAAGAAGATGAAAAAGAAGAATGGCATAGAATTCTTGAGTTTCCTTCCACATTATTGGAGAAGTTGCCGACCAACTGAAACTGCTAAATGAAATTTCGGTTTAAAAGTATTTGATTTCTCTTACAAGCGATATCACTTGGGGCAAGGGTGAGGGAAGGATGAACACCAACGTTTTGTCCCATCAGTGACTAGACCAGAAGTGGTTAGTATTATGCCTAGAATGTGTTAATATCTTTCAAATTCCCTTAATATCCCTTTTGGTAAAAATTCTATGGCTACCACTACCAGTATCTAATCCGATATTGCCAACTCATTTCTTCTTTTCTGAAATTTGCTACTCTACAACCAAAAGTCAGTATATAAATTTTTATGAAGTCTTACCTCACACTTCAAGAATCCCAAGCTAACCTGCCATACCTAATCCGACAACCTTGGATACTGTCTCGTCACCGTCCGAACTATTACTAAGAATTTGCTTGAACACCATTGTTAGTTTTCGTACTGAATCTTATCCCGAGAGAAACTGTACTCATAATTTGTCAAACCTACAACTTCTTAACGTTTAACATAACTTCAAAAAATATTCATATTTAATTGTAAATTCAGGCCGCGGCGTGGCTGACAGTTTAGACCACTCGACTGCGCCCCAGATGGCCTGTGTTTGATCTCAGGCAACCGAAAATTGAGATTTGTGGACAACACGACTCTGCCGAGGTTTTTTTCGGGATTTCCGGTTTCCCCCGACATCTCATTCCGCCGCTGCTCAATCTTCATGTCATGTATCATTAGCGTCACCACCTGCAGTGCCGTATATAGTAAAAGCGGGCGTTAAACACTGCATATTTCATTTCATTTATTCAAATGATCCGTAATTTCTGTATCATAGTTTTTGGATGTTCATGTTTCAATGAACATAACACAATTTGTAGCGTAAAATGTAAATAATTGCATCTACATACAAGTGCTAACATGCACGTTGTTTCGTTCATGTCATCCTATAAATTTATTTGTTTTACTTTATAAATGACATACTAAGCGATTTTGAAATATTTAGGTAAATTTTAGATGGAAAACATACGAAAGTGACTTTTAATGGACTTTTAATTTAATTTAATAATCTGGAGTTTAATTTTACGTCTTTACCTTTGTTTCAGGTAAGATGGAATTGACATCGAGATATTTTCCATCTCTGGTGGAAGATAGTGTGTTTTGGACTAGGAAACATGTCCATCATCCTGGATGCCTATCTTTTAGCTACAGATCATAAAGTAAGTTAATAGTAACTGACTGGACTTACACGCGATTTCATAATCGCTCTAAAATGTTGACAGCAACTTATCAGAAGTGCCTCACAAAATTTAAACATTCACACGTTCTAGGTTCACGGTAACATGCACTTGATACTCCACTTAATTATCTGTCCATTTTTAGAGATAAGTCGAGTTCTTGGACGTTGCACGTGCTGAAACCTGGAATGTATGATAACCCGCAGTACGGTAGTGTTGGATAAGTTGCCATAGTGTCTCGGGTAAGACTTTCAACTGGGCAACATTGGTAAAGCGGAGCGGCTAGTTTGTTGTAATATTTCCCGCAGCTTTAAGATAAATCTTTCCGCTGGCTGGCCCCGTAGCTCAGTCGGTAGAGCACCTGCCTACCATGCTAGGGGTCCCGGGTTCGATTTCCGGCGGTGGGAAATCTGGAAGTATGAATGAGAGTGTGAATGTGTGCGTGATGTAATGATTAAAAACCAAAGATAACGAGTTAACACCTTCGATATGTTCCAAAGGAGAACGGCCGCCGATATGACCATAGTAGTTAAAGGCGGGGTACAAATGGAACAAGGAAAAAAACCCGCTATAATGCTTAGACGTACAACTTAGTATTATTTACTGCGTGAATGATTTAAAACAGGTATAACTGCGATTAAAACGGAAGCAAGTAGCACACGCTTTCTTTAAAGATGCGCTACAAGGGTTACTACATCAATTCTAATGAATAATATGCAAAGGAAAGCTTGTCTCTCTCTATAATCCCAGAGACAAGCTCACCAATCCGCTTCGACTTATATGTAAGGTATTTGTTTACCTAAGATGTTGCACACGTGGAAATCGTTAGTAGCAAAAATGTACACAATAATAACAAACGCTACTAGAAGTGCAGCTAAATTTAACAAAGGAATGTAAACTATTGGTGTATTATTACCAATGGTAAAATGTTCACAATCATGGAATTTTGTTTATTAGTAGTCGCTTGCTTTCAAATGGATTAAAGATAAATTCATCTAATGCAGAATGTTGTACCAATTACATAAATTAAATAATTTAATATTTATTGATGCTTAATTTTATTTTTTCTTACTTATACTTGACGTATCGAATACAACGGCATACTTCTATTTTTTTTAGAATAATGTATTATTTTCACATGTTTATATACGTAATTGCATATATTTTCATAATTTTCATAATAAACAATATCATTTTCAGAACTTCAAAATTCTTCTATTTAGTTTAAAAGATCTAATATAAGTGCATTTCAAAATCTACCGTGAAAAACTGATACAAAGGCATACTAATCCCAAAGGCTTGTTAAACTGTTCCGTTTTAGGATAAACGTATGTGCATTCATATGGCATGTATGTACCCATTGTCGTAAAAAGGCTAAAATAATAAACGGGTTACAAGATATTGTTACAAAAACCTGTTACTTTATAGAATATTTTGGAGTGTATTTATTCGTGATAACAGCTACATCGTCTCTTCTGCATGTATTCCCAAAGTAAAACTTTTCAGTGGTCACTTAAGTCCTTTATGAACGTTGATTCTAATGATGATATCGACGTCGGCGATGATGATAATAAAGTAGTTATTAATTATTGGAGCTACGAGTTTATGGGGCGTTTACTTATATTTTGAAGACAAAATGTCGGTAACAATACTTTCTATGATCTGCGACGTCAGTGAAGGACCTCTTATATTCCCATTTATCCGGTATATAGACATATGTACTTTCATTGTATATTAAAGAAATTAAAATTATACAAAGAGACCCAAGATAATGGGTATAACACAATGAGGATAACATAATCTAATAAAGTGCCAGGTTTGATGATTCAGATTAGTGCGTGCTGTCTTCTTCAATAAAATGATTGTTTGCCTTGGCCAACACTCCCCCCATCACACACATACAGATATATATATATATATATATATATATATTGTAACTCCTAAAATTTCTCAAAATAAGTGTATCTACGCTTTGAAAATAATGCGATAGTTCGGTGATATTGTGTAAAATTGCTCATCGTTAGTAAGGTTGTTGAATTACGGGTATTCACAAATGGCATCATGGAATTAGGTCAAGTAAAGTTTGGTTTGTATTTGAATACATGTGCGTATATTCAGATTTGCTATTTGTTCCACCTAACTATACATTATACATAAATCAGTACATGGTGGAGACAAATCTGATGCAATTGCATTGTAACCATTAATATTTCACTATGTTCTTATACTAAATATAAAAATAAGTTAAAGTAAATTAAATTAATACATATTCAGTACAAGTAATAATTTTCGTATGGTTTAATGCCCAAAGTTCATAAATATAAATAATGATAGCCCTGATGGATGATACTGTCGATATATTTGGAAAATCAAAATTATGTTGACGTAATTGTAAAACGTTTTGGAGGGTTTCGGTTCGGAAATGGAATGGGCCCGTATAATGGGGTTTCCTAATGTTGATAAGAACCTTTAGAGGTACCTGCTGATTTCGATGTGTTACTACATTTTGTTTAATTAAAACTAAATAAAACGGTGACAACAAAACTGCATCTATCTATCCGTTATATTTGTTTATTTTCTATGACCAGAAGTGTGGAATGAGTCATGATGTCTTTCACTGCTATTATCTTGACTATTTCTGTCAACCAAACCTTTGTATCCAGTAAAGTTACGACTGGTTAATGATAACAAGCCACGGACCCGAATGTACTCTTTTTCCCTGTACGCCACTCATTACGTGCCAATGTCCGGATGTTTACCTTGGTCACAACTCTGGCTGAAATATTCAATAAATTGTGGATGAAGGGATGGGCTGTTACACCTGTTACGCATTCCACTTATTTCCCAAAGGGCACACCCATCCTAATTAATACTGTGACGGGAATGGTACATGCATCCCACGCCTCAAAGGCTTCAGGGGCTCACTCCCACAGCCTGGCAGTACTCCTTTTTTAAATGAGATTTTGCCACATCAGAGCGCTGTAGAACACCCCAAAATATGTTTGGGAAAACATAGAGCCTCTCGTACATATGTGTGCATCCTGATTTAATAATGTTTGCAGGTATATATCCGTCTCCCTCCCTCTCCCACTGCCCTCTGTTTATGTGTGTTTTTCGTTGTACATATAATATAACATTATTTTACATTCACTTTTCTTCTCAACTCAGTTCGATTTATCATGCAAACATATATTATTCAAACTTATTTTCCTATGTGCTTCAACCCGCTCAATATAATGTTTGCAGATTAGCGTCATATGTAGTCCAATGTACGTAATTAAAATCGAATATAGATGTAAAGTTTATTTATCTAATAGAAAATAACAAAGGTATACAGTACCAAGTATAGCTAATAATTATAAGTTTGAACAGAAATCAGTAACCTGTATTGTAATCTAGAACAGGACGAGAGTCTGTTTTTCCTAAGATATGGTTCGACAAGTAATAAAAACAGTTATTCTTGCAAAACATAACTATATATTACAGTTTAACAATTTTGCTTTTATTACAAAATAAAATAATGCTTAGTAATTCAAATAAAATAAAATTAATGCCATTTTAATACAGTACTAATTTTAGTTTCCTTTATAAAAGATAGAGCAATGTTGCGTTGAAGGCAACACTAGAACATTCACCATGCGCTTCTTTCTGGGATGTCTACCTATCGTGGTAAACGGGATCAAACTCCTAAGAGTCATAAAAATGGACTTACTATGATTAAGTATACCATATAATTTGACTTCTCTGGTAGTCATATGATCGTTTGAAACATGATAAAGATTAATTTAAATATCTCTAAACCTACTTTCCTATGAATCTATGGTCAAAATTATGATACGTTTTGCATCGTTGAATAAAACTTCGAAAGGAAAGTTGTGGAATTTCCAAATGACTTACGTGCAGAGTAGCAGAAAATGAAGAAATTCCTGCATATATTATGTATGTTTTTACTTATCTTAAAGCTCAGAAATTGTGTTTAGCGACCTACTGTTAAACCTTCTTTTCACGTTTCCATATTTGAGAAATTTGGTATACTTCCTTATAATATGAAAGATTAAAAATGATTATTCTTAACATGCTTAGTTGTGGAGTAATTAAACAATAAAGGCAATTAAAAGAATTGTCAGAGTACTAAAAGTGATATATACTTCATATATAAGTATGAGTAGCTGGCATGCTCGACTTATAAGAGTACTCACGCAACGGTTTGATGCTCACCTTTCCTCCAAAAGCTTTTCGACCCTAAATTCGGGTCATCTTCAGTGAAGTCTGCTCCAACTACTGCTTGGGAACGATCTTCTTCCTCTCCAAGACAGTTAAGGCTCCGCCTACTGGAGGTATCCTGATTTCTGATGCCAACATTTGGAAATGGAACATTGGTACAAATCTTACTGGGCACAGGTGAATGGTTGTCACCTGTGATATTAACAGGTTGAAGTTTTATCGTCTCTGGGTGTGGGGAAGTTAAACTGTTGGATTTTTGTTGAGGTGAATGTACTTCCTCTTCTATCTGCGTTTCTGGAACGATACCCTGGTTACCAGCTCTCTGTTGAAGTAGATGTACTTTATCTTCTATCTGTTTAATGGGTGTCATAGATTGGTTGAAATGTGAGTAAAATTTAACTTGATCTATAGTATATGTTGATTGAGCTTCATCGGTGTTAACTTTATTAACTTGTTTAAAAAATTGTAGAACACTATTGCATGCTGGTATATCAAAATTCAAAATATTTTCTTTTCCACCATTTAGAATTTAATTTTTTCCCAAATATCCAGTTCTAATGTTTGAGTCAGTGCAGCAAACATATAGTAGCCCCAAAGAATAACTTCAGTCTCAAGAATTTACTAAAGAAACCTTTACGCAATACCATGGACAAATCAAAATTATCTGGAGTATACAAAATACCTAGTAATAATTGTGAATCATATTATATTGGAAGAACTAAGAGATGTCTTAAAACTCGTCAGATGGAACACTTGATGAATATAAAACGTAAACAGATAGATAAGTCAGCAGTTTTCAATCCCTTCTGCAAATGTAACCATGAAATTGGTCAAAATATACAACTATTAAAACATGTATAATCTATTAGTGAACTCGATATTTGGGAAAAAATTTATATTATAAACAGTGGAAAAGAAAATATTTTGAATTTTGATATACCAGCATCTAATACTGTTCTACAATTTATTAAACAAGTAAATAAAGTCAACACCGATGAGGCTCAACCAACATATACTATACTTCAAGTTAAATTTAACTCTGATTTCAACCAATCTAGGACAGCCAGGAAGCAGATGGAAGAGAAAGTACATCTACTTCAACAGATAGCTAGTATCTTTCCAGAAACGGAGATTGATGGGGAAATACATTCGCCTCAACAAACACCCAACAGTTTAACTTCCCGACACCCAGAGACGATACAGCTCCAACCTGTTAATATCACAGTTGACAACCAATCACCTGTGCCCAGTGAGAGTTGTACCAATGTTCCATTTCCAAATGTTGGCATCAGAAATTAGGAGAACTCCAGGAGGCGGAGCCTTAACTTTCTTGGAGAGGAAGAAGATCGTTTCCAAGCAGTAGTTGGAGCAGAACTCACTGAAGATAACCCGAATTTAGGTTCGAAAAGCTTTTGGAGGAAGGTGAACATCAAACCGTTGCGTGAGTACTCTTATAAATCAAGCATGCCAGTTACTCACACTTAAATAAAGGCAATGTTTACTGAAAGTTTAAACTAAAAACTGATGTATATATTTCAAATTTTCTCCGTGACTAATTTAATAATAATACTCAGTTGCATAGTTTATTCATATCTTATTATTTGGGAGTAAAATTGTAAAATATGGAGATTTGAAATGTTAAATTGTATTACATGGAGCAATTTTTCAAATTAGTTCAAAGCTTATTAATATGTATTTATCTATAAAACACTGTGAATAAATACATGATATTTGTTACAAAATAATATCCTAAATGCTGTAATAACCTTGAAGCAGTAGTGATTATGGGTGTACACAAGTTCCACGTTGGAACGCCAATTTGATGCAAATATAATATAATGGCGAACACAGAAGTTGGCGAGCAATGAGGTTTCTCTCAGAGTATGCCTGGATGGGTGTGAGAAGGAAATTTTACAACACTGGAATGCCCGTCTCCAAATTATTTATTCACTGCTTCTCCTTTTCAAACCTCGAAATGGAAGCTGCCGACCGAGGGTTAGCAATCTCGGTTTAGAGCTATTAAATACTAATCGTTTATTACTCGATAAAATTGTTTATGACCCGACAAATATTCAAGAAAGAACAAGTTGACCGCTCTAATAGGCTTCACGTCTCAGACTCCCCTTTCTCGGCTTCAAGCCGAAGACCGTTTATAATGGCTTCCTAGCCGCGAACCGTCTCCATCGGCTAAACGCCGAAGAGTGCCTCCCTGACCACAGCTGCGCGTGTATATATCTCTAACTCTCCCTTTCCAAATTCCTTTTTCAAAGTCCCTTTGTGGCTGTTTTGGTCGCTATTGTAAATGATCCAAAGAATTCCCTATTCATATACGTCAAGTGACAATTCCTTTAGAAACCTTCTAAGGACACTGCTCCTTTCATGGCTTTGTTAGACACTTTCCCTAACTCAACTGGCCTTGCCCTGTCGTAACAAAGAACCAACATTCCTTTGACGTCTATCATTATTCTTCGCTTCTGGCAAACCATAATTTCGGTATCAACCTTTCAATGAATCTAACTTTAACTTTTTTAGAACTTGCACCTATGGGTAGTACTTTTCATTTTATTTGCAGTTTTCTTTTTCGAATCAACCAGAGTTTATGTTGCTAAATGTTGTTACTATAATGAAAGTTCGTCCTTATTATTGTTCCTATTGCTTTCTTTGGAATTGTTGAAGTGACTTCGGTTTATGATCCCTTGGCTCTTTGGGTAAATCAGGATTATTCACACAACATATATCCCCGCTCACGTTCTTTCATTTGTGACAGTCAGCTGGAGTTTCTTCCAGATTTGAAGTTTCGTCTGAAAAAGTAGCAGTCCAGTATTTGTCATCAGCTGACCTAATTACGTAACTTTAAGCTATAGTTTACTTCTATAAATTATAAAACATCAGGTTAAGTGAAGTTGGAAGCTGGTCTTCATTACGCAACAGTGTTCCGAACCTTGATGAATGTCCTTTTTTTTCTGAAAAGAGTATCAAATGTTATTTTGTTTTCCTGTGGCTATATATCGTAACCTTTCACTGCTCAGTAAGTCGCTTTAAAAATGCAGTAACACTCAGAGTCCTACACTGCTCTCAACGAAGGTCTATAACATCGTGAATGTCTCACTAATAGTATATTGTAAGCAAGAGCCCTTCCAATCTAGGTGGCACTACCTTATCACTAGGATTTCCAGGGTGGAAGCACTGGTTATATTGGCCCACTACAACACGAAAGTGCGACCTGAGTGAATTGATACACACTTTTGTCACGAGGTCAACCTGAAACTCCGAAGAACCTTACATCTCTTAGCCCCGGAGCGATGGAAAACTCCAGCATTCACTTCCTTGGGCAAAACCTTTACTCTAAAAAGAACCCCTATCTCAAGACGGGTGGAAGTAGATACGCTACATACGCGCGTCAACCCCGCAGGGAAGACGAATGAAAACCTCGGTGGGGCCGCCTGGTGATCTAACAGACCTTCTACTAGCTCTGCAGGCTAGTACCAGGGGCATTTTAGGCAACCCTCTGCCCCCTCCGGGTGGCCGAAGCTTGGCCGGAGGTACCCGATCTCCCGCGGGGTCGGAAACACACTGCTCCCTCTTGTCCAACACAATCCGAACAACTCCCATTCAGGAAGGGGCTCGAATGTTCGGTCCGAGGTTCCTCTGGCAACGTCAGAGGTACAACGAGTGCTAGGGGTCTGCAGCGCTTGCACTACAGCTGCTGAAGGGGACGGATTCCCTCCCCTAATGGAATACATTAGAAGTGTTTTTCAGATCACCTCGCATCGTATAAAAATAATTCAATGTACTTCCAGATCGCCTTACGCTTGTCGCCTGAAATGAAATGCATGCATAAATGACAACTAATTATTGTATATTTTAACAGTCGTCTGCCAAAGTTTACTGCACAATGGACCATCGATTTTTCTGAGCATCACCTCTTTAGCTTTGCTTTCTTCGGAAGGGAGGTAAAACCGATGCTCTCCTGTCGTAGATTCATGGCGTGTAAAGGACCACGTCTCCCCTGAGCAAAATGAAATGGTGTTCTACACCCAGTACGGAATTGTTGCTGAGAGCCATAGCAATTAAAAGGCGCTTATTAGTTATAAAAAATTCTATGATTCTCACGATACAGTGAAGATCGCAGTCCAAACAAAACAAGCAGCATCTGTGACACCTCCTTACTATGGTTTTACTAGACTGTAGAATCGATTTTCCAATTATAAATGGTGCAATACTTCGCATGAAGTACTAAATCACCAGTTAAAATTATATAATGTCGCATCATTCCTTGTTTGACAACATGAAATTGCATGCATAATTAATGGGACCTTAGCACTTTGTAGTGATTTTATGTTGTTGCAAAAAGTAAGTCGTCGCTTTATTTACAAACAGTGAACATGTACTCAGCAATATGAAATGAAGTAGCATACTACAAAGGAAACTTAAATTATATTTATGCTTTCTCCATGTATTGACACGTGATTGCTATTTTTAATGCAGTTAATGAATCAGTGAGCAAAAATAAGATGGAGGCTTTAATAGTGGTTTATAATTACAGCTGGACCTAACACAGCATTAAATTTCTAACATGAAAAATAGCAATAGAGGCTCTCCATAATCTCCCCTAAACTGAACAGGAATTCTAAGGAAAGAATTACTCGTGTTGATGTCATTAACTTTTATTCGAATGCATCCTGCATCTCAATTATTCACCTTAACCCATGAATTAAAAACGACATGTTCCTCTTCAAAAGAGGTTTTGCTATTATAACAGGATTGGCCTTCTGTTGTTTAAACGATTATTCTTAAAGATAAACCGACAATTCAAATATTTACAGACCTTTTAAAAATTAACTTAAGACAATTGACCCAGTGATTATTTTAGGACTAGCAGATTTATTAATTACCTACAGAGGGTAAGTAAGATATGAGAAATATGAGCAATTTTGTGACACCAAATGATGTGCAAGGTATACGGAATTGAATTTCATGATATGTATATCAAGTTGCGAAGAAAAGGTCCTCGTATTTTCAAAAGAAACTGTTTTAGAATCTTTGCCAGCGCCCAGTGTCTATTACTATATTAAGTTTAATTTAGGGAATGCTATGGCAGAAAGTCTCTATGCTATCCACAAACATGTAGGAAAGCTGCAGAGAACAAACAGCTAGCGTTTGAAACACACGGTTCAGCAACAAACATTTTAATTGGGCTGACATAAATTGAATGACATTGCACTGGTAATGATAAGGTGGCAGTATGACAACTTAGAGCACATAGCTTACTGCAATGTCATCCATTTCGTACTGCTTTAGCTGGGGCTTCTATATGTTTACAAACTACAGCACTACCTGAAAAAGCGATTAGGTGTTCCGGAAAAATTCCACTACAGTAATGATCAGCCTTTCCTCTTATGTTGAGAAGGAACGAATCAGTTAATGTAGACTCGGAGTAGATGTCGCTTTGAAGGTAGATTTATCAATCGATAAGTGAAAGGGATGATGTCATGGAGTTTTGCCACTGAGAAGACTAAAATAATTGTTGATGATTATTAATATAAGAAGTTAAAGAGTTGAAGATTTGTAGAGGTAACAACAATAACTGAGGCATATTTGAGTGATAGGACATTGTTGAAATATTTTTATTGTCCTTTGCCGTTGTATAATCACATGTTATTGGCACTTTAGAAAGTCACAGTTATATCATCATGTACTTAGTGTAGCTACAAAATAATAAGTGATATATTTTGTTTTCCTTTCATCTTTGCTTTGCTGGATGCCTTTCTTTTTCGTTTCCTTTCTTGTCTTTCTTTTATGGAAATTACAGAAGTTAGAACATGTTTAACCTAATGTTCATTAATTGAAAAATATTATAAATTACAAAGTATATTACATACGTACATGTGTAATACGTTTAACATCATTAAGTTTACCTTTTCCTATTATGCACCCGTGCAATTATGAACCCGTATAGTAACAAATGGCTAATTTTTCATGTCAATTACACACTGCCTAGTGTCGGTCTGGACAGCTTAGGCGGTTAGGTGATGTTCTGTTAAATCCAAAGTTTCGGGATCAAATCCGACCCAGACCAACCGCTTTAAAATGTGCTTAAAAGCGACCCTGCATATTAATAAGTTTAGTGGGATGTAAATGATTTACGGAAAGAAATTCTATCACACCAACAGCGCTGACATGATGTTGATAATAACTGAAACCTCCATTGGCAAACAAAATACTTATTTTACGCAGCTCTCTAGTGCTGTATTTGTGCTGCATTACTTCTTGTACGCAAAGTTGTTATTATTTCGTTGTAAAAACGAAAGAACGTTCCGTCAGTGAAAGGTTTACGTTTAGTTATTTGCCAGGGAATTCTACTCGTGTCTGCTTTAAACGATGTGATATGTTAAATTTTACTCTTCTAAGAATTGGTCAGCGGAGACTTATTTAAAGCAATGGAGTTTCGGGGCACCCGTCGTTTTAATTATTGACTAAGGGACGAGGTAAGCGAGGTACTACACCGTGAACTTCATTTTGAAAAGCGGTAACCCGCGGTGCTCGTGATAATCTGCTATTTTCATTTAGATTTAAATATATCCGGTGGCAACTGACCCCTCGTAGTACATAATAGTCTCCTGCCTTTTCCAGTAGGTGTCTTAAGCCTCCAAATGTATCACTACTCTTGCAACAGTGTTAAAATTAAAATAACTTCCAGTGTAAATATTGTAAATCATTTAACTAACCTCAAGTGCTGTAACTATAACTAAATCATTATTTATATACTTATGTGCACCATTTCATTAAATTGGTACAAGTAAGAGAATATCCTTTCATTGAAGTGATCGCAGTTCTCGTCTGCCGTAAAATGTTGGAGCAGTGGTCACAAGCTCTCTGCACGCTATTCAGCGTATACTTCCACATCTTTCGTCAATCTATCATTGTAGCTGCTATCGAGGAAATAATACACGAAATGAGTGCAAGCATCTTGCAGTTACAGATTATAGAAAACCATGTTGCGTAATGCATATTGACATGGAAGAACATTTTCGTTGTGGTTTTCAGTATGCGCCTGGATTTATTAACGGACGTTAAGATGAAATATATTTCGTGAACCTGATTTGTAGCATTATTAATGTAAAATTATTGACCGACCCTTAGAAGGGCATGTGTCCCCGTACCCTTTTATGCGGTCAGCCACCCATGGTTAACTACTAGTTACCTAACTATCAGTTAATTACCAGATGAGAGCAGTCCCATCACTATCGGTGGACATGGCTTACACTATCGCCACTGTCCATCTTGCCTGACTCGGAGAGTTTCTATGCGATTACTATAATCTGATCATAATTCCAGGTATCATACTTGATCCCACTGGGCATCGCTCTCCATCTGTCAAGATATAAAAGTACATCATGCGTATAGTCTTACTTTCCTCTTCATTATGAATGAATCGTGTAAATCGTATATATTATTTTACTAAACATCAAAGGCGACATATTAAGGTAATTTAAGGCACCTATTTCATCTCGCAACCTTCCACATATATTTCTTCTTACTGCTTTGAATTTTACAATACTTATTCTTTTCTAAAATGGGAAGTCCTTCCTATTCCTCCTTCCTGGTCATGCGAAAAGAATGAGATTTAGAAGCCCAGATTTTAGTAATTTTTGCCATATACGTGGATATCGACTTAGCGTGCTAACTTAAAAATCCCGAGGTCCTTGTCTCCGTTTTCTCTTGAGAGATAGAGATTTTTATTCAACGAGAATTATTCTAATACTCTTTTTATATTTTGGAACTGTGGGTAAGGCAAGAAGTGTGATTGCAAATTTAATAGAAATATGATATCCTAATAATGGCAAAATGGGCCATAAGAACCAAAGATCCTCATTCCAAGTAGTGCATGAGAGGATAAGGTTAGGACAAGGAAGATAGACTACAGAAAGGAATATATCAACTAGACCAAATTTGTAAAAAATATGATATGACAATCTCAAAGACAAAAACAAAAGTAATGGCATTCCAGGGAAAATACCCAATGAGGACCAAAATTGTAGTAGAGGAAACTATAATAGAACAAGTATCGCACTTTCAATACCTTGGCTGTAATATAACCTATGAATTGGAAAATCAAGATATAAGGAATAAAATACAAAAATTCCAAGCAGTTTGCGGAACAATTAAGAGAACCCTCAGGAATAAAGCAAGGAAAGAAACTCAAATAAGATTCTACAAAGTGATGGCAATCCCAATTCTAAAGTATGGAAGTGAGGCATGGATAATAAGGGAAAAGGAGAAGAGTAAAATACAAGCTGCTGAAATGAGATTCTTACGATAAATCAAAGGAGGTACAAGAGAAGATCATATTAGGAATGAACAACCATTATTAGAAGAAATCCAAAAATATAGAAACAAATGGGTCGAACACCTTAATCACATGCCAAGAGAAAGAATACCAAAACAAGCCTTCAATTATAAACCAAGAGGACGAAGATCAATAGGACGCCCTCTAAAGAGATGGCTTCAGAAAATGTGAGACCGGAACAGGCTTAAGCCTAACCCGTGAAGGAAGAATAAGAATAATAATACGAAGATCTTCATTCCGCTTGGAATGGCCAAACATAGCAACCAAATTGTAAGACTTGACTATCACTTGAGCTTACGGAATTCTCCCATTGGCATTTCATCTATAGGTAATGAAAAATTCAGTAATTATGTAAAAGGTTAAGACGAAGTGTATGTAAAATTGAGGTTAGTTGTACAGGAGTAAGTTGAGAAAGGGATGTCAGTGTCACATATCAAATGTTTATACTCCATTCTTGATCATCCATTACACGCTTTATTAAGAACTTCGTTTGTAGGGTTTCTGCCCAATTTACAAATTTCATGGTTAAAAATAAGATTTTATTGGACTGAGTAGCACGCAGCAGTGATGTAGACCCGTACCGCGTTGTGAGCAATTGATGGCTATAGCAAATTACCCGTACGGTTTATTGCAGCCTCAGAAATTCTACTGGGTCGCCGTCCGCCATCACTCACCTGCTACAGCGCTCAACCGCCGCTGTGGCCAAATGGGAAATCAATTCCTTTCTAAAGAATTAACTGCCGATAAAAACCACTTAGGTCAGCCTGAGAACACAAGAAATTGCAATAACAGAAACAAAGAAAAAAAAAAAAAAAAGGTCGATGTAATAGGAAAGGTAACAAAAGAATATTATAAGTAAGAAAGAGAGCAGACTGTGTTGTTATTATATTTGTTTCCCCTAAGGTTCTTACAGCATTGTGTCTTATTTTTGCGCCATTGGGAGATAACAAAGATGATATAAAACGAATTTACATTCGATACTAAATTTTTAGAAATATTCTAAATTTATGTTTTGTTACCGTCCCTATTAGGCATAACATTGGCATAATAATAGCGAAAGTCATATTAAATGCATAATTAAGGGCGGATAGATACCACAATATGAATTAAGCTAAGTTATAACAAATATAGAGGACAATGATTAAATATACAGGTGCAGAAATTAAACAGGCAATCCCAAATACATATATTGTATTGCAAGTACGTGAACCCAACGTGTAAAGAGATCCGCGAAAATGAACACTTACCCTCACAGGAATTTTACTTGTGTTGAGCTGACAAAGGGGGCATTGTTCGAGAATCGCCCGAAGGCTAGACCCTAGTCGCCAGCCGAAGCATTGGTCTGCACATGATACGTGATGAGAGAATAGACACCGGCGATTTGAGATAGAGATTTTCAAACGTGCTTATGCATTAATTACCTAGACCGTGGGGAAGTGAAAGTTGTGTGGAATACATGCCTCAGAAACTAGAAATTTCGATGAAATTTAAGAGTAGGGATGAAACACAACCTATAAGGAACGAGTATCAGGTTACATGACCTTTAAGGTGTCCAAAGTTCGGCGGAAGGAAGGGGAAATTGGTGCAATGGCGACGTTTGATGTTTGCTAGGAAAAACACTCTGTAGTGACGAGAGAAGGGGGGCGGAAAGTTCATCAAAGTCCGTGTTCGCGAATGGTCGGAGCAACACACGTTAGGTGGTTATCGAACACTCTGTGTTAGCAAGTGAGAGAAACTGCACACATAACAACATCATTAAGATTTTACCAAACTCTGTTGTTGAATAATCCTCCGGAGATACTCTATTGCGCGAAGTAATGCTCTCGACGTCCAGGAACGGCAACGCATACACAGCTACATACACCGCTCGGCGCGTCCTAGTAATTTACAAGTTCACTCGTGACTGTGATTCATGACACGCGCTCACCAACGGGCAAATCCTAAATACCGCACCTAATGTGCAGATAACATCAACACAACAGTGACGAGTGGAGAGGGTGACTTGTTTAAATAAACTTGCCATTCAATGGTCGGGGCGTCTTCTATGTGATAATACTCCTACACTGTCAGGACGCAAACATTCCTTGAAACTCAAAAGAGAGAATCCATGCAGACCTACTCTGAGAAAAAAACCCGACCTGTTGTAAACCTCACATCCGTAGCCCTCCCCGTCACATATCCTATCATATGAGGTGTTGAGTGCCGGGAGAGCACTTAACGGGCAAGTACCACCTCAGTTTTTGACAAGCATTTTTTGAAATTTGCATTTATCTTCATTTATCTTTGAGAAGAAAGGAAATGTATGGTGTTTAACACCCGATTTTTATACATACGGCACAGCAGGCGGTGAAAATGATGATACATGAGATGAAGATAGAGCACCGTAGGAACGAGATGGCAGGGGAAACCGGAAATCTCGGAGAAAACCTGCCCCAGCAACGTGTTGTCCATCACAAATCCCGCTTTGCTACGGCGCGGCCAGAAGAAAGGAAAATTAAATATATGTAATATGTGTTGTCACAAATGACTTTATTAATTACACTCTGGTGACTTGAGTAGTAGGTGTCACTCCCTCCCGTCCTTTACGACTGGATGGATGAATAATGTGTAAGTAATAGACGCTCTCTCTTGAATTAGCTCTTGGCTGGGTAACATGTATCTGTAGGCCACTCCACTTCTGGACAGGTAAATGGTCGTTATGGCCGCCTTTGTAATCTGCTTGTTGCAGTACATATTCTCATTAAGTGAATTCCAGATTTAATTTGCCTTACTCTACCGTTGTAGAAATGAAACCTTTATAGAAAAACTCCAACCTCTCGCCAAAGCATGTAGTTCTACTCAGAGTGTTTGCCCCCGTGTTCGACCTGACCACGTGTTCCTTATTTTTCACAAACTAAGATCAGGTCGTCACAGTGTAATAAATTAGTTTCATTATTTCAAAAGCTATGAAATCTCTCATTAAGCACATTGACCTAATGAAGGAAAAATTGTTTTCTATATGTTTGCAAAACAGAGAAGTTTTCAGTTATTCTAAATTCACATAAGAATGATGTGCTGCTGTTTAATTGTTTATTCCCATGTTGCGACAAGGATTTGGTGAAAAAACTAATCTTTAAGCAGTAGTCAAATGAATGGAAAGCAGAAAAGTTATTTTAAGAGTTATACCGATTTTATTAAGATTAAGGTGCTTTTTCAATCACTCTTACGGGAAGTTTACCCATTGATTTAGAGATAGGAAAAAGAGCTACGCGTTAAGGTTTACGCAAAGGGAAATGTGCAATGGGCACTCAGTGGATGTAGAATAGATCATGTTCTGTGAAAGTGGTAAGAGACCTTTTTCATTTTTTCCTGATATAAACGAGAGACTAATCCTAAAATATATGCAACTGTCGCAGGATCTTGTACATTATTTATTAGGGAATGGTCCCTACACTGAATACCTGGACAGGTTTGCTCAGATATAAACAAATATATGTGCGTGTAATGAAATTGGTACCTCGAAACATGTTATTTGGGGATATGGGTACACTGTTAATCTGAGATATGAACATCAGAAGTATTTGCAAAATAAGACAGTAAATAAAATATCAATAAAAAGGAAATTATATGCTCATTTAAGTGCATTAACTACAAAATATTCAAAATTAATGCCGGGGGCTTTTTGTAGAAGATGGGCACTCATATGTGATAAATCAAAGAGGACTTGTGCCTCTGGCAGAAATTTATCCATGTTGGCGTATATCCAGTTGCCCCCGGTTTGGCCAAGTTAAATTAAATTACCCCTAACCTCTGTTCCATTGCTACATTGAGCGTTAACAAGTGACTGTGTATGTTACATTTAGAGCACCTCTTCTCGGAAGAGATATAGCTAAATGCTAAAAGCAATTACTGTAACGACAATTGAGAGAACGAGCAAAGAAACCATCCCCACTATTTGTCTCAGTCGCTCGCTTACTCTCTAGTATCTTGCGTAACAAATTACCCCACAGTACACCTTTTAGAAACACAGCTCTTGTTCAAGATACGTTGTCCTCATACAAAGTCTAATATAACTTGCTTGAAGCACCAAGAGCAGAGCTAAGACTTAGAATAGCACTGTTGCCAATTACAGTACAAATTAAAGATAAGGTAAGTATTATACTAGTCGCCAAACTAGAATGTGATTGACAGTTAGTACCCACATGGAATAACAATCTAAATAAATGGGAGGGGATGAGTACGTCATAACGTTTGTCATAGTAACGTTTCAAATGATTACTTAAGAGCCGAGACGTTTCCATAACAACGTTAGACGCTAAACCTTGATTTCCGATATTCTAACATTTGCTTAGCATGATTTGCAGGCGAGCGAGTTACGCAAACGCTGCAGTAATCGTAATACCTTGGTGTTTGTTTCGCTTCTGATAACGCTACATGAACAGAATGCCCTCATGTATGCAACAGTTAGAGATCCTCTACTGGCAAGTTACTTTGCATTTTATTTGTGGCAATTTGCCTTGGTTGACATGTACTTGAGTCCGTGTATCTGAGCGCGTGTTGTGATCATTTGCAAATTAGCTTAATGCATGTTTAATTGTGTCAAAATATAGTGACAAGCGAAAACGAGAACGGGAACCAAATAAAACTATATTTGGTAAAGGTATTCCAAATAGAGGACATACACGGGAAATAATATGCTCTGTGAGAGAATACTTCGATGAGGAGAAATTTGAAAGGGGAGTCTAGTATTCCATTCTCTAAGGTGCTTGATAGGACTTCGCGTGCAGTAGGTATCAGTAAGGGCATTAAGGTTAAGATTGGGAGAGAAAAGTATTTTAAAGAAGAAAGTTAGACATTGGGGTATAAATTAGAAACTCCCGGGAAAATTTATGTAAGCGGCATTTTCCCACTTCAATAAGCATCAAAATGTCACAGGTATGCCTCTTTAGTTACGATGAACTTTACATTGATGTGTTCCTGCATGTTCTAGCATTTGCATATAGATCCACGACTTTACTATTTTCCTGGTGTATAGTATTATAAATAATTAATAATAATAACAACAATAATAAAATACCCATTGCAGTCGCAAGTGAATCACCTTCGCACGCGTAGTGCAATCGGGCGCTCCACGTAGCAGCAGTAAGCGGCAACGTCGCCTCTCTCTCCGTACGAAATGTCAATCACTTTCTAGATTGGCGACCAGTATAACATAAACTGTTTCCGAACGGTAATGTGTGATACTCGCATTCAGGATGTCCCATTGACCGTGCTTTCTTGTTTTCCCTAGTCTTTAAGCAAATTGGATATTAGAGGGCTCCTTGATTGACATAGTCCTTTCTGAAAATCTCCAGAAGGAGTGGTGTTAGGACTTCTCCGCCTCTCTATAGCCCATCTTCTTGCAACAGGTAGGCTCCTGTGGTTCCTTTACTTCATCGGTCCCTCCTAGGGATTGTAGGTATAGGTATATATGAACCTTTTTGTAATTTACGTCGTCTAACGTTAAGTCATATCGGATGATGAGCGCAATGGATGAAATGATGCTTGAATGAGCCCAGCGTCCATAGAGCTGAGGTACCTAACATTCGTCTTTCAGGATAAGGGAAAACCGCGGAAAAAACTTTATCCAGGTAACTCACCCTGACCGAGATTCGAACTCGGGACCTCTTGAAGGTGAGGCAGACATGCTACCTTCCACTCTATCGAGGCGGATATCGCTGTACGTTGTATCACCTAATACAAATAATGGTAAATCTCGCAACTCCACCAAACAAAATTGGAAATACCTGTACATTTTATTCTGCTTCTGACCAAGAAAATGATTGATTTAAAATTTAAATGTTGAAGGAATTGATCATATTCATCTAAGGGTGTGTTTGCAAACTCGGTTGAAATTAAACCGTTTAGTTTGTATGCTCGAAAAAATTTTCTTTTTCCAAGAAAGTTTAATCTCGTTTGATGCTTACATCACAATTGTCTTGTTTTGAGATTAGAGTCCTTTGATATTATCCGCGATATAAGATACAAGATACAAAATGTTCCATGCTTCATTCAGCATTCAACTATGTCATTCGTTACATAACCATACGTAAGAACCACAAAGTTCTTTCAAATAGAAGTAAATATAGGCATTGATGGTATTGAGTGAGTATTTGTTCTCAAAGGTAATTTGGATATTTTCTGCAATGGAATTCTCAGTTTAGAGTTTCATATAATATGTATGAAATTGATATGACTTAAAGATTTTGGACGAAAATTTAAAGAAAATAAACTAACGAAGATTTTGCAAATAGTTTGGAAGAACTAAGAGAAATTTAAAAACCCGTCAAACGGAACACCTGAGGAATATAAAACTTAAACAAATAGAAAAGTCTGCAGTTGCCAACCATTTCTGGAAACACAACCATGAAATTGGCCAAAGTATACAACTATTGAAACATGTACAAACAGTTAATGAATTAGATATTTGGGAAAAAATTTATATCCTAAATAGTGAAACAAAAAACCTTTTGAATTTTGAGATACCACCATTAAACAGTGTTTTACAACTTATTAAAAAAGTTAAAAAATCCAACATTGATGTCGTTGAAACAAATTTAAAGAACTTAGACCCAGTTGAAATTAACCCATATGTCAACCAATCTAGTTTACTTCAGGAACATATGAGTGAGGAAGCACATCTCTCAAAAACAACCAGTAACTTAAATATTGGTCCAGAGAACGAGGGGGAAAAAGAAAAAATGGAATTTCATCCGCCACCACAGGTCGACAGTTCAACTAACCCACATCCAGAGGTAAAACAGTTACAACCAGTCAACACCACAGATAACCATCAGCCACCTGTGTCCGGCCACAGTGTTCCAGTCCCAGAAGTTGGCAGCACAAATCAGGAGATAACCAAATGACAGTCACAGGAGCAGAAGTTTCTTGGAAGGTTCGGCTCGTCTCCACCTCAGTAGCTGGTCAACACACACTGAAGATGGTCAAAACCTGATCGAAAAGCGCTTTTGGGGATATGAAGAACATCTCATCTCAGTGAGTAATCATAAAAATGTTTGACAACTACTCATTTTCTATACAAGAAATATCTCACTTTTAATAACTTGACTATGTCTTCTATAAAAAAATATATAAGCTAGATGGCTTACAAGTAATTCTGTTACCATACTTATTACAACTATTAGAACATGGAGACTACAAATTTTAACTCTCAACATCATTTCTATAAAAGAAAGTTGAAATTTTATGAAACCTTACAAATTAAGAAGAGATATACTTTAGCAGATATTCACTTTCTTAACCTATGTTTAATTAATAACGTCACTCCAGTTTTTGTAAGAAAATATATAAAAAACAGGAAGAGCTGTACCCAACAAAAAATGGCGGAAAAAATGGTAATTAAAACAGAAAAATTTCTACATTACAAAAAGCTTAATCAAATTAACATGCAGCTTTATCAACTTCACATGGAATTAACTCAGACTTTGGGGCCTGCACTTTGGAATAATTTTGAAAATCTACTCTATGCTCATTTAAATAAAATGATGAAAATTAAGCATACACGTTTAAAACATAAGTTGTTCATATTAAAAGGTCAGCCATCTTATATTCCAAAAATCAAGAATAACAATAAAGCAGTAATTAATTTATCTGATCAACCTCTCAGCAATGAAGAATTAAATTTGTTAAATAAAGGGTTGAAATCCTGTGTTGCCTTCTCTGAAGATATAAAAGAATTTGTAGCAGATATTGAATTAAGTATTAAAACTGTTCCTGTGCAAGAAAGAGATAATGTTAGATCTCAATGTACAAAAGTTCTTCAAAAATTAAAACATGGTAAATACACTTTTCCAGCATTGAAGATTATCAAACACTTAAATAATAAATCCATTACATTTGTAAAAGCAGATAAAGGAAATCAAATTGTTTTACTCAACAAAAATGATTATGAAGATAGAGTCATGCAACTTCTTAAAAAGTCTGATTACTCAGAAACAGAAAAAAACACATTACAAGCCAACATAAGAATTATTAACAAAGTTATTAATGAAGCTAATTGTTTTGATTTAGCTCTTAAAAAAAGATTAAAAGTCAGTAATCCAACACTACCACGGATTTACTGTCTTCCAAAAACTCACAAAAAAGATAACAGTATGCGACCTATTATCAACAACATAGGTTCGCCATGTTACTTATTGGCAAAATGGGTTTCAAAAAAGTTTTCATCTTTGAAAAAATTTGAAAGTAGAAGCATTAAGAATTCTCTTGAACTTATTGAATATATTAAAAACATTACTATCAATGATAGTGACATATTAGTATCTTTTGATGTCACTTCTTTGTTCACAAACGTCCCAACTGGGAAGATTTCTTCATTATTACAAAAATGGCTTACTTCAATTAATATTAATGAAGCTGAGATTCATGATCTACTAACTTGTACTACCAGTTGTATTGACCAGAATACCTTCACATTTAATGGAAGATTATACACTCAAACACATGGTTTAGCTATGGGTAATCCATTATCTCCATTCTTAGCTGACCTATATATGAGCAACTTAGAAATTCAAGTAACATCTACTCACTCAGATATATTTAAAGTATGGTACAGATATGTTGATGATATTTTCTCCATCATACCCAAAGATAAAATTAATGAAGCCTTAGAAATTCTCAACAGTCAAGATGAATCTATCAAATTTACTATGGAAATAGAAGATCAAGGACTTTTACCTTTTTTGGATTTAAAAATTTCCAAGTACCATAATAAATTGAATTTTGGTATTCATAGGAAAAATACACATGTGGACAATTACATCAAAGCTAATAACTATAATCCAACATCACATCAACTTGCAGTATTCCATTGTTTAATCCACAGACTTATAAATGTACCTATGCTTGAACAGGAATATCAACTAGAATACCAACACATCTTGCATGTTGCAAAGATCAATGGCTTTAAAGAATCAACTATATTTAAAATAATTAATGAACATATATACAAAAACCACATAAGTTCATTTACTACTTTAAAGAAACCAGATAATACTGTTATCTACAAGAAGTTTACCTATCATCCTTGGGCATTCAACAAATTTAAAAGAATTTTTCATAATTATAATATAAAATTAGCCCCAAAGAATAATTTC
This sequence comes from Mantis religiosa, assembly GCA_030765055.1. NCBI lineage: Eukaryota > Metazoa > Arthropoda > Insecta > Mantodea > Mantidae > Mantis > Mantis religiosa. The sequence continues at coordinate 82,307,904 of CM060953.1, forward strand.
AACCTTAAGAATCTGCTCAAAAAACCTTTAAGCAACACTATTGATAAATTGAAATTATCTGGAATATATAAAATACCATGTGACAATTGTGAAGCATATTATATTGGAAGAACTAAGAGAAATTTAAAAACCCGTCAAACGGAACACCTGAGGAATATAAAACTTAAACAAATAGAAAAGTCTGCAGCTGCCAACCATTTCTGGAAACACAACCATGAAATTGGCCAAAGTATACAACTATTGAAACATGTACAAACAGTTAATGAATTAGATATTTGGGAAAAAATTTATATCCTAAATAGTGAAACAAAAAACCTTTTGAATTTTGAGATACCACCATTAAACAGTGTTTTACAACGTATTAAAAAAGTTAAAAAATCCAACATTGATGTCGTTGAAACAAATTTAAAGAACTTAGACCCAGTTGAAATTAACCCATATGTCAACCAATCTAGTTTACTTCAGGAACATATGAGTGAGGAAGCACATCTCTCAAAAACAACCAGTAACTTAAATATTGGTCCAGAGAACGAGGGGGAAAAAGAAAAAATGGAATTTCATCCGCCACCACAGGTCGACAGTTCAACTAACCCACATCCAGAGGTAAAACAGTTACAACCAGTCAACACCACAGATAACCATCAGCCACCTGTGTCCGGCCACAGTGTTCCAGTCCCAGAAGTTGGCAGCACAAATCAGGAGATAACCAAATGACAGTCACAGGAGCAGAAGTTTCTTGGAAGGTTCGGCTCGTCTCCACCTCAGTAGCTGGTCAACACACACTGAAGATGGTCAAAACCTGATCGAAAAGCGCTTTTGGGGATATGAAGAACATCTCATCTCAGTGAGTAATCATAAAAATGTTTGACAACTACTCATTTTCTATACAAGTTTGAAATAAATTTGTTACAAGGTATAAGCTAACATATATTTATAGGCAGAAAAAATTTAGAATCATTAACCTTATTTGAAACTCCTTTTCTAAGAACAAAATAATGAGGTACCTAATAATATCTTAATGCCTTAAACAATAAACATCTGTATGTACATGGTACATAAACTTTGTTTATTTACATTTTATACAAATAATTACAATAAAAGTACGCGATTGGAATTATAATAAGCGTACTTTCAGACAGTCAGCCTGAAAAATTGAATGTCATGGCCGGGACTTGAAATACGAATCTCTTGGTCTCCGTCCGGTCGCTCGCAACCTTCGATCCACCATGGCCAACGTACCGTCATGACATTAAATTCTCCAATTGACTCGTATCCTTTCCCAGTAAGCCGCCAGGGGTCCTTATATTCGAGAAACACGGCATTTGTGGCGACTTAGTATTGTAGGAAATTGATTCCCAAGTTTAAACGTTGTACCATTATTATTAATTGATGGAAATTGATCATTCCTCCATACAGCCGTGTATAGACTAAGGCCTATAGACTTTTTGAGTTTTATTGAAACACTTAAAAAAAATTCGGAAACCTCCTTAACCATTTGCTGCACGAATTATCTTGATGTACTTGCCAAACCGGTTCTCATACCACTTTCTGCAGTGCCTCAATGCAAACAATTCGAATAGCCATGATCGTTAAAGCGATACGTTTGGACCATCCATTCAAAGCTAAACGTCATGGGTTCGAATCTCGGCAACTGCAGTCAAATGTGCCTGTGTTAAAGGAGGGGGAGGGCCCAAGTAAAGTAATCGGTGTGATGGCATGCCTGAATATCGACGGGGTATAATTTGACTGCAGTTGCTTGGATTTTACCTTTTTATAGTAAAAAACACTAAAATGCAATTGTGAAAATAATATAATGGGAAAATTTTGTGTGTAAAGGTCAGTGCATTATTTTAATGACAAAAGAACTGAAGTAAAACATTATTCAAGGTGAATTAAGCCTGTTGTTGCCACCTGAAACCGCCATGATTTAAATGGTTAAACGACACAAGAACAGAGTGGATAAGAATTGACAACATAAGACCTTCATATGCTTCGTCTTAGCTTGCGAGATGAATTTTCTTTATAGAGCATCCTGCATCAGGAGAGTGCGAGGCACCACACTGCCATCACACTTAGGAGGATAATTTGAAAAATAGAATGGAAAATAGTTGTGCGTCAACTATGGCCCGCATTTAACATCGTCCTATACCTACATTTATGGTACTGCGATTGAAGTCAGGCAAGCCTATTGCTGTACAAATTGAAGAACCTAAAGAAGTCAGTCATTAAGTGTGCAGATCTTGAGCACTGTATCCTGTAAAGTGTGGACCTTCGGGTACAATAAATACAAATTAAAAAGTGAGGCCAGTTATTTGAATTCCCAAAATTAATTTATGATGCTTATAAATAATGTTGGACCTGCCTTTATGGAGTATTTATATATCAGAGGGCAATCAGCCTTCCCTTTTCTTCCCTTTTCTTCACCCCTTACCAACGATTCTCCTGAGGCATTCCGCACAGTAATCTCCGTCTTCTCCAGAGACTCTGCAGTTTCTCGGATAGTTCACGTTAAAATGGTACTGTACATTGTCCCTTTTATGATTTGGAGGTTTCAAATCTCGGTGATAACACGCTATAGCTGAAATATAGACTAAATTGTAGCTCTCTGTGTTCAGGACTCTCTTATTGCCATTAACAATCATCGCTTCATTACTTTTGTCTATACTCTAAGATACTTTAAAACAGGTGAAATTATAAAACTAATATGAATGTTTATGTGAAATCCACTGCCTAAGAGCCATGGGTTTAAATCTGACTCTGAATGATTTTTTCCCATGATCAACGCCTCTTTGCATATATTCCTCATGAAAATATAAATCCCGTGGATCTTAGAACGATAGTTCCGGAAATCTTGTTATCAATTTAGAGCCATAAGTTAGACTATGTTTGAGAGAAGAGATAGCGATTATAGAGGGACAACGCTCACGAAGGCAGGGGAGCAAATTGCCACTTGGGCCTCTTTACATATGCAAATGACACTGTTCTCACCATACCTCCCTAAGAATTATTCCATTACACATAAAACTTGAGAACGGGGATCTTTATGTAAAGTTGACACGACAACCAGTTGCGTGATGTTGGCAACCCTCAAGCGAAATTCCTACCCCGATCATGCGCATAGATAGCAGCGAGTAACTTCTACAACTCCAAGATTTTCATTGCAAGTTCTCTCCTTAAGCAAACTTCTCAGACTACTTTTGGTGGCATCTTGATTGGAATTAAAGGCAGCTTTACGTATAATTTTACAAAGATGCCAAAATTTTTAAGGAAACAGAATCAAACGTTTAAAAATAAATCATTTATTTGCCTGATACTATATATAATTTTAAGTTCAATTGACTGGTGTAGGGTAGATCGCATGGCCCTTATAAGTGGAGCTTGAAGAAAAATGAGTTTCTCCATTTTGGAGGTGACGCAATGAGAAGTACCAAAAGAAATGAATGATATTCTGTATTGGAGAAGTCCGAAATACACATTTGGGACCTTATTAAATCCATGTGTTACCAGTAAGTGCTACTGCTTTTGGAAAAAAGCAGCTGCAGCCCGTCGATTTTAAATTGAGAGCTGCATGCTGTAACTATATTTAGCAGCGGTATACATTAAGCTAAGAAACATTGAAAACCGCTCTGTATTATCTTCCAACTTTCACCTAAAAAGGTGAAGTTTGAAGCATTGTCCAAATTCAGAATGCTCTAACAATGCTCAAGATTGTGACAGTTATTAAGATCAGGAAACTGCAATGGGTCGGGCATGATCTTCGTGCGGATGATCAAGAAAATTGTCAAGCAAAATTGTAATGCAACCGCAGACGGAACAAGGAAAACAGGCAGACCGAAGCTGAGCTGGGAGGAGAATGAGAGAAGGGATATAAGAATTTTGGGAATAAGGAATTGGAGAAGTACGGCTTTGGTGAGGGAAGAACGGCGAAAGCTTTAAACAGGGCATGATCTTCGTGCGGATGATCAAGAAAATTGTCAAGCAAAATTGTAATGCAACCGCAGACGGAACAAGGAAAACAGGCAGACCGAAGCTGAGCTAGGAGGAGAATGAGAGAAGGGATATAAGAATTTTGGGAATAAGGAATTGGAGAAGTACGGCTTTGGTGAGGGAAGAACGGCGAAAGCTTTAAACAGGGCTAGGGCCCACACAGGGCTGTCATGCCAATGATGATGATGATGATGATGATGGTGATGATGATGATGACGGTGATGATGATGAATAATGCTGAAGGCAGCACTTGCACATGAAATTCTTCCCTGGCTAAGACGAACGCCATTTGTCAACTTCACGAAATTCAACAATACAGATTATCCCGAATGGTGAAGCTTTATTCTTTTAGATATATTCACTTAGATGATTCGGTAGAGAAAGTCGAAATTTCGGAGTAAAACATTATTGCACGTAGTTATATTTATTACGACATAGGGCATAATTAAGTTTATGCGAATCTTTAGAGGATATGTTGAACGACATAGCCTTCCAATGGTATTTTTATCTTCTACACAATTTAACTGATTATTTTTGGTAAGTATACTAGTGAAATAAAATTCCTAAACCTCCTTGAAACGTACTTTTTACGAGCGACATAACTCCGATCTGGAAATGCTGTAATTAATTTAAAATTGCTAAGAAACAGTAAAGCTCACCTCAGTTTATGTTTTCTTATTTAATGGGTGCACAATGAACGTGTTTATACCAAAGAATGTAACTTCCATTGCTCTCTGTTATATTTTAACTAATGGTTCGTTTGTAATAAGACATTTGGCTGACCAGGTGAACGGTTCATTGTACAAAGCTATCCCATATGGTTATTTTATTAAACAACATACAATTTAGTTATTCCTTAATCCTTGAGCAAGTATTTATATACTTAACTGAAATGTTTAAAGCACAACTTTTGAAGCGCCAATAGCATTATTTTTACTTGAGATTCGGCGAAGTTATAGATTTACTAGAATGTTTGTCTGATAATGATTAAGTCTATTTTATAAAATAAAGTATACCCCAGTATATTTATTCCAGCGAAGCTCTCCCCACCTCCTCTGCACCGAGCGATGTTTGCGAAGTACATTTTGATATTTTTTCTAAGACATGTATGTCGCCGAACTTGTTGTAACGAATTTCGCGGAACACGTACCAAGTCTATGAATTTCTCTCGATAATGATATTTACTTTCCGCACATGCAAAGTTCTTAGTACCACCGCTATGCTGACAACCAGGTCTTTCCTGCCGCAGTTCCTGTGTCAACATTTTTCCATATAAACTTCATCGATTTTTATGCGTCACTGCTCTTTACCCTTATAAAATCTTCTGAACTGCTCTATGTAGGCAAACAAGTTAAATATTTACTTCCATAACTATAGTCTGCGTGCACCATCAACCTGCTTAGTGAGTTTGGCATCGTACAAGATTTGGCTTTTTATGTGCGGATTCAGCTAAGCTTGGAGCAGCCAGTAGCTTGTGTGCCTCTTTATGTTTTCTTTCAAGTAACCTTTTCATTGGCACACACATCTATTACTGAAATATTAGAATAAAAGATTTTATAATCTGTATGCATCCACAATGTGGACTTGTATGAAACAGTGTATATCTAGTCCATAATTTTAAAGATGTAGTTAACAAAATCTTTAATATAATGACAAATGGAATTTTGATTCGGGCTAGCAAAGCAGAGCTTCTTATTCTGCTCAGTGTGGTCACAGAAATCGACATTTACGTTTTGAATGTAGGAAGTTCAAGCCATACCCAACTGCATGCCCTTCGACCATTTTAATTTCTGTAAACCATAGAAATTAACGAGACTAGCAGTTCATCCAAAGAATTGATACCAATATTTCAGTGAAAATACCTATGGTATTTTGAGATCCCTCGACAAAAATGAAATTATTAGGAAACAGTTCCTGAATGCTAGCGAACAAATAATTGATAAACTAAATTTCCGTTACTACGCCAGACTTGGTACTTTAACATCCTTCGAGAATGCGAAAGGAGAAAATTTGAATTTTTATTTAAAATGTTTTATATATTTTCGTAAAAATTAATGCAGATCTTCAATTTTCTGGCAATGCCCTCAGAAGTGCACTTTATTCTTGGTGACAGCTAAAGTGTAAGTGATAAAATCTTATTGCACAAATAATTTAGAACCTTTTTAAACACACAATGTCTGTCAAATATTGCTTTATTTTGTATGGTAGTGAACCACTTCAGAGACATTGCTTCTACTAGTTAGAACTTTGTAATATTTATACTTTCCTCAATCTTTTAATCTCAAGACTGTCAATGGGGACTAAATTTCATAACTGACATAGCGACAAGCTCTTAAAATATTTGACTATCCCTTAAAGCCGATTGACCTAAAATATTCTCCTCATCCAGCCAACTGTATCTCTAGCCTTCTTGAAGATTGTGCAGCAGAGTACCACCAATACCCCATTTACACAGATGGCTCTCGAATAGCTGAAGGGCTTAGTAAAAATGCTCAAGTAGGATGTGCGTTTGTGGTATTCTCTCGCTCCATGGAATTCCATTCCTCCATGTTCAGATTTGCCAAGGAGTGTTCAGTTTTTCACTATTAGCAATTCGTGAAGCAGTGAAATGGTGCAGCAACTTACAATGTACTGCTTGCCTTTACAGTGACTCACAAGCAGCAATTGCAGCTTTGAATGATTCCAAAAACAGCAGTCCTATTGCAGCTGAAAAAAGAAGTCAGTTATTATGTAGTTCTCATATGTGTATTAAATGAGTCAGAGGGCACGTGGGGAATGCCGGAAATGAACGTGCAGACGAGCTTGCAAAGAGAGCTGCGACTTCAGATTTTCCAGAGACATACACTCTATGCCCTATTCCTTATGTGAGGCAAACATTAAAGGAGATTATCATCAACGACTGGAATGAATACTGGTTAAAATGTGATTGTGGTGCTTTGACTAAGGATTTATATTTCCCAACAGCTTCTGACAGACATAAATGTAAATTCGTTAATCCTAACTATGTTCTCAGTCAATTCTTAACTGGACATGGCAAATTTTCAGCTTGCATATTTCGATTCAAAATCAAATCCACATCTGACTGTATTTGTGGAACTCATCTTCAAGATGGCCCTCACATTTTATTTGATTGCCCGTTTTTCTGTTTTGAAAGATACGAACTTGAATTATTGCTTCAATACTTAGGTTACACTTTCTCAAAACCACTTACACATATTCCGATGAATTACAAAACTTATCAATATTTCATAACTTTCTTAAACAAAGTATTTCTTAAGGTAAATAATTCACCTTGATGTTTACTGTTTGTCAGATTGATATTGAATTTGTTATGTTTTTGTAAATTGTATTATATTCATATATTTGTAAACTATATTTCTAATATACCTTTGAATAAAATACGAATATAAAATTTGGATAAAAATAAATAAGAAAGTTAACAATAACATAGATGACATTTATCCCGATTAATATGAACTAAGCAGACGAACAAGTGCTTGTAAAATTAGTTTATATAGGATAGAGAATATCATACGCGTGCAGCACATCAGATCCTTACTATCTCAACTGCTTAAGTATGTTACAAGAGTGCTGTCATGGGAGCATATTGAAACTACCGAACAGTTAGAAGGTCATAACAATTAGACACAAGCAACCATTAGCTGTTTAAATTAACTTAGGAACGAGTAGTTTAAATTGAACTAATATTGCATTTAAAAGTAATGGCGGTCCTTTCTGCCATCAGTTAGCACCAAGGGCGCCTATCACGACACAGGAAAAAGGGTACTGAGTATTTCAATACTGCGATATTTATATAACTTTACTAATTCCAAAGGTTTTCTATGTATCTATTGTGTTGTCTACCGTGTGGGATATTTGAGGTTGACTCTATGCATTCATGTACAGTATCCATATTAAAGGTGATACTATATATGGTAACATATCACAATTTTCATGCATACAATCTTTAGATATCCAGTTAAAATAGCACCCTGTCTGAAACAGTTGCCTGCACATGGACTTGTATATAAGTGTGATAACTTCAAAAAGAAAAATGGAATGAATATCACCTATCTTGCTTCAAGCTTTTAAGGATGAAACACCTGCTTTTCAGGAGATTTTCCCTCTGGTTAAATGAATTATTCTGTAATATATTACTTTCGAAAAATGTCTATAACGAAATTCTTAAGTTTTATATAAGCAAGAATTCACAAGATGTGCACAAATGCTATTGCATGAATACGTTATTATGTCCAATGAAGATTGATCTTAGAGTGTAAAATTAATTTGAAACACTCGTTGCTGTGCTTCAATAATTCCGCAAATGTAGTGCTATAGGTTGAAATGTGGTTTTCAGATTTCATCCTCCAATATGACTAACAATGGTTAAATATGAGGCGGTCCGGCCCATAGCAAACCACGTTGATCTCTCCCTTGTGCTCAACGCCTCACAATTAAGATTGGTGGCGTGAGGAGGTTCAGGAATGGGAGATCGTAATAGGTTCGAGGTGACTTGTAGCTCCCGCATGAGAACTCTCATCTGTACTTCAGGAGTGGATGCGTCCTGACTGGTTGTGGGTTAATGATGACACCTCGAATCTGGTAGACAGAAATTTATTGTTATCCTTTGGCTCCTTTGCTCGCTTCGGTGTGGTTGCTGTGTTTAGCGTCACTGTCAATGTTGTGTTGTGAAGCACGGAGGCAGCAGCACTGTGTAGTTGAATTGGATATAACTATCGTCTTCCCTATATATTACTCGTTGTGCTCACCCTCACGGGAGAGATTGTTAGATATTGCACTTTGTCTCGCTGCATGGCGCGAAGGTGTATTTCTTAGGCGGCGCCGAATCCGCGCCCTTCTCACGTAGAACTCAGGACCGAAGTGCCCTTACTAGCAAAACATACTTTCCGCCATCACTTTGAATTATCCTCATTCCAGGTGTTTCTCGAAGTTGCAAAATCACATGAACATATATCAATTTTCTGTTGGCGGATAACTATGCCCACTTGAGATCAGTGTCCAGAATTTCCAGTTTCGGACCTAACACCAGAGAGGCTTTCTCTAATGGTCCGCATGCAGAATTTTATGCGAAGGCATGTGCTCTGCGCGTCGGTCAAAATCTTATAGCCTGTTGTCTGAAGCACGCATGGGATTTTAACAATGGGTTGATTTCCGACTGGAAGGCGCCACATTTTCATTGATGGCAAAACAGACAATAGAGTAGGGTTGTCTGTTTACAGGGATTGCAAAGGGAGTTTACTGACATTCGTAGAGTGGCTTGTCACTGTGGCGGTCTCCGAAGTATTTGCTACAATTATGGCATATGTCTATTCTGGTATACGTCATTTACTTATATTTATTCGTTTGTGTTAGTGTCTTTCTGATATCAAGTTATATGTCGTCTCAGTGTTCCTAGGTGACAGGGGCTGCGTCAAATACCATTTCCTGATGAGATACCGAGCGGGATGGCTCAAGCGGTTTCGTAGCCCGCATTCGGAAGGCACGGTTTCGATTACCGTGGTGAACCTACCTGGCGCATGGCTTTTTTCGGGGGTTTCCTGGATCGCTAGCGAATGCTGTATGTGTTAATTACATCCCCCGAATTTTCTGTCCCTCCATTTCACCTCCATTATCATTTAACATCATCTCTCATCTGATGGTCTCTTTCAGAGTACAAGTGTCGGCGGGTGTAACGTCGGTGCATGGCAGGATGATGTGCTCTGAGGTAAACTACTTCCTCCTCCGGTGGTTCGGTTGTCGGTCTCCGCTCCTCTGCTGGGACAATTTCGGGACCAACAGCCAGGGACCTTTGGGGTTCCGGTCGCCTGCCTGGGCCTTTGGAGCTGGGCTGAGGTCGTTGCGTCCCGCAGTAGGAGAGTGTGACCATTGTCCTGGTCTGTCGAGGAAAGTCTCTATCCCAGTAAACTGTAGGAATACTGCCCTCTCCTTGGGTCGTCCTCCCTCTGTCTCTTTCGCCTCATCCTTCCAATCGGGGGTGCCCCACTAGGGGGCATAGTAACAATGGGCCCAGCATGGTGGCCTACGTAGCGAATCCCCTCCATAATGAAATCCTAATGGCCTGACGAGAACTTACAATTTCTGTTAGATACTAGTAAGAGTGCTTAATAATGCAAACTTAACATTTTCTTCCAAAACATGTATTTTCATTTTCAAAATAAAAACGAGAAAACAAAATGCTCAAATTTATATTCGTATTTCGACCGCCTTATTTTTGTTTAATAAACTACATAATAGTTTAGCGATACAACCTAAAGTTTCCTAAAGGAATATCAGACTGCTACTATGTAATAATTCTAAAATATGCATATTTGTGCATGAATAGCTTGAATAACATGAATAACACGTAGATGGCAATTGGCTTTGCTGGTGGTGGTAAATCATTCTAAATATAAGTGGGTGCTTGTTGGTATAATGTACCATTTATTTGTGATACGCAAAGATGCTCTACTGTCCGCTTGTTTAGAGAGGCAAATTAATAAATAATTATTTTGCGATTGAGTGATATACATTCCTAATCATATCAGCCTTTGTTGATCGTCCACCTCTGGCGTATGAATGCCGGAGGGTAGTCGGCAGTAGATTTCGGGATTAGATAAGATGATACTGAGAAAGATGATAACACAAGGTAGGGTCCCTAAAAACTACAGACTCAAACTTCCTGCTGGTATTCTCCTTTCGCCTGCGGACTTGGATTGAATTACGTGACAAGGGGACTCGGCACGGAGTTCCAGTCTTGGTCTGTTGTACCTATGCCTCAAGTGGGCATCCTCGGGAGGCAGGATGATACGAGAGTAGATAGAGGAGTCACGACATGCATTGTTTTCATGAGGGCAGGGTCCCTACAATTGAACAGTTGGAAATTCCCTGATAGGTCAGTACAGATGGCATTCCACCCATTGTAGTCCGGATACCGGCCACCAAGTCAGCTCGGAGACCAGAGACCAACAAATATTAAAGAAAAAATCTAATAAAACTTAAAATAACTATATCACGATCTAAGATAATTATTGTTCTGCGAAGGAGGCAATATTTACCAGAAGCGTATCATCCTGACAATCACTGCAAAGATTTGAACGGAATTTTTTTTTACCCTGAAAACACTACCAGAAGAGAGATGATGTGAAATGATATTGGAGATAAAATGGAGGTACATTAAATTGATGCCTGAGATTCTACCCCTATTAGTCCCGGACCTGTAGGACCAGAAGCCGGGCCTGCTGGGTTCTTTTCCATAGGAGAGTATCTGTTTTATAAACTGACCCCCCACTGGACACGACAGCAGGATGGAAGTGGATACGCCACTTACGCGCCAATCCAAAATGGACCAGCTACCAAACAACCTCGATAGGGCCACCGGTGACCTAGCACAGCAGCTACTAGTTCTGCAGGCTAGCAACCGGGACTTATTAGGCAACCCTCTACCCCCTCCGGTCAGCCGTAGCCTGGCTGGAGGTACCCAGTTTCCCGTGGGTGTCGGAAACGCACTGCCCCCTCGAGTCCAACCCAATCGAACAGATTCCACTCAGGGAGGGGCTCGAATGTTCGGCCCTAGGTTCCTCTAGAAACGTTAGAGGTACCACGAGTGCTAAGGGTCCGCAGCGCTCGCACCACAGCAGCTGTAGGCGAGGGATCCCCTCCCTTACGGGAAAAATGGAGGGACAGGAAATTCGGGGTATGTAATTAACCTGAACATTCACTGACGACCCGAAAAAATCCCCTGAAAAAAGCATAAGTCAGGTATGCTGGCCAAACAAACGAAACCGCCTGAGCCATTGCACTCGTGCCTGCGGACTGATGCCTATACTTAGCGGTCCAGAACCTGAAAACCTCCTCCGAATTTGAAGGACGAAAATTTACTGAAAGCAAATGCCCTGCCATGCACGCAGAATGCTTAATGATACGACCGCCTGGGGATCCTGGAATCACTCGAAACAGGTCCATGATCACGAAGGTGGCCCATGAGAATCTAACCCAGTCTCCCAGGCCGTATGTGTTGCCATTTGAGACATCCCATTTGATATACTCACCTTTTCAATCTAGAGCTTAGTCTAACACACTGTTAAATGAACGTTTTAAACCACAAGGGAATATTTCAAAGTAAATCGTGTTTGTCTAAGATTCTGTTCAACTTACTGAACTTCGGAATATCATTTGTTGACTACTCTATCAGAGACTTAAATTTTGTGATAAGCAACATGTACATCACTGGTATCAGTGAGTACTAAAGGGAGAATCTATACGGTAAACCGGGCAGCGTAGGGCGTGCCTACTTTCCCAAGCCCCGACCGCACATGCACATTATACGGCCACTTTCTTTCTTATGTAATCGCTTTAGGCTCAACCGGTGACCGCCTGGCGAAAAGAAATTGAATCCCACTGTGCAGGCAATTGATTGAAGGAGAGTGAAGCTTCCGTCTATTCCCTTTGGAGAGGTGCCAATATAGGGAATTACAGGTAATCTTGAGTACTACGAATGGGGCACTAAAGTGGTATATATACACCCGCGACTTACTTTGGGGAGAACAAAGAGACGGTACTTTGTCACTTCACACTTGGAGTAATGGCTTTGGTAATGAGTGTAATACATATGTAGTGGTTGGAATAACTGTAGAAACTTCAAACGAAAACCTGTCGTGTTATCAACAGGCTAAACTTGATGTTGAACACAGTGACGCAGTAGTGCACAGGATCCGAGTTCATTACTTGGTTGGGCAAGCTGCTAGTATAAACTATGGTTTTAATTCCCTCTTTAAGGTGCTTTTAAAAAACTTTAGCTATCAGCACATGATTTATATTCCTATATAACTTATACTTTATACGTAGTGCTTATCTTAAAGCAGACCTGAAGGAAAAGTAGGATTTTACGACAGATCCGGTCTCTGATACTAGGGGAAAAACCTGTTGAGTACTCTACCCTATCAATTACCCCTCCTTTACCCCTGCTAAGTATGCACGCTGTTTTTTGCCCTAGACTTTATCGGTGTAATTGTCGGCTTCCTCATATAACTTCTTTCCAGGAGGTATGCATAACAATTGCACGTGACATTCCTTAATGCCACTGGAGACTTGACATTTTGTGAAAAAGCGCTGAATAAAGGAGTTCAAAAAGGGACAAGTGAAGTGGCCGGTGTACCACATCTTAGTGAACGTTTCACAAAATATACTTTAACAGCTCTATGAGAGAACAATCGACTTATTTCAGTGGTTACGTTTGGAAGAAATGGCATTATTATATTTACTTCTCTATAACAGAATGTCATGTCAGACATAAACAATATGTTATACAAAAAAGCAGTTTTTGTGTAATTTTGGCACTCCTAAAATGTGTCTCATTTGTAAAACAGCATTACAAATTCAAGTTTTAAAAACAATACTTTCAACATAGCAATGTGTGGATAATGTTGGTATATAAATATAGCAATAAGTTCTGAACAATAACTAATATACGCTTTATATGATTACGTTGAGATAACTGAGAATGTGGTACAAAAACAGGATTATGAATTACACCATAAATCATCCATGCCTCCTATTTTTCCCCTTAAAAAAGTAATTTATGTGAAAACTTTGAATTTGGCGCAATTCCTCAAACCTTTTTCTCCAAATCCCCTGCAGCAGTAAGTTCCTAAGTCAACAGTTGGCAGCACTGCATCCTCTTGCAAAATTGCTGACATCGACATTCGTATTAGACAGCGTTCTGTGATTGAATTTTAGACTGCTTTAGGTGTATCGCCAATTCGCATTCCCAAAAGGCTAAAAAATGGTGATGCAACGGTGGATGTCAGCTGTTGGATGTGTTAGAAAATGGGTTCGTTGCTGTAACGAAGTTAAAGGGTAAACACCATTGGCAGATGAAAAGCGAAGGGGCAGGCCGGTTACTGCAGTGACTTCATGCAACATTCAGCGAGTCTATGACATCATTCATGGTGATCGCCGGGTGAAAACAGGTGAATTGTGTCGCATTACTTCCCTCAGTAAAGGCAGTGTGATGACGATTATTCAACAACCGGGTTACTCAAAAGTTTGTTCACGTTAGTTACCAAGAATATTAGCCGCCCAAAGCAAAGAAACAAGGAAAGCAAAAGTTGGAGGTATTACTTTTTGAACCACCCTCCTATTTGTTTCTTTTTATTCAGTATTTTTCATAAATGTTCTGTACCTACCACTTCTGTTGTTGTAAAGACCCTTTTGATCTATGTAATGTGGTCGGCAGAATCACTGTTTATAACATTCTTGTCCCTTTGCCAACTGTTTTGTTATTTCAACAGTAACTAGGAAGTTTCTGTAATGTTGTATACAGATTGATTTATATAGGCAAACAAGCAAAATGTATGAAAAAAACGAAAATACGATACAATTCACGTAGCTTGAAAACTACAACATTGACGATTAATTTGTCACTATTGAATATAATCTCCGAGCTTTTCCACAGTTTTGGTTCACCTTTTAACTGGGGCATGTATTCCAATCTGATGGTGCCAGGTCAGGGCTGTATGGAAGTGAGGTAAGACTTGCCATCCCAATTTCTCAATTTCTGCAGTAGTGTAACGGCTGGTGTGTGGTCTTGCATTGTCATGCAAAAGAAGAACTTCCTCCATAGGTTTTGTTGGGCGAACTCGGCGAAGACGTGCTTTCAGCCTTTTGAGAGTTCTGACGTATTGGATAGAATTTATTATGCATCCCTGCTCCTAAAAATCAATCATAAACACACCCTCTGCATCCTAAATCACTGTCGCCATAACTTTCCCTGCCGACCGCTGAGGTTTGAATTGTTTTTTATTCGGTGACCTTGTGTGATGCCATTCCATTTGATTCAGGTTCAAAAAAATGAACCCACGTTTCGTCTCCAGCATCAATTTTTTCCAGAAACTCGTCTCCAAATGGAAGCGCTGCATGTGTTCGGAGGCTATTGTTTTCCTTGTTTCTTTGTTTTGGGTGGTTAACATTCTTGGTACCCAACGTGAACAAACTTTTGAGTAATCTAGTTGTTGAATAATCGTAATCACACTGCCATTACTGAGGGAGGTAATGCGACACAATTCACCTGTTTTTACCTGGCGATAACCACGAATGATGTCATCGACTCGCTGAATGTTGCATGGAGTCACTGAAGTCACCGGCCTGCCGCTTCGCTTTTCATCTGCCAATGGTGTTTGTCCTTCAGCTTCGTTACAGCGACGAACCCATCATCTAACAGCGCTGACATGCACCGTTGCATGACCATACACAGATTTTGGCCTTTCGTAAATGCGAATTGGCGTTTCACCTTCCGCAGTCAAAAATTCAATCACAGAACGCTGTCTAATACGAATGTCGTGTCAGTCATTTTGCAAGAGGATGCAGTGCTGCCACCTGTTGACTTAGGAAGTTACTACTGCAGGGGATTGGAGAAGAAGATTTGAGGAATTGCGCCAAATTCAAAGTTTTCACATAACTTACTTCTTTAAGGAAAAAGATAGTAGGCATTACTCTTTGACCCATCATCGTAAATGAACCGCCTTCGAGTAACTAAATTAATTAAACAAACCTTGTCTTTACGCATATAAAAGAAACAATAAGTTAAAGAAAACAAACAGTTTATTTTCGAATATTTTGTTTTAACTCCTAAAGATTAGATAACGGCTCAGATATGCATGCGTTCAGTTTAATCCTAAAGAGAAGAAATAGAAAAATTCAAGTGCTAAAATAAACGTTTTGGATTACTGCATCACAATATTGTACTGCAATACACTGTTTGTAGGGTTTCGGGTAGAATCCATCTCTCCAGATACTTTATGTTTATCTATTCAGATATTTGACCCCAACTTTTACTCACTTAGATCATTGCAAAGTAATGATGAGACAATCATGAAGAAGTGCTCAGATTTTAGGAGTAAGCAAATTTAACATGTTCTGGCACTTCTTTAGCTGAATATCTTCAAAAGCGCATTTCTGAAATTCTAGTCATTTTGGTAAAGAAATTAGCGAAAATAGAACTGTCTCCACTATCGTTTATCTTCCGCTCGCCCTCTCAAAATGAACTCGTTAAAATGAGGTAGGTATACTTTCTTTACTCTTTCTTTGCAGCTCTTGGTAGGCTCTATCCTACAAGACTGCCTTTCTACCTTCACATTTAAATTTCCATTCTCTAACTCCAATTTTACATAAATCTATCATTAAATTATCAAGCCACCTCATCTTTGTTCGCTTTTTACCCTCTGCCGTGCAACCTGCTTTTAAGGTTCCTTTCTTATGTCCTACATTCGCCCATTCTCTGAAAATATATTGCATTTATCTTCCAATTTTGTTTATCTGTTCATTCATTCAATAATTAATTCAAGTTATCCAATACTAATTAAACATATCGTTGCGTCTATAGACTGAGTAAGTCCTAGATATTACGATAATCATTGTTATTTAAAATTCATTTCCTGTGCCTTGAGTTTGGGCAAAGCTGTTTGTCATGGTTAATTTTTTGTTTGTATAGTTTAAGTCCTCCAACGTTAAGTCATATCGGACGATGAATGGAATAGGTGAAATGATGCTCAAATGAGCCCAGTGTCCATGGAGCTTAGCCGACATTTGACATTGTTCATGGTTAAGCTGTAGCCGTAGCTACTGTACACTTTGCATCCTCAGCTATATACAATGATATCTCCAAGGTAAGCCTGGCTGGGTCTTTGATATACTAATGTAATTGTTAACACCATTCCACCCCAGGTCTCTTCAAGACTTCGGGAGTGACTTGTCTTGAGACCCAATCATTAGAAAATAGTAAATTGGCATTTTATAGAATTTGTGTCTATTTAACTATCTTTAATCTAACTAGAACTACCTCTACAATTTAGTTCTACCATCTGATCACCCATTCTTTCAGCTACGCTCCCAGTTGCAAAGTAGATTTTATACCCTTAAGGTGAAACGCCTTTAAGTATACACAGTCCTCACCACAACATATAGCACAAAATTCCCCGGTTTATATTCTCAAATGCAGCAATATTTACATAAAATTTTATTACAACAAATCTTCAAATTATGAAGATCTCTTTGAGTGGTTAAAAATTATAAAAAACATCACTTGTAAACAAGCTTCTAAAATGTTAAAGCACATACCTTAGGCGAAGTTGTCAGTAAAATGTTACCTCCCTTTTCAATCCCTGCATTAATGTTTCGACCAATCATGTTTTGTGTAGCATAAATATCCCCCAATTTGCTCATATAATCAGTACTTTTCGAAATGATAAATGCAGAATAATGAACATACATCTGGAATTCCCGTCTTTTATTCTCGAAATATGTGTAAACACCATTTTAGAAAAGTGAATATGGACTTGGTGATTCACTTAATGTTTCAAAAGTGCTGGATTCATACGAAATGAGACTAAAATCTTGCGCACACTAAAACATATCAAGATTCGAAATTATATGCAGCATCATTGTACAAACATGAACATACACATACACGCATATACACACAGAGACACGCACACGTGTACACACATTCAGAGAACTGAAATTGTACCTTAAGAAGCAGGATAGGATGTGAAAGTCTTATCCATACGAAAACTATAACATAATTTTAGATTTACAGTTTGAAAAGTAAAAACAAACCCGTATACGTTGAAAGAATTCAAGCTCAAAATAACTCTAAATGTTCGAAATGTAATCCTAAAAGAAGGGAATGTCCTAAAGGAAGGAGAACGAAGAAGCCATGGATTTAAAACTGACTAATATGTGTACTATATATGTTGTAGATGAATGCGATGGAGGAAGAACAAGAGACTATCATATATTTCTTCTTATTCTGTGGAGTCCAAATATTGTGACCGAGAAAACCGGATACTTTAAATTATTTTAATATCATAACAAGAGCTAGGAAGTTGGTACCGATTTCCTTGAACAGTGTAAGAGCGGCCAGGCAGGGCTGTACAACGCAACGCTACTAGCAAGGGCAAGGTCCATCGTAGAATGCAACTCATTACTGCAAAACAGGTGTAACTGCATGACATGGAGCACGTTGGTAGGAAGGAAGATATTCGAATAACATCTTTGTTGTCCTTCAAAAATGAACAACTAAATTTTCTGTACAACCATTGTATGTTTTTTTAGAAGTCTATTTATTCATGTCCTTATTTACTTCATTATTTCCATTTACATTTCAGTGGGATACTTCAACAAACATGGAAAAAAGATAAGATAGATCGAGAAACTAAATTAGCTGAAATCATTAACGAATTTGCAACAGATTATCAATCAACTGAATCTTGTTTTACGGAAGTTAGAATTGGTTTTTGATTTGAAAGGCTTCAGCGGTACATTGTTGTTTTTATTAATACGGCCGCAGATGAGCACATATGTAGTAAAATTCCTCCTTTGGCATTTCGTCTAGTAATAGTCTTCAGATATTTAAGAAATTAATTTCATTATAGGGATATTATTTTACTTTAGATCAGGAAATGTTACAATCCGCGTTATAATTGCTTGGGTGTTGCCACAATGTGCCCATTTAAATAATGAGTTCAGCCAGAGACAAACTCGTATGTACCATGTAAAAATTTGTTGTGATCTAAATAGATGTGCATTTACGATTGCTTCATAAGTCTTCTCTCTGTCTCTATCTCTCCCTGGACAACCGGTTTCAATGCTTCTCCGCTGTGCGTTTCTTATTTATGATTTGTTTGGTTGCCGGAAGAGGGTCGGTCGCAATCGGCATAGGGAACGGCAGGCGGTATGAACTTCCTAGTCCTGGAAATAACGGAGTATGAAAGACACACTAAATATGTTAAACCTTACAGAAGTCCTTCTTCACCAGATTTCTCTCTCTCTCGCTCTATCCCTCTCTCTTTTTCTCTCCCTAAATAAAAAAATAAAAATTAATGATAAAGGTAAAAATATGATTGCCCTGCAAAAGACGGATATATCAGAAACATATATTTGCTGTGGCAATTTTCTGTAGTTAATTACTGTTAATACTTGAAGTGATAAGCACGAAAAGAATATATATTCTAGTTTTAGGACCTCTTTAATCACTAGTGTTTACGTGAATTAATTCTAATTGATTTGACTTAGTGGTTTACATTACAAAGTTGCTAATAAGGTTTTCGCTTACTTGAACTTGAAAAAGCTAATAGAAATGAATGTCACACAACTTTTAACCACACATAATATTTTCTACCTTGGACTTTTAACGCCGTTCGCTTACAACGTTGTCACTTCCTGTATGGTCTAGCAGTTCCGTTTGAGTACTTTTCCTTCGTGTGACGTAGATGCTTAAGGTCTAACCCCGGGCGAAACAGGGGGATCTGCCATGGTACGATGATGTTAGGGATCCGGGTTCCGAAGGATATAACCACGAACGAAGCTTCGCCCCTAGGGTAAAGGTAGCAGGGGCAAATCATTTTTGGGACTGGAGAGGTGCATGGAGGGGGGCACCAGAGCTAGGTCTGCGAGAGAGAGCTCTCTTCTGTCGGGTCGATTTTCCCAGGGTCACAACAAGTTCCGCCTGTGCAGGAAGCAGCGGTGATGATGAGCCCCAAAATCTTCCCTCTATGATATCACCCTTCCCGCAGAACACAATGTGTCTTATCTCGGTGTTTGTTAGAATTTTATAATGCGGATGCAACAATGGTTTTTATGTTTAACATATAAAACGCAGTTACCAAAAGATGATTTTAATGAAATGAATGGACAGAATGAAGCCGTCGACGGCGTACTATTTATTGTTACAGATTAATTAAAGGGAAATCGTTAGGTGAATCTACCTATTTAATTTCATTCAAACAGAGTTTTAAAATTTCTAAATCCAGAAAACAACCAAATTTATAGCCGTTATCATGAAAAGCAAACATTCTGGATCACTTGAACGAGTATTAATTTTTAACCTTAAATTCATAGAATTCTCAATTTTAAACTTATTGACGTATTATTAACATATAATAAACAGTTTTCTTTTATAGCTATATTATAAATTTCCTTTTAAATTCCTGCTTGAAATTAAATGAAATGTGTAGTGTTTAACGCCCGCTTTTACTACATACGGCACCGCAGGTGGTGACGCTGATGGCACATGAGATGGAGATGGAGCACCGGTGGAATGAGATGGCGGGGGAAACCGGCGGTCCCGGAGAAAACCCACCCCAGCGCCGTGTTGTCCAAAACAAATCTCACTTTGCGGTCGCCTGGGATCGAACCCGGGCCGCCTTGGTGAGAGCCAAGCGGTCTTGCCACTGAGCCATGGCGCGGCCCTCCATCGTGAAGCAAAAGTTCCTGAGTATTTGAGTATTTATATAAATTCATCATCAATGTGCATATAAACTGTGTGAAACTGTAGAATATTTTAAAATATTTCAGGTATTTTTTATGACTTGTGATGTTTATAATGCGATATTGAATGTAATATTCTCTGAAATATTTCAAATTCCTGGGAAGATTCCAAATTACAAAATCTTGCATGCACTGGCAATCGGCTTTCAGATGGGGTGGATATTTATTGGGATAGGTGTTGAATTTTCAGCTATTTCGAAGAGTAACGTGAGCTAAGGTTCATCAAACTAGCAAAACTGCTTTTCTTTTTCGTCGCCTGGCTGGTGTATCCTTTCCGACCAATGAGGAATCTCCATATTTGTAAATGGCCGAGAATTTCAACACTTTACCGGGACGGCCCACCCAACCTAAGGCTTGTTGCTTGTTACTTGTAACTTCTTCATACAGACGTCAGCATGTATCGTGACAGCAAATTCTGTGCGCTATTACTTTTTATTTTACAGTGCTACACTCGGTTAAAATTACAATATCTGAACGTGCCCGGGTTTCCACATCGATAAATCAAAGAAACCAAGAATGAAGTACATTTGTTACAAAATATCGTGTGTTGTGCTGAGTTGTCTTGTTTTTTGACCTTTCACCCTGAGAGCCGAACAAGGGTATATGCAGAAGAGCGCAGATCATAGCAGAAAGAGGCAAAGAGGAAGCAGATGGCGGAACAACTACAGCGGAGATCCAATTCCAGTCTAGGAGTCTCGCAAATTTGTACCCACGTGAAGCTAGTGATCGGCAGTTACTGGCGCAATTTCTTAACGCATCCTTCTTAGGTTTATAACGTATTATATTAGTCATTGTTGATATACGTAGTCTCTTATAGGGGGTCTCTGATTGTGATATTTTGATAATGTGCCCGCCTTGGTAGCATGTCTGCCTCATGTTCAAGAGACTCCGAGTTCAAATCTCGGCCAGGGTGAATTACCTGGATAAGGTTCTTTCCAAAGTTTTCCCCTATACTGAAAAACGAATGTCCGGTAACTGTAAGTTCTATGGACCCTGAATCACTCACTTCATTCATCTTACGGTGTGACTTAAAGTTGGTGGATGTAAATTACAAAAAAAGGTTATGTTAAGCCATTTTCTATGAAACCAAATCGGCTTAACATAGCCAATGACAGGTCCATTTTAACACCTTTAAACACCGGCAGATAGATCGTTTTCGAACACATTTAAACCACCTTTATTATTCTCTTCAGTTCAATCCCTAGTAGTTCTGATTTCTCTAGAACAGCCACGTGTAAAGTTTCTGATGGCTTTCTCAACTAACCTTTCTAGTAATAATTCTTACTAGAGCTTATTGTATTTAATATTGATCGACGTATTTGGAGAAATAATTTCATTAAGAATTTTGTTCAGGTTTAAGAAGGTTGAAAAATTTGAATCGAAACTCAGATCTCTAAAATCCAAGTCAGTGCAAGCTTGGCCCATACATTCCATACTCTTTGTAATACATCATGGGAAGCGGTGAACATTGACAGCACCTTAACACATGGAAAAGATTAAAAATATAAACTAATAACTGCCAAAACTTTGGAAATAGCTGGTGTTATAATTAAGTTATTTGAAATGATTTGAACCATAAGCTTTTGTGCGATGCGATATTGTCTTTTTACCAATATGATATAAAGCTCCTTCTGAATGAATTGAGCTTCAAACACTATTTCTAGAAAATTCAAGATACACATTTCATTTGCCATGCAAATATCTTAACATATACGGCATTTCAATTAAAACAGTTATTTCTTCGAGAAAGGGAAAATTTCACACAAAGCCCACTTTGGGTGTAGAGTTATATTGAAAGACTTTATACCACAGCTTTGAAAGACACTAAATTTAAATATCGAGTTAGATATTTATCGAACATTTCGTTATTATCTTACGCTCTACTTTACACACAGACACATACGCATGTACACTCGTCGCGCACACTCATTCACTCATTGGATGCCCGCCTCGGTAGCGTGGTGGTAGTGTCTGCCTCACGTTCAAGAGGTCAAGTCGAATCTTGGTCAGAATGAGTTACCTGGATAAGGTTTATTCCGGGGTTTTCCCTTATCCTGAAAGACAAATGTTGGGTAACTCTAAGCTCTATGAACCCTGGGCTCATTTGATCATCGTTTCGCCCATTCCATTCATCGTCAGATATGACTTAACGTTGGGGGACGTAAAAAAAAAAAGCTCTCATTGGTACCAATTCTAACGCTGATATTCTTTTGCATTACTGAGTCTTAAAGCTCAATTTATAATGCTATTTCGCTATCAGAATTCAGGGTGAGTTGTAATCTCGTATTTCCTACTATTTACTGTGTTACAGACCATAGAATTGAATGGGTAAATGCACCTCCTTATTAACGATCCTTTTGATATAATCAAAAAACGTACAGAATCACTTTCTAATTTTGAAGCTAACACACATTAATTACCCACTTTTACTTCTTTCAAATATATTCACTTATTATATTACTGGCCTTTGTTTTGTTATTTTACGTCCTCCAACGCTAAGTCATATCGGACGGTGAGTTAAATGGGTGAAATAATGCTCAAATGTGTCCAGAGTCCATGGAGCTTAGAGCTACCCGACATTCATCCTTAAGGATAAGGGAAAACCCCGGTAAAAGCCTTATCCAGGTAACTCACCCTGACCAAGATTCAATCTCGATACCTCTTGAACGTGAGGTAGACACGCTGCCATCTACGCTACCGCGGTGGGGTTTTGCTAACTTGATAATAGAAACTAATAGTAATAAGTAATAAAATAGCATATATCCAGTGACTTCCTGGCTTAATGTAACATTTAAAATCGATATCAGAATAAGAAAGTTCAAAAGGGGCACGGACTATCTTGAAATAATAACTATTCTCACACAAGACACGTGCCAGCTATAACTTCGTTTGGAGAAACCTTTCTTGGTGTATGTCATTGTATTTATCCCTCTGCAAGCTGGAGTTATTCGTCAGTTTTCACTTAGTGTTACTTTGGTAGACTAGAAGAGGCAGGAATCTTAGTGTATGTTGTGATATATGACAAAAGGAAGCAAAATTGGAGGGGGGTGGAATAAATGTGCACGCAACCACGAGGTATGTAGGAATCTCGGGTAATTATCAGTGCCATTAACAAGAGGAAACTTTGGTTTCCAAATCAAGATTTCATACTTTGGTTAATATGGTACTAAAGCACATCACTTCCAGTAACTGAAACACGAAAAACACAAGCTGTAGAATGTGTTACTAGCAACTGTAACATTTAAATCTACTCTACAAGACTTTCCAGAAAGGATTGTCTTTTGAAACAATAGCTTTGAATCCTTGCAAATGACTAAATAAACTCTCAATGATACGCGAAAAACATTTGGAAAATAACACATGAGATAGAGAAATGCCGGAACTATTTACAGAGAAATGCAATGTATGAACTGAGTGTTTCAAAAAGAATGTTAACTGTTAATTCACCATTACGTTTTCATGTAAAGCATATAAAAATTGTCTTTTACGGGGACTCATTAAACCAAAAACGAAAAACAAGGAATATTCGTATACTGAAAATATGGTTAAGTTTCTTAATTTGATGTTTAGTTCATTAAAGTATTCAAATATTCACAATTGTAAATATATTTTCAAAAATGTTGCTGTATTTAGGTATTAGAATAATAATTTCACAACATTTCACACATAAAATATTATCTCAAGAAGTATTTAACTTAGAAATCTGTGGTTTGACTTATTTTACAGCAAAACTAGTGGTTATGTTTCGCTAAACTGTGTTTCCGATATTGTTACAGCTTATAGCGGTAAAGAAATTTGAATTAGGAAAAAAACGTCTTAGTTTTTTGGTATCTTCTGTATACTGGTACATCCTGCTGCTTTTCAGTATGACTAAACCTTAGGGAAATTTTAAGAAAAGAAAATACAAGGAGATGAAAAGCTGTAAAACAAATGCAACAACAGTCAAAGGAATTTCATGCGGAACTAATTCATACTGACCATGTGGTTAAAAGTAGTTCTGCAGGTTTAAGTGTTTCTGGTTCCCTGATTGCTTAAAAAAGTTAAAACAAACAAGTTCTGTTAAACTACTGAATGTGAAACAAACATAAATGTAATTAAATTTAACATTTTTACTCTGTTTTTGACAATATTAGTGGTTTCCCATGTTCAGATGAGCTTTGTAAATGTTTTTACTTTAAAAGCAGATTACTCAAAACAAAGTTTTTCAACATAAAGGACTCGTTTTCTCTGAAACTACAAGGTGAATTCCCAGAAAACCTTTGCTACATAGTACAACTAATCCCATAATTGTGTGCAATTGATTTAATTGAAGTTGCTCAAATGGTTTATTTAAAAAAAATGTCGGAACATGTATTGAAAATTTTAAAGGCTTACATATATGTGACTTAAAGTTGGAGGACATAATACACAAAAAAAGAAAAAACAGAAAACAGATTCTATAAAATAGCTTTTCACCGCCAAACTGGCGTCGTAAACTGCCTCAAGCTAAATCATACAATAGCTAATATTTTCCGGTGGGTTGCAAATGTGTGCACCTGTCTGAGAAAGTTCAATAACATTTCTGTAGGAAACATTTCTGTACTATTCGTATTATGTCGAATATGATCTTCAATTATAACTTAACTGTCCCTGTGGATTCATGTTCATGATCTTGCTCTTGTTGTTGTTGTGGTTGTTGTTGTTGTTGTTGTTGTTGTTGTTGTTGTTGTTGTTGTTGTTAGTCCTGTCCTAGACGAATCGGGTCACTGTTTTTGTAACCGTTTCCTAATAATCGAGGTAAGCATTTGTAGAAGTTGAAGCCTATGGTATAGCATAAGGATAAATGCAATAAAAACCTGAATTTTGGTATTCTTTAATTCCAAAGGAAATATTGACCTTTCTGACTCATATTTTGGAAGATTCATTAAGGTCCTGATATCTCTTCTTTTGACTTTATCTGCATTATCCGTTTGCAAAATATCAGTTATAGGGTATAAAACGCTACACGTAGTTTAAGTAAGTGCAAGGAAATGCCACAATTTTCAGGAAGTAGCAATATAATGACGCAAGCTGGAAGAAAACTCAGATAGCTTGTAAATTTGTATTCTGAGTTTTCAAGTCGATTCGTGGCGACCGCCCATTGGTCCTTTGTGGTTTCCCTCGAAACTAGGTGAATGTTGGGGGTGAGCCTCCGCTCCATTACTTGCTGTACCCATAATTTCGTTCTTCTTCTTGTACTTCTTCTTCACCATAGTCTAACCAGTGACGGTATTCGATGTCATAAAATGGAGGTAAATTGCAAATAAGAGAACTGCATTCGTCAATAAACTTAGTGTATCAGATAAAATCTGTAGTAATTTGTGAAACAATCTACCTAGTACTTAGAAAGTTTTTACTTTTCTGTACAACAAACACGTGTTGGCTGAAGATTTAAAGTTTCAAATCCAATTGGTCCAACTATATAGATCTGTCATTTGTGATCCAATATTGTTATTAACTGATGCACGTGAAAGGTTGTACCTTCAGGCGCATGTTTAACGCTTTATTTGGCGGTGTTGCCCTGGGGAAACATGACGCTGCTTTCAATTTTAAAAATATTTTAGTGAGTTTTTTTATTATAGTATTGTACCGGCCCTTTTCGCTTATACTAGTAAAATACTGAGTCTTTTTAACTGTTAATATTGCACTATTTTTTACAATTACAGTGTAGTATAAAATCGCTAAGTCCAAGCAACTGCAGTCAAAGGATACCCCGTCAACATCCAAGCATGCCATCACACCGATTATTTTACTTGGGCCCTCTCCATCCTTTACCACAGGTACATTAGACTGCAGTAGCCGATATCTGAAACCACGACGTTAAGCTTTGAATCGCTGGCCAGCCCATTGTATATTCCTTCGAAAATAGGTGAATGTCGGTGTGAGCCTCTTCTTTTACTTGCTATACCCATAATTTCCTTCTTATTTTCCTTCTTCTTCATCATAGTCTGACCAGGTGACGGTTCTTTATTTCATAATGTTACTTGTATTATATCAAATTTTAGGCCCCAAGAGGTAAAGCAAAGGCTGATAAAGTTTTTGAGCTGAACACGAACGATTTCAACCCAACTTGAAGTGGCAGAGTGGTGAAATAACCTGTACTATTCAGCGAACGCTGCTTTGGGAGTGAAGGTTTCTATATGAATAAATGACCTCAGATCTAAGACACCACCTCGGATCTTTACACGGTTTTTACAGCTTCATACAGTGTTTTGAGCTTGTTTTGGTAATTTTAATGCAGATAAAAAATTGCATCACCATTAAATTTACTGTATGAGATAAAATCTGCCGTAACCTGTGGAAAAATTTTCCCTAGTAGTTAGAATTTGTTGAGATTGCTGTACAACGAACACGTGTTGGTTGAAAACTTAAAGATTCAAATTCAATTGGTCCAGCTATGTAGATGTACTATTTGTGTTGCAATGTTATTATTAACTAATGCATGTGATCGGTTGTTCCTTCAGGAGCGTGTTTAAAGTTGTGTGTGTGTTTGTGTGTGTGTGTGTGTGTGTGTGTGTGTGTGTGTGTGTGTGTGTGTGTGTGTGTGTGTGTGTGTGTGTGTGTGTGTGTCTGTGTCTGAACGTATGCTAATGAATGAAAGTTTGCAAACTCATCTAAAATTGTTACTGCAGGTCTCTGTGTTTGGGCATGACGTTTTTGGAATCAAAATACATAATGATTGCTTTCTGTGCCACACAACACTTATGCGCTTAGTTGTCTACCTCTCCTCTATGCAGTGTTCTGCAAATCGTCCATTAGAAGGCATTCAAGAAAGGTGTAAGTTGCCTTCAGAGGCCGACATAAATATTCGAACGTAAACATATTTATTACTTATATTATTTTAAAGCTACGCAGAGTAAGCATACGTAAATACAACTGATTCAAAATAACCTTGAGTCTTCCATTAAACATATAAACTCATAAATAGCAATTAAAACTAATTTGCAGTACGAGGAGAAATAAAACGATTACTTTACATCTGGGCATAAGTATTCGAACAGAGAACAGCTAGTACTTAGTTATCATCCCCTTTCTTTGAATTACTGATGATAATTGTTTGGACATTGTATGTTTTGTTTAGTGACTGCAGAGTCCATATTTCTCCGCTCTGTCTGAACAAGTTCTTTCAGATGGTCCTTGCTATTGATATGATGCTTCCTCAGACGCTCCTCGAGTTCCTTCCAGATGTTTTCTATAATATTTAAATATGGAGATTGGGGCGGGCTGTTCAAAGTGTGAGGAGTGTTTTACACGATCCAAAGCCTACAATTTCAGCAGTATGCTTCGAATCATTGTCCTGCTGGACGAAATAATCATGTCCTAATCCCAGCTTCTCTCCACAGTTTTTAAGATTGCTTTCAAGAATCCTCTTGTATTCAAATTTGTCCATGATCCCATTTATGAACACCAGTTGCCCAAAGTCAGATGAAACTATACAGCCCCATACCATAACACAACTGCCACCATATTTCACTGTAGCTACCATGTTCTTAGGTTCCCATTCTGCATTTGGCAGTCTCCACACTTCAAGACGTCTATCACCCTTGTGTAAGCAAAATTTCCTCTGTCCGATCAGAGAACATTATCCCAGAATTATGTTGGTTTCACCACATACTGTTTAGGATATTATATACGCTTTTTCTTATTCACCTTATTAACATATGGTTATTTCCTAGAAACGCGGGCGTTGCACCTAGTACTATTTAAAACCCTGTCAACGGTTCTGGTGTGAATCACAGCACCAGAATATTGCTCAAGGTATCCTTCAATCTCAAATGCAGTGACTCTCGGATACTTCTTCGACATTTTTATTATTTGCCTCCTGTCTCTGTTGGTGACTTTAGAAGGAGCACCAATTTAAGGTTTATTTACAACAGTATTTGTCTCTTTGAAGCGTTGAATTATTCAGTACAGTGTAGTTTTGCTGCTGTTAATGGTTTTGGCAATTTTAGACAGAGATTTGTCTGTTTTTGTACATATTTATCAATATATTCCTCTCTGCCACCATTGGCTCCTTACCTTTAGGTTTCATATTACTTGCCAAGTTCACAATCGGCTGAATAACTGAGCACAGTCTCGAGGCGTAGCATAAACACAACTGCCATGTGGTAGGGGCGTGTAGGGCACGTCCAACCAACTTTCTCTATGTTCGATTGGGTACGTTCGAATACCTATGTCCTCCAATATGAGGGACAATAGAATAAATACAGTACAGATTGTGTAATAAATATATGCAAAGTAATATTGTAATATTTTTTCCGAGACACAAAAGGTTAATGTTTACCTGTATAGCAATTCAACGCTGCCAAATAAATATTAGGGTATTTATAGTACGTGCAATATTACATGTTATATTATTCGAATACTTCTGTCAGCCTCTGTATGTCGCTTAGCATGTTTAATAAATTCAAAAATAAAGAGGGGCAGGTGACTTACCTGGTAAATTTTTAGAAAAGTCTAATGTCAGAAGACCTTTTTTGCTCATTTACATATCTGTATTTATTCTGTCTTTCAGATAGGTGTTTTCATAAATGTCAAAATGCATATTCAAATTTCAGTGGTTGTGTCTGCAGCTTAGTCTACTAAAATAATTGCCAAAGCCAGTTAACAGATAGAAAATCTTGGATTTCTGACTTAGGTTTGTAACTCGATTTGCACGGTGTATTTTCTTTCCTTTTATGAGTTATATGCCACCTTGAAATCGCAAAACAGACTTATTTCTAAATGTCTCTGCATTAACGTGAAATCTTGGCCTCAAGTATCTCCTTCATCTTTATTAAGCAGTAAAGTATAACTCTTGCTTTTACTGGAATTTGAATCTTGGTATGCAATTACAAGTGGTGGTGTACCTGACATCAGTGGGAAGAGTTTAAATTAAATGTGATGAAGAACGTACCCTAATACGGGTGCATTAGCCCGCCCATATTTGTTGGGTCTTCTTCACAGTAGCCAAACAACGCCCTTGTTTATGTGTGTAGTATAGTGCTTCAATGTTAGTCCATTAGTGGTGCATTTATAAAGGTATGGACTTACCTAACAGAAAATAAAATGTTTTGTTTGAAGTGTGCAGCAGCCTAATGTGGGTGTAAGCCCCTTAGGGGATTTCATAATAGATTCTGTTCCCTGTTTCTCCTAGCAAATGGGGGTTAGAAGTAGATTTTGTTAAACTCTAACTTAAGTATATACACAGTTTAAGGTAATTTTTATGACATTTCTCGTTAATATCTGATGACAGAAGATGACAATTATACATATCTGTAAGCACAGAGAAGGAAATATCAAATGCATTTTATAAATAATTAGTAAACGAATTAGGAATTAATTATGAATACTAACTAAACGTTTATCCTACTATTAAATCATAATGAGAATGCTCACGCTTGCAAGAAAGTCATTTAATAAGAAAGCAATAAATATAGAAATCAAAAGGAAATACTGTGAGGTAAATGTCCAGAGAATCTAAAGTGGAATAAAAGGAAGAAACAAAGAGACTGTAAAATATTTATACTTGAGTAAGTTTACGTCAAGTAAGTGGTCAAATAAAGTCAATGGAGGCATTAATGTATCAGGAGCTAAATTGAAAGCTATGTTGTATGCAGATGATCAAATAATAAAGGCCGCAAATGAAGATGACCTACAGATGCTGTATAGTCTAGATAAAATTGCTACAGAATATGGAATGAAAATATCAGCACATAAATCCAAAACCGTGGCATTTAAAGGATTTAATCCAGTAAGATCAAAAATAGTGTTAGATAAGGTAATAATAATTGAGTAGAAATCACACTTTAAGTATTTAGGATGTAATGTCTCGTACCAAGGTGAAGCTGATATAATAGAGAAAATAAATAAATCTAACTATATAACAAGCGCAATAAAAAGAACATTAAAAATAAAGCAAGAGAGGAGCATATAATAAAACTACACAAAAAAATGGAAATACCAACTCTGATCTATGGATCAGAAACATGGACACTGACAAAAAGAATAGTACGAGAATACAGTCATTAGAAGTGAAATTTATAAGGGCAATAGCTGAATATAAACACTCTGACAGCCAACTTTATGGAAGAAACAATTTTCAAATATTTACATCACTCACGTTTATAACATTATTTATGCGTATGAATAGCGTACCACAGAATGCAGTGATCATTCATAGTGTAATTTTTTAATTTCTGTGTTTTCTTTCCGGGCTTAAAAGTGCTGCGTAAAGGTTCATATATGTTGCAGAATTTTGATTTTATCATTTGTTATATTGACGTGTTAGTTGCGTCGGCAACATCTAAATTTAAGCACTTGGAATATTTTTGTCTGCAAATGTAAGTCCAGTAAATGGATTTTCTGTTTAAAAGAGGTATTCAGCACGCTTATAATCTGACGAAAGTAATACTTTGCAGGAATGGAAACAAGCCCTGTTGATGCCCATTACCAGAGATAATATCTGACCGGCTACGTTTGTTTGGGCTTATACTGGGACAACATGTGTAGCAGTTGTTTTGATTTGGCCCCGAAAAATCAATATTATTTATTTATTTGGTAATGTTACTTAGATCTCAAAATATTTAAAGAACTTTTAAAGATGTTATTATACCTATAATAAGTATGAGAAAATGAAACTCTTAAAACATTTTGTGAAATATGAATGAGATTAAGAAAGGGTTGTAGGTAAACTTTTGATTGAGTAGGTACAAGCGAAGGAAAAAAAAAAAAAAAATAATAATAATAATAATAATAATAATAATAATAATAATAATAATAATAATAATAATAATAATAATAATGATGATGATGATGATGATGATGATGATGATGATGATGATGATGATGATGATGATGATGATGATGATGATGATGATGATGATGATGATGATGTGTTTAACGACGATTATGGAAGTCTAAAACTATAAAAAATGTTATTTGTAAGTTGAACTGTTTAAATATGATTTATTCAAATGATTATGTAAATTGCCTAATATGGTGGTCATGAAAGATGACGTGAACGAATGAGAAAAATAATGATGATGATGATGATGATGATGATGATGATAATTATAATAATAATGTTGGTAATAATAATAATGATGATAATAATAATGATATTAATAATAATACTAGTGATAATAATTATAACAATTATTATCATCCCTTCTATTATTATTGTTATTATTATATATTTTCTCTCCTTCTCTTCAATGCTGATGTTAGGAGGCGCTTGGGTTCACTCAGAGCGGGGGAGCCGAAGCATCTGACCTGAGATGAAATCAGGGTTGAGGGGTCGGCCTAAAGCCTGAGATGAATGAATGATGGAGCAATTGGTGGAAGATGGTGGGAGAAACCGGAGGACCCGAAGAAAATCCACCCCAGCACCATGTGTTATTACTATTATTTGTAATTTACTTCCTGCAACATTAAGTCGTATCGGACGATACATGAAGTGGGTGAAATGATGTTCAAATGAGTCCGGGGTCCATGAAACTTAGGGTTACCAGACATTCGTCGTTCAGGACAAGGAAAACCCCGGAAGAAACTTTATCCAGGTAACTCATCGTAACCTAGATTATAGCTCTTAAACCTCTTGAAGGCGAGGCACACACGACACCTTATCAGTGTGAGGAAAGTCGATTTCAAGTGAATATTGTGAAGGAAACCGATGCTTATAAAGCTACTTATTAATTTATCTTACAACGCGCTTTTGTTAACTTAATACTAATTTAAAATTTCGAATATTTAGAAGAATTTCAAGGACTATTTCGTTTCATTTAGTAAATTAATTACAATTCCGTCTGAGATCAAACCTAGGAAGGGGTATTCATGCTTCGTTTGCAGAAGCCGTGGACAAAATCTAAAGGAGTTGCTCATCCTGAGACTCCAGATCTGAGCAAAACCACAGATTGAGCACGGGTCGAGACTTCGAATATTGGCACCATCCCCAAGGACTGGACGCAGTCACAGCATCTGCTGGGGGAAAGCAGCATCCCAACCCGGAGAAACTGTTGCAAAAATCACCTCAACCTGGTGATGAACTGCACCATCCCATTTGAAATTTCATCGCAAATAGCTTCTCAAGCTGGGGCTTTGAGATAATACACGCGGAGATCATTTCATCCCATCATCCCACACACATCAGCTGCAGTAGGTATAAATTACTTTCTTCGCGGCAAACCCTGTTAGCACAGCTCATGTGGCTCTCCTTTGACTGCCACCAAAATTTTGCTTTATCAGGAGCAAACTGACCGAATGTCAAGTGTCAAATTCAGAGTGTTTATGAGTCCCTACACAACTGATCATATCCAGAAATTAAATCAACCTTTGCAACCATACACCTAGCACTATATAATAAAATATAGCCTTTGAAATTCCCTCCCAAAGTATAAGTGCTTGGCAACAGATGAGTTTAGTTAACCACTATCAGATCGCTTAATTTACGTCAAACTTCATACTTTTGGACAACTTTCTCTTTCTCTATGCATACTGCGTAACAGACTATTGTCAAATTATGAAAAACAGTTCATGACGGATAATGTCAGCAGAGATCATTGCAGTTACATTTTTTCTATCTGGTTCCTTGTTTTGGGGCTGTGGAGTTATAACTAAATTCCAAGGACTATAATTCGATTGACTACTCATTTTAATGTCATGCCCTCTTCGAAATAGTGAATGAAAAACGTACTGGAATGGCAGAACCATGGCCTCCCTGAAACTTTAGCTGCTTTCTGAAACAGCACACTAGTTGAGAAATACTTCATTCATGCAAAATTAAGGATGTGTCAACATGGTGAAAGCTGGAATATACTGCAAACATTGTACGTACCTTATGGGTTTGTCCAAAGTTCAGAGAATTTAGACATTGGTACACATACCTACATAATTTGCATTGATTTAAAGCAGCTTTCACAGTACCTACAACTGTTCCAGCCATAAAACACAAGACCACTCAAGAATCAGCTGTTTCGAAAGAAAGCATTCTTCATACATTAGAGCAGAGGAAGAAAATGATTACCCTGAATGCAATTCATTACTTTTCTATTAAAATGTTATTACATTTACAGTTCTTATGCTGTGTAAACTTTATCTTTACTTGATATTCAGACATCTTCTGTTTACTTTACATGAACAATAACATACTATCATATTAGTATATAGAAATATATACAGCCCTATAAAGCAATGTATATTACAGAAGTAGCATTTTAGATATTTCCTACCTTTATGAATTTACATTATAACTTCCAAAGAAAGGGTAAAACGGCCAATAATACGTTTTAAAACTTTATTCGATATTAATTTTCAAAATTCTTCTAAGATTCCATAAAAGTATACTTCACTGATAATTAGGAAAGAGCGAACATTATATTAAATGATGGTGGAATAGATTATTTTTAAAGTTAACTCTTCCAGGATTTTTTCTGTACCATTTAGTGGAGTCAATTTGAGGGTAGAAATAAGCCTTCTCTTCCTGTAAGACAAAGTAACAGATTCAATCTCTACCAAGAATGTGATATACAGAATAGCGAAAAGTTTCTCTCCTTTCTTGATTTTCTTACTCATTTACATCGCACCGGGAAGATGGGGTAATAAAGCGTTAAAGAAGTTTGTGAAGGAAACGGGACGGCAGAGACTTGTTAAGAGAAGTTAAAGTTTAGGGCACGCCTATGTCAACCCACAACGTCACCTTCGCCTTAATCCGTTGTATCAACATGACCGAGCCGGATTAGCTTCCTTGCTGCTTCACTGTAAAGTAGCAGTGTACACGGGCTCTTTATTTCCTTTGTATCTTAACCATTTTGGATTTAGGAACCTTACTACATCTCTAGTAGCATAACAACTCTCTTGACTGCCAATAACCCACCTCTTTCAGAGAAAGCAGCACCACATTCATATTTGGTATTATTTGTCTACCTATTTATTCTTTTCGTTAACATATATAATAAAATATAAAGGGATAAAATATGTGTGTATATGTGTTCACGCGCACATAAGTAGGTAGATTTTCATGCAAGAAGTATTTCCAGAACTGCTAATTAAAAGTTTGATAATTCTTTTACCATTGATACGTACAATTAATTCTGATGGACCTAAGAGACTGAATATTTTATTTAATAAATAAAATATTAAAATGTTAAAATATTGTGACTTTGTGGGTTCGTAGAATTAAAAGTTCAATTTGCAGAAATTAACAGCCGTTCTTTGTTTGCGTAGGAATACACTGTTCAATTCTCACGTAACAACAGTACGTCACATACACTAGTCTACCTATGTCTGCCTCACGTTCAAGAGGTCCCGAGTTCGACTCTTGGTCAGTGTGAGTTACTTGGATAGGGTTTTTTCCGGGGTTTCCCTTATCCTGATAGACGAATGTCGGGTAACTCTAAGCTCCATGGACCCTGGACGCATTTGAGCATCATTTCGCACATTTCATTCACCGTCCGATATGACTTAACGTTGGAGGACGTAAAATTACAACAACACTAGTCTACCAAGGTCGATGACAATAACAAACAACGTTCTGATCAGCTCTCGTTACAACAACACTCTTGTTACACAACTCACTGTTTTACAACTTACCACTCGACTCTTGGCCAGTCGTCG
>CM060953.1:82347823-82375323 GCA_030765055.1 Mantis religiosa
GGAAGGCAGGAAGGCAAGAAGGAAGGCAGGAAGGAAGGAAGGCAGGAAGGAAGGCAGGCAGGAAGGCAGGAAGGCAGGCAGGAAGGCAGGCAGGAAGGCAGGAAGGCAGGCAGGAAGGCAGGCAGGAAGGCAGGAAGGCAGGCAGGAAGGCAGGAAGGCAGGCAGGAAGGCAGGAAGGCAGGCAGGCAGGCAGGAAGGCAGGAAGGAAGGCAGGAAGGAAGGCAGGAAGGCGGGCAGGAAGGCAGGCAGGAAGGCAGGCAGGAAAGCGGTTTCTCTATCAAAGTTGCAGCAAACTGCTTACCTAGGGGAGGTGGAGATAGATTTATGACCTTGAGAGTTTGTGTTTGCTTGTAAAATACTTTTGGTTTAATCAGACACAAGACGTTGCTAGTGTAGTCTAGTTTATGTGTGTATTTGTAAGTAAATTTCATAAAATTGTTGTAGTATTTGCATAATCATATATAGGTCTGTTTTGTCAGAAGACTCATTTTAATTCCGCATTGTAAAATCTGTGATGTGATATAAATTAATATAACGCGTAAGTTCTGATAATTTTTGTTATATCTTTGGGACAATGACTTTTGCAAGCCAAAAGTTAAATTTAAACTCCATTAATAAACTAGCATACCATCTTACTTCGGAAGTAGAATAGGGGACCAAGATAAAAGCTGCACGCCCCATATTTGTTGCAATACCTATTCTGCAACTCTCAGTAAATGGCTAAAAGAGTTCAATTCCATTTCCTGTGCCAATGTTTAGAGGGGACAAGCCGACCATGGACATGATTTTATTTCCTGATGGTAACACCCATGAAGTTTAATTCAAAGTAAATGTAAAGTGTGAAATATCCAAATATACCTTTAGCTTTACGTCCAGTGCCCCATTCCAAAGAACTCCCTATTCAACTTTCACCTCAGTCCTATAGCATTGATTCCACCGACTGACTTAAATCCAGCACTTCTGAAGATACACCTGCAGCTTCATTTTATGATCCTGATTTCAACATTCAGACTCCACCCCACTTAAACAGAATGACTCAAAATGGGTTTTGTGATCCAATCCGAGGCTGGAACTTTGAAAGACTACAGCGGAGCTGCTAGAATATCAACTGAAGCATTTTGACTGTCTCTCAAAAATGTGAAGGTGTCCTTTTTAGAATAGAGAAAGGGCTTTGGAAAAGCTTTTCTAAATAAAAATTACATTATATTTGATGATGATGTGCAAGCCTTAATGCAAGTCAAAAATTTCCAATACCACCAGAACAATGGAGGCTGTTTTTAGATGCTCCACGCTGAGCCTTAAATTAGTATTTCTGCAAAATGGAAACACATTGCTTTCAGTTCCAATTGGCTATGCAATCCATATGAAAGAAACGTATGAAATTATTATAAATATTTTAAATTACACCAATTATGACAGATTTAATTGGTAAATGTTGTATGATTTTTCTGGTATTAAAACAAGAATTTACAAAATATTGTTGTTTCCTATATGAATGGGTCAGTCGAGCTAAGATTTGGTCTGCATAAAGAAAGACCGGCATCTTCAAACAAACTTTGAAATGAGGAACAATGAACAGAAAGCTACAGTCGTTGGTTGAACCTAGAAACATTTTGCTCCCTTAGCTATACTTCAAACTGAAACTGATTAAAAATTTCGTAAAAGCTTGGATCAGGATGTACCAGCATTTAGCTATTTCCTTTTCAAAATTTCAAGGATAAGTACAGCTGAAGTTAAAGAAGGAATTTTCATAGGACCCCAACTCAGAGAATTCTTTTCTGATCAACTATTAGGTGGCTTACTGACAATAAAAGAACATGCTGCTTGGAAATAGTTCAGAGAGATGGCCTGAAATTTCCTAGGGAAGCGTCACGCACCAAACTATAGAAAAATAGTGGTTAACATATTGTTGGCTTATCATCAAATGGGATGCAATATAAAATTCACTTTCTCTACTCGCATTTGAATCTTTTCCTGAAAATTGTACAGCAGTTTCTAGTGAACATGGAGAGCACTTTCACCAGGCAATCTCACACTCGAAAGATGTTACCAGGGAAAATGGAGCACATCCGTTTGTGCGGATTATTGCTCGTCGGTGTTAAGGAATGTTTCCTAGGTCCAGATAAACTAAAAGTTAACTTCTATAATTGAGTTAAGGCTAATAAAACAGTACTATGTTTAGGAAAACGCATTTTTTCGGTTGATTTCTCTCTCAAATTGTAATTCTTGTGATAACAATGAAACTACACCATTTTGTTGCCATATTAGTATTCAGATTGAAATAAAAATAAGTGTTGATCCTATATTAAACTTTCTCCTACCAATTATTACTTTAAATTCTTCATAGAGTTTATTAATAGCACGAAAAGGTTATTGAATGCTAATGTCTTCGTTTCCGTAACAGAGAAGGATTAAAGTTTGCTGTCTAGTGTAATTGTTAGATTACACTTCATAAAGAATTATATTCCCAAATATACATATGTATTTGACAGGTTAGCCTTCTTATACAGAAATAACTAGCATTAGATACGGCACTTTCATATTCTATCAGTATGTATTACTTACCGGAAGTAGCACGAATGCAATAATTGCTGTCATCTTCGAAAGATTCAGAAAGGTAGCGTTATCATTGTAGTGATGAGTGTTCTTTTACTTTTCCTGCCTGGGTAATAATATTACAAAACAGAATAAAGCTGTGTTTTGAGCTATTCATCATTTTCCAGAGGACAAGTTTGCGTGACAGAAACTTTTGTCGTGGCGTTGAAACGCAAATGGAGGAGTGGAGAGACATATTACATTGTCAGCCGATCACATTCACTGTCTTAAGCTACAGAGATTAACTTTCTTGAATCTTTCTACCATATCATTTTCTTTCTTTAGACTCTTTACTTAGACAACTAACAGTGAAAATAGTGTTCCACACATTTTTTATATTTCTTAGGTTAATTTTTCTTCTGCAATGTAGATATTCCCCAATGATGCAGACCTAATAGTTTAAAAATAGCTTTTTAGAATAAGAGCACTGATAAAAAAACCTAGATATGTTGCAATGAAAATTAAAAGTATTGTGTTGATGGTTTTACTATCCTAATGTATATTCAAAGCTGTAGTACAGCCAAGAAACTAAAACAAAATGCTTATAAACCATACAGTTCATTTACAGAGTCTAGGTTTACTGTTTGTTCTGAATGTTTGCAGATAATTGGTAATACATAATCTTCCAAGGTCGATGACAATAACAAACAACGTTTAGTTTACAACAACTGCTCTCGTTACAACAACACTCTCAGCTGTTCTCTGCTTACTTCTCGCGACTCACTCTTGTTTTACAACTGTCCGCTGGCGTGTCACAGTCTCTTATATATCTCATTCATAAATTCGATAGATTTCTGGGACAAACAAGAAGCCGATAATCACTAGATGTTTCTGGAATGACAACACATCGAATGCCGAAATCCGAACCTTCCAGAAGCGTAACTTAATTTGCGCCGGCAGGTGCTTTACCTCCACCATCTTTATTTGCTGCCTCTTTGTGTACACTAGCCGCGCTATCGTAGATGAGGGCTTCGTGACAATACAGTAATTTTTTAGAATTCTTAATCTCCACTAAGTACTAAGGATCTATAGTTTAAAAGTAAACTTCCTGTTTTGAATATTGGTATTTTTTGACTATCATTCAAGTGAATGGTGTATGCTAGGTCGTATTTGAAATAATGATTATTTATGGTTTAATAGAAGGTACAGTCAATCAAATCTTAAAACCAGACCTAATGTATACACAACCTATTGTATCCCTCCTCATAAAACTATAATGACTATTGTCTGTATGGAGAAGAGAGTTCAACATCACACAGAATTAAACGGAAGTTACAGTCAACTTTCATTTTAATTTTCATAATAATCAAAAGTTTCTAACCTTACTTGATTGATGTGCTCCTCATACACCCAAAAATAGTCGAGCATATTTGAGGGGTTATATGCCATTGTGTATCATGGGCCAGAAGTTGACTTTTAAGAACCGTGCAACAGGACCATTTAAAGCTCAAGAAGCGTATATATAATCTGCTACTTCGTATAGCATATGGAGGATATAAACGAAAAGTATGACAAATATTGTCATACTGGTGTTATTTGTTAGTACAGTGCGATCCATATGTACCTGAACCACTTCAATAGGCCATAACTTTTCAACCCATAATAGGGTACATGTGCAACTTTGGTAGAGCATGATAGACAACTGGGAGATTATATTACACTATTTACATCTCAGAGAAAATGATGGAAGTGTCCTCCACCATCATCTATACATGTTTGTACTTTGTCTCACCATATTCTCTGAAGTTTTACGGAGAGTATCCTCGCCAATGTTACTTATTTCGGTTCGAATGGATTTCTTGAGAGCATCAATTGATCGTGGTCTATTCTTTTACACACTTTTTAGATACCCCCACAAGAAAAAATCCGGTGAGGTTAGATCAAGGGATCTGGGAGCCACAGACTTTTTGAGATTATTCAATTATCAAAGAATCTGGTTACAAGTTCCATGGTGTCATTAGATGTATGACACGTTGCTCCATCTTGCTGGAAATAAACTTCTCTCAATTCGATATCATTCAGCTGCGCCACAAATGCATTGAAGATACCCATATAAACTTCAGTGTCTACAGTAGTATCAACTATTAACTGTCAACAATTGTTAGTGTTTGTCAATTCTCCCAAAGCCACTGAGATCATTAAAACAAATTTATACATTCTATGAGCTTTCAAAGGGTAATTATTGTCTATTCAAATCGTTCAGGTTTATATGGATCGCACTATATAAGATGAACGCTTTCAAGATATATTTACACGGGAATGTAATGCATTTTTAAGTTGTCACCCAAGGAGGAAACCTTATAATTGGGGAACAGCATATAATGTACTCGTACAATAGGTGGTTAAATTGGACATAGTAAATTAAATAACAATCATTAGTTAATATGTCTATTATGATGTGGAAAGCCTTATACATTTACATTATTAATACACGGATATATCGATCATCATTAATATTTTCTGTAAAATCTAATTTTGCTCGTGTGTTTTCCAGATGAGTTTTTCAAGCTTATATTGTAAATTTTCTATTTTTGAGCAGCGACTGAAGCATTAACAAATCAGTTAAAAATGCGACCGTTATGTTTATAGGTTTCAGGATTATCTCTATTTATTTACACATTTTTATGAAAGAATATGTGAAATTTTAAACTAAAGACATTCATTATTTATTTAGAATTTCAATTTATTTATTGATTTATTTCATAACGCCTCAGTTCCTCATTGTTTAACTTCACTTACACAAAAAAATATGTTGAGATAAAAATGCATTAGATCTCTAATACAATGTTATTGAATTCTCAACGTTTGCAATTTCCGAAAGACTTCAGTTTGACCCTAGTCATTAGTGCCAATAGTCATCAAGTCTTGTAATAATGTAGCTAAAACATGGTCTTCGTACACAAATTTTCAAAACTGATCCAATTACTTTCCATGTATGTTTTGAGCTTGGCACAATAAAGACAGCGTAGAGAGTTCGATAATTTTTGTAATACTCTGGAATCTTTTACCTATTTCTCTTTGACATGTTCTAAATCCTTTTTCTGCTTTTTTCCTCTTACCAACCATGGGCTGTTACAAAACACTCACGTATATGAGGCAATAAAGAATCCCAGAAAGGATATGAAATCCTTCCTACCAGATTGATTGATTCACGTTCCGGCCCTCAGGTGCAGTTAAAGTCAAGTACTTTGTCGGTCATAAAAGTTAGATGCTCTAAAGATAAACAAGGGGCAGAAGTATTGTCATTCAGGTAACGGTGAGTCAAAAGACGATTCTGAACAACTGCCTTGGGTTTAAGGTTATGCTACAATAGCCAACCTGGGAACAAGTTTCACTGTTAAACTCCCTTTTATGTCTGAAAGGGCCACAGAGAATTTAGACTTTACTGTGATTTTATCTACTTTGCTTTGTTGTGCTCAGTTTAGTTTAGATTGTGGTAAAACAAGGCATAATAAAAGTCGCACACAAAGAGGGAAAGAAATATTCCCTGGAAAGTGTATATACCGCCTCAGCCTTGGTTGCAACTGTAAGATTTTAAGATAACCTTGCTAGCACTTTCAGTTTTTGATATATCTGTGCACTCAAAAATATTACTCTTTCACTGCACGCAGTTAAAAACAAAGCAGATTTTTAAGTTCCTCACCTTAAAGAATGACAAGAGAACATTAAGTAACTGCCCCAACTTAATATACACGTTGTATGACACATTTTCCGAAAATCTTTGTTGTTGCAAGTTTTAAATTATTTCCTTTAAAATAAACCTACTTTAACATATTTTCATTCCAAAGAGATGTATATATAGGAATGGGCTCAGAAGTCCTTTTCATTTGTAGATACATTTATAGTTGGTAAACCATAAAATACCTATAGATAAATTTTACTATAAACCAAATTTAGATATATTAGGTGCATAATTTAGTTCAAATAAAAATATGGTTATAAACCTAATCACTTCTGATATAATTTTTGTTAGAGGTTTATATTTTAAAATATCTACACATTTTTCAAATATATGGTTTTCATTCGCTAATTTTTTATTCTTTCTTCCGGTAATCAATTTTAAATCCATCACACACCGACCAGTTTGGAAAATTTGAATATGGCTTAAACCTTCGACATGACACTATTTGTTCTGTATGTATAGGGTAGTTAAATTATAATCAAACCCACTTACAGCCTTTCTCTACTGCGCAAGATGGCCGACAGTCTCGGGGAAATTGTGCCAGCAGAGACGGTCTAGAATCGCTACCTAATAATTTTATGATAGAACTGAGGAGCTCCTATTCTCAAACAGACAGTGTATGTCGTGTGAATATTCTCGCTCAGTCTCCGAAGTTCAATTCGACTATTCAGCTATAATTTGACTACTCGGTTGGTAATAAAGCGTTTCTGGAAATTTATGTCTGAATTGGCGATAAGTAGATAGAATAATGCAGTTTTGTGAATCTGTTTTTTTAAGAATACACAGAGAAGGTCACGTGAATGTAACACAATAGGTTTTTCTTGGTTGAAAATATTTTGGTTATCTAGTAATTTTTTGAAATAACATACACAGAAAACGTAAAGTACAACTTTCACACAGCAAAGCTACAAAAATGAGTGGTATTTTGCATTTAGTGAATAAAATTGTTTTAAGATACTATAATACCTTGGGGTTGAAAGTCATAAAGCTTCAAATCCCTACCAACCCCAATCAAAATGAGAACATGCCTATATTGTACCACTTTCACAATTTCTCAAGATAAGATGAAACATATTGTAAAGAATTGTCAAAGTACTTAAAGTGAGTTATATTTCATATAAATATGAGCAGCTGGCAAGCTTCATTTATAAGAGTACTCACTTAGACTGGTCGATTCACCTTTCCTTCAAAAACGTTTTTCAACTCGTGTCCGTGTCA
The DNA here is from genome assembly GCA_030765055.1 of Mantis religiosa. NCBI lineage: Eukaryota > Metazoa > Arthropoda > Insecta > Mantodea > Mantidae > Mantis > Mantis religiosa. The sequence goes on from CM060953.1 coordinate 82,355,319, forward strand.
TTTTTAGTGAAGCCTGCTACAGCTACTGCATGAGAACGTTCTTCTCCAAGAAAGCTAAGACTCCGCCCATTGGAGGCCTCCTGATTTCTAATGCCAACTTTTGGAACTGGAACATTGGTACAAATCTTACTGGGGACAGATGATTGGTTGCCACCTGTGATACTAACAGGTTGGAGTTGTATCGTCTCTGGATGTGAAGACAAACTGTTGGATGTTTGTTGAGGGAATTGTAGTTCCTCTTCTATCCCCATGTCTGAAGCGATGCACTGGCTACCAGCTGTCCGTTGAAGTAGATGTACTTTCTCTTCCATCTGCTTCATGGATGTCCTAGATTTGTTGAATTCTGAATTAAATTTAACTTGATTTATAGTATATGTTTTCAAAATAGTTCACTGAGCTTCATCTGTGTTAACGAAATTAACTTGTTTAATAAATTGTAAAACACTATTAAATGCTGGTATATCAAAATTCAAAATGTTTTCGTTTTCACAATTTAGTATATATTTTTTTCCCCCAAATATCCAAAAACTAACAGATTAAACATGTTTTAGTAGTTGTAATAGGTACGTTGTAATAGTTGAAATAGGTAAAAATATACAACTATTGTATAATGGGATAGAGTCTGTAGCTCAAATTGTTTATGAATGGCGTCCTTAATTTTGAAACAACTTCAGACTCAACAAGTTGGGAATATAAATAACGCCTAAAACGCGAACCTTTTAAAACATATCGATAGATTTTATAAAATCTCATAGTTTCTTCTGTTTTATTACAGCCACGACTATTAGTTAGCACTGTATCTTACCAGAAAAGTTATTTGATGGGTCATTTATTTATTATGCGTGTCATTTAGTTGCGCTACGTGTCATCATATTTTCTATCGTTTCAAAGACCAGGTATACACGTTTAAGACGACTGAAATTATTGATTAATAAGGTTTGTGTTATTGATACCAAACAAAATGTTCCATTGATTACAATATTGCAATACTACATGCTATGCTTGCATTACTTTCTTGAATATTTATAATTTACTTACTATACATTAAATCATATTTCCAGTTACAGTTCTATATTACTGCTTGTCAGAACACCAGCCTATTCTAATTACGATAAAGTTAATTATTTAAAGTATTTACAAATTTCTGAGATTACTGCTTGTATCCGTACATTTACTTTTCTTACTAGCAATATAGCTGTGTACCTATTAAGATCCCATTATTAATATTTAATAAATAGTTATTAAATATAGTATCTGTCATTATGCTGTTGTTTTTTTCATAAGAAAATGGTTTAAACTCTTATTAATCGGTTTATTGTGATAATTTTAACTATATTGCTAAATTAAATAATAAAATCATCAAATGTTTATTGTTGTAATCTTCAAAATGGAGTTTTGATTCTCACAAAGTATTTAATTGTGTACTACAGTAACTCAATATATTGTTGCCAAAATTACAATATTTCTATAGTACTTTAGTGGAATGTGGTCTATAAGAGCAGTGCATTATTAAATTTATTAAATTAATAAATATTATAAATGGATTTGATACGTGAGAATGTCAGGATGATTACATATTATCTTTTGGAGAGAAAGAGAGAGAGGGAGTTTGTGTAATTAGTTTGTGGTGTGCAAGACAGGTTAATTAATGAACATTATATGACAATAGCCTACAATTCCCTACGGTCATTATACATAACATTGGTTATTATACCTCTTCCCTAAAGGCCAAAACAATTTCCTCAGTTTAACAGATTGCTAATGCTTTAAGCTGTATGTCCGTTTCGGACATAAGTCCTTTCAAACAAATGCAATACTGTTATTTCCTTCATACTAAGTTTCCAAAGCGAACATTGTTTCTCCTGAGGCGGCGAAAGAATCAGCGTATACAAATGTGCAGGAATGTAATTCGTTAGGGAAAGAGAATTTGTGAGTAACGGCTCTCCAGAGAAGTGGTGCAGGACACGTATTTGTGGGTGACGTTCCAGGATTTAATGCGCGATTAGGAAGCATTTATCTTCTACAACAGGATGAGACACGGGTGTTCTTTGTGTCTATACGGATCATTGAATTCTCTCCTTTATTTTTCTTTTCCACGCTACATTTTACACGCCTTCTTGGAACCCTTTGTAAATGTTCCTGTTACACTGAATGGAGGACGTAGAGGAGCATTAAAGCTCAAAATGCTTTATTTATTGCGTAACATTGTTTTCCTTTTCCTCGGATTACTACATTCAGCTTTTACATTTTAGTAAAAACGTATGTATCTTTTTAATTCTTACCTATATTTCTGATCGCATAAGTATACATGAATAAAATAAAATCCAAATATTAAGAATAATCTGAACAGCTCTGCAAAATATCTATGTGCTACACTTGAATCCACATTTAGCCTATGTAACTCCTGTTTCTAATGAACTAATAATGATAATGATAATTATTAAAGTAATAATACTGTGACGCTGGAACTATTGTGTGAGATTATTGGAATGTCAGCGCCAGTGTTCGGGATATTAAATATTATAGATAATTCCTACGCTCGCGCAGCATAAACAGTAGGCGCTAATACAAGATTATTAGGACCTTAAAGAAGTTCTGTCTTATCGAACGTTCTAGAGCTAAGGAAACTTTCCCTGGTTATGTACATAAATAAACCCTATTGCAATTCGCACACGTTCTGTGGAGTATGTCTGGTGAAATGAGTAAAGACAGTAAGTAAGTGAGTAGGCGTGTGCATTTCTTGTGCGACAGGCAGTCCGGCTAAGCCAGATATGACGTTTGTAAGCGATTATTATGTGTTTCAAATGAGAAGGTGTTTGTCCTTGAGCGCTACTAGGTGAGCAACCAATCGGAGTCCTGCTGTGTTGTATTGCATTCCCGCTAAGTGGTATGTGACGAGTGGCAAACTAATCAATCTGTATGAAATACTATTCGCGCTAAGACAAATATTCAGATTTTGCCGAAACTAATTCATGTGGAAAAGAGAGAGTAATATATTTAAGATAACCGCAAAAACCCCCATATTTTAGCTCAAACAGTTTTCCTAATACAAATAAATAAAGTAGATACCATTATATTATAACAATGCATTGCGACGTAAGCACTTTAATGAATATCACTAGATTTGGCATGTATGCGTGAACGTATATTTGAAATTGCTCAGAGCTGAAACGTAAATATTTGACATGACATGGTAAAAGAAATATGCTCACTGAATAAGCCAATGTGTTTATTAAATTCGATGAGAGGAAAGAGTACACTTCTTTCTAGTCTGGCAGAACGTGTCTGGTCACATTATATCTTTGCTTATGAATGGTTCGTAATCTCTATTGACTATAAAGAGTTCAAGGCGGCATTATTCAGTTACTCTTCCATGAAAAAGTGTATCAGCTGGAGCAATGAGACATGAACCTCCTTCCCTCTTACTACTGCCATAACAATCCAATTGAGTTAATGTGGGCTCAAATTATGTTGCAAATAGAAATAATATTTTAAACTGACTGACGTTGAAGCACTTATTCACAAAGAAATTGACAAGGAACACAACAAGATTGGGAAAACTGCGTGAGACATCAGATAAGCTAGAAGAAGATAACTTTTGGAAAGAAGTAGCACGCAACGAGATTTTGAAAGCTATCATCATATATTTACATTACTCAGACGTTGAAGGCAATCACAATGAGGAATTATCTCTTAACGTAAGTAACAATCACAGCTATACGGATGCACCGCTGGTATTTTCGTTGGATTAGAAACATAAGTAGTTCATAAACTGTAACTAATTTTAAACTAAATATTTAAACCATTTGCGTAATATACAAATATCCATGTTCAATTGTGATTTCAACAACTGCATTATAAATCTTTGGAAAATTCAGTTTGTGTTCCCTTACATCTAGCACCAAGAAGACTCGCAAGTGTACGAGAGAGGGAAATATGAAAAGAGTGGGGATAACGAGGTGGCAACGGTGAAGGCTGATACCGAAATTAAGGTTTGCCAGAAGTAAAGAATCATGATGGATGTCAAAGGAATGTTGGTTCTTTGTTACGACAAGGGCAAGACCAGTTGAGTCCAGCAGTTGTAGGGAAAGTTGTTATAACAAAAGCAATGTAAGAAACAGCGTCCTTAGCAGTTTTCTAAAGGGGCTCACTTGACTTGCATGAATAGGGAATTCTTTGGATCATTTACAATGGCGACAAAACAGCCACAAAGGGACTTTGGTTGAAAAGGAGTTTTCAGAGTGAAAGTGATGCACCACGCTCAGCTGTGGTCATTCAAACAGTCTTCGGCGTGGAGCCGATGCGGGCAGTTCGTGGCTAGGAAGCCATTAAAGGAGTCTTCGACATCAGGCCGATGAGAAGAGTCCGAGGCGTGAAGCCTATTAGGGCGGTCAGCCTGTTCTGTGTTTGATATTTGTCGGTTCATATATACGTGAGGAACGAATAAAGTGTATCGAGCAATAAACATTCTGCCGTCGGTAACTCTAAACAGAGATTGGTAACCCTTGGTCGGCAACTTTCACTTCGATGTTTTAAAAGAAGAAGCAGTAAATAAATATGTTGGAAACGGGCATTCCAGTGTTATTAAAATCTCGTTCTCACACACATCCACGCATACCCTGAGAGAAACCTCATTGCTCGCCGACTTATTTGCTCGCCATTAAATTATTTGCATCAAATTGGCGTCACAACATGGAATTGTGTTCACCCAGAAACATTTAGTTACAAGGCTCTAACACATCTGATTCGCTAGAGGGGAGAACTCTTCCCATTTGAAACACATAATAGGAATGTCTTGTTCGGTACTCACAAGAGGGTGAACGTTCTGAAGTACTCAAAACAAAGTAAAGTGGTAATTGACAGGCGGAACTAATTGATATGAGTGAAGTAGCAGGGTGAGGAACGTAAGCTGTCGGCGATGGTAGAACGAGATAAAAACGGCGACAGTGAAACCTGAGTGAGGGGTCAGCTTTTAAATCTGCAACAAGACACATTGTACAACAATACATCTATGCCTGAAATGTTGTACCTTTCATTTATACATACTACTTCCTGTACAGCGACAAAGTACGGTACAGTACAGTACAGTATTCAATGTCGACAATTTATCGGTAGTATGTGTTGTAAGGCCAACTAGAAAAATATGTTTATAAAATGGTTCGTGCTCTACTGTTTTATGATCCTGTGAACAGAAAAATTAAAAAAATAGTATTGAATAATATTGAGCTAAATTCAGTTCTATCCTAGAATGCGCACAAGATGTTAAATGAAAAGAAAACAAAACAAATCTCTGCAACAATCCTAGGCTCTCCCTTAAGTCTAAACATTTTATTGTCTTTTATATTTTCAAACGTAGACCTAAATTTACATTTTTATTAAAAATTAAATGTAAATCTTAAATACTCTGGAAATAGGCTGTAAAGTCCTTTTGTGTATTTTTTAACCGCTAAGCCCTAAGAAATAGTAAATATACTTTAAGACACATTCTTTCACATATCTGTTTGCAGTAATTGTAATTTTCAAAATACTCTTAATTACTGGTTTTTAAATTTTCTAATGCTTATAAGTTTGTTGGAAACCAAAGTATAAGTGTTAAATAGTTAAATTTCTACCTATAAGTTAAAGCGAAACTAAATTATATATGCAAATCAATACTTAACGTAAACTGAAGTAGATAGTTTAGTATGCCTTGGTAAAATGATTCACGGGAGCTAACGTGATCAGAGAAATTCACTGAAATTCTTGCAGAGGTATAACACATACTCTTTCTGTCCTGTACATATGATGACCATGGCATTTAAAATCCATCTTTTTTGCATATATCTTTTGAGGGAAAGAGATGTCGCGCTTGCCTCGATATAGGTTTGGTGTTTTGGTTCACAGCATACAACATAGGATATAAATATTTTCGAAAATATGCTGTGTCAAAGATAGCTGCTTAAAAATATAGTTTTTGCCATAAATGAATATTACGATTATCACCGAATATAATAAAGGTGTATAACTTCATATAGCTAACTACTCCAGAACACATTAAAAACTTTTGACATGAATAATATCTGCAGAGAGTCGAATTATCTGTACCAGAGTCCTTAGAGTAGGCAAGCAGAAGAATAAAGTTAAAATTTGTGAGACAAAGCACATTATTGTTTAGGAACGCCTACTCAAATATATAGCTTCAAATATCCTTGTGTATCGATTACCTCATACATGCTTAGTGCGACGTTCAATTTTTATTTCGATATCGAAAAAAAAAAACAGGAAACAGACATACGATATCTACAATGTACAGAAACATATTTTGTTGTTCTGATTTCATTGCATAATTAATATTAACAGTACGGGTCTCTTTTTTTGGGTAACGTATAAAATTACGTAGGGGGTTTGACGTTTACCATGCTCTTAAACTTTAAGCCCTCGGCACTTTCGACGTAAATGGTGGTTTAAAATACCACGTCGTATTATCCAAGAATACCAATTTTTATTATTGACATGCTGACCATAGACATAGAGGCAAACCAATTCGCAAATTTATGTATAACCACCTCATTCTAATTTGCAGAGTGCCCTCTGAACATGTATTTCAATGGACTATTGGTATCGAACCTTCTGCCAGTATCTACTTAGTAGTGGTGTAGGAAGTGAAAAACATTGCAGTATTTCGTCTCTGTTAGTGCATTTTCAGCGTTCGCAGCAACAGATTGCTGTACTCTGCCTGTGTATTGAGAGATATTGGCGGTGGTACATGAAGCAATTGAATTAGATTCTTGTTGACCTCCTTTAGGAATTATTCCATCTAACGCCCTTCAATTACTCGTTCTATATGCAACAGTTTTACTGTCCTCATGAATTACTATCAACCATTTGAAGATGGTTAAGATACAGAAAGTCAGTTTGGTCTTAGGTACTGTCAAACTGAGGGTAAAAAAGTGGCTGTAAGAAATCAAATATTACGAAATTCAAGCTATTGGGAAGATACCAGTAGCGAGGTGTTACATAGTGTGCTCTCTGTTTATTTTTTTCAATATTCTTTTTTTCAGTTGGCATAGATATCAACAATTGCCTCAAAAATTCGCATGGTAAAGATATAGCTGTATTTGGATTTAACTGCAGTTGTTACCTTGGTGGTACAGCCATACTTTGTAGGAGCTGAACTGCTCAGTTTAAGCAAGCAATCTTTGTTTGGTTGGAGGCTATTGTGTTTTTTGTGTGCGCTTATTTGAAACAGTTGTAATGCCAGCATAGGTGTTCCGGACTTTTCAATTGCTTTTTACAACACCAATACGACACATTAGAAATCAACTTACCTTTTGTTTAATATTAATTTTATTTTTATATACATTTGAGTTCGAGGTGCTTTACAACGCTATCGAAGGTATATATACTCAGTTTTCTTAATCCCTATGTTTTATAAATGTTAGATGATGATTAATTGATAGTGTTTTATGTTTTATTTCTTTCTTTTATTTAGTTCGTATTGATTTTGATGTTGAAGGAAGTTATATTTTTCGATGGAAAGTAATTTAATGTATTTCTATTTTTTTATTCAGAAGAACATGTGGTTCGTTGACTGACTTAAACTAGTAATTCCTCGTGAAGTTGGCAGTTCTTTAGGGTAAAATTTGTCACTTAGAACTCTTGGAAACTGCAATTAATTTTGTTTCCCTTATTTCACAAATGCTGATTTCAGAGAGGAAGAGGGTTGACTAAACTAAAAAGTTTTAAAGGGAAATAAACATTTAGTGAGAGAGAAAAACGACAAATGAACACTATGAATACACAGGGAGAACAGATAAAGAAATTTCTGACATCGGCAACAGCGTTTAAGTATATACAACATTTTGGGAGCTGCTGGAAACGTATATTCACGGAAAATATTATGACGGGTTCAGAAGTCTGCTGATATGTCCTCTTTTATTTGTTGTGTGGTTGCTGCAATCTTTGCTAACCTGCACATGGGTCCCACGTATACAAAAATATTGTAGAGTATTTAACTTAGAACAGCTAGTAGAATAAATATTAAACATGAGTGGAACAAATTTTATGTCACTGGAATCAACCAACAGTGCGGAAAGTTCAGATTGAAGAAGAGGAGGATCAACTTTGTAGAGAAACTGAGAAGCAAGTTGCAAGTTCTAAACAAGATGTATGTTAAAAGACAAGCTGAGGTTTTCGAAACTCCACTGAACTATAAACTGACTTCTCAGTTACTGAGATACAGCAGAGGGCAAAATGGGATTCAGGTTGCCAATTGGAATAAAAATAGGTTTGCAACTTCTCTATTGTTATTTGGTTTGGGCAAGAATGATGATGTGACAGTCAGGAGGAGTCTTTTGCTCGATGTCGGAATACTTTTTACATGACATATCCATTTATTGTTGACACCAAAGGTATATGTTTTCAGTTATTGGAGATTTTGGCTGTTTCGAAGCCGTTTAAATATTTTATACTAGGGTAATACCTATTTTCTATTTAAAAAAATAAACCATTTACTTATAAGATATTTGCAATCGAATCTCAGTGGAAGCTTTTATGAAGTGTCCTGTGAGGTAAAATTAGCTATGGATGTGAATAAATGTGAGTAAAATAGCGTTGGTTGTAACGGCAGCGATTTGCCGGACAATGAAGCGCTAGGTACAACTTAGGTGCTGGACTTGCCAACTGCAAGCCTCAGGTTTGATGCTCTGTTGGCTGATGTTTCATACTTGAATCTAACCCTAATAACTCAGTCAGTGGGAGTGGCTGAGGACAGTAAAATGTTTATCAGCTGGATTATATTCCAGTAGTGAAAAAATGAAGCGCTTGGCAAAGTTTACTTTCCCTCAGTTATACGCTTTACAACATTTCTCCGTAGTTGTAACTGTATTCCCACTACCTAGAACAATGTAAGGGAGAAATGAAAGATTATATTTACGAGCTATCTCTTGCATCCTTATTCACATCACCCGAGGATCAGCCATTGGGTGCTAAGGAATCTTAGTAAGCTTGGAAAACATCCCTCAGTTGGATGTACATAGATGCCGTGACACGTACATTCTCGCCAATAACTAACATCTGCTCTTATTGGTACTTAAATAACGTTTTATGAGCATCCGTACGCTCTGTTTGCTACACTTATGCTTCTAAGACTTCTGGAAATTTCTATATATGTGTCTCTCTTTCTCTTACACAGATTGTCACTTCTTTGGTTGCTGCAGTCAACTTTTTCTAATTTTGTTTGGAGACTATCTGCTAAGCTCCAATTATTAATACTTTAAACTGGTTAGGATCATTTGCTGTTCATTTTTATACAAATTTTCATTTTTAAATCAAATGATACCGTATTTCCACTATTTGCATCTGTTTCCCTTTGCTACTGTTTACATTTTAATGACTTTCCTCTTCTTGCACTCTCTCATTTTATTTTCATAACCGTGATCATAGTTCTTTTGTGTGTGTGTGTGTGTGTGTGTGTGTGCGTGTGTGTGTGTGGGTGTGGGTGGTTGGGTGGGTGGGTGGGTGGGTGGTCATATTGGTGGCCATTCTCCTTTGGAACATATCGATGGTGTTAACTCGCAAACGTTGGGTTGAATCATTAGATCACGCACACATTCGCACTCTCTGGGAAACATGGGGAATCATCTTGGTTGGAGTACTCCCCTGCCGGGAGTAGAACCCGGGACCCCTAGCACAGCAGGCAGGTGCTCTACCGACTGAGCTACGGTCCCATCATAGTTCTTGTGTTAAACTATGTTTGTTAATTGTGAGGTGGGTATTCATCTTTAATGGCCAGACATCTGAAACCATAGTTCAGATATAAGTTACAAAGGAGTAAATTGTAACTCACAGTGCGTTCACCAAAGGTTAAGTATAGAACTGTGCATATTTAAAAGGTTACAATCTACTCAACAACTAGGAACGTAGCTAGAAGTATAAGGGAGCAGGTGGTAGATCTAAGTGGCAAAATAAAGCAGGAGCAAGATTTCGGATAAGCACAGACAACACCGAGTTCAATAATGTGCTAATTTTTCTAGTAATATTAAAACACAAAAACTCTAAAGTCTTTAAGATACTTTGAGTGAGAGGTTAATGACATATTAAATAGTTGTATAAGTACCGATATGGGCTTAACTTGGAGATGCGTGATCGTTTATGATAGAGCAAGAGACGTGTAGAGTAACCACCATATGACGACCCTGATTCTAAGATCAGCGTGACCTCCGGAAGAACCCAAACTAAATTAATCCCCGACTGCCATAAATATGCAAACACTGTTATTTCCAACATGGTGTCATAGTGTCATATCGGCATTCCCACGCTAAAAAGCGCTTCGTAATCATTTACCAAACCAGCGTAAAAACAGTCATATTTCTCAAAACATCCTAGTTGCAGTTTGGCGTCCAGATGACTCAGATTACTTTACTTAAAAAGTCCACATCCGGCCACAAGTACGTGGTCGACATGAGTAAACAGGAAATTATCTTATAAGCTAAAGTCGTTTCAAATCTTGAAAAATACTGTTCTCTAAATCAGCAGAATTAAGGACTTTAGCATGTGCAAACGAGTCAAGACACAGGAAGTGAGCTTTGAATAATATTTTTCTAAAATTTGATATGTTTCCAAGTATCTCTCAACCATACACGTGACAGTACGAACAGAGATCAGTTACAAAGTATCCTTGAATTCTACTTTCTTGAGTATTAATTATATTATTCTGATGTTCCGAAGCTTTAAATTCAGCTTTATCCTCTTCCATAAACAATTTCATATTTAGTTTTAGATAAATATAGAAGCAATCGCCTTGACAAGAAACATCTGGAAAAGCAATGACGAGTTGACAATAATATATAATTCTAGAACCTTATTTTTCGGCATAATGTGTTTCGTTTGCTTTTTCTACCAGTTGATCTAGACAAAACGAGTATTATGTGCGCGGGAGGCTTTGTTTAGTCTAGAAGTTACTTAGAGTGGTTAATGATGTAACACAGAATTATATAATACATTATTTTTTATTGGTTAAAAATCGAGCAATCTGACACAACAAACCTCTTCTCTATTAATTGTACTCAAAATCTCTAACTTAAGTGTAAAAGGCATATTGTTCGAGTATAAATTTATCACAGAAGTGTAAGATTCTTTACGTTAGTTTCATTTATTTAACTGCTCAATTTGAGTTTGCCAAAATCGACAAACTTTAACAAAGAAAAGGAAAAGAATAAAATTATGGAGTTAGGGCATTGGGATTGGTGTCACTCAGAAATTAAAAGAAAGGACATTTAAGTTTAAGTTACTAAGAAGATACAATTGAATAAAAATGAAAATATGAAAATTTATTTACAGGAAACGCTTAGAATAATAACGTAATAATACGAAACTTTTTTTAATAATTTATAGCATATAAATCTATTACAATGTCTAGACATTGGAAAGAGATAGTTCAATTCATTCAAGTAAAATATACAACAAAAGCTAAATATTAGGGCATTCAATGGATAAAGGAACTGTTTAAAAATAAGCATTGGAAACTAGATACTGTAAACTCATTAACCTATTAAACATACGGAGAATGTTTGTGTTCTGTAATACTGATAGTGTGATAAAGTCCTGCGTCGTGGCGTAATGGGCTAAAGCGTGATGCTTTGGTTTCCTACCGGGGAATGATGCCCGGGATCGATCCCATCCCTGGGGGGGATTTTAGGTCCCAGATATAGCACAGGTACCCACTCAGCATCGCGAGGAAAGTGAGGAGCTACGATAGGCAGTGAACCCTGGTTGCGAAAGTCAACTTTCCAGCTGGGGATGCCGAGATGCTTATCAGTCATTTCCTCGTATCTGTTGGATGGTCGCCTGTCTCTGCCTTGCGTATGCGGCGTGAGGCCAATAGTCGGGTTGGTGGACCTTGTCCTACTAAGGCTGTTACGTGACAGGTTAGTTAGTATGATAACTCCTTGAAAGTATAAAATCCATAACTTCACAGTGGAATCAATGGCCAAAGGGTATGAAGGAATACAATTAAAACGATGAGTTCATTAAAAGTGTTTAAAGGGCGATATTGGCAAACATATTACCGCATACCGAAAGGTTTTGTTATAACTGATTTCAAAACGGGCACGGTTTTTATCTGGCAATTATGCCGCAGGAGGCAAAGCTCCACTCACATCGGACAGGTGAAACGTTGAGCCCTTATTTTCTAACTCTCTGTGTAACTACCTCTTTTCGACACTAACTTTTATATAAAGCCCATTTCTATTCATCTGGTATAAACTAACGAATGAAAGCCAACTCGAATAATGAAGTCTCATAGACTGTACACATGAGTGTATTTAATTTACCCTTATTTACCATATATAATTGAAAAAGTAAGAAGAAAATAAATTGTAAAGAGACAAACATTATTTTGAGGAGCTACAGTTATTACTAATCTACTTTCCGCAATTTCTCACTCAATAAACGACACATAATTTAAAATGAATATATACTAAATATAAAACTTCTTAAAGAAAACAATTTAAAGAAAATATCTTTGTGTGGTGAGTGCGTGCTTTTCTTCTTCTTTTTTAAGATTAATTAACAGCAAGTAACATTACATGCTTTGTATTCTTTGATATTCAAGTTATTTCTTGGTTTCGTCATATTTTACATCCTCATAGCTCCTATTATTGTCCTTATAATCATTGTTGATATCACTCTCACTGTCACAACTTTAACTGTTTTACACTGCACTATACTTCACTTAACAGTCCTATTGAGTTACAGAAATTTTTGAAGTCTCTCATATATTTGGATACAAGCTGTTTTGTAGTCGCTGGCCAGCTACATCCTTTTCTCCTAATTTCTTCTCTTTAATTTGTTTCTTTATTGTAGTACTTCGGGGCATTCATGTGTTATGTGAAGTGCCGTTTGGTGTCTTGTATTCCATGACCATGTAGGGTTATCTGTGATGTGGAATCTGTGATGTGGAATCTGTGTTTGTATGAATTGTTTTTCCATGTCCTATAGTTAGAGCTGTAAAACACGGCGTGGGTGACGTCCTATAGTTAGAGCTGTAAAACACGGCGTGGGTGACGTCCTATAGTTAGAGCTGTAAAACACGGCGTGGGTGACAGATTCACCTTGTGTCTCTCTCTAAATGAAGGTGCGTGCGTGCGTGCGTGTGTGTGTGGGCGTGTGTGTGTGTGTGTGTGTGTGTGTGTGTGTGTGTGTGTGTGTGTGTGTGTGTGTGTGTGTGTGTGTGTGTGTGTGTGTGTGTGTGTGTAAGTTAACTTTTATATGGAAGTATTTTGTTTTAAAAGATATTTACGATACTGATTACTGTACAAATTCTTCATATTGGAGATTCATGTATCGTTTTGCCGAGGGCTTATTAGAACGAGATTAACATAAACTAGATATGAGTTTAACTATTTATATAATTTGAACAAGAATTAGTGGAAAAAGTATGAGTGCACGCTCAGTTTTTTTTTTTTCCTTCTTTTCAGTAATTGTTACAACATTTTGTCATAAATTTAAGATGTTTGAACCAGATAACTGAGATACACACTGACTTGATTTCTTTATTTTTTTATTTTTTTATTTTTATAAAACCTTTGACGTGTAGGATTTGTGTTGCTTCGGTGTCTAATATTTTATTTCTCAGTGTTCTTCCAATCTTTGTTAACGTTTTCATAACGACTCAAAAATTATGTCGTGGGGTCCCCGATTATCGTTGCTTACCAGAAAATAATTTATGTCACGATTATCTTGCTGCTTGGAATCATTTTTATTGTGCTATAGTACTGGGTCACTGCCCATTTGTTCATTCCAAGAATTCAAAAGCAACAATATGTCATTGATAACGTAAGAAAAATAGTGGTATTCTTGGGACTTTCCTTGCTAAAAGAATAATGGAATAACTATAATACATTTTGTAACAGATGAAAAAACTAGTTTGTGATCTTATATTTATTTTATCTATGAAAGATCTATCTATACTACTGTGTTAAGAAAGTACCGGGAATTCATCATATAAAAATCTCGATAAGAGAGGATTCGAGGTTATTGTGTTCGCTAAGTTTTCACTATACCCACTTGGAGCTTAACTGTAATCTGACATACAGTTTGTGTACAGGGAGCAATTTTGTGAGCATTTTTCGAAGATCTGTTATGACTTTACAATGAACAGTACTTTTATGTCTTCTATTGACTGAAAACGGGTGCCCCGAAGTGGTAGCTTGAGGTTTGGAAAGAAAAAGAGGTCGGCCGGAGTCAGATCAGGTGAATACGCTAGTTGTTCAAAGAGATTTGTTGAGTTTTTGGCCAAATAGCCTTGTGAACTGGGGCGTTATCGTGGTGTAGAATACATGAGTTGTATTTCCAAAAATCTAGTCTTTTTCGCCGTACTTGTTCTCTCAAACGCCGTATAATGCTTAGATAATAGCCTTTATTTACCCTCAGACATTATGGGAAGAATTCCGAGTTCGATACACCAGATAATCGAAAACAACTTTCAGCATAATTTTAAGTTTTGATTGAGTTTGAGGTGCCGTTTTCGGTTTTTGTCCTTACGCGATTGAGTTTTTGCAAAAAATTCAAGTCTTTGGGAACTAAACGAGTGACAACACGTGTCATGAAACAATCGTTTCAAATATTACGAATCGATTGTTGAGACTAAGGAAGTTCAACGACAATCTCTCTCAGATCTAAGTGACAATTTTCAGACACAATTTCCTTCAGTTTACGGATGTTCAGTTCAGTTGAAACTGTTGATGGCCGACCAGAGTGAGGCAAATCTTCCACCACATCTTGACCACTTTTGAATTCACTGCACCACTCATGCGCACGTGCTTTTGATAAAGTCCATTCACCGTAAGCCCTGTGTAACATTTTCAGCGATTCGGTACACGAAATACAATTTGCAATGTCAAATTTACTTCCAGATTATTTGTTCAATATTCGTATTTACTGTAAAATCACAACACACCTTTGAGATACACTAACAAAATGGTGCCCTGTAAACAAACTAGATGACAGATGACAATCAAACTCCGCGTAGGTATAGAGGAAAGTTAATTTTTCGAATCATCTATTATACGAGATTTATATATACAATATATATCAAAATTCCAAGTACTTTCTTGACAAAGAATAAATAATTTATTATTATCTTTCTTAAACTTTAGTAAAGTTAACATAATTTAATAATTCTATTGGAGTTGCTTATTTCTTCCACTTATATTTAAAGCTTACCGTATTTGGAATAAAATTCAATCTGTCTACTTAGGGTAATTCTATCATTAGGAAAATTAAATTGGTTAAAGGAATTTAGACTATGTTTATGAGACTATGCATTTTTAATTAACGATACATGTAGTTTGGTTACCTCATATCACATTGTTAAAGTGGTCCAAATCAATTTAATTATCTAAATTATTATATCTAGTTAAATAAGCTTTAAAGTAACGTGGGTGTTAGAGAAACTTTTTCGTTAATTCATGCTAGAACACAGAGTTTTCTTGACGGCAAAAGTAAAGCAATCCTAAAGTTGAAAAGAACTCAGGTAAATCAAGTTTATTAAGAGGATAAACCAAGGATCTTCCCCCGAGGCACGTGATTCATGGACCGTAAGGTAGAAGGAGCTAAGGCAACAGAAAGCGGAGATTTTAACATCATCAGCCTTGGCGAAGATATATGAAAACATAAATTTATTGGTTTAATTATACGGATAAAGCTGTGGAAAAGAAATGAGAAAGGAAGGTCTACAGAGGTGATGCGGGAAGAAGCACCTTGGAGAATTCGGGTATTAAAATTACCAACACAAAGAAAAAGAAAGGAAAAAAAAGACGCACGAAATGAGTATTAAACTCAGAAGCAATAAAATGTGAACTATTAATTCTGGAGTACTGCATAAGCCAAGGTAACACTAACAGTTGGTGAAAGCAGTTATAATGAGTGACGTGACAGACGACATGAGGACAGATAAGAGCCGTATATTGACACCCGAGGGGACATTTGAGAATTCATTCTCTTTTTTAGCTCTGCATGCCAAAACTTGGCCACTTGTTTTAATTAGGAAGGCGCGATACCGATGCTCTGTAGTATAGCTGGACATCAACCACCAAAGCAAGACTGCTTTTCGATCTCGATGCACTAATTTGTATTTGAATGTGCTGATATATTCTGTTCAAAAATTGCAATATGCGAGTATTTTACAAACATATTTACTTTCTCTGAATCCAAAACAAGGCATTTCTTTAAAAACGACCCTGTGTGTTTCTGGATGTGTGTGCGTGAGTGGAGAGAAATCAAACAACAAGACTGGAATTAGGACTCTGAAGTCGAGACTTGAGAACCTCACCGGTCCGCCCACATGTGCATTTCTGGGCAGTGCAACAAATGAGATGTTTTAAGTGGTTCAAATTTATTTTAGCTTATTGCAAAAAAATTATGTGTTCTGGGATCATAATAATCCCAGCTCAATTATTTAGCTCACAACCTCTTTAAAATCAGTCAAATTCTGAAACACCCTGCATGCCCGCCTCGGTAGCGTAGATGGTAGCATATCTGCCTCACGTTCAAGAGGTCCCGAGTTCGAATCTCGGTCAGGGTGAGTTATCTGGATAAGATTTTTCCGGGGTTTCCCTTATTCTGATAGACGAATGTCGGGTAACTCTTAGCTCTATGGACCCCGAACTCATTTGAGAACCATTTCGCCCATTTCATTCATCGTCCAATATGAAAACGTTGGAGGACCCTGCATACATGCATAGATATAATTGTGTGTATTCTACATAAATGGTCATGTAAGTATTTGAAGCATAAGGTATTTACTACTGCTAAATTACTTCAAAAATATGAAAAAGTTCAACATTGTTACCTTGTGTAGGAAACTTCTCTTTAAAACTTCCTTGGAATACGGTGAACATTAACTCCAATTTAGTATTGTAATTATGTTTTAATTACGCTGTTTACTTTATATCCTTCATTCGCTCCCTCTCACTTCTCTGTCACAGGTGGAATCGCCTACGTTCCTTCTATTAATGGGTTGTTTTTAATTAAAATTAATATTTCTAGGGAAATTTCGCTATCGAGCTTCGGTTTCAGTGCAGTGCAGTGAAAGTAAAGTATTATTTGAAGGAAATTGAGCGTTTTAAAGAGATTAGTACCTTTGCGAATGATCTTTCTGTCAACCTCCGATAGGTAATTAGCAGAGCTAGGAAGTTTTGTACCTATTTCCCTGAGCAGTGTAAGAGCGATCATACATGGCTGTTCAACACAGTGCCACTAGCAAGGGCAAGGTTCATCGTAGAATGCAACTCATTACTGCATAACAGCTGTAACTGCATGAAACAAAGCACGTTGGTAGGAAGGAAGACATTCGAATAACATTTTGTTATGCTTCAAAGATGAGAAACTAAATTTGCTGTACAATCATTGTATGTTTTCTATAACTGTACTTATTCATGTCCTTATATACTTCATTATTTATAGTTACATTTAAATAGGATACTTCAACAAACATGGAAGAAAACGAAGCCATATCGAGAAACTAAATTAGCTGACTTTTCAACGGATTATTATCAATCAACTAAATCTTATTTTACGGGACATAGGAGTTTTTCAATTGAAAGGCTTCAGAGGTACATTATTGTTTCAGTAATACGGCCGCAGATGAGTAAATATGTAGTAAAATTCATGTTTTTGTATTTTGTCCAGTAAGGGTCTTCAAATGCTTCATAAATTAATTTTATTAGTTGGATATTATATAACATTCAATCAGGAAATGTTACAATTCACGTTATAATTTCTTGGGTGTTGCCATAGTGTGGCTATTCAAATAACGAGATCAGCCAGAGACAAACCCGTATGTACTATATAAGAATTTGTATGTTGTACACAATGATCTAAATATATGTGCATCTTTTTTCTCTGAACAACCGGTTTCAATGTCTCTCCGCTGTGTGTTCCTTATCTATGATCTTTTTGGACGCCGGAAAAGGTCGGTCGCCACCTGCATAGGAAACGGCGAGCGGTACGATCTTCCTAGCTCTGGTAATTAGTTACACAAACATGTATAAGTTCACCCCAAATATATTTGTTTTATTTCTGAACATTATCTCTAGAAAGACTAATACATTTGACATATCGGTGTTCAGATTGAATTAAATAAACTCCGTAGTGTGTGATTTATCATGGCCTCTCGTTCAGGAGAAATCTTCGTCCTCCAAGAAATTGTTTGAGGTTTGCTAACAGGTGGTTGTCACTGAATGCTAGATCTGGCAAATAGGGTAGATGTTCAAGCGATTCAAACTTTAATTCACAAATTTTCCCTTTTGCAATGTTTACAGTCAAAAATATATATCTATGCACATAGATATATATTTTTCTTTTCCTTATTTAACCGTTCTTTTATTGTTTCCGTTTATTTTCCTATCTGTTTTTTGTATTTTCACCTATATACACTATACACATAAACATCCACGCTCAAGGCGGGACTCGAACCCGCGACCCTCTACACGGTGGGATACAAAAACTGACTAAACGATGCGCCGGCGTATTGTCGTGAAGAAACAAGATTTCTTTTTATGTGCAAAATGAGGTCTGTTTCTTTTCGCCTTATCACTGAAACCTTGCAGTAAACTTGTGTAGTAGATACCAGTGATCCTTTCACGCTTTTCCAAGTAATCAATAAAAATAATACCCTGTGCATCCCAGAAAACTCTCCCCATAACCCTGTTAACTGAAAAATTAACTTTGCCATTTTGCACAATCCATTGTTTTGACTCTGATTTACTTTCTGGAGTGTAGAGATATAACCAAACTTCATTCATGGTAATAAGCCATCTCAAAAATTCACCCTGGGAGTTTTACGGTACATATCGAATTCTTAACAGCAATTAAGAACAGCTTCCTCTTTGCAACCTTTCATCAGATGTTAACAAACCGTCACGCATTCTTACATAGACCTTGTGAAAGCCTAAAACATTACTAAGCTTTTCTAAACGATGAAGCTTTTCAATGATCTCTAGAGTTGTAAGTTCCAGAGGTCCTCCAGAGCAAGGCTCATCACTAGTGCTCGTGCCTTCCATTTTAAATCCTGCAACCCACCTTTTGATTATTGTATATGAAGGGGCATATCTTTCAATGTACTGCCCATTTCCTCCTTGATTTCTTTAGGCATTAAGACTATCAAATGGAAGTATTGTCACCCGAACATCGGAACTCCCTATAGAACCGGCCGGCAATAGGGCCAGAGGGAAAGCACTTAGCCTACGCCTACTCATTTTTCTCGTGTCACTAACTGAAGGGATAACTAGGGGAGCGGTGCGAGCACTGTGCCGTCTCTTCCCCCTCCCCCTACCGTCTCGAACCTTCGTGACGATTCGCTGAACTGCGAGACTTCGAGAAAACAGCGATATTCCTATAAAAGGGGCTGCAGTGGCGCGTGAGTTCAGTTTTTGGCGAGCAGCGTGAGGAACGCTCAGTGAAGGAACGGACTGTGTACGTGCATCGGAGGAGTGTACGTAACTGCGTGCAGTGGACCTGTGACAGACGAACAGGTGAATTGTAATTGTGTGCATTACGTAATTCTTGTAATCGGCAAGTGTCCGACTGTAATTCGGTGAAAATAAAGAACATTGTTGAGTTGTGCAATTGGACTTTTATTTTCACCAACCCACAAAGTCACAGTATTTAATCTAAGCTCCTTTTTCCAAATCCGACATTTCCGTGAAAAGTGTCTTGTTTAAAACGCTGTCATTCAAAAACTAAAGAAGTTATTCACTTATAACTATGGATGCAAGTTAGTCTAGAATTAAAGTATATGATGCTATCCTTCAAACTGACCCAGTGTGTGAGGCCCAACTCTCGTATGTATAATTTCATTGAAACACTTTAGGGCCATTTTTAAAGTACGGAAAACAGTTTCATACATAAGCTGGTTTATGGAGATGAATTTCTTTACATATATTTTTGTCAAGACTTCAGAAAATTTTTAAATTATGTATTGCGTTACGGTGTTCATTGCAAAAATGGAAAGTTCTCTATTTGT
>CM060953.1:82380323-82430323 GCA_030765055.1 Mantis religiosa
TTGTTAATTACCTTTGTGGTTACTTGATGAGCTCCGTCCAGTGTAAAGCTTTATTTATGAAAAAGGGAGTGAGGTTTCAAACTTTCACCTGAATGTGTACGTACATGCGTGCGTGCGTGCGTGCGTGGAGGATGGGGTGAACGCGTCCTACTTACCCGACAGTCTTACTTGTCTTTAATTTAGGTACCTATTCTATGTCCTAATTACGACTTCTGCTTTGGGCTTCTTTTGATTTTTACAACGTATTTATTAAAGGATCCCATCTATATGCAGGGGTTTTCATCTATGCCGTTCATGAATTCTTTTAAACGGCCCAAGCAACAGGACTGAGCTCATCATGCATTACTGTTCTTAGAAGTGCTGCAATTTCCCAATCTTTGATTCTGAGCCATTATTGGACACACTAATGGTGATACTGATCATCATCTTCATCATCACCGTCACAGCCACCGCCACCGCCACCGCCACCACCACCACCACCACCGCTACCGCCAGCGCCACCGCGACCGTGACAGTAATAGTGACGACTATTATTATTATTATTATTATTATTATTATTATTATTATTATTATTATTATTATTATTATTATTATTATTATTATTATTATTATTATTATTATTATTATTATTATTATTATTATTATTATTATTATTATTATTATTATTATTATTATTATTATTATTATTATTATTATTATTATTATTATTATTATTATTATTATTATTATTATTATTATTATTATTATTATTATTATTATTATTATTATTATTATTATTATTATTATTATTATTATTATTATTATTATTATTATTATTATTATTATTATTATTATTATTATTATTATTATTATTATTATTATTATTATTATTATTATTATTATTATTATTATTATTATTATTATTATTATTATTATTATTATTATTATTATTATTATTATTATTATTATTATTATTATTATTATTATTATTATTATTATTATTATTATTATTATTATTATTATTATTATTATTATTATTATTATTATTATTATTATTATTATTATTATTATTATTATTATTATTATTATTATTATTATTATTATTATTATTATTGCTTACGCATACATTTGGTAATGATAATGATAGTGATTTGGTAATGATATATTCGTTCATTTCAAACTATATCCTAATAGTTAATTTGAAAAATATTTGTACAGTTCAGAGTATTGTTTCCACGGTATTTACATAAATACGTATATATTTCTAAGATTTATTATTCTAAATTTATATTCCAAGGGTGTCTAGAAGGTGCTTAGTATTTGTAAAACCTCTGACAATTTGAAATCCTGAACTGATAGCGCTAGCTTTCTAACATTTATACTACAAATGTAATTTAGTGTAAATATGATACAGCCCAACTTTGTCAATTTCACTTGGATAGTTTGGAAAATATGGTAAATTTTATTTATTTTTGGTTACGTCACCTAAAATGTTCCTTGCGACAAAATTAGACTAAATTTTAACAACTACTTCCCAATACATTAAAGTTTTTGAATTTGCCCTAGGTTTCTCGTGTCTCAATAAAGGTTTCATAGCTTTTAAGGCTATGAATATGGCTTCTTAACCCCAAAATTTGAAATTGTAGTGTTTTGAAGAAAAGAAAGTGTACTTAAATGCATTTCACAATAAAACCCCGGGCTATTTCTATTCACTTTGTCTCTATGAACGTGTGTAGCACGTTTCATTTGTCTAACACTAAAACTGCGGTGCAAGGAGAATTTTAAATGAGCAATGCTGACATTTTCAATAGCGAATATACAAAGATAAAGAATTAGAATTCATATCCAACACTAGCATTCACGTAACTTTCAAACTAGTTTAGAGCATTTAAAAATGGCTATTCAGGCTTCCTTTATATACAGGAAAGCTTACACTATTTTATAGACTAGAATGAGGGAAAGTTAACTTTTTGAAATTGTTCTGAAGTTTCAGTTATAAATATCCTTAAAACTGAATGTGCAACAAACTATACGATGAGTTAAGAGCCGTTAATAGTAACTTTCAAAATTGGATAATGGTGGTTCTTCAAACGGTAAACAGCAGGAATTACTAATAAGTTTTGTACAGAAGTGAGAAGGCATTAATTAGTCTTTCTGTTAGATACTCCGAATTTCTAAATCTCGGCCTTCAGGCTAAAGATTAAGTATCTTTCACTGTTCATGGATTGTAGTAAAGTTTATCACTCTTTCCAGTTTAATTCAGTGTTCTTTAGCCTATATTTTTCGTTCTCAGCTACTTCAAAAAATCCTACACTTTCTCGTCGCCCATATAGGTCATGCAGTAAGTTATTTACATAGGTAGTCCCTTTTTATCCCTTCTATTCTAACTAGGAAATTTAGTCTCTTGTTTGATATTTAGCAACCATACATTTTTCTTTTCCTTTATTGGGTTTTTAATCTTTACATTCCAAGACTTAAGTACTTTGTTCCTATGCTTTTTGTCCTCTTGCCCAGTGGTTCCAATGCAGATATTGTGATCATTATTTTGGAATTGATACACGTATAATTTTATAGTATTATATATTGAAGTTTCTTCTACATGATCAACATAATGGCGTAACGTTGTGATACTCTATTCCAGAAGAGGTAGTGGAAATATTTGTTTTAGTTTATTTATTAATTTATTTATTGGTGTAGAAAAACGTCCTTTGCACCGACTATCCCGTTGAGCGCGCTATTCTCTCTAAGGAGTTCCGCAGATTGCTACCCTCGGTGATAGAAGGAACCCGGAGTTCTATGGGCAGGGTTGCTCATTCCCCAAGTAAGATTGTCTCCCTTAGTGGAGTTCAGATTACATGATATTGCACTATGCAGCCTATTTCTAAGGTAACTCACAGTAATGCTGATTAATAATTTTACTCGTTAAGAGTAATAAGTAAAGCCACATGTTTATTTCCCCAAGTGAGTTGAACAAGTTGTTGGGGGTGGTAAAGTAGAATGAGAAAATTCTCGCGACAATGAATATATAGAGGTCACTAACTAAATTAATAGCAAATGGAAGAATCAGGAACAGTTCTTACTACCCAAATATACATTATTTTATTACTATAATTTACGTTTGTAAAGAGAGTTAAATCACGTTTAATGTAGAACTTAATGTTCAATTACTTTCTTATTTTCAAATTTAATTGAGTTGAAGTGCATCCTACAAGGATAATGTCCCCAAGGTTACGTAATTAAGTGTGAACAGACAGAATCAAAAGGGATGCCCTTTACTGATATTCGTGGTTCATTGCACGACACAATTGCATCACAGAGAAGATACAGTGTTGTTTTTTCTTGGAAAACTGCTAAACGAAGATAAAAACCAACTAGTACACTGCTGTGCAAATACATTCAATTACCAGTTATCAATTTATATAACCCTAGTTGCCCGTATTATACTTTATATGTCTTTACAATGGTCTTTAAAGTGGCTATAATGGGTTTCTTAATGGTTCAATAGCGTCGGCCGTCATACCCTGGGTCGCAAATCTGGCGTTTCGCCGTATATGTTCGCGCTTTCAAGTCCCTCTCTTAGGCATTGCGTATTGTGTATATATCTAAAACAACATAGAATAAAAACAGTAAAGCTACGGAAGCATAAAATAGGCTAAATAAAGTGTATATTTTGTTAAAAAATATCGATTTGTAAAAACAGCGAAGTGCCTCCCCTGATTAGAACTTTCAGTTTTAAGAAATTATGTAGTACTGAATAAGATTAGTGCGGGTGGTACTCCAAAACCAATAAAGTTAGGTTTGGAGGCCCTTAAAAAGTTTCTTCTTGTGCCTATATGCACAAGGATGCCATTTTATGCAGAGATTACAGTGACTTCATGGACCACATTCTTGGTCTGATATGATTTTATCACCGCAATATCAGCAGAACTAATTATATTAATTATTAAAGGATAAGTCCAATAAAACCCACTTCAAAGCGGATTTAATGCGATTTGAGGAAAAACAGTGAGAGATTTGGCAACTCTTCTACCAAAATTAGGGAAACAGGAGTAGTGCTTACTGTTGACTTTCTCATGCATATGTACTTTGAATATAATTATTGAATAAATTATATACTAACTTGGCGTATTGTGGAATGAAAGGACGTCTCTTTAGAGCTTATGGTGAATTCAAAAAAGATAATAACTTACTGTTATCTAAAATCAGTCCTGGGATTTATAAAGGAACGCACTAAATGTACTTATGGCTCTGCATTCCAAGGTTAAGAAAATTTCTGATCATGTGAGAGAGTATATATTTGAAGTTACAGCAGCTCATCGTCATAGTACTTTTATTGAGTTTTGGGTACATCAGATCCTGAGTGACGAAATAATTCTATGTGAATGTAATAAAATGCCTGAACTTATTATTGAAGAAAGGAATCAATAGCGGAAGAAAAAGGTGAGAGAATTCAAATTTGTACCCCAAAATCATTGCGAAATATGTAGTAGCGAATATTTAATGTTTCATTTACATAGGTTCCTAATATCCCTAAATAAAATTTGTAAGATTATGAAAGTGAAGGAAAATGTTCTCTTTCAGAGAATCTGTATTCTTTGGTTCATGCGTTTTAAAACGGGTGAAGGACTGAAGCCTCCCATCCCCAGGTAAGCTTAGCAGGTAACAACCCCCTAAGCCTCCCGCGAAACCGGTGTAATTAGACAGCAGGTGAAGTGGAATGGGTATGCCTAATCTTTTGCATGATTTCTTTTCGTATAGGGCGAATTAGTCCACAGTTAACAATGTATATTGCTGGAACTTTCAGATATTCCACAAGGTTCTTTTCCCAGCTATTTACAATTCGTGGTCTCGTTAACGGAAATTATATCCCAATGGAATTTTATTTGTTGAAGAACTTCAACATATCAGCAGGTATTTTCAACAGTTGTTGATCAATATATTAAGCTAGGTCTGAAATTCTCTCCATCAACAATGTTTTCTGACTTTGAAGAAAGCATCATGAATTTCATCTAACACAAACCTGGCGGTGCAAGATAAAAAACATGGGACTTGCACATGACTAATATTCCAGAAATGAATTAGGAAAACTTCCAAACTATATATTTGGTTTGTCAATGCTGGATCCTGATATGGTTGGTGACTGTTTCCTGAAGACTTCATATCAGGGAAGCCCGTCTTGTGCAGCTTTCCTCTTTCCATGTGGTCAAAACTAAGTTGCAATAGAAAAACTACCAGCGCTTGCGAAAATTCCCATAACAAATACAACAGTAAGTTTTACCCATGCAGCTGAGATCTGTATAGATTTCTTGAAGTACTGAAGCAAATGCAGCTGTCTACTAAAATTGCAATTAAGACCTCAAAAAAGGAAATATCTTATCCATACTTGAAACTCATGACGCAGTAAGTAGAAGGTTTCAAAACTGGAAAAATTTCAAGAATGGAATACGTGAAGTCGATTTCTTATAGAACCAAAGCTTCAAATACATGGAAATAAATATAAAATGGAAAATAGCTCTTATTTTAAAGAGGAAAATACATATTACTGTATGATATATATTTAGAATGTAAAAAATATCGAAGCATCTAAATTGTGAGTAAATTACACAAAACAAATGAATAATGACGAAGATGATAAATGTGGAATTCTTTTGGGGTGCAAGCCAGTTCGGCTCCTCGTGGTGCACCCTGGGTAACGCTAAACGAACTATGACAACAACCACTAATTCAAATTTAAGCATTAGAGATTCATTTTCTTTTGGATCTATAGCCGCGTTTCTTTGTTATCAATAACAATTTTAAAATGTAGCATCTTTCACTATAAGTATGTAATATTTCATAAAATACTATAAACACCAAACTGGAACTGTTGTGTTTCGACCGGGAAGCTTTGGACTTATGAAATTAGGGACTGGAACCGGAGGGTTGGAGGCTATGTAGTTAGGGACCTTTAAGGTTCCGGGAGGCTTTGGGGCTAATTTTCTCACTGCGGGAGACTTCAGTCCTGCACCCTTTAAAATTATGTATATTTAGTTGATAATATCACATTGTATAATAATTGTAGGGTTTGGGAGCTATAAAAATTGCATTATTTTAAACGGCATATTTATAGAGCTATTTTGATTTTCTGCTGAGCTAAGCTGTTCAAAACGAAGAAATAAATACGAGATTGTTTCTATTTAAAGACCTTATTTCGGGTATAATTTTACTCTAAGAGAAAACGACAATCATCCTATGGCGGAGGGCTCACATATTGGTGGCGTACCTTCCACAAATCGAAGGATCAAACTTGGCTTATGAAAGGTATTGCACGAAAGCAGGCAGTAATTTTGTTTGGTAAATGTCGTTAGCTTTAAACAATTACCTAGTTAGAACGCTTTAAACAATTACCCATATAAACCGCTAACGAAGTAGGAGAGAAAGCTCTGTGATCCCTGGAGCGGTACAACAGCTTTCAGCTCCTCACGTTGTGGCTAGCGGCCTGAAAACTTGGATATCTGTCATAAATCTGGACAGCTGATTAAATTTGCAAGCAATTCCCTTCATTCTCACTCCTCTGCACCAGTGGGGAAATATTTCCGCGAATCGCTGTAAATTTAGCAGCGTAGGTGAAATCCACTTAAGTAGTATTCGATCCGATACATCAAAAGCTATTTCGATGCCCACTCACATTAGCAGCGCCGCTACCAACACCTCCACACAATAAAGTACATTTATCATTTTGTGCCACTGCTTCTTTCAGCGTTTGCTACAATCCAAAAATGAAACCTCTATTCAACACCAAATACTCTATATATTTTCTAACATAAAGTTAATGTCTTACGCAATATGCAGTGTAAGTGTGAGACCCAGATTGATAACTGATAGGAGAGAACAAAACATAGAAGAAAAGCTAATGATTCCTCACTGCAAAGATATGTTCAAGTGATTGAACTTCTTGACATAGGGGTGACACATAAGATCGATTGGTCTCACTGTAAGTCATTGCCCCAGCATTTGAGGCCGGAGCTAGGCCAACGCAAGGCAGAGGTGGCGACCATCCAACTGATACGGGGAAGTGGTGTGGTCAGCATCACCAGCCTGAAAGTCAGCTTTTAGACCAGAGTTCGCTGCCTATAGTAGCTGCTCAGTTTCCTCACTGAAGCGGTTATTTCATATCTTTCAAATATTTGAAAATTTGTTCTGGATTGTTCTAGAAATTGTGATTTGTATAAAATAAAATGTAAAACTAGGTAGGCCACAGAATGATACAACTTACATGATGGTGGGTGTAAGGTGCGTTTTCTTTGGTGTCATTCTGTAAATCTGCAGAAACTTTACGTGCAAAAATGCAACAATAATTATGTCATGAAAGGACAGAATTTATGAAAATTAATATTCCGTAAATTAAAATCCCAGCAAACATTTATTCAGGTAGCTCATCCCGACCAAGGTCTAAACTCGGTACCTCTTGATTGAGGTCTATACTAAATGAGTATAACATAATATATAAGCGTTTAAAATAGGATTTTTGAACATCATTTTGCTTTCTGGACTATATAGAATATGTAGGATATATATTCCACTCAGAAATTCAACGTAGGGATTTCACCGCAAGTAGTTATGTATTTTGAAGTCCTCTGAAGCCAAAAAATAATTTGTAATCAATGTTCCGGTGTGTGTGTGTGTGTGTGTGTGTGTGTGTGTGTGTGTGTGTGTGCCTGCGTGTGTGCGCGTGTGCGTGCGTGCGTGCGAAATCGCTGCTTTGAAGCAGCGTGTTTCAAGTACACAAAGATTCTCAAGAAAATCTTCTCGCTCCTAAACAAACCTTAAGTGCACATTATTTACAGCTTTTTTTCTCAAAAGAAGGAAAGTAAAAAAGTAATAAAAAGAAATAAGTTAAATGTTTATTAAAGTACCACATATTTAGGATATTTCTGTGACAAACGCAACTCCAATGTTTTCTTGACACGGTCTCTGATTTGTATTATTTTTACATAACTGATAAACATTAGCAGGTAGACCAAGTTTACAATGCAAAATGTAGATAGTTACAACTTCTTAACCACTAACAAAGTATCGTTTGTTTTTTGCTTTCAATTTTGCAATACGTACACTTTTTGCAAATAGTTATCCTTCCCCTTCTTCTCGTCAAGTACAAAGAATGGGATTTCAAAGCCATGATATATCGGTTGTACCTTAAAAACTGTATAAACGTTTAAGCAGTGTTTCCATATCTCCATTGCACCTGTCAGGGAAATATATCTAACAAATGCAATTATACAAATATATATTATTATGAAATAGTTAAAAGAGTAGGCTGTCTGAAAAATATTAAAAATATAAATTAGAATTTATTGTCATAGTCGGGATCTGAGAAATAGATTTTCTGGTCTGTCCGGTTTCTCTGACCAAATAAGTTGCCGTGGTAATCTCCGGTATAACATTAAATATTCACTTTCTGAACAAAATCACAAGATGTAAATTTCATATGGAATAGTGGCCCCTATTACGTTTTTCAAATGGGAAGAGTTCTAGAACGGAGCGAATCAGATGCGTTAGCGCAATCAGCGTTGCCAACTCGTTAACCTTGTTTAATATCCCTCTTCTCTCTCCCTAACACACTATCCTAGACATACGGGTCTCCTTGGCACTGACGTAAAGGAATCGATAATAAATTCACCAAACATTTATAATAATGCAGTTGTTTAAGTCACAATTGCAAATGCAGATGTTCGCATATTATGAATATGCTTTAAATACTATAATTTTATTTATAGTTATGAATTACCTATTTTTCTAAACCAACGGAACTGCACATGGTTCATTTATATAGTTGTGAATGTCACGTCAACAGAAAATTCCTCATTGTCACTGCCTTCATCCTCCGGGTATTGCAAATTTATGATAGGCTCCAAAATCTCGTCACGTGCTATTTCTTTCCAGAAGTCGTCTTCCAGGTTTTCTGCCTATCTCATTCAGATTTCCCAGTCTTGTGTTACCTTGTCCATTTCTTTGTGAATAAATCGTTCAGTGTTACTTAGGTTAAAAGTATTATTTCCATTTGTAACATAATTTGAGCCCACATTAACTTAATTGGATTGTACTGGCAGTGATAACGGGGGGGGGGGGGGGACGCAGCTGATACAATTTTCCTTAGTTTTAAAACGGAAGCGCAACTGAATAATGCTATTTTGAACCCTGTAGAGTAAATAGTCATTCATAACCAAACGTAATGTGACGACTCACGTACATATATTCTAAATGTACACCAATGATGTTACGTCAATGTGCTTACGTCCGGATGCACTGTTATAATATATGGGTGTTTTGTTCATTTGTATTAGGAAAACTATTTAAGGAAATAAGTCATTTCTCCCACAGTAGCCGCATGTAGGCTAAGGTTTGAATAAGTAGAGCCAGATTTTTGGACAATTATACAGAAAATAATTTATGTGACCAATCGGATTTTTTTTCCCTTGTTCTTTTTTAAATAAAACGTAGTATATCAAATTTTCTTATAAGACTTAAGAAAACTCGCTTGCTTGTGGTTTATGTAGACAACACCCTCTTACCTGAATTCATGGCGAGCTGAATGGCAAACTCTGATTAATAATTATATTAGTAAATTAACTTATATGGGTTTAGTGCCTAGAAGTTATTAGTACAGCGTTGTAATTATTGATATGTATATGTAGAATACATAGTGTGTTTGTACAAATATCTAATGTCCACTCCGTAGAGCCCGAAGTGTGCCTGAGTCTGCCTGCCTGTCTCAAGCCTAAACATGTAAAACAGTGGTGGGCGACCATCCAACGGATATTCGGAGAAGATGCGGTCAGCATCTCGACACCCTCTTCCGGAAAGCTGGCATACTCTGGCCAGAATTGGTTAACTATTATAGCTGTTCAAATTCTTCACGAAGCAATACTACAAACTTAAAATGTGCAACCCGTAGGTGGGATCGAAGTTGGATGCCTTCCGCGGCAGGGAACCAGAGTACTACACTCCAGCCCACGACGCCAATGTACTGGACATATATTCAATATTCTTCTTCTTATTATTATTCTTCTTATGTTTCTGATTCTCCTTCTTCAAAATGGTTAACGTCATTTAGTCTGTTCACGCTCCAAAGTTTTGCTCCTTCCATCTTTTCCTTGGTATTCATAGTCTTCTTCGTCCTTGCTATTGGTAATTATATATCATTTTAGGAATTCTACTGTCTTCCATTCTATGAAGATGATTTTTCCAGTTGGTTATATATTCTATTATTGTTTTATTCAACTCTGCTACTTTTAATTGCGGTATTTCATAATTTTGTTTTTGTCTGGTCTTGTATATCCAGTTATTCTTCTCAGAAGCTTCATTTCTGATGTTTGTATATTTCTTTTATGTTGTGCCGTCATTGTCCATGTTTCTGAACATACGCTTCAACTGGGACAATCATTGCTTTATACAATTTTGTTATTAAATCTTTTCTTGCTTTATTCTTTAGGCTTGTTTTAATGTACCTGTTATGTAGTTCAATTTATTTAATTTTTATCGATATCTGTTTCCGACATGTATGATACTTCACACTCGAGGAAATTAAATTTTGACACTTGTTCAATAGTTCTGTTTTCTAGAACTATTTTAGAACGAACTGGGTAAATACCTCTAAATGCCAGAGTTTTTGTTTTTCTTATAATATATTTCTAATTTATATGTTTTTGTTATTTGATATAACTTATATGCCATTCTTTGAAGATTATTCTCGCTTTTTGCTAGTAATATTTGATCATTTGCGAAAACCATTGTTTGAACTGTTCTTATCCCTAATTATTTCCCCCTGTCGTTTGCTGTTTCCATGATTTAATCAAGTCGTCTATATATGAAATAAAGAGAGTGGTTGACACTGGACATGCTTGTCTAACCCCTTTTGAAATCAGTATTGGTTCTCGGTTATTTGTTGTGATTTTTGCTTCTGCATATGTGTTATTTATTACATTTACTAAATGTTTTGGTTCCTTTGTTTCCTTTTTCTGTAGAATTTCCCATAATTTTAATCTAGGCATTTCACCGATGACTCTGTTGTAATCTATAATGAGAATGTGCACTTCTAAGTTAAATTATCTTCTTTTTAAGGTCTTTGTTTGAGGGAGAAGACATCTATACAACTTTGTCCTTTCCTAAATCCTGTCTTTTCTTGCACTAAAAGTGTTTCTACTTAACAATCTAGTATTTATAATCTTCGTATGTGCTTTATAGGCTAAGAAGAGTACGGTAATTCCTCTATAATTTTCAGCTATAGTTCTATCACTCTTTAAAAAAAGAGAGAGAGAGAGAGTGTGTGTGCACTATTTTTCCCACTCTCCATTCCTCTGAAATTCTTATTCGTGTCCAACATTTATTATATAATTCTCATAATATTTCATGAAAATTATCTGGGGCATGCTTTAATAATTCAGTATTAATGTTGTCTAGACCACATGCTTTGTTGCTTCTACTTTGTTTCAAAAATTCTCCAATTCTTGTAGATCTAGTATATCTATTGCTGTATTAGGTTCTCTTTCTTGTTGTTGCTCTGTGCTTTCTTCCACTGTCCAGAGTTCTTTATAGTAATTTTCTAAACCTATATCTTTTATAATTTGCAAATTTACTTTGCCCCTTTCTTGTGAGTTTAGATTCCTGGAACTTATATACCTGGAACTTATATATCCCAGAACCTATAAACCTGTCGTCCACTATATTATGTTGCATATCTGCTATGTACTTATTCCAAGAGTTCTCTGTTTGGTTTACCTTTTAACTAAACCTCTTAACTAATGCTCCGGCTTTATTGTACTCTATTTTAGTTTCATTATTTCTTTCATTTAACTATTTTAGGGATGCTTCCTTTCTTCCCTCACTTGTTTCTGTATTTCAGGATCCCATTGTTTTAACTCCTTTTACTTTCTGGATATATTTATTTGTCCATAATACTTACTTTGCTGTTTTTGTACTAATTCTTTGTACTACTCCACACCTCTTCAATTTCAATTTCGAGGACTTCATATGTGTATACAATCTTAATCTTCGTTGACAAATCTTTATGGATTCACCTTAGAATGGGATCACTTTATACTTTTGTTCTTTCTCAGTTATTTCCTTATTATTGTTTGCTCTATTTCTATTTATATTCCATTTACCCGAAATTTATATTTTGCTTATCAAGAAATAGTAGGCGCTATGAATGTCATTATCTCTATAAACTCTTATATCTCGCACGAAGTTCTTCAGGTTCTGATTTATTGCAATGTAATCTATTATTGAACCTCTTGCATTCCAAGTGTACTTGGGTTTATCCTTGTGACTGAAGAATATATTTGATATTTTTAATGTGTAGAAACTTTCAAAATTCAATAATTGCTTGCCATTTCTGTTTAAGAGGACTTCTCCATCTTTTCCTAAAACATTTGATAGTGGCACATTCCCTACGCAGGCGTTTGAGTCTCCTGCAATTACTAAACAGTCTTTCTTATCTGTTTTATCCTTAGATTCTTGAAATTGTTGATAAAAGTTATTTGTTTCTTCCTTTTTGCCTTCTGCTGATGCGTAAACTCATATTTCTGTAAGTTTTCCTCTTGGAAGTTGACATCTTCTTTCAATTATTCCTTTATTTGTCCATTTATATGATATTACTGTTTTCTTCACTATTTCATTTACTAATATTGCTACCCCTGGCTTTTACCGTTGTTATATCCATACCACTGTAAAATATCTGTAGTTATTCCCCTTGCATTCCATGTTGGCATTTTAATTTCACTTTGTTTTAGCATTTTAAGCTCATTACGCACTTGTGTCGTCTTCGGTATATAAGTCCGGCTTTTCCTTTGGAACTTGCAGTTAAAATTATTTTTGCGTGGATGGAATACTAGCCCTTCGCACAGCCTCTAGACCATAGAGGAAGGGGTTTGTCCCCTGAGTTTTCCTTTTAGACGTGCTGCTGTCCCCAGCTTACCGAGCCACATCTATTCGCTGTGAACCATCATTAGCTTCCCCTGTCCTCTTGCCTTCCAGTTCATTGGTTATCCAGTTACACTGTCACATGATATATTTAATGTACTACTTCGAGTAATGTATTGCTAGCAGATGACAACAAAGCGGTGGAAGTTTTTAAGCTCCTTTCTAAGTTTGATTTTGGAATTTAGTGAAGAGATTATGCTTTTAATTGTTGTATTTATGTTCACTTTTATTTTATTTTTGTTATATAAATATCTTTTTGTGAGTTCATTTACACTTTTATTAAGTTTAGAATGCTTTATATCTGGCTTTTGCCATGAATGATTGTTTAAAGAGCGCTGATAACCGCTGCAGTTGGGCGCCCTTATACCCATATCATCATCCAGTAAAGTATTGCATTGAGTACATGTAAGTTTAATGTACTAGTTATATAACTAATTTAATACTAATTCATATAACCTAAAATCTATTCAAAATCCCGAACGATCAAATTGGTGAGTGTAGAGAGCAAAGAGATAGCGAGGTTCTCTAAATTCCCCATTCCGGAATCCAACCTGTATTCAAGACCGCACAGGTAGTGCTTTGGACGGTTTGTTTAACAGGAAATAATGATTCGACTCATGCCATTATTACACTGCTGATAATGATAAACTGCTGTCATAAGTTAAACGCTACGATTCAACAGATGCAGTTGGGCATATAACTGATGATTACAACAAAGTGCAGCAAATTGAAACACGGTTTCAAGCAACTGTTGTGAGATGAGGTTTTTGCTGCCTAGAAATTGACAAGCCGACTGTGACGACGTTGAACGGCGCTAATTGCGCGCTAGCTATCAGTGTGGCCAGATTATTGATTGTAAATTAGCTGCCCGATGTCCTTTTGTTTCATCTGCGAAAACAAAGCACTCTAACGGATACACTGACAGGATGGTGATTAACCTGCCGCCCATGTTGATCTAACTGGTGCATCTGATGCTAGGGTCAATATTAGAGCAACTCTCCTTCTATACAAGAGCAGCAATATTCATGTGGTCGCTGATTAGCTTTATTTAGTGTGCTTGCACAACATTATTCTGAACTATCCTTCATGCATACGAAACGTCTGAGACAAATTCCTTTCATTACATCGTAACATTGAGTTTATTTTGCTGTTCATTTAAAGAAGCACTTTACTTACTTAGACTCTTCCTTCTTATATTGTAAGATCGTGGAAGGAATAATGTGAAAGATAAAACATGAAGAAAGTAAAATACAAAGGAATTGAGAAATTCCCTGAATTACTGAGGATTTTGATCAAGGTACCGGCATGTCAGTAAATTATAAACCATAATGAGGTAATGTCAGCTCTTCATTACTCTACTGAAGTAAGGTATAGAGATGGGGAGAGTAGATAATTTAAATAAGGTGAAGTGAAATTTTTGGATGGTTTCTGGGTTTGGAGAGGTATATGTTTAGTTCTTCATGAGGACAAATGCAAGGAAAATGCGGTGTTTCCAAATAAGTGTAGATAGGTATCAGCTAGAAATGATAAAATTGACCAATTAACTCTAAGAATAAATTTATATTAAATAATATAAAGCTTGAGAAGGATGAGCGGCAGAATAAAACATTGACTTAAAGTATATTTGAAACAGAGGTAATGATTGCAGATACATAGACATGAAAAGCATTAAAACAAAACCATGTGGTACAAACGGTCAGTAAATAGAATATGAATACAGAAAAAGATCATTATTTAAGCTACAAAATTAAACAAAAAGCTGGAAATGAGATGTACGAGTGGGTATCGTAAAGTTTTAATTATCGCCCTTTAAGAAATGTGATAGAGAGTTCGTGTTGATATGTGCTTGTTAGTTCTCTTTACGTAGTGGCCATCCGATTTACAGATCTCTCCCAGGGTTTCTTGAACTTTCGAACACCTTGATAGTAGAGGTCTGCAAAATTCGCTTTAAACCACCCTTCCACTTCATTAATGACTTTATCTGTGTTCTCAAATAGGCGACCACACAACGGACTCTTCATTTGCGGGAACAAGAAAAAGTCTCCTGGTTCGAGATCGGGCGAATAAGGTAGATGCTGTAAGGTCACCAGGAGCACAAAGACCTACTATGGTCTATGTATGGTGCCGAACCCAGTGGTTCGAAGTTTCTTGCTGCATTAATTGTGACTTTAAAGCAACCTTCATATCACTATAAACATAATTTGAAATGGTAATTAAGAAAATATCGCTTTTACAGGAATGTAGAGTTCAGGGAAGCATTGTTTAGCTTCATTAATATTCTTTGATTAATGTTGGCAGAAAGTCTTGTGATCCCGACAAATCTTTGGGAGCCAATCATAACTATTCAAGTTCGACACATATGTATTCGCATATGGACCAGCAGAATGGTAAAGGAGAGCAGTTCGGAGACGTTTTATATGAGTGACTGAAGGTGTGCTTTGCAACCAGTCAAGAAGTCTGGCTCCTATTGGTTTTATGGCAACAGTTCGGCACTCAAACATTTATCTAGTGCACAACTTCCTTCGTTTTCTGATTGAAGTATAATGTGATCCATATAAATCTGAACAATTTCAATAAGCCATGACTTTTGGGCCAATAATAGGATACAAGTGCAACTTCGGGAGAATATAACACACAGTTGCGAGATTACATTAAACTATTTAAATCTCAGAGAATATGTTGGAAGTGTCTTCCACCAGTATCTATACATGTTTGCACTCGTCTCACCACATTCTCTGAAGTGTTAGGTAGAGTGTCCTCTCCAATATTACTTATTTCAATTTAAATGGGTTCCTTGAGGACATAAATTGTCCGTGGCCTATTCTTGTACACTCTATTTTTTAGATACCACCGCAAGAATAAATCCAGTGAGGTTAGGTCAGGGGATCTTGGGGGCCACAAAACTTTTGAGATTATTTAATTATCAAAAAAACTGGTTACAAGTTCCGTGATGTCATTTGATGCATGGCAGCTGCTCCATCTTGCTGGAAATAACTTTCTCTCAATTGGATATCATACAGGTGCTCCACAAATGTCTTGAAGATACCCATATAAACTTCAGTGTCTACAGTCATATCAGAGAAAAGAGGACCAACGATTCATAGATGCTTGTGGAGGACAATTCCCCTTCTAAGCATCAAGTTGGATATCATTGCTTAGGAGTAAAAGAAAAGAGAGAAAGGCACAACTTAATTGGAGTATTAAATGCAAGTAAGGTGTAGGAGCTTTATAAGGCAGAGGCGTGAGCAGTTATTCCTCACGACACAAAATAATGCAGCTATATGTGCGCTCGATTCTCGATTGTACATAATTCGATTTCTGAAACTGTATGCTCCTCTCATTCCTATTTTACGTACCACAAGTGAAAATTCTAAAGTACCAATTAAAAGAATAGCTTTGTGTCATGCAGTTTTCAGTGTTATTCAGAATAATTGTGGGTACTTTGTTTTAATTTATTTTTATACTTGTGTATATTTTTAACCTGTTGACAGCTGTTTCCACACGTGGTGTATTTTAGCCGCTTCAAAAGCCACAAATACATAAAAACGACTTTTTTACTGTTTAACTTTTTCTCATTTAAAAGATAAACAGTGATTATAACAAAATGCGGGTGTTATTAATTATGCTAATTATACCGGAATACATGTCATCTGAAAAAAATACATTTATCAATTCCAACAAATTTTATGTTTGAATTACGTTATAATTACAATTTTTCTTGTCTACTTTGAGCTTAACAAATATGCACGCCGCTGTAAAAATGGAAATTAAATATACCCCACAGGTTTCATTCATGTAATAATCAAATTTTAGCAGCTTTCGTATTATGTTTAATTGGAGGTAGAGCACATTAATGCATTTATATTTCCTGGTAGTGACAAAGCTTCCGTTGAAATGAAGCAGAGTTAACATAAATAGCTCTCATTAATTCAATGCATGCACATTATCTCTGTTGTTATGACATCGTGCATTATGTTTATTTATTTAGTAAGTCACGCATTTGGAAGGAAAGTTAGATACCGATATAAAATTTTTGACATTGCGCTAGAATACAAATTAATATGAATAACAAACTACTGAAATGGAAGATCTTTCCACCATTCTTGAAGTAATTTTCATTCAACCTTCATTGTCCACTCTTAACTATTTAGGAACATGGAAATATGAAATAAGGAATATGCAGTGAAAGAAAATTAAACTGATAACTATCTCAGCGTGTATGCAACATTCTTGCAGCATAAAGAGTATTAGAATTCTCTAAACTTCGTGATTAACAGGGGCGACCAGTGAGGCATTGTATTGGCGGTGCCATAAATAAATAAATAAATAAATAAATAAATAAATAAATAAATAAATAAATAAATAAATAAATAAATAAATAAATAAATAAATAAATAAATAAATAAATAAATAAGTAAGTAAGTAAGTAAGTAAGTAAGTAAGTAAGTAAGTAAGTAAGTAAGTAAGTAAGTAAGTAAGTAAGTAAGTAAGTAAGTAAGTAAGTAAGTAAGTAAGTAAGTAAGTAAGTAAGTAAGTAAGTAAGTAAGTAAGTAAGTAAGTAAGTAAGTAAGTAAGTAAGTAAGTAAGTAAGTAAGTAAGTAAGTAAGTAAGTAAGTAAGTAAGTAAGTAAGTAAGTAAGTAAGTAAGTAAGTAAGTAAGTAAGTAAGTAAGTAAGTAAGTAAGTAAGTAAGTAAGTAAGTAAGTAAGTAAGTAAGTAAGTAAGTAAGTAAGTAAGTAAGTAAGTAAGTAAGTAAGTAAGTAAGTAAGTAAGTAAGTAAGTAAGTAAGTAAGTAAGTAAGTAAGTAAGTAAGTAAGTAAGTAAGTAAGTAAGTAAGTAAGTAAGTAAGTAAGTAAGTAAGTAAGTAAGTAAGTAAGTAAGTAAGTAAGTAAGTAAGTAAGTAAGTAAGTAAGTAAGTAAGTAAGTAAGTAAGTAAGTAAGTAAGTAAGTAAGTAAGTAAGTAAGTAAGTAAGTAAGTAAGTAAGTAAGTAAGTAAGTAAGTAAGTAAGTAAGTAAGTAAGTAAGTAAGTAAGTAAGTAAGTAAGTAAGTAAGTAAGTAAGTAAGTAAGTAAGTAAGTAAGTAAGTAAGTAAGTAAGTAAGTAAGTAAGTAAGTAAGTAAGTAAGTAAGTAAGTAAGTAAGTAAGTAAGTAAGTAAGTAAGTAAGTAAGTAAGTAAGTAAGTAAGTAAGTAAGTAAGTAAGTAAGTAAGTAAGTAAGTAAGTAAGTAAGTAAGTAAGTAAGTAAGTAAGTAAGTAAGTAAGTAAGTAAGTAAGTAAGTAAGTAAGTAAGTAAGTAAGTAAGTAAGTAAGTAAGTAAGTAAGTAAGTAAGTAAGTAAGTAAGTAAGTAAGTAAGTAAGTAAGTAAGTAAGTAAGTAAGTAAGTAAGTAAGTAAGTAAGTAAGTAAGTAAGTAAGTAAGTAAGTAAGTAAGTAAGTAAGTAAGTAAGTAAGTAAGTAAGTAAGTAAGTAAGTAAGTAAGTAAGTAAGTAAGTAAGTAAGTAAGTAAGTAAGTAAGTAAGTAAGTAAGTAAGTAAGTAAGTAAGTAAGTAAGTAAGTAAGTAAGTAAGTAAGTAAGTAAGTAAGTAAGTAAGTAAGTAAGTAAGTAAGTAAGTAAGTAAGTAAGTAAGTAAGTAAGTAAGTAAGTAAGTAAGTAAGTAAGTAAGTAAGTAAGTAAGTAAGTAAGTAAGTAAGTAAGTAAGTAAGTAAGTAAGTAAGTAAGTAAGTAAGTAAGTAAGTAAGTAAGTAAGTAAGTAAGTAAGTAAGTAAGTAAGTAAGTAAGTAAGTAAGTAAGTAAGTAAGTAAGTAAGTAAGTAAGTAAGTAAGTAAGTAAGTAAGTAAGTAAGTAAGTAAGTAAGTAAGTAAGTAAGTAAGTAA
Source organism: Mantis religiosa (assembly GCA_030765055.1). Classification (NCBI taxonomy): domain Eukaryota; kingdom Metazoa; phylum Arthropoda; class Insecta; order Mantodea; family Mantidae; genus Mantis; species Mantis religiosa. The sequence goes on from CM060953.1 coordinate 82,399,133, forward strand.
GTAAGTAAGTAAGTAAGTAAGTAAGTAAGTAAGTAAGTAAGTAAGTAAGTAAGTAAGTAAGTAAGTAAGTAAGTAAGTAAGTAAGTAAGTAAGTAAGTAAGTAAGTAAGTAAGTAAGTAAGTAAGTAAGTAAGTAAGTAATAAGTAAGTAAGTAAGTAAGTAAGTAAGTAAGTAAGTAAGTAAGTAAGTAAGTAAGTAAGTAAGTAAGTAAGTAAGTAAGTAAGTAAGTAAGTAAGTAAGTAAGTAAGTAAGTAAGTAAGTAAGTAAGTAAGTAAGTAAGTAAGTAAGTAAGTAAGTAAGTAAGTAAGTAAGTAAGTAAGTAAGTAAGTAAGTAAGTAAGTAAGTAAGTAAGTAAGTAAGTAAGTAAGTAAGTAAGTAAGTAAGTAAGTAAGTAAGTAAGTAAGTAAGTAAGTAAGTAAGTAAGTAAGTAAGTAAGTAAGTAAGTAAGTAAGTAAGTAAGTAAGTAAGTAAGTAAGTAAGTAAGTAAGTAAGTAAGTAAGTAAGTAAGTAAGTAAGTAAGTAAGTAAGTAAGTAAGTAAGTAAGTAAGTAAGTAAGTAAGTAAGTAAGTAAAGTAAGTAAGTAAGTAAGTAAGTAAGTAAGTAAGTAAGTAAGTAAGTAAGTAAGTAAGTAAGTAAGTAAGTAAGTAAGTAAGTAAGTAAGTAAGTAAGTAAGTAAGTAAGTAAGTAAGTAAGTAAGTAAGTAAGTAAGTAAGTAAGTAAGTAAGTAAGTAAGTAAGTAAGTAAGTAAGTAAGTAAGTAAGTAAGTAAGTAAGTAAGTAAGTAAGTAAGTAAGTAAGTAAGTAAGTAAGTAAGTAAGTAAGTAAGTAAGTAAGTAAGTAAGTAAGTAAGTAAGTAAGTAAGTAAGTAAGTAAGTAAGTAAGTAAGTAAGTAAGTAAGTAAGTAAGTAAGTAAGTAAGTAAGTAAGTAAGTAAGTAAGTAAGTAAGTAAGTAAGTAAGTAAGTAAGTAAGTAAGTAAGTAAGTAAGTAAGTAAGTAAGTAAGTAAGTAAGTAAGTAAGTAAGTAAGTAAGTAAGTAAGTAAGTAAGTAAGTAAGTAAGTAAGTAAGTAAGTAAGTAAGTAAGTAAGTAAGTAAGTAAGTAAGTAAGTAAGTAAGTAAGTAAGTAAGTAAGTAAGTAAGTAAGTAAGTAAGTAAGTAAGTAAGTAAGTAAGTAAGTAAGTAAGTAAGTAAGTAAGTAAGTAAGTAAGTAAGTAAGTAAGTAAGTAAGTAAGTAAGTAAGTAAGTAAGTAAGTAAGTAAGTAAGTAAGTAAGTAAGTAAGTAAGTAAGTAAGTAAGTAAGTAAGTAAGTAAGTAAGTAAGTAAGTAAGTAAGTAAGTAAGTAAGTAAGTAAGTAAGTAAGTAAGTAAGTAAGTAAGTAAGTAAGTAAGTAAGTAAGTAAGTAAGTAAGTAAGTAAGTAAGTAAGTAAGTAAGTAAGTAAGTAAGTAAGTAAGTAAGTAAGTAAGTAAGTAAGTAAGTAAGTAAGTAAGTAAGTAAGTAAGTAAGTAAGTAAGTAAGTAAGTAAGTAAGTAAGTAAGTAAGTAAGTAAGTAAGTAAGTAAGTAAGTAAGTAAGTAAGTAAGTAAGTAAGTAAGTAAGTAAGTAAGTAAGTAAGTAAGTAAGTAAGTAAGTAAGTAAGTAAGTAAGTAAGTAAGTAAGTAAGTAAGTAAGTAAGTAAGTAAGTAAGTAAGTAAGTAAGTAAGTAAGTAAGTAAGTAAGTAAGTAAGTAAGTAAGTAAGTAAGTAAGTAAGTAAGTAAGTAAGTAAGTAAGTAAGTAAGTAAGTAAGTAAGTAAGTAAGTAAGTAAGTAAGTAAGTAAGTAAGTAAGTAAGTAAGTAAGTAAGTAAGTAAGTAAGTAAGTAAGTAAGTAAGTAAGTAAGTAAGTAAGTAAGTAAGTAAGTAAGTAAGTAAGTAAGTAAGTAAGTAAGTAAGTAAGTAAGTAAGTAAGTAAGTAAGTAAGTAAGTAAGTAAGTAAGTAAGTAAGTAAGTAAGTAAGTAAGTAAGTAAGTAAGTAAGTAAGTAAGTAAGTAAGTAAGTAAGTAAGTAAGTAAGTAAGTAAGTAAGTAAGTAAGTAAGTAAGTAAGTAAGTAAGTAAGTAAGTAAGTAAGTAAGTAAGTAAGTAAGTAAGTAAGTAAGTAAGTAAGGAAGTAAGGAAGGAAGGAAGGAAGGAAGGAAGGAAGGAAGTAAGTAAGGAAGGAAGTAAGTAAGGAAGGAAGTAAGTAAGGAAGGAAGGAAGGAAGTAAGGAAGGAAGGAAGTAAGGAAGGAAGTAAGTAAGTAAGGAAGTAAGGAAGTAAGTAAGGAAGTAAGTAAGGAAGTAAGTAAGGAAGTAAGTAAGGAAGTAAGTAAGGAAGTAAGTAAGGAAGTAAGTAAGGAAGTAAGTAAGGAAGTAAGTAAGGAAGTAAGTAAGGAAGTAAGTAAGGAAGTAAGTAAGGAAGTAAGTAAGGAAGTAAGTAAGGAAGTAAGGAAGTAAGGAAGTAAGGAAGTAAGGAAGTAAGGAAGTAAGGAAGTAAGGAAGTAAGGAAGTAAGGAAGTAAGGAAGTAAGGAAGTAAGGAAGTAAGTAAGTAAGTAAGGAAGTAAGTAAGGAAGTAAGTAAGGAAGTAAGTAAGGAAGTAAGGAAGTAAGTAAGGAAGTAAGTAAGGAAGTAAGTAAGGAAGTAAGTAAGGAAGTAAGGAAGTAAGTAAGGAAGTAAGTAAGGAAGTAAGTAAGGAAGTAAGTAAGGAAGTAAGTAAGGAAGTAAGTAAGGAAGTAAGTAAGGAAGTAAGTAAGGAAGTAAGTAAGGAAGTAAGTAAGGAAGTAAGTAAGGAAGTAAGTAAGTAAGTAAGTAAGTAAGTAAGTAAGTAAGTAAGTAAGTAAGTAAGGAAGTAAGTAAGTAAGTAAGTAAGGAAGTAAGTAAGTAAGTAAGGAAGTAAGTAAGTAAGTAAGGAAGTAAGTAAGTAAGGAAGTAAGTAAGTAAGTAAGTAAGGAAATAAGTAAGTAAGGAAGGAAATAAGTAAGTAAGGAAATAAGGAAATAAGTAAGTAAGGAAATAAGGAAATAAGTAAGTAAGGAAATAAGGAAATAAGTAAGTAAGGAAATAAGGAAATAAGTAAGTAAGGAAATAAGGAAATAAGTAAGTAAGGAAATAAGGAAATAAGTAAGTAAGGAAATAAGGAAATAAGTAAGTAAGGAAATAAGGAAATAAGTAAGTAAGGAAATAAGGAAGTAAGTAAGTAAGGAAATAAGGAAGTAAGTAAGTAAGGAAATAAGGAAGTAAGTAAGTAAGGAAGTAAGGAAATAAGGAAATAAGTAAGTAAGTAAGGAAATAAGGAAATAAGTAAGTAAGTAAGGAAATAAGGAAATAAGTAAGTAAGTAAGGAAATAAGGAAATAAGTAAGTAAGTAAGGAAATAAGGAAATAAGTAAGTAAGTAAGGAAATAAGGAAATAAGTAAGTAAGTAAGGAAATAAGGAAATAAGTAAGTAAGTAAGGAAATAAGGAAATAAGTAAGTAAGTAAGGAAATAAGGAAATAAGTAAGTAAGTAAGGAAATAAGGAAATAAGTAAGTAAGTAAGGAAATAAGGAAATAAGTAAGTAAGTAAGGAAATAAGGAAATAAGTAAGTAAGTAAGGAAATAAGGAAATAAGTAAGTAAGTAAGGAAATAAGGAAATAAGTAAGTAAGTAAGGAAATAAGGAAATAAGTAAGTAAGTAAGGAAATAAGGAAATAAGTAAGTAAGTAAGGAAATAAGGAAATAAGTAAGTAAGTAAGGAAATAAGGAAATAAGTAAGTAAGTAAGGAAATAAGGAAATAAGTAAGTAAGTAAGGAAATAAGGAAATAAGTAAGTAAGTAAGGAAATAAGGAAATAAGTAAGTAAGTAAGGAAATAAGGAAATAAGTAAGTAAGTAAGGAAATAAGGAAATAAGTAAGTAAGTAAGGAAATAAGGAAATAAGTAAGTAAGTAAGGAAATAAGGAAATAAGTAAGTAAGTAAGGAAATAAGGAAATAAGTAAGTAAGTAAGGAAATAAGGAAATAAGTAAGTAAGTAAGGAAATAAGGAAATAAGTAAGTAAGTAAGGAAATAAGGAAATAAGTAAGTAAGTAAGGAAATAAGGAAATAAGTAAGTAAGTAAGGAAATAAGGAAATAAGTAAGTAAGTAAGGAAATAAGGAAATAAGTAAGTAAGTAAGGAAATAAGGAAATAAGTAAGTAAGTAAGGAAATAAGGAAATAAGTAAGTAAGTAAGGAAATAAGGAAATAAGTAAGTAAGTAAGGAAATAAGGAAATAAGTAAGTAAGTAAGGAAATAAGGAAATAAGTAAGTAAGTAAGGAAATAAGGAAATAAGTAAGTAAGTAAGGAAATAAGGAAATAAGTAAGTAAGTAAGGAAATAAGGAAATAAGTAAGTAAGTAAGGAAGTAAGGAAATAAGTAAGTAAGTAAGGAAGTAAGGAAATAAGTAAGTAAGTAAGGAAGTAAGGAAATAAGTAAGTAAGTAAGGAAGTAAGGAAATAAGTAAGTAAGTAAGGAAGTAAGGAAATAAGGAAGTAAGTAAGGAAGTAAGGAAATAAGGAAGTAAGTAAGGAAGTAAGGAAATAAGGAAGTAAGTAAGGAAGTAAGGAAATAAGGAAATAAGTAAGTAAGTAAGGAAATAAGGAAGGAAATAAGTAAGTAAGTAAGGAAATAAGGAAGGAAATAAGTAAGTAAGTAAGGAAATAAGGAAGGAAATAAGTAAGTAAGTAAGGAAATAAGGAAGGAAATAAGTAAGTAAGTAAGGAAATAAGGAAGGAAATAAGTAAGTAAGTAAGGAAATAAGGAAGGAAATAAGTAAGTAAGTAAGGAAATAAGGAAGGAAATAAGTAAGTAAGTAAGGAAATAAGGAAGGAAATAAGTAAGTAAGTAAGGAAATAAGGAAGGAAATAAGTAAGTAAGTAAGGAAATAAGGAAGGAAATAAGTAAGTAAGTAAGGAAATAAGGAAGGAAATAAGTAAGTAAGTAAGGAAATAAGGAAGGAAATAAGTAAGTAAGTAAGGAAATAAGGAAGGAAATAAGTAAGTAAGTAAGGAAATAAGGAAGGAAATAAGTAAGTAAGTAAGGAAATAAGGAAGGAAATAAGTAAGTAAGTAAGGAAATAAGGAAGGAAATAAGTAAGTAAGTAAGGAAATAAGGAAGGAAATAAGTAAGTAAGTAAGGAAATAAGGAAGGAAATAAGTAAGTAAGTAAGGAAATAAGGAAGGAAATAAGTAAGTAAGTAAGGAAATAAGGAAGGAAATAAGTAAGTAAGTAAGGAAATAAGGAAGGAAATAAGTAAGTAAGTAAGGAAATAAGGAAGGAAATAAGTAAGTAAGTAAGGAAATAAGGAAGGAAATAAGTAAGTAAGTAAGGAAATAAGGAAGGAAATAAGTAAGTAAGTAAGGAAATAAGGAAGGAAATAAGTAAGTAAGTAAGGAAATAAGGAAGGAAATAAGTAAGTAAGTAAGGAAATAAGGAAGGAAATAAGTAAGTAAGTAAGGAAATAAGGAAGGAAATAAGTAAGTAAGTAAGGAAATAAGGAAGGAAATAAGTAAGTAAGTAAGGAAATAAGGAAGGAAATAAGTAAGTAAGTAAGGAAATAAGGAAGGAAATAAGTAAGTAAGTAAGGAAATAAGGAAGGAAATAAGTAAGTAAGTAAGGAAATAAGGAAGGAAATAAGTAAGTAAGTAAGGAAATAAGGAAGGAAATAAGTAAGTAAGTAAGGAAATAAGGAAGGAAATAAGTAAGTAAGTAAGGAAATAAGGAAGGAAATAAGTAAGTAAGTAAGGAAATAAGGAAGGAAATAAGTAAGTAAGTAAGGAAATAAGGAAGGAAATAAGTAAGTAAGTAAGGAAATAAGGAAGGAAATAAGTAAGTAAGTAAGGAAATAAGGAAGGAAATAAGTAAGTAAGTAAGGAAATAAGGAAGGAAATAAGTAAGTAAGTAAGGAAATAAGGAAGGAAATAAGTAAGTAAGTAAGGAAATAAGGAAGGAAATAAGTAAGTAAGTAAGGAAATAAGGAAGGAAATAAGTAAGTAAGTAAGGAAATAAGGAAGGAAATAAGTAAGTAAGTAAGGAAATAAGGAAGGAAATAAGTAAGTAAGTAAGGAAATAAGGAAGGAAATAAGTAAGTAAGTAAGGAAATAAGGAAGGAAATAAGTAAGTAAGTAAGGAAATAAGGAAGGAAATAAGTAAGTAAGTAAGGAAATAAGGAAGGAAATAAGTAAGTAAGTAAGGAAATAAGGAAGGAAATAAGTAAGTAAGTAAGGAAATAAGGAAGGAAATAAGTAAGTAAGTAAGGAAATAAGGAAGGAAATAAGTAAGTAAGTAAGGAAATAAGGAAGGAAATAAGTAAGTAAGTAAGGAAATAAGGAAGGAAATAAGTAAGTAAGTAAGGAAATAAGGAAGGAAATAAGTAAGTAAGTAAGGAAATAAGGAAGGAAATAAGTAAGTAAGTAAGGAAATAAGGAAGGAAATAAGTAAGTAAGTAAGGAAATAAGGAAGGAAATAAGTAAGTAAGTAAGGAAATAAGGAAGGAAATAAGTAAGTAAGTAAGGAAATAAGGAAGGAAATAAGTAAGTAAGTAAGGAAATAAGGAAGGAAATAAGTAAGTAAGTAAGGAAATAAGGAAGGAAATAAGTAAGTAAGTAAGGAAATAAGGAAGGAAATAAGTAAGTAAGTAAGGAAATAAGGAAGGAAATAAGTAAGTAAGTAAGGAAATAAGGAAGGAAATAAGTAAGTAAGTAAGGAAATAAGGAAGGAAATAAGTAAGTAAGTAAGGAAATAAGGAAGGAAATAAGTAAGTAAGTAAGGAAATAAGGAAGGAAATAAGTAAGTAAGTAAGGAAATAAGGAAGGAAATAAGTAAGTAAGTAAGGAAATAAGGAAGGAAATAAGTAAGTAAGTAAGGAAATAAGGAAGGAAATAAGTAAGTAAGTAAGGAAATAAGGAAGGAAATAAGTAAGTAAGTAAGGAAATAAGGAAGGAAATAAGTAAGTAAGTAAGGAAATAAGGAAGGAAATAAGTAAGTAAGTAAGGAAATAAGGAAGGAAATAAGTAAGTAAGTAAGGAAATAAGGAAGGAAATAAGTAAGTAAGTAAGGAAATAAGGAAGGAAATAAGTAAGTAAGTAAGGAAATAAGGAAGGAAATAAGTAAGTAAGTAAGGAAATAAGGAAGGAAATAAGTAAGTAAGTAAGGAAATAAGGAAGGAAATAAGTAAGTAAGTAAGGAAATAAGGAAGGAAATAAGTAAGTAAGTAAGGAAATAAGGAAGGAAATAAGTAAGTAAGTAAGGAAATAAGGAAGGAAATAAGTAAGTAAGTAAGGAAATAAGGAAGGAAATAAGTAAGTAAGTAAGGAAATAAGGAAGGAAATAAGTAAGTAAGTAAGGAAATAAGGAAGGAAATAAGTAAGTAAGTAAGGAAATAAGGAAGGAAATAAGTAAGTAAGTAAGGAAATAAGGAAGGAAATAAGTAAGTAAGTAAGGAAATAAGGAAGGAAATAAGTAAGTAAGTAAGGAAATAAGGAAGGAAATAAGTAAGTAAGTAAGGAAATAAGGAAGGAAATAAGTAAGTAAGTAAGGAAATAAGGAAGGAAATAAGTAAGTAAGTAAGGAAATAAGGAAGGAAATAAGTAAGTAAGTAAGGAAATAAGGAAGGAAATAAGTAAGTAAGTAAGGAAATAAGGAAGGAAATAAGTAAGTAAGTAAGGAAATAAGGAAGGAAATAAGTAAGTAAGTAAGGAAATAAGGAAGGAAATAAGTAAGTAAGTAAGGAAATAAGGAAGGAAATAAGTAAGTAAGTAAGGAAATAAGGAAGGAAATAAGTAAGTAAGTAAGGAAATAAGGAAGGAAATAAGTAAGTAAGTAAGGAAATAAGGAAGGAAATAAGTAAGTAAGTAAGGAAATAAGTAAGGAAATAAGTAAGTAAGTAAGGAAATAAGTAAGTAAGGAAATAAGTAAGTAAGGAAATAAGTAAGTAAGGAAATAAGTAAGTAAGGAAATAAGTAAGTAAGGAAATAAGTAAGTAAGGAAATAAGTAAGTAAGGAAATAAGTAAGTAAGGAAATAAGTAAGTAAGGAAATAAGTAAGTAAGGAAATAAGTAAGTAAGGAAATAAGTAAGTAAGGAAATAAGTAAGTAAGGAAATAAGTAAGTAAGGAAATAAGTAAGTAAGGAAATAAGTAAGTAAGGAAATAAGTAAGTAAGGAAATAAGTAAGTAAGGAAATAAGTAAGTAAGGAAATAAGTAAGTAAGGAAATAAGTAAGTAAGGAAATAAGTAAGTAAGGAAATAAGTAAGTAAGGAAATAAGTAAGTAAGGAAATAAGTAAGTAAGGAAATAAGTAAGTAAGGAAATAAGTAAGTAAGGAAATAAGTAAGTAAGGAAATAAGTAAGTAAGGAAATAAGTAAGTAAGGAAATAAGTAAGTAAGGAAATAAGTAAGTAAGGAAATAAGTAAGTAAGGAAATAAGTAAGTAAGGAAATAAGTAAGTAAGGAAATAAGTAAGTAAGGAAATAAGTAAGTAAGGAAATAAGTAAGTAAGGAAATAAGTAAGTAAGGAAATAAGTAAGTAAGGAAATAAGTAAGTAAGGAAATAAGTAAGTAAGGAAATAAGTAAGGAAATAAGTAAGTAAGGAAATAAGTAAGGAAATAAGTAAGTAAGGAAATAAGTAAGGAAATAAGTAAGTAAGGAAATAAGTAAGGAAATAAGTAAGTAAGGAAATAAGTAAGGAAATAAGTAAGTAAGGAAATAAGTAAGGAAATAAGTAAGTAAGGAAATAAGTAAGGAAATAAGTAAGTAAGGAAATAAGTAAGGAAATAAGTAAGTAAGGAAATAAGTAAGGAAATAAGTAAGTAAGGAAATAAGTAAGGAAATAAGTAAGTAAGGAAATAAGTAAGGAAATAAGTAAGTAAGGAAATAAGTAAGGAAATAAGTAAGTAAGGAAATAAGTAAGGAAATAAGTAAGTAAGGAAATAAGTAAGGAAATAAGTAAGTAAGGAAATAAGTAAGGAAATAAGTAAGTAAGGAAATAAGTAAGGAAATAAGTAAGTAAGGAAATAAGTAAGGAAATAAGTAAGTAAGGAAATAAGTAAGGAAATAAGTAAGTAAGGAAATAAGTAAGGAAATAAGTAAGTAAGGAAATAAGTAAGGAAATAAGTAAGTAAGGAAATAAGTAAGGAAATAAGTAAGTAAGGAAATAAGTAAGGAAATAAGTAAGTAAGGAAATAAGTAAGGAAATAAGTAAGTAAGGAAATAAGTAAGGAAATAAGTAAGTAAGGAAATAAGTAAGGAAATAAGTAAGTAAGGAAATAAGTAAGGAAATAAGTAAGTAAGGAAATAAGTAAGGAAATAAGTAAGTAAGGAAATAAGTAAGGAAATAAGTAAGTAAGGAAATAAGTAAGGAAATAAGTAAGTAAGGAAATAAGTAAGGAAATAAGTAAGTAAGGAAATAAGTAAGGAAATAAGTAAGTAAGGAAATAAGTAAGGAAATAAGTAAGTAAGGAAATAAGTAAGGAAATAAGTAAGTAAGGAAATAAGTAAGGAAATAAGTAAGTAAGGAAATAAGTAAGGAAATAAGTAAGTAAGGAAATAAGTAAGGAAATAAGTAAGTAAGGAAATAAGTAAGGAAATAAGTAAGTAAGGAAATAAGTAAGGAAATAAGTAAGTAAGGAAATAAGTAAGGAAATAAGTAAGTAAGGAAATAAGTAAGGAAATAAGTAAGTAAGGAAATAAGTAAGGAAATAAGTAAGTAAGGAAATAAGTAAGGAAATAAGTAAGTAAGGAAATAAGTAAGGAAATAAGTAAGTAAGGAAATAAGTAAGGAAATAAGTAAGTAAGGAAATAAGTAAGGAAATAAGTAAGTAAGGAAATAAGTAAGGAAATAAGTAAGTAAGGAAATAAGTAAGGAAATAAGTAAGTAAGGAAATAAGTAAGGAAATAAGTAAGTAAGGAAATAAGTAAGGAAATAAGTAAGTAAGGAAATAAGTAAGGAAATAAGTAAGTAAGGAAATAAGTAAGGAAATAAGTAAGTAAGGAAATAAGTAAGGAAATAAGTAAGTAAGGAAATAAGTAAGGAAATAAGTAAGTAAGGAAATAAGTAAGGAAATAAGTAAGTAAGGAAATAAGTAAGGAAATAAGTAAGTAAGGAAATAAGTAAGGAAATAAGTAAGTAAGGAAATAAGTAAGGAAATAAGTAAGTAAGGAAATAAGTAAGGAAATAAGTAAGTAAGGAAATAAGTAAGGAAATAAGTAAGTAAGGAAATAAGTAAGGAAATAAGTAAGTAAGGAAATAAGTAAGGAAATAAGTAAGTAAGGAAATAAGTAAGGAAATAAGTAAGTAAGGAAATAAGTAAGGAAATAAGTAAGTAAGGAAATAAGTAAGGAAATAAGTAAGTAAGGAAATAAGTAAGGAAATAAGTAAGTAAGGAAATAAGTAAGGAAATAAGTAAGTAAGGAAATAAGTAAGGAAATAAGTAAGTAAGGAAATAAGTAAGGAAATAAGTAAGTAAGGAAATAAGTAAGGAAATAAGTAAGTAAGGAAATAAGTAAGGAAATAAGTAAGTAAGGAAATAAGTAAGGAAATAAGTAAGTAAGGAAATAAGTAAGGAAATAAGTAAGTAAGGAAATAAGTAAGGAAATAAGTAAGTAAGGAAATAAGTAAGGAAATAAGTAAGTAAGGAAATAAGTAAGGAAATAAGTAAGTAAGGAAATAAGTAAGGAAATAAGTAAGTAAGGAAATAAGTAAGGCAATAAGTAAGTAAGGAAATAAGTAAGGCAATAAGGAAATAAGGAAATAAGTAAGGAAATAAGGAAATAAGGAAATAAGTAAGGAAATAAGGAAATAAGGAAATAAGTAAGGAAATAAGGAAATAAGGAAATAAGTAAGGAAATAAGGAAATAAGGAAATAAGTAAGGAAATAAGGAAATAAGGAAATAAGTAAGGAAATAAGTAAGGAAATAAGGAAATAAGTAAGGAAATAAGTAAGGAAATAAGTAAGGAAATAAGTAAGGAAATAAGGAAATAAGGAAATAAGTAAGGAAATAAGTAAGGAAATAAGGAAATAAGGAAATAAGTAAGGAAATAAGTAAGGAAATAAGGAAATAAGGAAATAAGTAAGGAAATAAGTAAGGAAATAAGGAAATAAGGAAATAAGTAAGGAAATAAGTAAGGAAATAAGGAAATAAGGAAATAAGTAAGGAAATAAGTAAGGAAATAAGGAAATAAGGAAATAAGTAAGGAAATAAGTAAGGAAATAAGGAAATAAGGAAATAAGTAAGGAAATAAGTAAGGAAATAAGGAAATAAGGAAATAAGTAAGGAAATAAGTAAGGAAATAAGGAAATAAGGAAATAAGTAAGGAAATAAGTAAGGAAATAAGGAAATAAGGAAATAAGTAAGGAAATAAGTAAGGAAATAAGGAAATAAGGAAATAAGTAAGGAAATAAGTAAGGAAATAAGGAAATAAGGAAATAAGTAAGGAAATAAGTAAGGAAATAAGGAAATAAGGAAATAAGTAAGGAAATAAGTAAGGAAATAAGGAAATAAGGAAATAAGTAAGGAAATAAGTAAGGAAATAAGGAAATAAGGAAATAAGTAAGGAAATAAGTAAGGAAATAAGGAAATAAGGAAATAAGTAAGGAAATAAGTAAGGAAATAAGGAAATAAGGAAATAAGTAAGGAAATAAGTAAGGAAATAAGGAAATAAGGAAATAAGTAAGGAAATAAGTAAGGAAATAAGGAAATAAGGAAATAAGTAAGGAAATAAGTAAGGAAATAAGGAAATAAGGAAATAAGTAAGGAAATAAGTAAGGAAATAAGGAAATAAGTAAGGAAATAAGTAAGGAAATAAGTAAGGAAATAAGGAAATAAGTAAGGAAATAAGTAAGGAAATAAGTAAGGAAATAAGGAAATAAGGAAATAAGTAAATCAATCAGTGAATCAATCAGTGAATGAATAAAATAAGGGTTGTTAGGTAATCTTATCAATTATCCATCCTATTTTATAATATACTGCACCAAACAGAACGCACAGCGAAACGGAAATAGATATTTATTACATCCGTACTCTTGTTACGCACAGGTGTAACGAGCACAGTAAAAGTTGGATAATACAATTCATGGAGAATGTGATACGAAGCGTTCGTGTACGATTTTGCGACAGTGACACAGGTCTTTTAAGTCCCGTGCTTTACTACACTCTACCGGATAAAACGTAAGTTATGCGCCAGAGAAATCTCGGCACTACCTGCTCCCAAAAGAAGCAGTGTATAAGCAGACATTCTAGCCCTTAACACAGGCGCTTATGAGAGTAGAAGGTGCCGTTCTGTAGTTGGCACTAAACCACAGAAATCAATCAGGACAGAGCGCTTTCGTTTAACGCGCCTATTCACACGACAGAGCAGATACACAGAAGCAATCTTTTTGCACAATTCCTATACACTTCTCTTTCTTTCGTTTTCATACAGATGGTGGCATGGCACAGCGGCACTAACTCAGAAGCCGTCCCTGGTGATTAATGACGATGGTGGTATGAAGGTGATGGTCAGATTTATGCTATTATTACTGCCCGCGTGTTTTAAATGATAGATCAGAAATTCTATCTTGTATGTATACCACCATTAAAAGGTATAGGAAATAATACTAAGAAAATGTTAAGGAGTGTTTTAAAACAAATTACAGAGAAAGCCTTAGAAATGCTTATGAACATAAAATATACATGTGACATAAACAGTAGGTTTATGGACGGTTGTTAGAAAATATCTTCAACGATACATGCGGTAAATGATTACAACATTCAATTGGATAAACATTTTCTACTCTGGTCTCATAAGTTCAAATACTACTTTATGCTGAGAAATATCTCACATGATTATCGCGGTTTTCATACTTTCCTTTACATTTTAGAGTGTGTTCAAACTTAATCTATTACATACATGATATGATTCCAGTTCCTTCTTTTAATATAAAATAGCACCTGAAGCTTTCCTGGCTTTCCTCGGGCAACAAGCCAGGTGAAAAGACGATTAGATGACGACGTTCCGGGAGTGTGGATCTCTCCCATCATGAGGATATTTATAAAATGTTATAACCACAGATGAAACACTGGATATAACACCAACATAAACAAAGGCAAAACATTATCAAAATTTGCATTACTGAACAAAAGAGTGGGTTCAGTAAATTAAATGCCAGGTCAGGAGTTGGCGTGACTATAGAAAATTGTGCCAAAGAAACTTAACTACTTAACTTGATTATCAAGCTGTATTGATCTTTGTTTCTTAAATCGACGGATTTCCATTTTAAGGCCGATTTCCAAGTGGAGCTGAACTGAAATCCACTATCACGACTAAGCATGCTCCTTTCAGAGGAAATCGCCAAAGCCTCCTTAATTCTCCTCTCTCAGTAGCTGTTGTATATTGCCAACATGGCCGTCTCCCGAAAATTTTCTCTACGGTCGTTATCAAAACAGTACTCTGTCAGCCCATGTTCTGGTAGCGATGGTCCTTCCGGTTTCTCCTATATACGGATCCCACATTCACAGATAATGCGGTACATTCCCGGAACTTGGAATTCCAGTTCCCCTTGCACTGGTCTCAACAGAAGTTTAATTTTCGGAGATGGTCCTGATGTTGTACTTCAACGCCATATTCGAAGTAGCGGTTTTGACGGAAAGTAAGTCTCAGGTGCTGTAATTTTTGTGTCAAGTGGCTGGGATCAGAGATAGACAAGGCTCTGTGGGCCAGTGTGAGTACTTCCTGTTGTTGAGACCTATGATGGAAAATATGAGCGTTAAGATAGAGATCGATGTGTGTAGGCTTGCGATATACAGCATGCCCCAGTGTACCGTTGCTGTTTTTTGAAACAAGAATGTCCAGGAATAGAAGAGTTCCATTCTTCTCCACTTCCATGGTAAAGAGTATTTGAAGTCAAAGGCTGTTGATATGCTCGTGAAAGCCAGGCAAAGTTTCTGATGCATGTGGCCAAATTACATAAGTGTCCTCTACGTGTCTATAGAAATGAGATGGTTTAAGTGGAGCTGTGGCAAGTATTAAATGTTATGGGCGTTCCATATAGGAATCGGCTATAGCTGGTGACAAAGGGGAGCCCATTGCTACTCCGTCTACTTGTTCATAGAAAGTACCACCAAACAAGAAGAAAGTGGACGTCAGGATATGTTGGAAGAACTCTGTGATATCAGCCGGAAGATGCTCCTTCGGAAGTTGGAAGGCTTCCTAAGGTGGTACTCTTGTAAAGCACGTCGAAGCTGACAAGATCAGAAGGGCCAATAGTAATGTTCCTAAGTATATGTACAAACTGTGTGGAGTTACTCACATAATGTGGGCAGTCCCCTACCAGAGGTTGTAACAGATTAGCCAGGTGACGTTCCAGCCGTTATGTAGGGCTGCTCCTGGCGTCCATAATGGGGCGTAAAGGAACGTCCGGTTTGTTGATTTTCGAAAGTCTATACATTGTAGGAGGCCTGGAACCTGACGGCGATACCACCTTCTTAATTTCTGAAGTAAGGTAGGATCTTTTAATAAGCTGTATAGTCCGACGTTCTATGAAAGAGTTAGGATTCTTATCGAGTATCTTATAGGCCGGATCCTCTAAGAGCTGTTTCATATTCTCTAAGCATTGTGTTGTGGAGAGGACCACAGTGGCATTACCCTTGTCCGCCGCCAATAAAACTAAGTTTTCATAATTCCGAAGTCTCTTAAGCGCTAAACTCTGATCTCGGTAGATATTGGGTCCAGGAAGTGCGGTGTGAGTGACCGCGGCAGCCACCGCAGTGCGTATTTTTTCGGCACTATCTCTGTCTCTGAATAGCGGATTCCACCCCACTGATGATATCAGCAACTGGAAGATAAGTAGGAGTTTGCGCGAAGTTTAACCTTTTTGAAAAAAACGGGAGTAGTGGGTTCGTCCAATTCTTGGTTCGTGAGGTTGACTATGATGCGGCTGGAAGGTAGAGGCGAAACGGCATACTTGGAATGCACCAGTGAGTCGATCTTCTTCATCTGTTTCTTGGTACTCCAGAGAAGCATGGTTTGACCTTGTGCAAAGATGGAGCAAGTTTTGCCATTTTATCACACGGAATTTCTACCCAAATAAAATATACCACGGTATTAAGATCTATACGCCTTTAACTAATAATTAACATAGTCGCCACCAACATTATGACATTTTAATTTGTAGTACTGAATAAATTTGAGGAAAATGTTCTGTTGAAACTCACCAAGGAATTGCCGCACAACCTTCTCCACCTCAGTATGGTTTTGGAAGGGACATTTCGAGAGTGCAGCTTTCAATGCACAAAGAGGTGAAAAGTTAACAAGAATGCAAGAATAAGAATCAGCCTCGATCAACTGATGAGGTACGCTTGAGAGGTTAAAAAGTTTTTTTCCATAATCATCATAGACGATGACACATGGGGGCGCTGCTTTACCCTAGAAACCAAGTCCGTCATTGATGAGGAAGCATCTTGAGTTCACCAATAAGGTTGAAATGCAATGTGTCACCCTCGGCAGGAAAGATTGTGGCCACAATGTTATTGGATGCCAAAGGCGTGATTCCGCTTTATTTGCTGCATCAAGGGACCATCAGTGCATTACGCTACTGCAACACCCTCCCCATTCGACGAAAGAGTCCTTGAGTGTACTTGGATGCTATTAAATGACAACGCAAAATCACACACATTAGGACTCACATAAGATCCAATTTGTCGTTTCGGATGTGAGAAAATCGATCATCCGACCTATGGCACCTGTCTTACCTCATCGGACATTTACCTCTTCGTGCATTGAAAATGACATCCTCATGATGTCCCTTCAAAAACAATACTGAAGTGGTGAAGGCTTACGGCTACTCCTGGCAGCGCAAGGTACCGAGGGTTACCAGAGCGGTTTCTTCAAACTGATGTCTCAGTTTCGGTGGCGACTATGTCAAAAAATATGGCAAAGTGTGAAGTTGATAGTGTCATGACTTATTTTGGTTTGCTATAAAGTGTCCCTGTGATAAACAATGATAAAGCTTACTTTCGGGACGTCCCTCCTACAAATGGCAAAATAAAAGGTCACAATTGGGTGGGCATATATATAAAGGAAATCTAGGCAATGCAAGAACCGGTACTTGGCAAACCTTCCCATGCGCTTGAACCTGCATTTGCAATTCTTTTAAATGATGTTCCAAGAACCAATGATGAATGGATTACGTACCTCCAGTGGCGATGGGTATTAAATATGGAAGGACAATAAGCAATTGAAGATATACCCAGTCCAAATATATCTCAAATAAACTTGAAAACCGAACTCCCGGGTTACGTTGCAGATTATAGAAATTCCAAATATAATGTAATTCTACTAAGATGAATTATATATAATATATATATATAATAATTATATATAATAAAATTATATATAATAAAATTATATATAATAAAATTATATATAATATATATAATTATATATATAAATCAGAGAAATGTAACAGCGGACATGAATTAATCAGAGTGTACACGTTAGTGAGCTATGAGTTGACCTTCGGTACTATATTAGTTGAAAATGAATGAATGAATGAATGTGTAGTGTTTCAAGTCCGCTTTTATTATATGGGCACCGAAAGCGGTGACACTGATGTTACATATAATCTGTAAGGAGCACCAGGGGAATGAGATGTCCGGGAAAACGAGAGAACCCCGGGAAAACCTGCCACAGCTACGTGTTGTCCACCATCAATCTCACTTTAGTGTAGTTGGTAAATGAGGATATTCCGAGTCTCAGATTGTCAAAACTTTCTGAAATTGGCTGTGTCCCAGAGCATGAGCTGGATTATATTTACAGTTTGAATAGGGAAAGTATTGATTTTATGTAATGTGACTGATTCCATACAGAGTCTACCCGCTGAATGTCTTCATAATTTGTCTCTGCTATAGGCTTCAGCATTGAATTTCTCCTTAGGGAGAAGCTCTTAATGTATTCAATATTTCCTAGTAGGATAGTATCGTACACAGTGTTTAATGATTTGAATAATATAATGTACTTGTTCTCGCAGTACTGCTCAAATTTCCTTCTTTGCTCATGCAATTCACCGCTGCAATAACAAGACGCCACGCGACTAACCGGTTTAGTTTTTTCAGTCTTCCTGTATCCAGAGAGTAGTGGAGAACTAGGGAGTGTAAATTCACACTTATAGTGCCTTCCTTCCCACCCCTGATCTGCATTCATAAGGATAAAGGGGTGACATAGAGATGATTCATTACGGAACCTCCTTCAAGTTACTGTTCGTCAAATCGCAGGAGAGGACAAGGGTATACAATCGCCCATTAGGTGTGTTGCAAACAAAGCTATAGTTTTCATAATGGTAAAACCCTAAAACTTTCTTACTCACGGCGCCAGATCTGCCAACACTATGAACCCTGGGTCACGACCAACGTCCAGGAGCTACGAGAATAGCGACCATAACGCTGCTTCAAAGCTGAGAACCGCATTTACTAAGCGCTATAAACCCAAGGTGGCAGCACTACACTAGCACCATTGCAAGACAGATTCGACTATGAATGATTGCAGTGAACAGAAGGTGAAAATGAAACGGAAGGACAGGAAGGAAAATTACCAATACAGGATTCATCTAGTGACCAAGAAATATTGCGATAAAAGCGCTGGTAAGAGGCTTTGGTCACCGGAAATCGAACAAGGAACCTCCCTAACGTCACCGTTCAGTCTGAACGTTTACCACCGCAATCATTTAGTTCAACAAAGTTTAATAAATAAAACAGGTCAATCGACTTTTAAATTGATTCCTGCAAGATGCTAAAATTTCCTCTGTGAAATATAAAAACAGGAATGGTTTATGAATGCCTAAATGAGTTAGTGGCTAACTATTCACTCTTTATAAAACAGAAGTTTTAAATGAAATGTGAAGTGATATTTTAATATTTACTTACTGTTTTGTTAATTAATATGGACGAAACGAGGTGCACTTAGCAGCATGTCTGCCAGCAGTAGAATAATATTGAATCAATGAATGAAATATTACGTGTTATTGTTTGCATTTGAATTGTTTGTTTTCTAAAAGGGAAAGGCTTTTAACTGCACGTTAGTGTTCTTTTGTTTTTGTTTTTATAGGAATCTATATAATATTCTGTCAGAGATTCAGTTTTAAATATAATACGGAGATCTACCTAGAACATACAACGAGACTGTGTTGCTATGGTTGTGTTAAGATATGTAGCCACTGTTTAAACCACTGGTTTCAAGTTTATATGTTGCTTAAGTTTCAAAAACTAAAAAATGAAGTAATAAAATTTTTATCAAAAGTAACGCACTTACATTAAATTTAACGCCAAATTTCAGATATTCATATCAAGGAATTAATTTATAATTATGTATGTTATATCTTCAGCCTTAAATTGTTACACAGCATCTTGTAATATCTTATCTTAGAAGGACCCAAATACAATGGATGCTGATGTAGGTGGCAGCAATCTCGGAACAGCTACATGAATGTGCATGAAATCTAACTTCCAGTCAAGTCTGTCAAAGGGCTTTGTGTACAAAGTGACTCCCTGGGAGGGAACATTGTCGCATTACATCAAACAAGACAAGAGCTACTGCTTTTCCAGCATGATTCAGTCTTCGCCACATCAATTTGTCAACGTTTCTCCTGATTTTAAACTATTAAGAATACACTTTTTAAGCGGAATTAACAAATGGTTATGTCACAATAAAATTGTAGAAAGTGGCATGTATAATTATATGTATTCTGAGTTGGAAAAAATAATTTTTGTGGCTAATTTTCTGCATAAGACATGTCATAATAATAATTAAACATCAGTAAGCAGTTTTTGTTCCCCTCACGTTTTGTATAACTTTGTTTAGCTTTACAAAAATCGTAACTCCTTCGCAATTTAACTTAGTTAAATAATTTCTGTTAGATAGGTGTTTTCGTTATTTTGCATACATTAAAGTATAAGTACTGTTCCCTTTCTCATTTTAATTCAACAGCAATAAACATAAACTTTTGTAGGTGACTTCCTTTATACTTTTCTGCTATGTGATTTTATCTTATTAAGTTAGAAGTAAGTATTATACTGATATGCTATCAGATAGTGCGGCAAACCCGCATACCAGTGTTAAATTGATCGGGTTCTAATTGGAGCTATGAGTTCTCTTATCCTCAGGTGAATGGTTGTAGGAAATGGATTTTGGTAGTTTTTGGCTACTCAGTCGCATTAATAACACTTTGTTTGTTGCAGAATTATTTGGTTTGCTTATAGACTTGGATCGGTGACCACCTGCTAGTAAAATTCCTAAAATTAATTCAATTTTACTTGAAACCCTGGATTACTTGTTTAAAGTTACTTCCACGAGGTTTCTATTTCTTCTTTATACGGCGACTACTTTACTCTAATAAAATTCTAATGCTACTTCCACTGACGCTGGTTGCGCTATTCTTAACTTCCCTACATTTCAGACTTACAAATCTTCGCTTCTCTTCTTAACACGCATGAACACGTCCTCCCTGTCGTAGTATCACGTTTTAAGTAAATTTTTCTTACTTCACGATTCAGTTCGAACCTTATTCTGACCTCCTCTCTAACTTTATCACATGACCAAACTAGCTCACCCTTCTCAAAGGTTACATTATTATTGGTTTCTCATTTATTTTTA
This sequence comes from Mantis religiosa, assembly GCA_030765055.1. Lineage (NCBI taxonomy): Eukaryota > Metazoa > Arthropoda > Insecta > Mantodea > Mantidae > Mantis > Mantis religiosa. The sequence goes on from CM060953.1 coordinate 82,418,779, forward strand.
ATTTTCGCATTGGTTTGCAAATCTCATTTAACTAATTGACGTTCAGCCCACCCTGTGCTGGGGAACGCCTACCCTGAGTTGTTTGTAACTATGTACATCGTTAACAAATCAGCGAAGTAAATCCCTTTAGCGTTATAAGACTTGAAGCTTTCACGGCGAGCATTACTAATCAAGGCTTCGCGGGTGATCAGCCATGCCAAATTAATAAACCTCGATCCTGAAGAAGGCCATGGAGTTTACAATGGCCGAAAGCTCGACGTTTATTAATTTGACACGGCTGAACACCCGCGAAGCCTTGATTACTCTTTATCGTTCATGCTCAACTGCATTTTGAAAGCCGCTTTGTCCCTACACATTCCTGGCTGAAAGTATACTGTAGTTCTCAGACATTGAACTTTTCCTGGTACAAAGAAGGTGACGGCCCTTCTTGTCTCTCCGACGTGTTAAGATTTTTACAAGAATATTTTCTTTCTTGCCTGGATGCCAGTGTATATGTTATATTAAATTATATTCTTCCTTTCTTATTCTTTAAGTCAACCGCTATTTTAATCATTCCTCTATCCATTCCAATTTCATATTATTATAACAAGATCTGTATATTACTTTAACAAAGCATTTTATTAATTTATCTTCTGTTTTAATTATCTGATTTCGATCAAGTCCTCGCCTGCTAATCGCTGCCTGATACTGCCGCTACAATAGATAAATGCTTAGTATGATTAAGCTAAAGCTAATGATATCTTGTTTTTCATTTCTTTTATAAAATTTTTAGATATAAAGAAAGTGATTCCTCTGACATACTCATGTAGAACTGATGTTCAGTCATTAGACGTTTACCTGTAAATCTATTCAAGCTTAAAGTGAAAGCTACTTATTTCCCAGAGCTTCCCATATGGATAAACAGCTGCGTAGACTATGGCACCCTGAAAATGAAAATTTCATTGTTGAATATTTAACTTATGTGTGGGTGTTTTATAACGTATCATGCCATCTCATGTCATGTATATGCTTACGCTACGTCACGTTACGAGAAGCCATGCTACGCTATGAACGTTACGTTACTGATCCGCTTTTAATATACACGGCACCGCAGGTGGTGATACTCATGATATATGAGATGAACATAGAGCACCAGTGGAGTGAGATGACTGGGGAAACCGGAGATTTCTGAGAAATACCGCCCCAGCGCCGTGCTGTCCAACACAAATCTCACTTTACTGTCGCCTGGGATCCAACCGAGGTGCCTTGGCGAGAGTCGAGCGGTCTAACAGACACAGAGCGGCCCCGTATAGTTGTAGTGTGTGTGTGTGTGTGTGTGTGATTACTAGTGCCCGGATAGTTATGTACTAAAATCAGTAAAATACATACAACATATATATGTATGTATATTAAAATACTGAAATATGTAGTTAAGCTACTCAAATACAAATAAACTATATTACTATAGTAAATTGAAGATATATGTAAATAAATAAAAAATTAGAACTTGCATATTGCTCCTAAAATTTTTAATTACGATCCCCGGCAATAAGGTACAAACATGTTTTTTTCAGTTCTCAAATATAAAACTTCTTCTTTTGTCGCATAATATGGCTTTGTATTGACTGAATGATCGTTCAACTTCACATGAAGTAATGGGTGCATATTTAAACTTGCACAAGTCTTCTTCTTTAGCACTACTTTGACTTAGAATTCTCTTAATAGCACTGATTGTCTTGAATCCGGGGTTTTTCTTCAAACTGGATGAGAGTTTATCCTTCAATGCAGCTCCAACCGGTCCTTGTAGACTTTCCAGAGAGGTGACCACAGAATGAACAACCTCAAGGCTCTCTGAGAGTTTAGACGATGATGTCTCCAACGATTTAATGGCAATGCATAAATGGGCAAAATGTATTGAATGTAGGCAATATCATTTTTAAGTTTTACATCACTGAGTGATTTCTTGGCTGATTCAAAAGAAAGTGCATCTTGGGAATCAAAACGCTAGAGAACTTGATTCACAGAATCAAAATTCTTCGCGTAGTAGCCTACAGCATCTATCCATCTTCCCCACCTCGTTAAACATTGGCTGAGGAGGGAGTACCATTGCATCGTTAAATAATTTAGCAATACTTTGATAATTGCATGTTGGTAACACCTCACAAGTTAACAAGACAGGCTTACTCGCTTAATTATCTTTCAACACACCCACTATAACATTTCCAAAATGTCTTCCCTGTAGATCAGTTGTCTCGTTAATTGAGACCCAAATGGCATCATGAACACCAATTTCCAAACGAATAGCTTATTGTTTGTGTATATAAGCCAGGAACATAGTTGTCTCGTTAATTGAGACCCAAATGGGATCATGAGCACCAATTTCCAAACGAATAGTTTATTGTTTGTGTATATAAGCCAGGAACATAGTTCTTTCTGATTGCAGATTCATCTGACACAGTTTCATGTGTGTATTTCTGAAGAAATTCACGTAGTTCTGGATTTTTTTTTTTTTTTTTAATTTCCAGATAAGGATATCAGCACAAACCATAGCACGGCAAAGATCACTTGCAAACTCAGATGTCTGAGATCCCGGACGTTTCTGTAATTGACGTTCAGTGAGGAACAACTGCTTTTCAGATGTGGTCTTCGAAGCTCGGGCCTGATGACGTGACGTGGATAAATGTTGCAACAGTTGAAAACGTTGAGAACAGGGACATTCGTCTCGCAGACCGGGCAAAAAAGGACTTTTCCCTCTGTTGGAAAGTTCTTAAATTCCTCTGTGTAAAGCTTTAACTTTACATAGAGTGAGGTTTTCTCTTTGGGCAGCTTTTACTACAGTGAAAAGTTCAAATTACACACGCCGGCCAACTGCGGCTGAATATTTTCTCGTGTGATGGCTTGACTTGGAAACGCAGTAGTAAGGTGTGCATCACGTGAACGACGGACATGCAGTGGCAAGGTAAAGTCTGTCTAGTGAACGCGAGTGCAGTTTGCATTCAAAGGAAACTCACTCTCCCGCCCACTAATGACGGTCATAAATCTATCTGCACACTTCAGAAATGGAACACTGTCGTTAAGGACCAATAGCAACCCTGATTTTCTCGAAGTGAAAGTCGCATGTCTACTCCACGTGGAGTCTCAGTTGCCAAAGTTCCATCTTCCAGTTGATCTGTTTCATTACGTACAGAAATTCGTTGTGTGTCACGATGTGGAGATCGTGGGAGAGAAATGCAGTGGTAAATGCAAATTAAGTAGTTGATGATTTTCAGTCGAGTGAAAATAATCAAAGTGACGACAATAGTGTGAATAACTGGGCCGAGTTATATTACTGGAAAAGCCTCAAAAACAAAGTTATAACGGGAACTGTTTCTAAGCAAATTCATGCGCTAGTTTTGAACACATATAAATATGTGCTGACAAATAATCTTGGTAAGGGGTCGTGCAATGAACCTGATGATAAATTCTGGGTATTCACAGAAATACAGTAAGAAATATTGTGACGAAAGGAATACCAAAGACGCTGATCAAGTGTGAAAACAAAAGGAAAGGTTTCTCTAAAGTAGATAATTTCACATGCAATTTAATTCGTCGATAAATTTATAGATTCTATGCAAAAGGGAGAGCGCCCACCTTAGACGAATTGGTTGCACATTTGCAAGAAATTTGTGATTTTCCATATGGGCACTGCACTTTGCGCGGTTTCTTAAAGGAGCTGAGTTTCAAACACCGCACTTTGAATAAGTTAAGGGTTATTATGGAATCCAGTAGAATTGTAGGTTTGCGATATATAAAACTAAGGAAGTTTCGGAGTACGATATATATATATATATATATATATATATATATATATATAATCAAAACTAAAGAAGTTTTGCAGTAATGGACATAAGATAATTCATTTAGATGAAACCTCGTACGATATCCATAACGTATCGAGAAAGGTGGCAACCTTGCAGAAAGGTCTGGGAGAAGGAAGGGCTGTGTTGTAAAACGATTATAAGGGTTCGTCAAAGGCAGCGGCCAACGTGCACATGAGTTAACTAAACAGACCCTACTAATCACGAGATCAACGCGACAGAGCAGACAGACCGACTGTCTACTGCTAGCTATATACTTCTAGTATAAATACGCATGTTAAAACGAATAAATTGCAACAAAGATTGAAAATAGCAATAAATATGTAAAAATATGTACTGAAAAGTAAAATAAATAACAATGTGTACCTAAGGAAAAATATGTAAACATATATACTTTCATGTATTTACATAACTATCCGGGCCCTAGTGATTACGCTATAGTAGATACGCCGTGATATGAGTAAGCCGATAGCAAATATTGAGGGGCAGTCAGCACCATACTTCTTCACCGCAAATCATGTCAACATGTTGCATTGAAATGGTACTTCCGATATCCCTCTGCTCATCTAGTGTAAAGTAAGTTGCTGATAAAAAGTTGCAATGTTATTGTGGAAATCACCGAGTGTCTTAATGAACCGTATTCAATATAAAGGAGCCGTCCAATATTTATACGTTGCATAGCTAACAAACGGAACCTATGAGGGAAACAGACAGTAATTGGTGGATAAATGACCGTCCCTTCCAGCCATCAAAATAATAAATGGTAGACTCCGTCACAGATTTGGAAACACACAATTATGGACCTCGAGTAGGAAACCCTTACGTTCAGAGAGAACTGTTGCAACATTTTTGTATGTATAGCCTGGTGCTAGTGGTCGTGATGATAAGGAGCATGCCCCAACCCCGCACGCTGATTTGATTCCAGGTTTCATAACCAAACGTAAAACCTAGAAGCTCCATGTTGGTTCTTCTAGGGCATGGGCATCCATCTCATTCAGGTGCTGTGGTGGGAGCGTTGTGGACTCGTAGCACTCGTGGTACCTCTGCGTTACAAGAAGTACACCAGTTCGAACATCCGCTCCTCTCCCATTGGGGAGTTGTTCGTTTGGGTAATCTTAGGTGTGGCCGTGGTTGGCGATACCCGTGAAAGTTCGGAAACGTGTGGGCAACTCCACCGTCCCTGGTTTGAGGGGCACCTTTAAGTTACCGGATGCTAACCTGCATCAACTAGACTCCAAAGACGAGAGATGGAAGGAAATATGAACATAGGAAGAGATCCAATTGAGGAAGCAACACCAGTAGGAGAAGAGGAATAAAGAGATTTTGAAATTGAACATATCCATGAGTTGGGAGGAGAAGAGCTAATAAACCAACAAGGTGATATAGACTGAAATCGGACTGACTTGACAGCGATATATATATAATTGAAGAGAGAGACTAACTTGGAAACAAAAGAAAAAAAATAAATGATTAGGATAGTTAGGTTAGTTGACTGCAAAGTTTAGCAGTCACTTAGGTTATTGTTTCTGCAAACAATTAAAAGTTATTCTTATAATTAATAAATGTATAAATGAAAATAAGAAATAGTTAAATGGTTCCGATATAGAATCTAGGCATCGGAACATAAGAAAGCAGAGTTTATTTTTTTTTTTTTTTTTTTTTTTTTTTTTTTTTTTTTTTTTTTTTGCTAACCTGCAGAGCTAGTCAAGTGCTAGATCACTGGACTACCTAATCGGTAGTCTTCCCTGATAGGTTACGCGCATAAGAGGTCTATCCACTTCCACCCTGTAATGCGGGGTGGGGGGTTGCTACTCTCTACCTCGGCCTACTGGAAAGAGTCCCGAAGTGCATCAGGTGCTCCTTTTTTCGGCAGCTTTGACAGCTCTCGGGTAATAGAGATGGAAGTTTGACGCCCGACGTAGATAGCTCTCACCCATAATTCAATTGAACTGGTTCCACCGAGTCTCGATTAGGAGAAATTCAGGCGTGTAGTTATATAATCTAGACACTAGAACGAAGTCACTGCCTAAGGCATTAGCTACATTATATGGATTAACCGAAGTCCCTGAAGCAGTTTTAAGACCAAAGATTGGCATGTTCGGTTTTGTGGTCACACGCCGCGACGTATAATACACGTCGGAGAAGAAGTATGTGATTCAATTATTATAAAAATTGTTCGAATATTTCTTTTTGATATTATTACTTACATGATAGAGTTTGGACGAATTTTCTGCATTGAGTCAGGTTATCCTCAGAACAGGCCAATATGCACGAACAGCATTGCTGTATTCATCTGTCCAACAGGAGACCGGTGATGTAAGTGGTTGGATAATCAAACGAGGAGTAGTTTAGTAGGCAGAAGTCTTCTTTCTGAAATGCTGGACTAATCAGGGTCATATCTTTTGTAATTAAACATAGTCAATTGGGAGAAAAGCTTCAGTTTTTCTTGATCAAAATGGCAGCTCGCTAAAATCTTGGAACATATAGCTTGCGGTTAAGAGGATAGTAGGATCTGGAAGTCACGGGACTGTATACCACGGATGACATTTCATTATAAGGAGACTGGAGACTGCGTGAACAAACTACTAAATAAATATATGAAAGGCTTTTGACGGAGTCAGGAAGAAATGTGCTTCAGTGCTTCTTCAGTGTTCAGCATAATAAAGTTGTAGCTGTCAATGAAATTGGTGATGAAGTTGTCTCTCGTGTAAACCTCAGTTGAGGCCGAGTGGATTTTAAGCTTTGAGATTTCGCATCAAAATAGAAGGTGTTAATGACAGGGACACAAAGGAACAGCAACAACACTTCAAAATAACAAAGGTATTGAAACATGTAAACTAATGATAAGTAATATCTTGGAAAAGCCTGATAGGATACAAACTTTATTGGAAATAAGTTGTGCACTTTAAAGGGATCCATATTAATGGCTAGGTACATTTATTCCTTGCAATTTTTGAAAGTTTACAAATGCATTCCATGTGTTCAGAAAAATGTATGATATTCTTTACCTTACGAGTATCCTAAATATAATAATATGCCAACCAAACGTTCTAGAAACTTTTTGAGGATATAAAGGTTACCAATATTTTTCTATATTTACACATATTTCTTCTCCCTTCTCTACTGTCACTCACAGGAAGCTGAGGAAATAGTTTACTCCACCCCAGAAAAGTGATGCTTAAATATTTTAGTGTGGAAGATAATGGCGATTAAACAAACTATTCGTCCTGAGTTTGACGTGTGGCGACTTTTTTTAAAATCATTGAGTCTTAACTTAAGGTGCTAAGCGCGATATTGAATGAAGCTTTCATTTTGACCTATGTTATTCACACACAGACACACACCAGAGAGGGAGAGAGAGAGAGAAGGACAAAGAAAGAGAGACGGACCTTCTGATACTCTGATTTCTTTTCAATTCAACAGATCTCAGCTAAGTTATCTCCATTGAACCCTGGAAAATAAACTTTGGTATTAAACAATACTTCACTGCTTAAGGGATATGTTGGGGAGGGGAAGCTAAAACATGACTTCTAGATGGTCTAGGAGTATACCAGTCTGAAGAGCACCGTGGGGCCCAGGTTCAATTGTAGAAGGGGGGGGGGGGAGAAATGATAATGTCCATATGGTTGGAGGTAATCAGCAGAACCAATTCTGGCAAAGTTTTGCCCTCCACTTTCTTAGTCAAGAACACCACAAACGTCTGGCTAATTGCATTTAGTTTTAAAAGTATTACAACTCTCTTCTTTCAGGCGTCACAGATTACAGACAACTATATTTAACTTATAATTCTTTTACTTCAGCCATACCGAGAAGTTGGGCGCTGTTCCAGCCTATTTGAAAATACAAATTATTCACTCATGTAAAATAGTCGTTCCGAGAATTAGTCCCCTAATAATTAACGGAAGTACGACCCAAGCAAATTGACGGTCAGGTAAGCCATTCCGCAAAGTACTATTTACCAAAGCTTAAGTCCAAAACCACAAAATTGCTAACCATCTGCACAGCAAGAAAGCCTAGTCTTGACTGCCCGGTGGTATCCCCGAGAGGAAATCAAAACTACTATCACGCGCCCCCGCCTGAAAGTCAGGAAACGCGGAACAAATGAAACCTGAACCTGAGTAAAAAGACATGCAATCAGTACAGTTCTCAATAGCGATGCACCTAATAGCCAATCTAAGGCCCCATTTATGCATGCGATTTCATATTGCGCGACAAGAAATGCTTTAATCACGGCTGAAATTTTAAGGATTTAATTTGACACATCGGAACCGGGTTTGAAAATCACTTTCTACCATTCCATAGTGGATTCATAACTTATGGTAATGTATGACAAGCGCTGTTTCTTTTCATTCGATCTGCTTAGTTACCTCCCCTTATGTACAAAGTGAGGAAGAAGTCTAGAATTTCCCTGCGGAATGCCACAGAACTATTAAAATATAGACGTTTTAAGACATTCTTTCCAACGGTGGCTACCTGTTGCAGTTTCATACATGGAGCACTATATTTCTTCTTGAATCTGTTATTCTGGTTTATGAAATTGGTTATTTAATAGTAAGGTAACGTTTCTGCTACTCAAATAATGTACCAAATGCGTAATTTAGAAAGAGGGCCTTGACTTCGGCAACACTGCTTCATGAATATTTCGTCTTTCGAATATGCCATTCTCTGTATTCTCATATAGTAAATATCACTAACATACACTGCAGAATAATTCATTTTCGAACTGGAAGTAGTCCACAACGAAAGAAAAGTTATCAATCCAATATTGCTAAGTCATAACAGTCGCATAGCTTTTCTTTTCACATAAAGGATGTTGCAGGCTACGTGACGTATTTTTAGATTTTTCATACCGGCAGCACTGACCTGACTGTCTTGCGTTCAATGTGGCAATGCAATGTGCATAAACAGCCATAATGTACACTCATGCATAGTGAGACTGCGCGATTATCACATCTGTCATGCGAATGAGGAACTATGCGAACCGTTTTCTAGAGGAAGCGGCATGAAACATAATTCTATTCTCGCCTTAGAGTTACCCGACATTCAATTTTTAGGATAAGGGAAAACCCCGGAAAAACCTTATCCAGGTAACTCACCCTGACCGAGATTCGAACTCGGGACCTCTTGAACGTGAGGCAGACATGCTTCCATCTTTGCTATAGAGGCGGGCTCGCAGCGCACATATAAATGCTGCAACTTACCTCAGTGAACTTTAAAACAGCTTTGCACTGTGTTTCATGAAATCGTATCCTTAATTGTGACTTAAGGGAGCTTTGAAGTGCTTCAGTACTACAAGTTGTGGTGACTTGAACGCGCTTGTATTATTCATTTCTGCATCGTCTGTCAGTAGCATGTTTCACAAGATGTTGGCAACTGTTTCATTGTCTAATGATTCATCTAAAAACCCCACTCTTTATGAATGATCCGTCTGCCGCAGTTCACTAGAAAGTTGCAAATTACGATCTTTGCATTGTATTCTTCACAGAGGATTGAGCAATGTTAAAATGGCGGTATCGGTCCGTCATGTTACTGCATATGAGTTCGGCTTAGTCAGTTACACACTATCACAGGCAGGCCGTAACAAAGAGAGCAGATGTGGATGAAATGTTTTGTGAAAAGAGGTTAGCAAAGCAATCGGTAGAAGGATTTAATTATGAACGTTGATACAATGTGCTCTTGTTGCTTTCTTCTACCTCTGCCCTTACAGAAATAACATGCCTGTTCTGTTGATCAAAGCCAGATCGTTTGAATTCTGCCAAGTAATTTTGTAACCATTTTGACTACAGAGATTGACTACGGTATATTGAGGTGTGCTATCTTATATCGCTCTCATATAAAATTTCTTCCGTATATGAATATGCTAAACGAGTGGTAAAGAATATAAGACAGAAGTTAAGAATTAATGAATCCATATTTTTTACGCAAAATGCCGAAGTCTAAAGTGCAAAAATTGTTATCCAATACGAGCAGGTGTGAATTAGAGGAGTTCCTTCTTGCAATGCTTTTGTTGATCCTTTCCAGAGATATGTCCCCAAAATCTAACTTCATTTTAAAACTATCTATCGAAAATACATTTTTTGAAAATATTTTTATTTTTATATATCTCTTCGCTTTTAATTTTCTGAAAACTTCATTCTTTGCATATGAAATCCCAGGATTGTTATTTGCAGATGACTTAGTAGTTGGTTCTATATCTGTTGGAGGGATGAGGTCAATTGAAACAATAAGTAGTTATTGCCAAAAATGGGGGTTGAGAGTTAACGAAAAGAAAACGAATATCATGGATTTTAAGAAAGGTTATAGATTGCGTAAAGATGAGAAATGGGAGACAAATGGTAGTTAAATAGAAGTCGTAAAGAGATGTGATTATTTGGGGATAAGACTGAGCTGTGATGGTTAATGGACTGAACAGAAAAAAAATGGCTCTAGCAAAAGGTAAAATGGCCATGAGTATTATAAGAGCATGTTTAAGGAAATTTACTGACATTAATGCCAAATGGCTGGAAATGATCTATACTGTCATAGTAGAAAATCATATGTTGCATGGGGCAGAGATATGGGGAGTGGATGAAGCGTGGGAAGAGGTGGACGTTATTAACAGATCCTTCTGTAAATATATTTTGGGCTTACCGGTAGCTTCACCCAATGGGGCAGCACAATTAGAGCTGGGAAGACATTCAACAAGGGTTAAAATTGTCTCAAGGGCATTTAAATATCTATTCATAGTCGCCAATTTGGAGGAGAGCAATATTATCAAGGAATGTTTTCTTTTGCAGATGAGAAGCAAATGGGGAGAGTCTTCGGCGCAAAAAGTAAGGGAACTAAAGGAACAGATATGTATGGGACATATTTGGAGAAGCGAGGAGTATTATTATAGGGGCTTTTGGAAAGAGGTAGAATTAAGGCTGGAATATTTAGATAGCCAAGTTATATTTACCAGTGTAAAGGAGAAAAGATCATTGAAGACATATAGGGAGATAAAGAACGTGTGGGGTAGGAAGTAGTACATAGATGTGTGTAATAAGTCAGGGCGAGAATGATTTTCCTGGGCAAGGACAGGAGTTAGAAATTTGAAAGGTATTAGATATGAAAAGGATACAGGGAATGCCCAATGTGTGGAGAAGAAGATACAGATTGGCATAGTATACTTTATTGCAAACAGACAGAGATATTTAGAAAACAAATTTGGCAACAAAATTGGGACAGTTTTAGGGAGGTATTAATAATAAAAAGTATTATTGTTAAAAGAAGAAAAGACTGTAAGAAATATAGATGAATATCTGGGGAAAGTTGGAGAGAGAAATGGTTAAGATTGATGTAGAATAAATAACAATTAAGGGCTGGAAAACTAGAACGAGGGATACAAGGGAGAGAAGAGTCATCAATACACGGAAAACCAGTGGTTAAGTGTGTTGAGACCGAGACTTGGGGCAAGCAGGAAGGAAGGGTATATTAGTTGTGAATTAGTCATTTTGTTATTGTGTGAAGGAAATGTTACAAATGTCAATGTATCAATGAAATTTTATGTAGAAGAAAGATGAGAAATAAATACAAATAGAAGTAAATACAAATACAAACACTTTGCATATGTATACATGTTTAGACATTACATTTCTACAGAAATCGTAGTTTCTGCTGCTTTTAATTGTGTCGTCATTATTGATGTTGAAACCATTATGTCCTTATAGAAACGAAGGTAAACGCAATGA
>CM060953.1:82435323-82442983 GCA_030765055.1 Mantis religiosa
ATCTATCTATCTATCTATCTATCTATCTATCTATCTATCTATCTATCTATCTATCTATCTATCTATCTATCTATCTATCTATCTATCTATCTATCTATCTATCTATCTATCTATCTATCTATCTATCTATCTATCTATCTATCTATCTATCTATCTATCTATCTATCTATCTATCTATCTATCTATCTATCTATCTATCTATCTATCTATCTATCTATCTATCTATCTATCTATCTATCTATCTATCTATCTATCTATCTATCTATCTATCTATCTATCTATCTATCTATCTATCTATCTATCTATCTATCTATCTATCTATCTATCTATCTATCTATCTATCTATCTATCTATCTATCTATCTATCTATCTATCTATCTATCTATCTATCTATCTATCTATCTATCTATCTATCTATCTATCTATCTATCTATCTATCTATCTATCTATCTATCTATCTATCTATCTATCTATCTATCTATCTATCTATCTATCTATCTATCTATCTATCTATCTATCTATCTATCTATCTATCTATCTATCTATCTATCTATCTATCTATCTATCTATCTATCTATCTATCTATCTATCTATCTATCTATCTATCTATCTATCTATCTATCTATCTATCTATCTATCTATCTATCTATCTATCTATCTATCTATCTATCTATCTATCTATCTATCTATCTATCTATCTATCTATCTATCTATCTATCTATCTATCTATCTATCTATCTATCTATCTATCTATCTATCTATCTATCTATCTATCTATCTATCTATCTATCTATCTATCTATCTATCTATCTATCTATCTATCTATCTATCTATCTATCTATCTATCTATCTATCTATCTATCTATCTATCTATCTATCTATCTATCTATCTATCTATCTATCTATCTATCTATCTATCTATCTATCTATCTATCTATCTATCTATCTATCTATCTATCTATCTATCTATCTATCTATCTATCTATCTATCTATCTATCTATCTATCTATCTATCTATCTATCTATCTATCTATCTATCTATCTATCTATCTATCTATCTATCTATCTATCTATCTATCTATCTATCTATCTATCTATCTATCTATCTATCTATCTATCTATCTATCTATCTATCTATCTATCTATCTATCTATCTATCTATCTATCTATCTATCTATCTATCTATCTATCTATCTATCTATCTATCTATCTATCTATCTATCTATCTATCTATCTATCTATCTATCTATCTATCTATCTATCTATCTATCTATCTATCTATCTATCTATCTATCTATCTATCTATCTATCTATCTATCTATCTATCTATCTATCTATCTATCTATCTATCTATCTATCTATCTATCTATCTATCTATCTATCTATCTATCTATCTATCTATCTATCTATCTATCTATCTATCTATCTATCTATCTATCTATCTATCTATCTATCTATCTATCTATCTATCTATCTATCTATCTATCTATCTATCTATCTATCTATCTATCTATCTATCTATCTATCTATCTATCTATCTATCTATCTATCTATCTATCTATCTATCTATCTATCTATCTATCTATCTATCTATCTATCTATCTATCTATCTATCTATCTATCTATCTATCTATCTATCTATCTATCTATCTATCTATCTATCTATCTATCTATCTATCTATCTATCTATCTATCTATCTATCTATCTATCTATCTATCTATCTATCTATCTATCTATCTATCTATCTATCTATCTATCTATCTATCTATCTATCTATCTATCTATCTATCTATCTATCTATCTATCTATCTATCTATCTATCTATCTATCTATCTATCTATCTATCTATCTATCTATCTATCTATCTATCTATCTATCTATCTATCTATCTATCTATCTATCTATCTATCTATCTATCTATCTATCTATCTATCTATCTATCTATCTATCTATCTATCTATCTATCTATCTATCTATCTATCTATCTATCTATCTATCTATCTATCTATCTATCTATCTATCTATCTATCTATCTATCTATCTATCTATCTATCTATCTATCTATCTATCTATCTATCTATCTATCTATCTATCTATCTATCTATCTATCTATCTATCTATCTATCTATCTATCTATCTATCTATCTATCTATCTATCTATCTATCTATCTATCTATCTATCTATCTATCTATCTATCTATCTATCTATCTATCTATCTATCTATCTATCTATCTATCTATCTATCTATCTATCTATCTATCTATCTATCTATCTATCTATCTATCTATCTATCTATCTATCTATCTATCTATCTATCTATCTATCTATCTATCTATCTATCTATCTATCTATCTATCTATCTATCTATCTATCTATCTATCTATCTATCTATCTATCTATCTATCTATCTATCTATCTATCTATCTATCTATCTATCTATCTATCTATCTATCTATCTATCTATCTATCTATCTATCTATCTATCTATCTATCTATCTATCTATCTATCTATCTATCTATCTATCTATCTATCTATCTATCTATCTATCTATCTATCTATCTATCTATCTATCTATCTATCTATCTATCTATCTATCTATCTATCTATCTATCTATCTATCTATCTATCTATCTATCTATCTATCTATCTATCTATCTATCTATCTATCTATCTATCTATCTATCTATCTATCTATCTATCTATCTATCTATCTATCTATCTATCTATCTATCTATCTATCTATCTATCTATCTATCTATCTATCTATCTATCTATCTATCTATCTATCTATCTATCTATCTATCTATCTATCTATCTATCTATCTATCTATCTATCTATCTATCTATCTATCTATCTATCTATCTATCTATCTATCTATCTATCTATCTATCTATCTATCTATCTATCTATCTATCTATCTATCTATCTATCTATCTATCTATCTATCTATCTATCTATCTATCTATCTATCTATCTATCTATCTATCTATCTATCTATCTATCTATCTATCTATCTATCTATCTATCTATCTATCTATCTATCTATCTATCTATCTATCTATCTATCTATCTATCTATCTATCTATCTATCTATCTATCTATCTATCTATCTATCTATCTATCTATCTATCTATCTATCTATCTATCTATCTATCTATCTATCTATCTATCTATCTATCTATCTATCTATCTATCTATCTATCTATCTATCTATCTATCTATCTATCTATCTATCTATCTATCTATCTATCTATCTATCTATCTATCTATCTATCTATCTATCTATCTATCTATCTATCTATCTATCTATCTATCTATCTATCTATCTATCTATCTATCTATCTATCTATCTATCTATCTATCTATCTATCTATCTATCTATCTATCTATCTATCTATCTATCTATCTATCTATCTATCTATCTATCTATCTATCTATCTATCTATCTATCTATCTATCTATCTATCTATCTATCTATCTATCTATCTATCTATCTATCTATCTATCTATCTATCTATCTATCTATCTATCTATCTATCTATCTATCTATCTATCTATCTATCTATCTATCTATCTATCTATCTATCTATCTATCTATCTATCTATCTATCTATCTATCTATCTATCTATCTATCTATCTATCTATCTATCTATCTATCTATCTATCTATCTATCTATCTATCTATCTATCTATCTATCTATCTATCTATCTATCTATCTATCTATCTATCTATCTATCTATCTATCTATCTATCTATCTATCTATCTATCTATCTATCTATCTATCTATCTATCTATCTATCTATCTATCTATCTATCTATCTATCTATCTATCTATCTATCTATCTATCTATCTATCTATCTATCTATCTATCTATCTATCTATCTATCTATCTATCTATCTATCTATCTATCTATCTATCTATCTATCTATCTATCTATCTATCTATCTATCTATCTATCTATCTATCTATCTATCTATCTATCTATCTATCTATCTATCTATCTATCTATCTATCTATCTATCTATCTATCTATCTATCTATCTATCTATCTATCTATCTATCTATCTATCTATCTATCTATCTATCTATCTATCTATCTATCTATCTATCTATCTATCTATCTATCTATCTATCTATCTATCTATCTATCTATCTATCTATCTATCTATCTATCTATCTATCTATCTATCTATCTATCTATCTATCTATCTATCTATCTATCTATCTATCTATCTATCTATCTATCTATCTATCTATCTATCTATCTATCTATCTATCTATCTATCTATCTATCTATCTATCTATCTATCTATCTATCTATCTATCTATCTATCTATCTATCTATCTATCTATCTATCTATCTATCTATCTATCTATCTATCTATCTATCTATCTATCTATCTATCTATCTATCTATCTATCTATCTATCTATCTATCTATCTATCTATCTATCTATCTATCTATCTATCTATCTATCTATCTATCTATCTATCTATCTATCTATCTATCTATCTATCTATCTATCTATCTATCTATCTATCTATCTATCTATCTATCTATCTATCTATCTATCTATCTATCTATCTATCTATCTATCTATCTATCTATCTATCTATCTATCTATCTATCTATCTATCTATCTATCTATCTATCTATCTATCTATCTATCTATCTATCTATCTATCTATCTATCTATCTATCTATCTATCTATCTATCTATCTATCTATCTATCTATCTATCTATCTATCTATCTATCTATCTATCTATCTATCTATCTATCTATCTATCTATCTATCTATCTATCTATCTATCTATCTATCTATCTATCTATCTATCTATCTATCTATCTATCTATCTATCTATCTATCTATCTATCTATCTATCTATCTATCTATCTATCTATCTATCTATCTATCTATCTATCTATCTATCTATCTATCTATCTATCTATCTATCTATCTATCTATCTATCTATCTATCTATCTATCTATCTATCTATCTATCTATCTATCTATCTATCTATCTATCTATCTATCTATCTATCTATCTATCTATCTATCTATCTATCTATCTATCTATCTATCTATCTATCTATCTATCTATCTATCTATCTATCTATCTATCTATCTATCTATCTATCTATCTATCTATCTATCTATCTATATCTATCTATCTATCTATCTATCTATCTATCTATCTATCTATCTATCTATCTATCTATCTATCTATCTATCTATCTATCTATCTATCTATCTATCTATCTATCTATCTATCTATCTATCTATCTATCTATCTATCTATCTATCTATCTATCTATCTATCTATCTATCTATCTATCTATCTATCTATCTATCTATCTATCTATCTATCTATCTATCTATCTATCTATCTATCTATCTATCTATCTATCTATCTATCTATCTATCTATCTATCTATCTATCTATCTATCTATCTATCTATCTATCTATCTATCTATCTATCTATCTATCTATCTATCTATCTATCTATCTATCTATCTATCTATCTATCTATCTATCTATCTATCTATCTATCTATCTATCTATCTATCTATCTATCTATCTATCTATCTATCTATCTATCTATCTATCTATCTATCTATCTATCTATCTATCTATCTATCTATCTATCTATCTATCTATCTATCTATCTATCTATCTATCTATCTATCTATCTATCTATCTATCTATCTATCTATCTATCTATCTATCTATCTATCTATCTATCTATCTATCTATCTATCTATCTATCTATCTATCTATCTATCTATCTATCTATCTATCTATCTATCTATCTATCTATCTATCTATCTATCTATCTATCTATCTATCTATCTATCTATCTATCTATCTATCTATCTATCTATCTATCTATCTATCTATCTATCTATCTATCTATCTATCTATCTATCTATCTATCTATCTATCTATCTATCTATCTATCTATCTATCTATCTATCTATCTATCTATCTATCTATCTATCTATCTATCTATCTATCTATCTATCTATCTATCTATCTATCTATCTATCTATCTATCTATCTATCTATCTATCTATCTATCTATCTATCTATCTATCTATCTATCTATCTATCTATCTATCTATCTATCTATCTATCTATCTATCTATCTATCTATCTATCTATCTATCTATCTATCTATCTATCTATCTATCTATCTATCTATCTATCTATCTATCTATCTATCTATCTATCTATCTATCTATCTATCTATCTATCTATCTATCTATCTATCTATCTATCTATCTATCTATCTATCTATCTATCTATCTATCTATCTATCTATCTATCTATCTATCTATCTATCTATCTATCTATCTATCTATCTATCTATCTATCTATCTATCTATCTATCTATCTATCTATCTATCTATCTATCTATCTATCTATCTATCTATCTATCTATCTATCTATCTATCTATCTATCTATCTATCTATCTATCTATCTATCTATCTATCTATCTATCTATCTATCTATCTATCTATCTATCTATCTATCTATCTATCTATCTATCTATCTATCTATCTATCTATCTATCTATCTATCTATCTATCTATCTATCTATCTATCTATCTATCTATCTATCTATCTATCTATCTATCTATCTATCTATCTATCTATCTATCTATCTATCTATCTATCATATCTATCTATCTATCTATCTATCTATCTATCTATCTATCTATCTATCTATCTATCTATCTATCTATCTATCTATCTATCTATCTATCTATCTATCTATCTATCTATCTATCTATCTATCTATCTATCTATCTATCTATCTATCTATCTATCTATCTATCTATCTATCTATCTATCTATCTATCTATCTATCTATCTATCTATCTATCTATCTATCTATCTATCTATCTATCTATCTATCTATCTATCTATCTATCTATCTATCTATCTATCTATCTATCTATCTATCTATCTATCTATCTATCTATCTATCTATCTATCTATCTATCTATCTATCTATCTATCTATCTATCTATCTATCTATCTATCTATCTATCTATCTATCTATCTATCTATCTATCTATCTATCTATCTATCTATCTATCTATCTATCTATCTATCTATCTATCTATCTATCTATCTATCTATCTATCTATCTATCTATCTATCTATCTATCTATCTATCTATCTATCTATCTATCTATCTATCTATCTATCTATCTATCTATCTATCTATCTATCTATCTATCTATCTATCTATCTATCTATCTATCTATCTATCTATCTATCTATCTATCTATCTATCTATCTATCTATCTATCTATCTATCTATCTATCTATCTATCTATCTATCTATCTATCTATCTATCTATCTATCTATCTATCTATCTATCTATCTATCTATCTATCTATCTATCTATCTATCTATCTATCTATCTATCTATCTATCTATCTATCTATCTATCTATCTATCTATCTATCTATCTATCTATCTATCTATCTATCTATCTCTATCTATCTATCTATCTATCTATCTATCTATCTATCTATCTATCTATCTATCTATCTATCTATCTATCTATCTATCTATCTATCTATCTATCTATCTATCTATCTATCTATCTATCTATCTATCTATCTATCTATC
>CM060953.1:82443983-82483983 GCA_030765055.1 Mantis religiosa
GAGAGAGAGAGAGAGAGAAGAGAGAGAGAGAGAGAGAGAGAGAGAGAGAGAGAGAGAGAGAGAGAGAGAGAGAGAGAGAGAGAGAGAGAGAGAGAGAGAGAGAGAGAGAGAGAGAGAGAGAGAGTTGTGCAACATTTCTTTCATGTGACATTAAATGGTTTAAAAATGTCTAAGGGGGAAAAAGGCTCGTGTACCGAAATACTATTTCACTTTAGGCCGACGTAATTCTGTCAGCAGCCGCAGTGGTTGCGATAACACACGAATGTACAAGGCAGCTCACACTTCTCGGCTATCTGATTTCCTTTTACAACACATTACGTGAGAGTAATGGAGAGAAAATGGTAACAAAAGCAATGAGGGCACAAACTATTGTGAGCCACAGTTTAAGTCTCTTTGGCCAAGTAACGAGTTCTTAGTTTATGCGATAGAGAAGAAAAAAAGATTGATTCATTTAGAAAGAAAAGCAGCCTTAGTATGATTATTTGGATAATTTCGATTTACTCTAAGAACAAATGACAGCCTGGCGTTAATTTTTATTAATTTTTATTTGCTACAAAACAGTTTTGCGGAAGCTTGTTTTTGTATGTATTGACATTAAAATGTACACATCGTTTTGATTTACTCACTGGATTAGGAGATGGCCAAATAATTCCAAAGTTGAAGGTTCGAGTCCGATGAAAACTGATTCCTTTTATATGTTATTAAAAATGACAACCACATTTCAGTAAGTACTGGAATGAAAAAAAGATCCTGCAGCAAATCAGAGATTTATATATGATACTATTTGTACCTCTATTTATTTTAGTTTTTTAGTTAATCAAAATAAACGTTTGCAGATTCCAAGTTTCTCAGTACACATGGGTTTAGATACAACCTGTAGTTTGTTGTTGGGGTATTTTCTTGCAAATCCTTTTAACGTATCCTTCTAAGTCTGAATATAAATCCAAGCCTGGCTTTTATACAACTTCTCGCTTTTGAGTTATGCCATTCACATCATGAACGTTCTCGAAAAAGCAGATACACATACATAAGGTAACATTTTTCTCTAAAAACGTTTTCCTTGTATGCAGGGGGGCCTTAAATGCATTAGCTGCACAATTTCGATGTTCAGTTTTGAGATGTCCAAAAGTAACTTAATCAGAAGTCAATGTGGATTTCTTCACTAGCAGACGTATGTTAGTTTGAAAACTGCGTCAAGAGAAAGAATTGATCTTCTTTCAAATAACCTTGCCCCGCCAATATGTATCCCTCTGCAAGCTACTGTCTTCCCTTTGGTCTAACTGCCTAATGTTTGCGGCGCGTAGGCGGTGCAATGCATGACAACTCCAGGCCAAAGGAACGTCAGTGATAAGTCATATAAATAAATATGTCACCAATACCGATAAACGCACGTGCCATAGTCAGTCGTCCCAAAATGCAGGTTTGGAACAAAGAGTAGTCCTCTTTATTTCGTGTTATGAATTAACATACATTCCAGATAAATTAAATCTGTTGCCAAATTCATACGATTATAAAGATATAAATGGGATAATTCTCTTCGAACATATTAAGGTAATGTACCATCATGTTAACTAATTAGCTCAATTTTATCGCACAAGTCCATACCACGACAGCAGCCAATGAGAGACGATTAGGTCACGTGAGTGCTAAGAGATGCGGGGCAAGCTAATGTAAAACAAGGATTAGCAACGAGGTACTGTTGAAAGATAAAATAGTGGTGAACAATTATTCTTTGTATACTACTGGAACAGATACATTCATTTAATTAACCAACTATATTAACAAATATTTAGAAATCACACTTCCCTAATTTGCTGTTTCTAATGCAGTTATCGCTTTTTCTTTATGTAGTGTAAATATTTACAAATTTACATCCAGGAAATATGGCTAGAGTATGGTATTTTGACTTCTCTTTTGAATGTTTAAACATTGTATGACCATACCTCGAGCCTAATAATGGCATTTGCGTGGCTTCTCAGTGACACAGTGATCAACTTGGTAGTTCATTTGTTTACCCTAACCTCGTTACTTGTACGGTGAGGTCCTGCCACCCCCTCGCAACCCTGAGCCCAGTCAGTGCTAATGGACTTCAGTGGTCTGGCAAAAGGCACGTTACATCGCTGATGTCAGTCTTTCTCCACTAACTAGCTTCATAATTCTCTGTCTGTAAAGAATTGCCATTCCTTAACGATGTCACGTTTTAAAAAGTAATTATTTTCTTGTTAATTACCTTTGTGGTTACTGTCCAGTGTAAAGCTTTATTTATGCAAAATGGAGTAAGGTTTCAAACTTTCAGCTGAATGTGTGCGTACATGCGTGCGTGCGTGTATGCGTGGAGGATGGGGTGAACGCGTCCTACTTACCCGACAGTCTTACTTGTCTTTAATTTAAGTACCTATTCTATGTCCTAATTACGACTTCTGCTTTGGGTTTCTTTTGATTTTTACAACGTATTTATTAAAGGATCCCAACTATATGCAGGGGTTTTCATCTATGCCGTTCATGAATTCTTTTAAACGGCCCAAGCCGTTATTACTATTATTATTATTATTATTATTATTATTATTATTATTATTATTATTATTATTATTATTATTATTATTATTATTATTATTATTATTATTATTATTATTATTATTATTATTATTATTATTATTATTATTATTATTGTTGTTGTTGTTGTTGTTGTTGTTGTTGTTGTTGTTGTTGTTGTTGTTGTTGTTGTTGTTGTTGTTGTTGTTGTTGTTGTTGTTGTTGTTGTTGTTGTTGTTGTTGTTGTTGTTGTTGTTGTTGTTGTTGTTGTTGTTGTTGTTGTTGTTGTTGTTGTTGTTGTTGTTGTTGTTGTTGTTGTTGTTGTTATTGTTGTTGTTATTGTTGTTGTTATTGTTGTTGTTATTGTTGTTGTTATTGTTGTTGTTATTGTTGTTGTTATTGTTGTTGTTATTGTTGTTGTTATTGTTGTTGTTATTGTTGTTGTTATTGTTGTTGTTATTGTTGTTGTTATTGTTGTTGTTATTGTTGTTGTTATTGTTGTTGTTATTGTTGTTGTTATTGTTGTTGTCATTGTTGTTGTCATTGTTGTTGTCATTGTTGTTGTCATTGTTGTTGTCATTGTTGTTGTCATTGTTGTTGTCATTGTTGTTGTCATTGTTGTTGTCATTGTTGTTGTCATTGTTGTTGTCATTGTTGTTGTCATTGTTGTTGTCATTGTTATTGTCATTGTTATTGTCATTGTTATTGTCATTGTTATTGTCATTGTTATTATCATTATTATTATCATTATTATTATCATTATTATTATCATTATTATTATCATTATTATTATTATTATTATTATTATTATTATTATTATTTATTTATTTATTTATTGCTTACGCATAGATATAGTACTTTTGGTAATGATATATTCGTTCATTTCAAACTATATCCTAATAGTTACTTTGAAAAATATTTGTACAGTTCAGAGTATTGTTTCCACGGTATTTACATAAATACGTATATACTTCTAAGATATATTATTCTAATTTTATATTCCAAGGGTGTCTAGAAGGTGCTTAGTATTTATAAAACCTGTTTAAGGATACGTATGACTGAAAATTTGAAATCCTGAACTAATAGCGCTAACTTTGTAACACTTATACTACACATGTAACTTAGTTTAAATATGATACAGCCAAACTTTGTCAATTTCACTTGTATAGTTTGGAAAATATGGTAAAATTTATTTATTTTTCGTTACGTGACCTATAAAGTTCCTTGCGACAAAATAGACTAAATTTTCGTCAAATATTTTAACAACAGCTTCCCAATACATTACTGTTTTTGAATTTGCCCTAGGTTTCTCGTGTCTCAAAAGCTATAGGCTTCCAAAATTTTTAAAGCTATGAATATGGCTATTTAACCCCAAAATTTGAGATTCTGTACAAAATACCCAGGACTATTTCTATTCACTTTGTCTCTATGAACGTGTGTAGTAAGTTTCATTAGTCTAACACTAAAACTGCGGTGCAAGGAGATTTTTAAATGATGAAAATTGCTGACATTTTCAATAGCGAGTATACAAGGATAAATAATTAGAATTCATATCTAACACTACCATTCACGTAACTTTCAAACTAGTTTAGAGCATTTAAAAATGGTTATTCAGGCTTGCTTTGTATTCAGGAAGGCTTACACTATTTTATAGACTAAAATAAGGAAAAGGTAATTTTTTGAAAATGTTCTGACATTTCAGTTATACATATACTTAAAGCTGAATGTGCATCAAACTATACGATGAGTTAAGAGCCGTTAATAGTAACTTTGAAAATTGGATAATGGTGGTTCTTCAAACGGTAAACAAAAGTAATTAGTAATGAGTTTTGTACAGAAGTGAGAGGGCATTAATTAGTCTTTCTGTGAGATATTCCAAATTTCCAAATCTCGGTCTTCAGGATGAAGATGGAGAATCTATCACTGTTCATGGATTCTAGTAAAGTTTATCCTTTTTTTTTCCTGTTTAGTTCATTGTTCTTCAGCCTGTATTTTTCGTTCTTAGCAACTTAAAAAATAACACAACTTTGTACACTTTCTCGTCGCCCATATACGTCATGCAGTAAGTTATTCACATAGTTAATTCCTTTTTATCCCTTCTCTTCTAACTATGAAATTTAGTCTCTTGTTTACTATTTAGCAACCATATATTTTTCTTTTCCTTTATTGTGTTTTTAATCTTTCCATTCCAAGCTTTAAATTTTTGTTCTTATATAGTCTTCTTGTCCGGTAGTTCCAATGCAAATATTGTGATTATTATTTTGGAATTGGTACACTTACAATTTTATATCATTATTTATTGAAGTTTCTTCTACATGATCAACATAATGGTGTAACTTTGTGATACTCTATTCCAGAAGAGGTTGTGTAAATACTTATTTTAGTTTATTTATTTATTCACTTTATTTGTTGGTATAGAAAAACGTCCTTTGCACCGATGTTCCCTTTGAGCGTGCTATCCTCGCTAAGGGGTTCTGCAGGTTGCTACCCTCGGTGATAGAAGGAACCCGGAGCTCTATGGGCAGGGTTGCTTATTCCCCAAGTACGATTCTCTCCCTTAATGGAGTTCTCACCTGCAACGTTCTATCAAATTATATTATATTGCATTCATACAGCCTATTTCTAAGGTAATTCACGGTAATGTAAGAAATAGCATTGCATTAAAGCTTCTTAATTTGCTGATTAATAATTTTACCTGTTAAGAATAATAAGTAAAGCTACATGCTTATTTCGCCAAGTGCTTGGAACAGGTTGTTGGGGGCGGTAAAGTACAGAGAGGAAATTCTCACGATTATGACTGTAGAGGTCACTAATGTAATTTATAACAAATAGAGGAATCAGCCAAGGTTCTTACGTACCCAAATATAAGGTAAGTCGGGGAAGAGACTTACTTAACGGTTATGTCCTTTTTCATGGAAATAGGAATGGAGAAAAACATAAAAATTATCTCAAGATATTGCTTCTATATTTAATTGTTACAGGAAGAAACAGTAATCAGTGTCCTTAAATGTGAGGAGATAAAATGGTACAGTTACACTAATTGCAACAAAATTTATACCTTACTCCATCATTAGGGGAAGATGGAAGTTATCATTGGGGAAGATGGAACAACATGGAGGAAGATGCAACAACATTAAGTTTGAAATTAAAAAATAAAGTAAATTGAACATTTGTATTATTTCGTGTAAGACACATTAAAAAAATTTAAATATAACGCATGTTAGAGACATGATACAATGGAGAAAGGAGAGAACCAAACTACAGTTTTGTAACTCTACGGCCAGGGTTTGAATGAATCCAAAATGTTTTCAGTGGTTTGAAGAATGATCGTTCAAGCCATCATGATCGATCATATGTAATTTATCAGTATTGTTTAAGAACTTTCAACTTCACCCAAAGCCTTGGGGAAGATGCAAGTGAGCCTTATTTTTGGTGTACGCTTCCAGTCATATTGGTCCGAGCTACCATGTGCTCATGGAAAATATCATGGTTAGGTGAAGCTCCATGTAGCACATCAAGTGCTGGACCTGAGGTATGGGCAATGAAATATTACATAGCTTATACTTACCAGGTCTACGGATATTAGTTTCTTGTTTATCAGTGGATGAAGCACGATATAAAATGGAATAACACAACAGCACACTTCCAACTGGATGCCCCTATGCTGGGCTGTGGTAAGTGCTGCTATCCAGTCTCACATGGAGAGAGAATAAAAAATGACGAAACTGCCGTCTTGCCCCCAACTTCCATCTCCCCCCCCCCCTCCCCACGTACCTGACATTACTTATTATTACAAGTTACGTTCCTAAAAGTTTTACAATGTTTAATGTAAGGCTTAACCTTTAGTTACGTTTTTATTTTTAAAATTTAATTGAGTTGATGTGCATCCTACAAGGATAATGTCCCGAAGGTTACGTAATTAAGTGTGAACAGACAGAATCAAAAGGGATGCCCTTTACTGATATTCGTGGTTCATTGCATGACACAATTACATCAAGAGAAGGTACAGTGTTGTTTTTTCTGGGAAAACTGCTACACGAAGATAAAAACCAATTAGTACACTGGTGTACAATTACATTCAATTACCAGTTATCAATTTATATGACCCTAGTTGCTCGTATTATACTTTATATGTCTTTACAATGGTCTTTAAAGTGGCTATAATGGGGTTTCTTAATGGTTCCATAGCGTCGGCCGTCATACTCTGGGTCGCAAATCTGGTGCTTCGCCCCATAGGGGGTCGCGCTTTCAAGTCCCTCACTTAGGCATTGCGTATTGCGTATATATCTAAAACAACATAGAATAAAAGCAGTAAAGCTA
Organism: Mantis religiosa; assembly: GCA_030765055.1. Taxonomy (NCBI): domain Eukaryota; kingdom Metazoa; phylum Arthropoda; class Insecta; order Mantodea; family Mantidae; genus Mantis; species Mantis religiosa. Next base: position 82,450,836 of record CM060953.1, read on the forward strand.
CGGAAGCATAAAATAGGCTAAATAAAGAATGTGTATATTTTGTTAAAAATATCGATTTGTAAAAACAGCGAACTGCCCCTCCTGATTAGAACTTTCAATTTTAAGAAATTATGTAGTCCTGGTTAAGATTAGTGGGGGTGGTACTCCAAAACCAATAAAGTTAGTTTTTGAGGCCCTTACAAAGTTTTTTCTTGTGCCTATATGCACAAGGATGTCATTTTAAGCAGAGATTCTGTAATGACGTTATGGACCACATTCTTGATCTGATATGATTTTATCACGGCACTATCAGCAAAACTAATTATATTAATTATTCAAGGATAAGTCCAAATTAAGCTCACTTTAGAGCGGATTTAATGTGATTTGAAGAAACACAGTGAGAGGTTTGGCAACTCTTCTACCATAATTAGGGAAACAGGAATAGTACTTACTGTTGAGTTTCTCATGCATGTGTACTTTGAATATAATTATTGAATAAATTATATTCTAACTTGGTGTATTGTGGAATGGAAGGACGTCTCATTAGTGCTTATGGTGAATTCAAAAAAGATAATAACGCATTGTTCTCTAAAATAAGCCCTGGGATTTATAAAGGAACACATTAAATGTACTTATGGATCTGCATTCTTGCATTCCAAGGCTAAGAAAATACCTGATCATGTGAGAGTATATATTTGAACTTCCAGCAGCTCGTTCTGAGGTAATTTCATTGAGTTTTGGGTACATCAGATCCTGAGTGACGAAATAATTCTAAGTGAATGTAATAAGATGCCGGAACTTATTATTCAGGAAAGGATTTAGTAGCGGTTAGAGAATTCAAAATATGTGGTAGCGAAAATATAATGTTTCATTTACATAGGTTCCTAATATTCCTAAAAAAAGTAAGACTATGAAAGCGAAGGAAAATGTTATCTTTCTGCGAATCTGTATTCTTTGGTTCATGCGTTTTAAAACGGGTGCAGGACTGAAGCCTCCCATCCCCAGGTAAGCTTAGTAGGTACCCCAAGCCTCCCACGAAACCGGTGTAATTAGACAGCAAGTGGAATGGAATGGTTATGTCTAATTTTTTGCATGATTTATTTTCGTACAGGGCGAATTAGTTCACAGTTAACAATGTATATTGATGGAACTTTCAGATTTTCCACAAGGTTCTTTTGCCAGCTATTTATAATTCATGGGATCGTTAACGGAATTTGTATCCCAATGGTATTCTCTTTGTTAAGGACTTCAGCATATCAGCAGGTATTTTCAACAGTTGTTGATAAATATATTAAACTAGGTCTAAATTCTCTCTATCAACAATGTTTTCTGACTTTGTAAAAAGCATCATGAATGCTGGAAGAGAAGAATGGACTGGCGTTAAAATCCAAGGATGTAAATTTCATCTAACACAAACCTGGTGGTGCAAGACACAAAACATGAGACTTGCACATGACTACTGTTCCAGAAATGAATTCGGAAAACTTCCGAACTACATATTTGGTTTGCCAATGCTGGATCCTGATATGTTTGGCGACTGTTTCCTGAAGACTTCATGGCAGCGAAGCCCGTCTTGGAAATACTACAGATGTTTTACGACTATTTAGTGGAAATTTACATATACGAAAGTGCAATTTTCCTCTTTCCATGTGGTCAAAACTAAGTTTCAATAGACAAACTACCAGCGCTTGCGAAATTCCCATAACAAATACAACAATAAGTTTTACCCATGCAGCTGAGATCTGTATAGATTTCTTGAAGTGCTGAAGCAAATGCAGCTGGATACTAAAATTGCAATTAATTCCACAAAAATGGAAATATCTTATCCATACTTGAAACTCATGACGCAGTAAGTAGAAAATTTCAAAGCTGGAAAATTTTCAACAATGGAATAGTACCAAACCTGCAAATACATGGAAATAAAATATAGAAGGGAAAATAGCTCTTATTTTAAAGAGGAAAATACATATTACCGTATGATATAGATTTAAAATGTCAAAAAATTGAAGCATCTAAATTGTGAGTAAATTACACAAAATAAAGAAATAATGACGAAGATGATAAATGTGGAATTCTTTTGGGGTGCGAGCCAGTTCGGCTCCTCGTGGTGCACCCTAGGTGCACTATGACAACAACCACTAATTCAAATTTAGGCATTAAAGATTCATTTTCTTTTGAAACTAGAGCCGCGTTTCTTTGTTATTAACCAAAATTAAAAAATGTAACTTCTTCCTCTAGAAGTATGTAATATTTCATAAAATACTATAAACACCAATCTGGAATTGTGGGAAGCTTTGGACTTATGAAATTGGGGACTGGAACCGGAAGGCTTGGAGGCTATGTAGTTAGGGACCTTTAAGGGTCCGAGAGGTTTTGGGGATAATTTTCTCACCGCGGAAGGCTTCAGTCCTGCTCGCTTCAAAATAATGTATATTTATCACATTGTACAATAATTGTACGGGTTGGGAGCTATAACGAATTGCAGTATTATAAAATGCATATTTATAGAGCTCATTTTGATTTTATGCTGAGCTACGCTGCTCAAAACGAAGAAATAAATACGGGATTGTTTCTATTTAAAGACCTTATTTCGGGTATAATTTTACTCTAAGAGAAAACGACAATCCTCCTATGGCAGAGGGCTCACATATTGGTGGCGTACCTTCCACAAATCGAAGGATCAGCTTGGCTTATGAAAGGTATGGCACGAAAGCAGGCAGTAATTTTGTTTGGTAAATATCGTTAGCTTTAAACAATTACCTAGTTAGAACGCTTTAAGCAATTACCCATATAAACCGCTAACGAAGTAGAAGAGAAAGCTCTGTGATCCCTCGAGCGGTACAACAGCTTTCAGCTCCTCCCGTTGTGGCTAGCGGCCTGAAAACTTGGATATCTGTTATAAATCTGGCCAGCTGATTAAATTTTCAAGCAATTCCCTTCATTCTCACTCCTCTGCACCAGTGGGGAAATATTTCCGCGCATCGCTGTAAATTTAGCAGCGTAGGTGAAATCCACTTAAGTAGTATTCGATCCGATACATCAAAAGCTATTTCGATGCCCACTCACATTAGCAGCGCCGCTACCAACACTTCCACACAATAAAGTACATTTATCATTTTGTGCCACTGCTTCTTTCAGCGTTTGCTACAATCCAAAAATGAAACCTCTATTCAACACCAAATACTATATATATTTTCTAACATAAAGTTAATGTCTTACGCAATATGCAGTGTGTGAGACCCAGATTGATAACTGATAGGAGAGAACAAAACATAGAAGAAAAGCTAATGATTCCTCGCTGCAAAGATATGTTCAAGTGATTGAACTTCTTGACATAGGGGTGACACATAAGATCGATTGGTCTCACTGTAAGTCATTGCCCCAGCATTTCAGGCCGGAGCTAGGCCAACGCAAGGCAGAGGTGGCGACCATCCAACTGATACGGGGAAGTGGTGTGGTCAGCATCACCAGCCTGAAAGTCAGCTTTTAGACCAGGGTTCGCTGCCTATAGTAGCTGCTCAGTTTCCTCACTGAAGCGGTTATTTCATATTTTTCGAATATTTGAAAATTTGTTCTGGATTGTTCTAGAAAATGTGATTTGTATAAAATAGAATGTAAAACTGGGCAGGCCACAGAATGATACAACTTAAATGATGGTGGGAATAAAGTGTGTTTTCTTTGGTGTCGTTCTGTAAATCTGCATAAACTTTGCGTGAAAAAATGCAACAATAGTTATGTCATGAAAGGACAGAATTTATGAAAATTAACATTCCATAAATTAAAATCCCAGAAAACTTTATTCAGGTAGCTCATCCTGACCAAGTTCTAAACTCGGTACGTCTTGATTGAGGTCCATACTGAATGAGTATAACATAATATATAAACGTTTAAAATAGGATTTTGAACACCAATTTTCTTTCTGGACTATATATAGAATAAGTAGGATATATATTCCAGTCAGAAATTCAACGTAGGTATTTCACCGCAAGTAGTTATGTATTTTGAAGTCCTCTGAAAACAAAAAAAATAATTTGTAATCAATGTTCCGGTGTGTATGTGCGTGTGTGTGTGTGTGTGTGTGTGTGTGTGTGTGTGTGTGTGTGTGTGTGTGTGTGTGTGTGATGTAAACAACCTATATTCGTAACAATCCTGTTAAATGCCGAAATTGCTACTTTGAATCAGCGTCTTTCAAGTACACAAAGATTTTCAAGAAAATCCTCTCCCTCCAAAACATACCTTAAGAGCACATTATCTAAAGCTTTTTTTTCTCAAATGAAGGAAAGTAAAAAAGTAATAACAAGAAATAAGTTAAATTTTTATTAAAGTACCGCATATTTAGGATCTTACTGTGACAAACGGCACTCCAATGTTTTCTTGACACGGTCTCTGATTTGTATTATCTTTACATAACTGATAAACATTAGCAGGTAGACAAAGTTTACAATACAAAATGTAGATATGTTACAACTTCTTAACCAATAACTAAGTATCGTTTGTTTTTGCTTTCAATTTTGCAATACTTACACTTTTTGCAAGTAGTTATCTTTCCACCTCTTCTCGTCATGTACAAAAATGTGATTTCAAAGCTATGACATATCGGTTATACCTTAAAAGCTGTATAAACGTTTAAGCAGTGTTTCCATATCTCCATTGCACCTGTCAGGGATATGTATATAACAAATGCAATTATACAAATTTATATCTTATTATGAAATAGTTAAAAGAGTAGGCTGTCTGAAAAATATTAAAAATATAAATTAGAATTTAATGTCATAGGCGGGATCTGAGAAATAGATTTTCTGGTCTGTCCGGCTTCTCTGACCAAATAAGTTGCCGTGGTAATCTCCGGTATAACATTAAATATTCACTTTCTGAACAAAATCACAAGATGTATATTTCATATGGAATAGTGGCCCCTATTACGTTTTTCAAATGGGAAGAGTTCTAGAACGGAGCGAATCAGATGCGTTAGCGCACTCAGCGTTGCCAACTCGTTAACCTTTTTTAATATCCCTCTTCTCTCTCCCTAACACACTATCCTAGACATACTGGTCTCCTTGGCACTGACGTAAAGGAATCGATAGTAAATTCACCAAACATTTATAATAATGCAGTTGTTTAAGTCACAATTGCAAACGCAGATGTTCGCATATTATTAATATGCTTTAAATACTATAATTTTATTTATAGTTATGAATTACCTATTTTTCTAAACCAACGGAACTGCAAATGGTTCATTTATATAGTTGTGAATGTCACGTCAATAGAAAATTCCTCATTGTCACTGCCTTCATCCTCCGGGTATTGCAAATTTATGATAGGCTCCAAAATCTCGTCACGTGCTATTTCTTTCCAAAAGCCGTCTTCCAGTTTTTCTGCCTATCTCATGCACATTTCCCAGTCTTGCGTCACATTGTCCATTTCTTTGTGAATAAATCCGTTCAGTGTTACTTAGGTTAAAAGTATTATTTCCATTTGTAACATAATTTGAGCCCACATTAACTTAACTGAATTGTACTGGCAGAGATAAAGGGCGCGAGGGGGGGGGGGGTGTCTAGTTTATACAATTTTCTTTATTTTAAAACGGAAGAACAACTGAATAATACTATTTTGAACCCTGTGGATTAAATAGTCATTCATAATCAAACGTAATGTGACGACTCACGTACTTACATTATAAATGTCCACCAATGATGTTACGACAATGTGCTTACGTCCGGATGCACTGTTATAATATATGGGTGTTTTGTTTATTTGTATTAGGAAAACTATTTAAGGAAATAATCATTTCTCCCACACTAGCCGTGTGTAGGCTAAGGTTTGAATAAGTAGAGACAGATTTTTGGACAATTATACAGAAAATCATTTATATGACAAATCGGATTTCATTTTCTTTTTCTTATTTTTTTTTTTTTTTTTTTTAAATAAAATGTAGTAAATCAAATTTTCCTATGAGACTTAAGAAATCTCGCTTGCTTGTGGCTTATGTAGACAACACTCTCTTACCTGAATTCATGGCGAGTTGAATGGCAAACCCTGATTAATAATTATATTAGTAAATTAACTTATATGGGTTTAGTGCCTGGAAGTTAGTAGTACAGCGTTATAACTATTGATATGTATATGTAGAATACATACTGTGTTTGTACAAATATTTAATGTCCACGTCATAGAGCCCGAATTGTGCCTGGGTCTGCCTGCCTGTCTGACGCCTAAACTTGCAAAGCAGTGGTGGGCGATCATCCAACGGACATTCGGAGAAGATGTGATCAACATCTCGGCAGCCTCTTCCGGAAAGCTGGCGTATGCTGACCAGAATTGATTAACTATTATAGCTCTTGAAATTCTTCACGAAGCTATACTACAAACTTAAAATGTGCAACCCGTAGGTGGGATCGAAGCCGGGTGCATTCCGCGGCAGGGAACCAGAGTACTACACTCCAACCCACAACGCCGATGCACTGGGCATATATTCAATATTCTCCTTCTCCTTCTTCTTCTTCTTATTCTTCTTCTTCTTCTTCTTCTTCTTCTTCTTCTTCTTCTTCTTCTTCTTCTGTTTCTTATTCTCCTTCTTCAAAATGGTTAACGCCATTTAGTCTGTTCACGGTCCAAAGCTTTGCTCCTTCCGTCTTTATCTTGGTATTCCTACATTTCTTCGTCCTTGCTGTTGGTAATTATATATCATTTTAGGAATTCTACTGTCTTCCATTCTATGAAGATGATTTTTCCAATTGCTTCCATATTCTATTATTGCTTTATTCAACTCTGCTATTTTTAATTGTCGTATTTCATCATTTTGTTTTTTGTCTGGTGTTGTATATCCAGTTAGGCTTCTCACAAATTTCATTTCTGCTATTTGTACATTTATTTTATGTTGTGCCGTCATTATCCATGTTTATGAACATACGTTACAATTGGGACAGTCATTGCTTTATACAATTTTGTTATTAAATCTTTTCCTGCTTTATTTTTTAGGCTTGGTCTGATTGTACCTGTTATGTAGTTAAATGTATTTAATTTTTATCGATATCTGTTTCCGACATGTATGATACTTCACACTCGAGGAAATTAAATTTTGACACTTGTTCAATAGTTCTATTTTCTAGAACTATTTTACACCGAACTGGGTAAATACCTCTAAATGCCAGAATTTTTGTTTTGCTTATAATATATTCCTAATTTATATTTTTTTGTTATTTGATAGAACTTATATGCCATTCTTTGAAGATCATTCTCGCTTTTTGATAGTAATATTTGATCATCTGCGAAAACCATTGTTTGAACTGTTCTTATCCCTAATTATTTCCCCCTGTCGATTGCTGTTTCTATGATTTGATCAAGTCGTCTATATATGAAATAAAGAGGGTGGTTGACAGTGGACAAGCGTGTCTACCCCCTTTTGAAATGAGTATTGGTTCTCGGTTATTTGTTGTGATTTTTGCTTCTTCATATGAGTTATTTATTCAATTTACTAAATGTTTTGGTACTCCTTTCTCTATAGCATTTCCATAATTTTAATCTAGGCATTTCACCGAAGGCTCTGTTGTAATATATAATGAGAATGTGCGTTTCTAAGTTAAATTATCTTCAATTTTTAAGTTCTTTGTTTGAGGAAGAAGACATCTATACAACTTTGTCCCTTCCTAAATCCTGTCTTTTCTTGCACTAAAAGTGTTTATACTATTCTTAACAATCTAGTATTTATAATCTTCGTATGTGCTTTATAGGCTATGAAGAGTACGGTAATTCCTCTGTAATTTTCAGGTTTAGTTCTATCACTTTCTTTTTTTTTTTTTTTAAAAAAAAGAGAAGATACTCTTTTTCCCACCCTCCATTCCTCAGAAATTCTTAACGGTGTCCAATATTTATTATATAATTCTAATAGTCTTTCTTGAAAATTATCTGGGGCATGCTTTAATAATTCAGTATTAATGCTGTCTAGACCACATACTTTGTTGTTTCTACTTTGTTTCAAAAATTCTCTAATTCTTGTAAATCTAGTATATCTATTGCTGTATTAGGTTCTCTTTCTTGTTTTTGCTTTGTCTTTGCTTTGTTTTCTTCCACTATCCAGAGTTCTTTATAGTAATTTTCTAAACCTATATCTTTTATAATTTGAAAATTTACTTTGTCTCTTTCTTGTGAGTTCAGGTTCCTGGAACTTATATACCTGGAGCTTATGTATCCCAGAACTTATAAACCTTCCGTCCATATGAGTTATGTTGCATATCTGCTATGTACATATCCCAAGAATTCTCTGTTTGGTTTATGAGTAAACCTCTTAATTAATGCTCCGGCTTTACTGTACTGTATTTTAGTTTCATTATTTCTTTCATTTAACTATTTTAGGGATGCTTTCTTTCTTCCCTCACTTGTTTCTCTATTTCAGGATCCCAGTGTTTTAACTCCTTTTACTTTCTGGATATCTTTATTTGTCCCTAATACTTACTTTGCTGTTTTGTACTAATTCTTTTATACGACTCCACTCCTCTTCAGTTTCAATTTAGAGGACTTCATATGTGTATACAATCTTAATCTTCGTTGACATAAATGTTGTATGGATTCATCTTAGAATAGGATCACATTGTACTTTTGTTTTTTTTCTCAGTTATTTCCTTATTATTTTTGCTGTATTTCTATTTATATTCCATTTACCCGATATTTCTATTTGCTTATCAAAAAATTAGTGGTCACTATGAATGTCATTATCTCTATGAACTCTTATATCTCGCACTAAGTTCTTCAGTTTCTGATTTATTGCAATGTAATATATTATTGAACCTCTTTCATTCCAAGTGTACCTATGTTTATCCTTGTGACTGAAGAATGTATTTGATATTTTTAATGTGTTAAAACTTGCAAAATTCAATAATTGCTTGCCATTCCTGTTTAAGAGAACTTCTCCATCTTTTCCTAAAACATTTGATAGTGGTACACTCCCTACGCAGGCGTTTGAGTCTCCTGCAATTACTAAATAGTCTTTTTATCTCTTTTATTCTTAGATTCTTACAAATGTTGATAAAAGTTATCTGTTTCTTCCTTTTTGCTTTCTGCTGGTGCGTAAACTCATATTTCTGTAAGTTTTCCTCTTAGAAGTTGGCATCTTCTTTCAATTATTCATTTATTTGTCCATTTATATGATATTACTGTTTTCTGCATTATTTCATTTCATTTACTATTTCATTTCATACTAATATTGCTACCCCTGGTTTGTCCCGTTCTGCTATATACATAACAAGTAAAATATCTGTAGTTATTCCTCTTACATTCCATGTTGCCATTTTAATTTTGCTTTGTTTTAGTCTTTTAAGCTCATTACGCACTTGTGTCGTTTTCCGTATATCAGTCCGGCTTGCAATTAAAATTAATTTTACGTGGATGATATACTAGCCCTTCGCACAACCTCTAGACCATAGAGGAAGCGGTTTGTCCTCCGAGTTTTCCTTTTAGACGTGCTGCTGTCCCCAGCTTACTGAGCCACATCTATTCGCTGTGAACCACCCTTAGCTTCCCCTGTCCCCTTGCCTTCCAGTTCATTGGTTATCCAGTTACACTGTCACATAATATATTTAATGTACTACCTCGAGTAATGTATTGCTAGTAGATGGCAACAAAGCGGTGGAGGTTTTTAAGCTCCTTTCTAAGTTAGATTTTGGAATTTAGTGAAGAGATTGTGCTTTTAATTTTTGGCTTTACGTTTATTTTTATTTTATTTTTGTTTTTGTTATATAAATGTGTTTTTGTGAGTTTATTTACACTTTTATTAAGTTTAGAATACTTTATATCTGGCTTTTGCCATGAATGATTGTTTAAAGGGCGCCGATAACCGCTGCAGTTGGGCGCCCTTATACCCATATCATCATCCAGTAATGTATTGCATTGAATACATGTAAGTTTAATGTACTAGTTATATAACTAATTTAATACTAATTCATATCACCTAAAATCTATTCAAAAGTCATGAACGATCAAATTGGTGAGTGTACAGAGTAAAGAGATAACGAGGTTCTCTAAATTCCCCATTCCGGAATCCAACCTGTATTCAAGACCGCACAGGTAGTGTTTTGGATGGTTTGTTTAAGAGGAAATAATGATTTGACTCATGCCATTATTGCACTGCTGATAATGGTAAAGTGCTGTCATAAGTTAAACGCTACGATTCAACAGATGCAGCTGGGCATATAACTGATGATTACAACAAAGTGCAGCAAATTGAAACGCAGTTTCAAGCAACTGTTGCGAGATGATGTTTTTGCTGCCTAGAAATTGACAAGCCGACTGTGGCGACGTTGAACGGCGCTAATTGCGCGCTAGCTATCAGTGTGGCCAGATTATTGATTGTAAATTAGCTGCCCGATGTCCTTTTGTTTCATCTGCGAAAACAAAGCACTCTAACGGATACACTGACAGGATGGTGATTAACCTGCCGCCCATGTTGATCTAACTGGTGCATCTGATGCTAGAGTCAATATTAGAGCAACTCTCCTTCTATACAAGAGCAGCAATATTCATGTGGTCGCTGATTAGCTTTATTTAGTGTGCTTGTACAACATTATTCTGAACTATCCTTCATGCATACGAAACGTCTGAGACAAATTCCTTTCATTACATTGTAACATTGAGTTTATTTTGCTGTTCATTTAAAGAAGCACTTTACTTACTTAGGCTCTTCCTTCTTCTATTGTAAGATCATGGAAGGAATACTGTGAAAGATAAAACACGAAGAAAGTAAAATACAAAGGAATTGAGAAATTCCCTGAATTACTGAGGATTTTGATCAAGGTACCGGCATGTCAGTAAATTATAAACCATAATGAGATAATGTCAGCTCTTCATTACTCTACTGAAGTAAGGTATAGAGATGGGGATAATTTCTGGATGGTTTCTAGGTTTGGAGAGGGATATGTTTAGTTCTTCATGAGGACAAATGCAAGGAAAATGCGGTGTTTCCAAATAAGTGTGGATAGGTATCGGCTAGAAATGATAAAATTGACCAATTAACTCCAAGAATAAATTTATATTAAATAATATAAAGCTTGAAAAGGATGAGCGGCAGAATAAAACATTGACTTAAAGTGTATTTGAAACAGAGGTAATGATTGCAGATACATAGACATGAAAAGCATTAAAACAAAACCATGTGGTACAAACGGTCAGTAAATAGAATATGAATACAGAAAAAGATCATTATTAAAGCTACAAAATTAAACAAAAAGCTGGAAATGAAATGTACGAGTGGGTGTCGTAAAGTTTTAATTATCGCCCTTTAAGAAATGTGATAGTTTGTGTCGATATGTGCTTGTTAGTCTTCTCTACGTAGTCACCATCCGATTTACAGATTTCTCCCAGCGTTTCTTGAACTTCCGAATACCTTGATAGTAGAAGTCGCTTTAAACCACTCTTCCACTTCATTAATGACTTCATTTGTGTTCTTAAATCGGCGACCACACAACGGACACTTCATTTGCTGGAACAAGAAAACGTCTCTTGATCCGAGATCGGGCGAATAAGCTAGATGCTGTAAGGTCACAAGGAGCACAAAGACCTACTATGGTCTACCTGTGGCGCCCAACCCAGTGGTTCGAAGTCTCTTGCTGCATTAATAGTGACTTTAAAGCAACCCTCATATCACCATAAACATAATTTGAAATGGTAATTAAGAAAATATCGCTTTTACAGGAATGAAGAGTTCAGGGAAACATTGTTTAGCTTCATTAATATTCTTTGATTAATGTTGGCAGAAAGTCTTGTGATCCCGACAAATCTTTGGGAGCCAATCATAACTATTCAAGTTCGACACATATGTATTCGCATATGGACCAGCAGAATGGTAAAGGAGAGCAGTTCGGAGACGTTTTATATGAGTGACTGAAGGTGTGCTTTGCAACCAGTCAAGAAGTCTGGCTCCTATTGGTTTTATGGCAACAGTTCGGCACTCAAACATTTATCTAGTGCACAACTTCCTTCGTTTTCTGATTGAAGTATAATGTGATCCATATAAATCTGAACAATTTCAATAAGCCATGACTTTTGGGCCAATAATAGGATACAAGTGCAACTTCGGGAGAATATAACACACAGTTGCGAGATTACATTAAACTATTTAAATCTCAGAGAAAATGTTGGAAGTGTCCTCCACCAGTATCTATACATGTTTGCACTCGTCTCACCACATTCTCTGAAGTGTTAGGTAGAGTGTCCTCTCCAATATTACTTATTTCAATTTAAATGGGTTCCTTGAGGACATAAATTGTCCGTGGCCTATTCTTGTACACTCTATTTTTTAGATACCACCGCAAGAATAAATCCAGTGAGGTTAGGTCAGGGGATCTTGGGGGCCACAAAACTTTTGAGATTATTTAATTATCAAAAAAACTGGTTACAAGTTCCGTGATGTCATTTGATGCATGGCAGCTGCTCCATCTTGCTGGAAATAACTTTCTCTCAATTGGATATCATACAGGTGCTCCACAAATGTCTTGAAGATACCCATATAAACTTCAGTGTCTACAGTCATATCAGAGAAAAGGGGACCAACGATTCATAGATTTTTGTGGAGGACAATTCCCCTTCTAAGCATCAAGTTGGATATCATTGCTTAGGAGTAAAAGAAAAGAGAGAAAGGCACAACTTAATTGGAGTATTAAATGCAAGTAAGGTGTAGGAGCTTTATAAGGCAGAGGCGTGAGCAGTTATTCCTCACGACACAAAATAATGCAGCTATATGTGCGCTCGATTCTCGATTGTACATAATTCGATTTCTCAAACTGTATGCTCCTCTCATTCCTATTTTACGTACCACAAGTGAAAATTCTAAAGTACCAATTAAAAGAATAGCTTTGTGTCATGCAGTTTTCAGTGTTATTCAGAATAATTGTGGGTAATTTGTTTTAATTTATTTTTATACTTGTGTTTATTTTTAACCTGTTGACAGCTGTTTCCACACGTGGTGTATTTTAGCCGCTTCAAAAGCCACAAATACATAAAAACGACTTTTTCACTGTTTAACTTTTTCTCATTTAAAAGATAAACAGTAATTATAACAAAATGCGGGTGTTATTAATTATGCTAATTATATCAGAATACATGTCATATGAAAAAAATACATTTATCAATTCCAACAAATTTTATGTTTGAATTGCGTTTTAATTACAATTTTTCTTGTCTACTTTGAGCCTAACAAATATGCACGCCGCTGAAAAAAAGGAAATTAAATATGCCCCACAGGTTTCATTCATGTAATAATCAAATTTTAGCAGCTTTCGTATTATATTTAATTGGAGGTAGCGCACATTAATGCATTTATATTTCCTGGTAGTGACAAAGCTTCCGTTGAAATGAAGCAGAGTTAACATAAATAGCTCTCATTAATTCAATGCATGCACATTATCTCTGTTGTTATGACATCGTGCATTATGTTTATTTATTTAGTAAGTCACGCATTTGGAAGGAAAGTTAGATACCGAAATAAAATTTTTGACATTGCGCTAGAATACAAATTAATATGAATAACAAACTACTGAAATGGAAGATCTTTCCATCATTCTTGAAGTAATTTTCATTCAACCTTCATTGTCCACTCTTAACTATTTAAGAATATGGAATTATGAAATAAGAAATATGCAGTGAAGGAAAATTAAATTGACAACTATCTCAGCGTGTATGCAACATTCTTGCAGCATAAAGAGTATTAGAATTCTCTAAACTTCGTGATTAACAGGGGCGGCCGGTGAGGCATTGTATTGGCGGTGCCATAAATGAATAAATATATGAGCGAATGAATGAATGAGTAAATAAGTACATAAATAAGTAAATAAATAAATAAGTAAAGGAATGAATAAATGAATAAAATAAATAAGGGTTGTTAAAATATAAATATGTGTACCAATTTCGAAGGATTTAGGTAATCTTATCAATTATCCATCCTACTTTATAATATACTGCACCAAACAGAACGTACAGGGAAACGGAAATAGATATTTATTAAATCCGTACTCTTGTTACGCACAGGTGTAACGAGCACAGTAAAAGTTGGATAATGCAATTCATGGAGAATGTAATCCGAAGCGTTCGTGTACGATTTCGCGACAGTGACACAGGTCTCTTAAGTCCCGTGCTTTACTACACTATACCGGATAAAGCGTAAGTTATGCGCCAGAGAAATCTCGGCACTACCTGCTCCCAAAAGAAGCAGTGTATAAGCAGACATTCTAGCCCTTAACACAGGCGCTTATGAGCGTAGAAGGTGCCGTTCTGTAATTGGCACCAAACCACAGAAATCAATCAGGACAGAGCGCTTTCGTTTAACGCGCCTATTCACACGACAGAGCAGATACACAGAAACAATCTTTTTGCACAATTCCTATACACTTCTCTTTCTTTCGTTTTCATACAGATGGTGCCATGGCACAGCGGCACTAACTCAGAAGCCGTCCCTGGTGATTAATGACGATGGTGGTATGATGGTGATCGTTAATCAGAAATTCTATGTTGTATGTATACCACCATTAGAAGGTATAGGAAATAATACTAAGAAAATGTTAAGGAGTGTTTTAAAACAAATTACAGAGAAAGCCTTAGAAATGTTTATGAACATAAAATATACATGTGACATAAACAGTAGGTTTATAGACGGTTGTTAGAAAATATCCTCAACGATACATGCGGTAAATGATTACAACATTCAATCGGATAAACATTTTCTACTCTGGTCTCATAAGTTCAAATACTACTTTATGCTGAGAAATATCTCACATGATTATTGCGGTTTTCATACTTTCCTTTACATTTTAGCATGTTTTCAAACTTAATCTATTACATACATGATATGATTCCAGTTGCTTCTTTTAATATAAAATAGCACCTGAAGCTTTCCTGGCAACTAATAAGCTCACTTTATTCTCGGGCAACAAGCCAGGTGAAAAGACGATTAGATGACGACGTTCCGGAAGTGTGGATCTCTCCCATCATCAGGATATTTATAAAATGTTATAACCACAAATGAATCACTGGATATAAACAAAGACAAAACAGTATCAAAATTCGCATTACTGAACAAACGACTGTTTTCAGTAAATTAAATGCCAGGTCAGGAGAATGCGTGACTATAGAAAATTGTGTCAAAGAAACGTAACTACTTAACTTGATTATCAAGCTGTATTTATCTTTGCTTCTTAAATCGACGGATTTCCATTTTTAAGGCCGGTTTCCTAGAGGAGCTGAACTGAAATCCAACATCACGATTAAGCGTGCTGCTTTCAGAGGAAATCGCCAAAGTCTCCTTAATTCTCCGCTCCCAGTAACTGTTGCATTTTGCCAAGATGGTCGTCTCCCGAAAATTGGCTCTATGGTCGTTATCAAAACAATGCTCTGCCAGCCCTGCATTAAACGAATACTCCGTTCATGTTCGATTATTCTGGTAGCGATGGTCCTTCCGGTTTGTCCTATATACGGTGTCCCACAATTACAGGGAATGCGGTGCACTCCCGTAAATTGCAAATCCGTCGATTAAGAAGCAAAGATCAATATATCTTGGTAATCAAGTTAAGTAGTTACGTTTCTTTGACACAATTTTTTATACTCACGCCATCTGCTGACCTGCCATTTAATGGACAGAAAACGGTCTTTTCTCAGTAATGCGAATTTTGATAGTGTTATGTCTTTGTTTATATGTGTGTTATATCCAGTTTTTTATTTGTGGTTATAACATTTTATAAATATCCTGATGATGGGAGAGATGCACACTCCGGAAACGTCGATATCTAATCGTCTTTTCACCTGGCTGGCTGCCCGAGAATATAGTTAGCATTTTCTGAAACTGTTCTTAGGCATTATTTGTCGGTAAATGATTACATTGAATAGGATACCTCCTAAGATCAAATACTACGTCATCTTGAGAAATATCTGACATGATTATCGCGGTTTTCATATTTTCCTTTACATTTTAGCAAGTTTTCAAACTTAATCTTTCTTCATGCATGATATGAGTCCAGTTGCATTCTTTGATGTGTACCGTTTGCAGAATATGTTTGTCAGATATCACTTAACATGTTTTCAGAAACAGCTTATCAGCATTCACTGAAACTGTGTGGTCTCTTTTACATTTTTTCGAACTGGTTTAACCATTCATACGTATACACTTATTAATCCTCTTATGGACATATTCTCATTACAGCTATACGATAGTTCTATCATATAAAGAGTCAGGTGGATTTCAGTGTTTACTCTCCATCTGCTTTTCCTATAATATTCTAAGGTATATTTTTGGTCTTAATTTTCCATTAATAGGTACCGAAGCATGAGCCAACTGTCCGTTAATAGAATGCCCCTCACTCAGGTTAAGGAAGCAACACTTGGATTTTCTCTGATAATAAGACTGCCTTGATAGAAATTATAATATATTATATAGCCTCCACTTTGTCGTACGTGTAATGAACCATATATGAGGGTCGTTTCGAAAGCAAGTTTTGCCACTTTTATCACACGGAAACTCCACTCAAATAAAATATACCACGGTATTAAGATCTATACACCTTTAAATAGTTATCAACACAGTCACCATCAACATTATGACATTTTAATTTGTAGTACTGAATAAATCTGAGGAAACCGCTCTGGTGAAACTCGGTGCCCTGATGTGCAAGGAATTGCCGCACAATAGTCTCCACCTCAGTATTTTTTTGGAAGAGACATTTCGAGGGTGCAGCTTTCAATGCGCAAAGAAGTGAAAACTTCACAACAATGTAAGAATAAGAATTAGCCTCGATCAACTGATGAGTTACGCTTGAGAGTTTAAAGAGCTTTTGTCCATAATCATCATAGGTTAAAATTACACTCTCATTATGTCCCTTCAAAAACAATACTGAAGTGGTGAAGTCTTGCAGCAACTCCTGGCATCGCAAGGCACCGAGGGTTACCAGAGCGGTTTCGTCAAACTCATGTCTCACTTTTCATGGCCACTATGTCAAAAAATAGCACAAAGTGTGCAGTTGATAGTGTCATGGCTTATTTTGGTTTGCTATTAAGTTTCTCTGTGATAAACAATGATGAAGTATACTTTCGGGACGTCCCTCCTACAAATGGCAAAATAAAAGGTCACAATTTGGTGGGCATCTATATATAACGGACACTATTAAGTTTCTCTGTGATAAACAATGATGAAGTATACTTTCGGGACGTCCCTCCTACAAATGGCAAAATAAAAGGTCACAATTTGGTGGGCATCTATATATAACGGACACCTAGGCAATGCAAGAACCGGTACTTGGCAAAGCTTCCTGTGCTCTTGAACCTGTATTTGCAATTCTTTTAAATTATGTTCCAAGAAACAATGATGACTGGATTACGTACCTCCATTTGTGATGGGTATTAAATATGGAAGGACAGTAAGCAATTGAAGATTTACCCAGTCCAAATATATCTCAAACAAACTTGAAAACCGAACTCCTGTGTTACGTTGCAGATTACAAAAATTCCAAATATAATGTAATTCTACCAAGATGAATTAAAACGCGGGTTATATAAATCAGAGCAATGTAACAGCGGACATATAGATGAATTAATTAAAGTGTATGTTAGTGAGTTATGAGTTGACCTTTGGTACCATATTAGTTGAGAATGAATGAATGAATGAATGATTGAATGTGTAGTGTTTAAAGTCCGTTTTTATTATATGGGCAGCGAAAGCGGTCACACTGATGTTACATGAAATCTGTAAGGAGCACCAGGGGAATGGGATGTCCGGGAAAACCAGAGAACCCGGGGAAAACCTGCCACAGCTGCGTGTTGTCCGCCATAAATCTCACTTTAGTGTAGTTAGTAAATGAGGATATTCCGAGTCTGAGATTGTCAAAACGTATTGAAATTGGCTGTGTCCCAGAGCATGAGCTAGATTATATAGGTATTTACAGTTTGAATAGGGAAAGCATTGATTTTATTCAATGTGACGGATTCCATACAGAGTCTACTCGCTGAATAACGTCTTCATAATTTGTCTTTGCTATAGGTTTCAGCATTGAAATTCTCCTTAGGGAGATGATCTTAATGTATTCAATATTACCTAGTAGGATAGTATCGTACACAGTGTTTTATGATTTGAATAATATAATATACTTGTTCTCGCAGTACTGCTCAAATTTCGTTCTTTGCTCATGCAATTCACAGCTGCAGTGACAAGACGCCACGCGACTAACCGATATAGTTGTTTCAGTCTACCTGTGTCCAGAGAGTAGTGAAGAACTAGGGAGTGTAAATTCACACCTATAGTGCCTTCCTTCCCACCCCTGATCTACACGCACGAGGATAAAGGGCTGACATAGAGATGATTTATTTCTGAACCTCCTGCAAGTTACTGTACGTTAAATCGCAGGAGAGGACAGGAGTATACAATCGTCCATATGGTGTGTTGCCAACAAAGCTATAGTTTTCATAATGGTCAAACCCTAAAACTTTCTTACTCCTGGCGCCAGATCTGCCAACAGTATGAACCCTTGGTCACGATCAACGTACACAGGCTACGAGAATAGCGACCATAACGCTGCTTCAACGCTGAGAACTACATCTACTAAGCGCTATCAGCCCAAGGTGGCAGCACTACACTAGCACCATTGCAAGACAGATTCGACTATGAAACATTGCAATGAACAGAAGGTGAAAATGAAACGGAAGGGCGGGAAGGAATTTAACCAATACAGGATTCCTCTAGTGACCAAGAAAAACTGCGATAAAAGCGCTGGTAAGAGGCTTTGGTCACCGGAAATCGAACAAGGGACCTCCCTAACGTCATCGTTCAGTCCGAACTTTTACCACCACAATCATTTAGTTCAGCATAGTTTAAGAAATAAAACAGATTAATTGACTTTTAAATTGATTCCCGCAAGATATTAAAATTTCCTCTGTGAAATATAAAAACAGGAATGGTTTGTGAATGCTTAAATGCGTTAGTGGCTAACTTTCACTATTCATAAAACAGAAGTTGTAAATGAAATGTGAAGTGATATTTTAATATTTACTTACTGTTTTGTTAATATGGATGAAACGAGGTGCACTTAGCAGCATGTCTGCCAGCAGTACAATAATATTGAATCAATGAATGAAATATTACGTATTTTGTTTGCATTTGAATTGTTTGTTTTCTAAAAGGGAAAGGCTTTCAACTACACGTTAGTGTTCTTCTGTTTTTGTTTTTATACGAAACTAAATAATATTCTGTCAGAGATTCAGTTTTAAATATAATACGGAGATCTACCTAGAACATACAACGAGACTGTATTGCTATGGTTGTGTTAAGATATGTAGCCACTGTTTAACCACTGGTTTCAAGTTTACTATATGTTAATTAAGTTTCAGAAACTAAAAATTAAGTAATTAAATTGTTATCAAAAGTGACGTATTTACATTAGATTTAACGCCAAATCCCTGATATTCACATCAAGTAATTAATTTACAGTTATGTATGTTATATCTTCAGCCTTAAATTGTTACACAGTATCTTGTAATATCTTATCTTAGAAGGACCCAAATACAATGGATGCTGATGTAGGTGGCAGCAATCTCGGAGCAGCTACATGAATGTGCATGAAATCTAACTTCCAGTCAAGTCTGTCAAAGGGCTTTGTGTACAAAGTGACTCCCTGGGAGGGAACATTGTCGCATTACATCAAACAAGACAAGAGCTACTGCTTTTCCAGCATGATTCAGTCTTCGCCACATCAATTTGCCTGGTTTCTCCTGATTTTAAACTGTTAAGAATCCACCTTTTAAGCGGAATTAACAAATGGATATGTCACAATAAAATTGTAAAAAGTGACATGTATAATTATATGTATTCTGAGTTGGAAGAAATTATTTTTGCGGCTAATTTTCTCCATAAGAAATGTCACAATAATAATAATTAAACATCAGTAAGCAGTTTTTGTTCCCTTCACGTTTTGTATAACTTTGTTTAGCTTTACAAAAATCGTAACTCCTTCACAATTTAACTTAGTTAAATAATTTCTGTTAGACACGTGTTTTCGCTATTTTGCATGCATTAAAGTATAAGTATTGTTCCCTTTCTTATTTTAATTCAAGAGCAATAAATATAAACTTTTGTGGGTAACTTCCATTATTCTTTTCTGGTGTGTAATTTTATCTTATTAAGTTATAAGTAAGTATTATACTGATATGCTGTCAGATAGCGCGCCAAACCCGCATACCAGTGTTAAATTGATTGGGTTCTAATTGGAGCTATGAGTTCTCTTATCCTCAGGTGAATGGTTGTAGGAAATGGATTTTGGTGGTTGTTGGCTACTCAGTCGTATTAATAATACTTTGTTTCTTGCAGAATTATTTGGTTTAATTCCTATTAAGTTTTCTTGACTTGGATCGGTGACCACCTGCTAGTAAATTTCCTAACATAAATTCAATTTTACTTGAAACCCTGGATTACTTGTTTAGAGTTACTTCCGCGCGGTTTCTATTTCTTCTTATACGGCGACTACTTTGCTCTAATAAACTTCTAATGTTCCTTCCACTTAAGCTGGTTGCGCTATTCTTAACTTCCCTACATTTCAGACTTATAAATCCTCGCTTCTCTTCTTAACGCGCATGAACACGTCCTTCCTGTCGTAGTATCACCTTTTAAGTAAGTTTTTCTTACTTCACGATTCAGTTCGAACCTTATTCTGACACCCTCTCTAACTTTATTACATGACGAAACCAGCTCACCCTTCTCAAATGTTACATTATTATTGGTTTCTCATTTATTTCGAATTTTCGCATTGGTTTGCAAAACTCATCTAACTCATTGACATTCAGCCCACCCTGAGTTGGGGAACGCCTACCCTGAGTTGTTTGTAACAGTATACATCGTTATCAAATCAGCGAAGTAAATCTCTTTAGCGTTGTAAGGCTTGAAGCTTTCACGGCGAGCATTACTAATCAAGGCCTCATGGGTGATCAGCCGTGGCAAATTAATAAACGTCGAGCTTTCGGCCATTGTAAACTCCATGGCCTTCTTCAAGAAGGCTTCATGCTCAACTGCATTTTGAAAGCCACTTTGTCCCTACACATTCCTGGCTGAAAGTATACTATAATTCTAAGACATTGAACTTTTCCTAGTACAAAGAAGGTAATGGCCCCTCCTGTCTCTCCGACGTGTTCAGATTTTTACAAGAATATTTATCTTTCTTGCCTGGATGCTAGTATATATGTTATATTAAATTATATTCTTCCCTTCTTATTCTTTAAGTCAACCGCTTTTTAATCATTCCTCTATCCATTCTAATTTCATATTATTATAACAATATCTGTATATTACTTTAACAAAGCTTTTTTATTAATTTATCTTCTTCTTAATTATCTGATTTCGATTAATTCGCCGCCTCCTAATCGCTGCCTGATACTGCGGTTACAATAGATAAATTCTTACCATGATTATGCTAAACGTAATTATATCTTATTTTTCATTTCTTTCATAAAAATTTTAGACATAAAGAAAGTGATACCTCTTACACACTCATGTAGAACTGATGTTCAATCATTAGACGTTTACTTGTAAATCCATTCAAGCTTTACGTGAACGCTAGTTATTACCCAGAGCTTCCCATATTGGATGAACAGCTGCTATTAATGCGTAGACTATGGCACCCTGAAAATGAAAATGTCATTGTTAAAATATTTTACTTATGTGTGTGTGTGTGTTTTATAACGTATCATGTCATCTCATGTCATGTATTTGCTTACGCTACGTCACGTTACGAGAAGCCATGCTACGCCACGAACGTTACGTTACTGATCCGCTTTTAATATACATGGCACCGCAGGTGGTGATACTCATGATATATGAGATGAACATAGAGCACCGGTGGAGTGAGATGACTGGGGAAACCGGAGATTTCTTAGAAATGCCGCCCCAGCGCCGTGCTGTCCAACACAAATCTCACTTTGCTGTCGCCTGGGATCCAACCGAGGTGCCTTGGTGAGATTCGAGCGGTTTAACATACACAGAGAGGCCCCGTATAGTTGTAGTGTGTGTGTGTGTGTTTATGTGTGTGTGTTTATGTGTGTGTGTTTATGTGTGTGTGTTTATTGTGTGTTTATGTGTGTGTTTATGTGTGTGTGAGTGTGTGTGAGTGTGAGAGTGTGAGAGTGTGAGAGTGTGTGAGTGTGTGAGTGTGTGAGTGTGAGTGTGAGTGTGAGAGTGTGAGAGTGTGAGAGTGTGAGAGTGTGTGAGTGTGTGAGTGTGTGTGTGAGTGTGTGAGTGTGTGAGTGTGTGAGTGTGAGTGTGTGAGTGTGTGAGTGTGTGAGTGTGTGAGTGTGTGAGTGTGTGAGTGTGTGAGTGTGTGAGTGTGTGAGTGTGAGAGTGTGAGAGTGTGAGAGTGTGAGAGTGTGAGAGTGTGAGAGTGTGAGAGTGTGAGAGTGTGAGAGTGTGAGAGTGTGAGAGTGTGAGAGTGTGAGAGTGTGAGAGTGTGAGAGTGTGAGAGTGTGAGAGTGTGAGAGTGTGAGGGTGTGAGGGTGTGAGGGTGTGAGGGTGTGAGGGTGGGGGTGAGTGGGGGTGAGTGGGGGTGAGTGTGTGAGTGTGTGTGTGAGATTACTAGTGCCCGGATAGTTATGTACTAAAATCAGTAAAGTACATACAACATATATATTAAAATACTGAAATATGTAGTTAAGCTACTCAAATACAAATAAACTATATTGCTATAGTAAATTGAAGATCTATGTAAAAAAATAAAAAATTAGAACTTGCATATTGCTCCTAAAATTTTTAATTACGACCCCCGGCAACAAGGTAGAAACATGTTTTTTCAGTTCTCAAATATAAAACTTCTTTTGTCGCATAATATGGCTTTGTATTGACTGAATGATCGTTCAACTTCACATGAAGTAATGGGTGCATATTTATACTTGCACAAGTCTTCTTCTTTGGCAGTACTTTGACTTAGAATTCTCTTAATAGCACTGATTGTCTTGAATCCGGGGTTTTTCTTCAAACTGGATGAGAGTTTATCCTTCAATGAAGCTCCAACCTGTCCTTGTAGACTTTCCAGAGAAGTGACCACAGAATGAATAATCTCAAGACTCTCGGAGAGTTTAGACGTTGATGTCTCCAACGATTTAATGGCAATGCATAAATGGGCAAAATGTATTGAATGTAGGCAATATCATTTTTAAGTTTTATATCACTGAGTGATTTCTTGGCTGATTCAAAAGAAAGTGCATCTTGGGAATCAAAACGCTAGAGAACTTGATTCACAGAATCAAAATTCTTCGCGTAGTAGCCTACAGCATCTATCCATCTTCCCCACCTCGTTAAACATTGGCTGAGGAGGGAGTACCATTGCATCGTTAAATAATTTAGCAATACTTTGATAATTGCATGTTGGTAACACCTCACAAGTTAACAAGACAGGCTTACTCGCTTAATTATCTTTCAACACACCCACTATAACATTTCCAAAATGTCTTCCCTGTAGATCAGTTGTCTCGTTAATTGAGACCCAAATGGGATCATGAGCACCAATTTCCAAACGAATAGTTTGTTTGTGTATATAAGCCAGGAACATAGTTCTTTCTGATTGCAGATTCATCTGACACAGTTTCATGTGTGTATTTCTGAAGAAATTCACGTAGTTCTGGATTTTTTTTTAATTTCCAGATAAGGATATCAGCACAAACCATAGCACGGCAAAGATCACTTGCAAACTCAGATGTCTGAGATCCCGGACGTTTCTGTAATTGACGTTCAGTGAGGAACAACTGCTTTTCAGATGTGGTCTTCGAAGCTCGGGCCTTATGACGTGACGTGGATAAATGTTGCAACAGTTGAAAACGTTGAGAACAGGGACATTCGTCTCGCAGACCGGGCAAAAAAGGACTTTTCCCTCTGTTGGAAAGTTCTTAAATTCCTCTGTGTAAAGCTTTAACTTTACATAGAGTGAGGTTTTCTCTTTGGGCAGCTTTTACTACAGTGAAAAGTTCAAATTACACACGCCGGCCAACTGCGGCTGAATATTTTCTCGTGTGATGGCTTGACTTGGAAACGCAGTAGTAAGGTGTGCATCACGTGAACGACGGACATGCAGTGGCAAGGTAAAGTCTGTCTAGTGAACGCGAGTGCAGTTTGCATTCAAAGGAAACTCACTCTCCCGCCCACTAATGACGGTCATAAATCTATCTGCACACTTCAGAAATGTAACACTGTCGTTAAGGACCAATAGCAACCCTGATTTTCTCGAAGTGAAAGTCGCATGTCTACTCCACGTGGAGTCTCAGTTGCCAAAGTTCCATCTTCCAGTTGATCTGTTTCATTACGTACAGAAATTCGTTGTGGGTCACGATGTGGAGATCGTGGGAGAGAAATGCAGTGGTAAATGCAAATTAAGTAGTTGATGATTTTCAGTCGAGTGAAAATAATCAAAGTGACGACAATAGTGTGAATAACTGGGCCGAGTTATATTACTGGAAAAGCCTCAAAAACAAAGTTATAACGGGAACTGTTTCTAAGCAAATTCATGCGCTAGTTTTGAACACATATAAATATGTGCTGACAAATAATCTTGGTAAGGGGTCGTGCAATGAACCTGATGATAAATTCTGGGTATTCACAGAAATACAGTAAGAAATATTGTGACGAAAGGAATACCAAAGACGCTGATCAAGTGTGAAAACAAAAGGAAAGGTTTCTCTAAAGTAGATAATTTCACATGCAATTTAATTCGTCGATAAATTTATAGATTCTATGCAAAAGGGAGAGCGCCCACCTTAGACGAATTGGTTGCACATTTGCAAGAAATTTGTGATTTTCCATATGGGCACTGCACTTTGCGCGGTTTCTTAAAGGAGCTGAGTTTCAAACACCGCACTTTGAATAAGTTAAGGGTTATTATGGAATCCAGTAGAATTGTAGGTTTGCGATATATAAAACTAAGGAAGTTTCGGAGTACGATATATATATAATCAAAACTAAAGAAGTTTTGCAGTAATGGACATAAGATAATTTATTTAGATGAAACCTCGTACGATATCCATAACGTATCGAGAAAGGTGGCAACCTTGCAGAAAGGTCTGGGAGAAGGAAGGGCTGTGTTGTAAAACGATTATAAGGGTTCGTCAAAGGCAGCGGCCAACGTGCACATGAGTTAACTAAACAGACCCTACTAATCACGAGATCAACGCGACAGAGCAGACAGACCGACTGTCTACTGCTAGCTATATACTTCTAGTATAAATACGCATGTTAAAACGAATAAATTGCAACAAAGATTGAAAATAGCAATAAATATGTAAAAATATGTACTGAAAAGTAAAATAAATAACAATGTGTACCTAAGGAAAAATATGTAAATATATATACTTTCATGTATTTACATAACTATCCGGGCCCTAGTGATTACGCTATAGTAGATACGCCGTGATATGAGTAAGCCGATAGCAAATATTGAGGGGCAGTCAGCACCATACTTCTTCACCGCAAATCATGTCAACATGTTGCATTGAAATGGTACTTCCGATATCCCTCTGCTCATCTAGTGTAAAGTAAGTTGCTGATAAAAAGTTGCAATGTTATTGTGGAAATCACCGAGTGTCTTAATGAACCGTATTCAATATAAAGGAGCCGTCCAATATTCATACGTTGCATAGCTAACAAACGGAACCTATGAGGGAAACAGACAGTAATTGGTGGATAAATGACCGTCCCTTCCAGCCGTCAAAATAATAAATGGTAGACTCCGTCACAGTTTTGGAAACACACAATTATGGACCTCGAGTAGGAAACCCTTACGTTCAGAGAGAACTGTTTCAACATTTTTGTATGTATAGTCTGGTGCTAGTGGTCGTGATGATAAGGAGCATGCCCCAACCCCGCACGCTGATTTGATTCCAGGTTTCATAACCAAACGTAAAACCTAGAAGCTCCATGTTGGTTCTTCTAGGGCATGGACATCCATCCCATTCAGATGCTGTGGTGGGAGCGATGTGGACTCGTACCACTCGTGGTACCTCTGCGTTACAAGAAGTACATCGGTTCGAACATCCACTCCTCTCCCATTGGGGAGTTGTTCGTTTGGGTAATCTTAGGTGTGGCCGTGGTTGGCGATACCCGTGAAAGTTCGGAAACGTGTGGGCAGCTCCACCGTCCCTGGTTTGAGGGGCACCTTTAAGTTACCGGATGCTAACCTGCAGAGCTAGTCAAGTGCTAGATCACTGGAGGCCTTACCGAGGTAATCGGTAGTCTTCCAGGATAGGTTACGCGCATAAGAGGTCTATCCACTTCCACCCTGTAATGCGCGGTGGGGGTTGCTACTCTCTACCTCGGCCTACTGGAAAGAGTCCCGAAGTGCATCAGGTGCTCCTTTTTTCGACAGCTTTGACAGCTCTAGGGTAATAGAGAGGGAAGTTTGACGCCCGACGTAGATAGCCCTCACCCATAATTCAATTGAACTGGTTCCACCGAGTCTCGATTAGGAGAAATTCAGGCGTGTAGTTATATAATCTAGACACTAGAACGAAGTCACTGCCTAAGGCATTAGCTACATTATATGAATTAACCGAAGTCCCTGAAGCAGTTTTAAGACCAAAGATTGGCATGTTCGGTTTTGTGATCACACGCCGCGTCGTATAATACACGTCGGAGAAGAAGTATGTGATTCAATTATTATAAAAATTGTTCGATTATTTCTTTTTGATATTATTATTTACATGATAGAGTTTGGACGAATTTTCTGTATTGAGTCAGGTATCCTCAGAACAGGCCATTGTGCACGAACAGCATTGCTGTATTCATCTGTCCAACAGGAGACCGGTGATGTAAGTGGTTGGATATTCAAACGAGGAGTAGTTTAGTAGGCAGAAGTCTTCTTTCAGAAATGCTGGACTAAACAGGGTGATATCTTTTGTAATTAAACATAGTCAATTGGGAGAAAAGCTTCAGTTTTTCTTGATCAAAATGGTAGCTCGCTAAAATCTTGGAACATATAGCTTGCAGTTAAGAGGATAGTAAGATCTGGAAGTCACAGGACTGTATACCACGGATGACATTTCATTATAAGGAGACTGCTGACTGCATGAACAATCTACTAAATAAATATATGAAAGGCTTTTGACGGAGTCAGGAAGAAATGTGCTTCAGTGCTTCTTCAGTGTTCAGCATAATAAAGTTGTAGCTGTCAATGAAATTGGTGATGAAGTTATCTCTCGTGTAAACCTCAGTTGAGGCCGAGTGGATTTTAAGCTTTGAGATTTCCCATCAAAATAGAAGGTGTTAATGACAGGGACACAAAGGAACAGCAACAACACTTCAAATTAACAAAGGAATTGAAACATGTAAACTAATGATAAGTAATATCTCGGAACAGCCTGATAGGATACAAACTTTATTGGAAATAAGTTGTGCACTTTAAAGGGATCTATATTAATGGCTAAGTACATTTATTCCTGGCACTTTTTGAAAGTTTACGAATGCATTCCATGTGTTCAGAAAATTTATGATATTCTTTACCTTACGAGTATCCTAAATATAATAATATGCCAACCAAACGTTCTAGAAACTTTTTGAGGATATAAAGGTTACCAATATTTTTCTATATTTACACATATTTATATCATATCACTCACAGGAAGCTGAGGAAATAGTTTACTCCACCCCAGAAAAGTGATGCTTAAATATTTTAGTGTGGAAGATAATGGCAGTTGAACAAACTATTCGTCCTGAGTTTGACGTGTGGCAACTTTTTTTAAAATTATTGAGTCTTAACTTAAGGTGCTAAGCGCGATTTTGAATGAAGCTTTCATTTTGACCTATGTTATTCACACACAGACACACATCAGAGAGGGAGTGAGAGAGAGAGAGAGAGAGAGAGAGAGAGAGAGAGAGAGAGAGAGAGAGAGAGAGAGAGAGAGAGAGAGAGAGAGAGAGAAGAACAAAGAAAGAGAGACGGACCTTCTGATACTCTGATTTCTTTTCAATTCAACAGATTTCAGCTAATATATCTCCATTGAACCCTGGAAAATAAACTTTGGTATTAAAAAATACTTCACTGCTTAGGGGATATGATATGGTTGAAGGTAATCAGCAGAAACAATTCTCGCAAAGTTTTGCCCTCAACTTTCTTAGTCAAGAACACCACAAACGTCTGGCTAATTGCATTTAGTTTTAAAAGTATTACAACTCTCTTCTTTCAGGCGTCACAGATTACAGACAACTATATTTAACATTATAATTCTTTTACTTCAGCCATACCGAGAAATTGGGCGCTGTTCCAGCCTATTTGAAAATACAAATTTTTCACTCATGTAAAATAGTCGTTCCGAGAATTAGTACCCTAATAATTAACGGAAGTACGACCCAAGCAAATTGACGGTCAGGTAAGCCGTTCTGCAAAGTACTATTTCCCAAAGCTTAAGTCCAAAGCCACAAAATTGCTAACCATCTGCACACCAAGAAAGCCTAGTCTTGACTGCCCGGTAGTACCCCCGCGAGGAAATCAAAACTACTACCACTCGCCCCCGCGGGAAAATCAGGAAACGCGGAACAAATGAAACCTGAACCTGAGTAAAAAGACATGCAATCAGTACAATTCTCAATAGCGATGCACCTTATAGCTAATCTAAGGCCCAATTTATGCATGCGATTTCATATTGCGCGACAAGCAATGCTTTAATCACGGCTGAAATTTTAAGGATTTATTTTGACACATCGGAACCGGGTTTGAAAACCACTTTCTACCATTCCATAGTGGATTCATAACTTATGGTAGTGTATGAAAAGCGCTGTTTCTTTTCGTTCGATCTGCTTAGTTACCTCCCCTTATGTACAAAGTGAGGAAGAAGTCGCCACAGAACTATTAAAATATTGACGTTTTAAAATATTCTTTCCAACGGTGGCTACCTGTTGCAGTTTCATACATGGAGCACTATATTTCTACTTGAATCTGTTATTCTGGTTTATGATATTGGTTATTTAATAGTAAGGTAACGTTTCTGCTACTCAAATAATGTATCAAATGCGTAATTTAGAAAGAGGGCCTTGACTTCGGCAACACTGCTTCATGAATATTTTGTATTTCGAATATGCCACTCTCTGTATTCTCATATAGTAAATATCACAAACATACACTGCAGAATAATTCATTATCGAACTGGAAGTAGTCCACAACGAAAGAAAAGTAATCAATCCAATATTGCTAAGTCATAACAGCCGCATAGCTTTTCTTTTCACATAAAGGATGTTACAGGCTACGTGACGTATTTTTAGATTTTTCATACCGGCAGCCCTGACCTGACTGTCTTGCGTTCAATGTGGCAATGCAATGTGCATAAACAGTCATAATGTACACTCATGCATAGTGAGACTACGCGACTATCACATCTGTCATGCGAATGAGGAACTATGCGAACCGTTTTCTAGAGGAAGCGGCATGAAACATAATTCTATTCTCGCCTTAGAGTTACCCGACATTCGATTTTTAGGCTAAGGAAAACCCCCAGAAAAAACCTTATCCAGGTAACTCACCCTGACCGAGATTCGAACTCGGGACCTCTTGAACGTGAGGCAGACATGCTTCCATCTTTGCTATAGAGGCGGGCTCGCAGCGCACATATAAATGCTGCAACTTACCTCAGTGAACTTTAAAACAGCTTTGCACTGTGTTTCATGAAATCGTATCCTTAATTGTGACTTAAGGGAGCTTTGAAGTGCTTCAGTACTACAAGTTGTGGTGACTTGAACGCGCTTGTATTATTCATTTCTGCATCGTCTGTCAGTAGCATGTTTCACAAGATGTTGGCAACTGTTTCATTGTCTAATGATTCATCTAAAACCCCACTCTTTATGAATGATCCGTCTGCCGCAGTTCACTAGAAAGTTGCAAATTACGATCTTTGCATTGTATTCTTCACAGAGGATTGAGCAATGTTAAAATGGCGGTATCGGTCCGTCATGTTACTGCATATGAGTTCGGCTTAGTCAGTTACACACTATCACAGGCAGGCCGTAACAAAGAGAGCAGATGTGGATGAAATGTTTTGTGAAAAGAGGTTAGCAAAGCAATCGGTAGAAGGATTTAATTATGAACGTTGATACAATGTGCTCTTGTTGCTTTCTTCTACCTCTGCCCTTACAGAAATAACATGCCTGTTCTGTTGATCAAAGCCAGATCGTTTGAATTCTGCCAAGTAATTTTGTAACCATTTTGACTACAGAGATTGACTACGGTATATTGAGGTGTGCTATCTTATATCGCTCTCATATAAAATTTCTTCCGTATATGAATATGCTAAACGAGTGGTAAAGAATATAAGACAGAAGTTAAGAATTAATGAATCCATATTTTTTACGCAAAATGCCGAAGTCTAAAGTGCAAAAATTGTTATCCAATACGAGCAGGTGTGAATTAGAGGAGTTCCTTCTTGCAATGCTTTTGTTGATCCTTTCCAGAGATATGTCCCCAAAATCTAACTTCATTTTAAAACTATCTATCGAAAATACATTTTTTGAAAATATTTTTATTTTTATATATCTCTTCGCTTTTAATTTTCTGAAAACTTCATACTTTGCATATGAAATCCCAGGATTGTTATTTGCAGATGACTTAGTAGTTGGTTCTATATCTGTTGGAGGGATGAGGTCAATTGAAACAATAAGTAGTTATTGCCAAAAATGGGGGTTGAGAGTTAACGAAAAGAAAACGAATATCATGGATTTTAAGAAAGGTTATAGATTGCGTAAAGATGAGAAATGGGAGACAAATGGTAGTTAAATAGAAGTCGTAAAGAGATGTGATTATTTGGGGATAAGACTGAGCTGTGATGGTTAATGGACTGAACAGAAAAAAATTGGCTCTAGCAAAAGGTAAAATGGCCATGAGTATTATAAGAGCATGTTTAAGGAAATTTACTGACATTAATGCCAAATGGCTGGAAATGATCTATACTGTCATAGTAGAAAATCATATGTTGCATGGGGCAGAGATATGGGGAGTGGATGAAGCGTGGGAAGAGGTGGACGTTATTAACAGATCCTTCTGTAAATATATTTTGGGCTTACCGGTAGCTTCACCCAATGGGGCAGCACAATTAGAGCTGGGAAGACATTCAACAAGGGTTAAAATTGTCTCAAGGGCATTTAAATATCTATTCATAGTTGCCAATTTGGAGGAGAGCAATATTATCAAGGAATGTTTTCTTTTGCAGATGAGAAGCAAATGGGGAGAGTCTTCGGCGCAAAAAGTAAGGGAACTAAAGGAACAGATATGTATGGGACATATTTGGAGAAGCGAGGAGTATTATTATAGGGGCTTTTGGAAAGAGGTAGAATTAAGGCTGGAATATTTAGATAGCCAAGTTATATTTACCAGTGTAAAGGAGAAAAGATCATTGAAGACATATAGGGAAATAAAGAACGTGTGGGGTAGGAAGTAGTACATAGATGTGTGTAATAAGTCAGGGCGAGAATGATTTTCCTGGGCAAGGACAGGAGTTAGAAATTTGAAAGGTATTAGATATGAAAAGCATACAGGGAATGCCCAATGTGTGGAGAAGAAGATACAGATTGGCATAGTATACTTTATTGCAAACAGACAGAGATATGTAGAAAACAAATTTGGCAACAAAATTGGGACAGTTTTAGGGAGGTATTAATAATAAAAAGTATTATTGTTAAAAGAAGAAAAGACTGTAAGAAATATAGATGAATATCTGGGGAAAGTTGGAGAGAGAAATGGTTAAGATTGATGTAGAATAAATAACAATTAAGGGCTGGAAAACTAGAACGAGGGATACAAGGGAGAGAAGAGTCATCAATACACGGAAAACCAGTGGTTAAGTGTGTTGAGACCGAGACTTGGGGCAAGCAGGAAGGAAGGGTATATTAGTTGTGAATTAGTCATTTTGTTATTGTGTGAAGGAAATGTTACAAATGTCAATGTATCAGTGAAATTTTATGTAGAAAAAAGATGAGAAATAAATACAAATAGAAGTAAATACAAATACAAACACTTTGCATATGTATACATGTTTAGACATTACATTTCTACAGAAATCGTAGTTTCTGCTGCTTTTAATTGTGTCGTCATTATTGATGTTGAAACCATTATGTGCTTATAGAAACGAAGGTAAACGCAATGACACTTGAATAACGTCTCATAGTGTGTAAACTGCAGATTTCGAAAGATAGAATCAGACAGGAAAGCTCAGTGCAATAGTTTGGAATTTGAATCACGGATCATCGGTCTCCGTCCGGTTGCTCTTAACCATTAGCAACTTACTATTACGACATTACATTCTCTAACTGACTCACTTTTCCTCTGTAAACTTCTAGGAGGTCTTATATACCTATGGTAATGTGTTAATTTAGATACTGATGCTAACTAATAACTAACAATCGATTGTAATCTTAATTTCATTGATTAACAATCCGGAACCATGATCCACCACAGAACACAATCACGGGGATTTTGATAAGAGATTCTTCTTGGTTAGACACGTTAGCTCAAAACACTGATGCTATACCCCAGCTAATGTAATTCTATTGCAAAATAATATATTAATAATTAAATTAAAAATTAAAAAAATGAAATAATGTATTAATAGATGAATTAATTGTGGATTTCTCAAACCATAAGTTTTGCGGAAGTGTTATTAGGAAATAATTACACACGAACTGAACAGTGTTATTTCTTCCAGCATATTTGATTGTAGATCGTAATACAAGGACATGCCATGACGTGCTTTGTGTTTAGCATGCTCTATTGTCAGATATTTACTAGGCCATTTATGTTTGTAGATATGAGACAGGAAGTCTAAATGCAGAGATTATTTGAGGGAAAGCGTTTTGTTTTACACATTATACCACCACTTCTTCCAATAAATGTT
This sequence comes from Mantis religiosa, assembly GCA_030765055.1. Classification (NCBI taxonomy): domain Eukaryota; kingdom Metazoa; phylum Arthropoda; class Insecta; order Mantodea; family Mantidae; genus Mantis; species Mantis religiosa. Next base: position 82,483,671 of record CM060953.1, read on the forward strand.
TCACCATTCATCATTTACTTCAACACGCGGGAAATACTAGGAAACTAAATTTCAAGAAGGCTTAGAATACAAAATCGTCTTATATGTGACATCAACTAAGTTCTGGCAATGTTGGGATCTCTGAGAGTAATTTTGCAAAGAGGTCACTCCAACCCTATATAACTCACTATGGCTAAAATGGTACGGTTCTAACTTAAAATAGTGGTCATATGAAGGTGAATCAATCAATAAAAATAGTGACATTAGATTGAAGGGAGTAGAAAATGGCTTACAAAGCTTTGGGAAGTGAAACTACCTAACCAGTCTATCGTAT
>CM060953.1:82493983-82596176 GCA_030765055.1 Mantis religiosa
ATATCTATAATGGCAGAGTCTACCGCCAATCTTTCGCTGAAGCATCGCAAGGGAAAACCTTTACAAAGCGGCGAAAAAAGAATTGTGTTGCATGTGTTTAATGCACTCACAGAGAAGAATCCGTCTTTGTCAGTGAGAGAAGTCGAACAGCTGTGCTCTGAACTCATAGTTGTGTTAGATGCGTAGGAACATCGCGACATGAAATTGAGACAACAGGAAAACTTACCAGTCCAGGGGCGATATTGCTGTGTGACGAAGGCGTTATTTACGGACAATCAAACTGTACCGGGATACAGATAGCAAAATATACTACTTTGACGAGACTTGGGTGAATGAGGGGCGCACAAGTATGGCGTGACACCACTTATAGGACTGAAAGACAAGCATTTATGTGTGCTGCTTTCAAAAATCCCAGTGGAAAAGGCCAAAGGCCTTTCATTACAAACTTGTTTCAGTTTCAATTAGCTCAGTTCTATTATAAACTTCATTATTTTTGGATACCTTCATATTCTTATTTGTATGATTTTATCTATCTTCCTGGCAATTATTATGATGTTTACTGTAGGTTTAAATGTGACCGGAAGGCACCGCCTTTGGCTTATGGCGCGAAAGCATTAGCGAATTAGGATGAGGGGGAAGGTAGATACACGCGGAGTGATACATGTCAGCGGGGCAAGGATATATGAAACAGAGTTTAGACCGCACTGAATGAGTTTTGCAAACCACCTGAACATATTCTTTTACACTTGTCTCAGCGTCGGTTCTACTTTGTATTTTGAGGTGAAATACTAAATGTTCACGTGTTATAAATATGGCATGTTATTTTAATGCGCTAATCATAACCTAGCTTTGACTTGAACCTTCCGAAGTTGAGGTTGACTTTTGAAGCTGTCATGTAACGATTCTGGAAATTTCGTTATTGTTATCACTTCCTGCTTCTACCTTGGTAATTTTTTGGCATTCGGCCTCTTACTTTAGGCTGGGATATGTTTGTACATTTAGCAACATATGCTGGTTAACATGATGACGTATTATAATATGCGGTATTTACAATTATAAACTCACTTTTACTATCACAAGGACTCTGGCAATAAACCATTTAGAAGACAAAATTTTTTGACTACACGGCATTCCACTACACCAAGAAAATGTGTACTGTCAGAGAATAAAGGAAAAAAGAACTACTCAGCTGGAATTCATCTTACGAGTACATTATAACGAAAAATACTCCAATATGACAAAATAATGCCAAGAAATGTTCGCCCTTCCCTATATAGGACGCTGTCAATTACTAGGATCATAAGAGTACTGCTGGTAAGCTGTAATTTTGTCCTGAAGGAGTTCTTTTACATATCAATAAAGCTAGACGTGGAGCTATCGCTTAAGCATACTTGGAAACCAACCCCGTAGCTTTAGGATCGTACGTAAACGGCGTTCCAACTGAGTCACCCAGATCGAAAAAGACGTGTGTGACAAATATAATTTTTATTCTCAGTTGCGCTGTTTCTTTTTTCATTTCTCATTACTATAACTTCGAAAAAAGTTAGTGCTTTAATACTTCTTTGCTGCTTCCGAACACCATGTTTATCAAGATGAGTAATTATTATTGCTTTAGGACGACCAAATAATAGCTAAGTCAGGACTAACCACCGCTATTAAATTCATGTAATTATCTTCCAAGTCCGCCAATATTAACAAGGTAAAACATTAAGCTGAAAACAGCAATGCCGAACTCGGCTGTATTATGTAAGCCACGTCCCTAATAAAAGCTGTTATAATAGCAGATCCATTAGCAATGCTGAATACGTGCGCGGCGTGTTTAAATGAAACCGGTAGCAATAAAAACGTTAATTATTTTTCTCTGTTTCCCTTTTGACTACGATTCTCCACTGGGTTTCAGTTGCAACAGGGAAACAATATAATAATAAAAAATGTGTTTGTTACACAACCGAAAATTACATGACACAGAAATTGTGGCTATTCCAAGGATTTTTGTTGTTTTTGTATTTTGCAGTGAGGGGAATCTAAAGGGGAATCTAAAACCTTCTGATTAACAGACCACACCAGAGTATTTTCCCCCATTTTGCGTTAGCATTTTTTGGGTGATTGCCAGATATACGAAACAATAAATATTAAAATACATAGTAATTTGACGAATTAATCTCACACGTGTAATAGATGCCAATGAATTATTGCATTTCCCAAAGTGAAAAAATATATGGGAAAGAAACCTGTAACGTATTCTTGGGAAATGCACTCCTTGATTGTACATTGTATTACAAGCAATACACCTCAAAAATCGTCTTGAATTTTACTTGTGGGATTATTTAAAATCCTTTAGGCTTTGTATTGAGATAACTCATTGTTACAGGTTGCTTGTAGATATCTGAGTCTCCTTGATATCTTGGACGTTTATAGAAGCTTCCTTATGATTCTTTGCAAGCAGAAGGCCTCTACTCAGGTTATATCCAGTACAGTAAACACCCAGAGAAACTAATACGTTAATATAGTTGAAATTAATTTTTTTTCACACTGGCCGTGTATAGGCTAAATTGTGGAAACGTAGTATCAGACTGAAAAATTCAATGCCATACCCGGGATTTGAACCACGGATCTTCTGGTTTCCGTCCAGCCTCTCTACCATTGAGCTACTATGGTCAACGTGCCGATATAACACTAAATTCCCCAACTGACTCGTATTTTCCCGGTAAACCACTTAGGAGTTCTCATAAACACATGAGACAACATACCTTAATGGCGACTTACAACATGTAAGTACTTTAAGGCCCGGGCTTTACAGTTAACCACTATTAAGTCAATTAATGGAAATTAATTGTAACTGGCCATGTGTAGGTTAAATTGTAGAAACGTAGAGTCAGACTGAAAAATTCAAATCCCAGCTATGGCATTGAGTTTTTCTGTCTGAGTCTACGTTTCCACATTAATATAGTTGTTTAAAGTCGCCAAGCAACATTTAAAAATGCATATTTTACTACTAGCACAAATTTCAGGCTTCTGATCTTACTCACCATTATACACAAATTTTTACGGTTACTATTTTGTGTATTTAGATGCATGTTGCTGCAGATAGGTCTATTATTATCGAATGATTGATGAAGTTTCCAGAACGATTTGCATATCCAATGAAGTTTACAAGCAGCTAGAATAGCGATTAAATAAATATTACAATTTCTATAAGAACGCTGAAAATAATCTACAAACCTAAAACTTTTCCTTTTGTGGTGACAAAATGAGATCTTGTGTTACTTAAGCAGGTGGTTAATTATCGTCATCTACTGCTTAGTGTTTAATCATAAATTACAACAAATTTAACAGTTTTCACTTATAGCTAATTGTTTTTAAATATTGTTTTGTAAAATTATTACAGATACCTTCAAGTTTTGTAAGTCAGATATCTGAGGTAATTTCAAACGAATCACGTCGAAGTAAAGTCTGTACTGCCACACTACGATACTGTTGAAGAAACTGATAGACATGAATAACCTTAAAGTCTACTTTCGGCATAAGTATTTTGAGTTATAAATTTCACATCATATGAAATAATTTAATATAACTTTATAACTTCTTTAAACCTATACACAATACCAAGGTCTCCTTTTACTTCAAAGCAGTGTAATATGTTTAATTTTGTGAACTGCTAGAGTCAATTCTTGCTTCCTGCTTAGAGAAACATTAAATATGTTAAAGCGTCATGGAATATGCTCCTAATTAAGTATTGTAATAAACAAACGGTGACCACCTGTTAGTAAAATTCCTAACATAAATTCAATTTTACTTGAAACCTTGATTTACTTGTTTAAAGTTACTTCCGCGCGGTTTCTATTTCTTCTTTATACGGCGACTACTTTGCTCTAATAAACTTCTAATGGTGCTTCCACTTACGCTGGTTGCTTTACTCTTAACTTCCCTACATTTCAGACTTATAAATCTTCACTTCCCTTCTTATCGCGCATGAATACGTCCTTTCTGTCGTAGTATCACATTTTAAGTAAATTTTTCTTACTTCACGATTCAGTTCGAATATTATTTTGATCCCCTCTCTAACTTTATCGCATGACGAAACAAGCTCATCCTTCTCTAACGTTACAATTATTATTGGTTTCTCATTTATTTCGAATTTTCGCATTGGTTTCCAAAACTCATTTATCTCATTGACGCTCAGTCCACCCTGAGTTGGGGAACGCCTACCCTGAGTTGTCTGTAACGGTGTACATCGTTATCAAATCAGCGAAGTAAATCCCCTTAGCGTTCATACTCAACTGCATTTTGAAAGCCCCTTTGACCGAAAACGTTCCTGGCTGGAAGTATTTTAACCCACAGGGGCCTACTTCGGTAGGTACGGGTTTGGCGCACCCGGGGTCCCGAACCAACAGATTCCCTCGTGTGGGCTCCTCTTCGTGGTTGAGGGAGACGGTCAACAGGCCCACCCACGTGTAGGCCGTGCGTGGTGACCCGTGGAGAAGGATTTTAGATTCTTTTCTAGTTTAGAGTTTAGGATTTAGTGAACGAAATTTTCATTATGTTTTGATTGATGTCTTTTATGTACGTGTATTTTTAATAGATTTTGTTACACTTGTATAGTTTTTAGAAAACTTTACATCTGGCTTTTGCCATGACTAGTTTTCTAAAGGGCGCTGATGACCGCCGTAGTTGAGCACCCTTATATATATCATCATCATTGAAGTATTTTATAGTTCTCCGACATTGAACTTTCACCAGCACAAAGAACGTAACGGACTTCCCTTCCTGTCTCTCCAAAGTGTATAGAATTTTACAAGTATATTCTCCCTTCCTTGCTTGGATGCTAGTATATATTGTCACCCGAACGTCGGAATTCCCTATAGAACCGGCCGGCAGTAGGGTCAGAGGGGAAGCATTATGCCCACGCCTACCCATTTGTCTTGTGTCACTAACTGAAGCAATGAATAGGAAAACGGCGGGAGCCCTGTACCGTCTCTTTCCCCTCCCACCAGACGTCTCGAAATCTCGAGATAATTGTGTGCGCTGCGAAGTTTCCAGAAACGGCGATCTTCCTTATATAAGGCCTGTAGGTGGCGAGTTAGTCAGTTCTTGGCGAGCAGCCATGAGGTGCGCCCAGTGAGGGAACAGACTGTGTACGTGCATCGGAGGAGTGTACGTAACTGCATTCAGTGGACCTGTGACAGACGAATTAGTGAATTGTAATTGTGTGTATTACGTAATTCTGTGTAATCGGCAAGTGTTCTTATTGTAATTCGGTGGAAATAAAGAACGTTTTTGAGTGGTGCAATTGGACTTTTAATTTCATGAACCCACATGGTTAGAATATGTTATATTAAATTATATTCTTTCCTTTTTATACTCTAAGTCAACCGCTATTTTAATCATTATTCTATCCATTCTAATTTCATATTATTATAACAGGATTTTTATATTACCTTAGCAAAGCATTTCCCTTAATTTATCTTCTTTATTTAGCTATCTGATTTCGATTAATTCGCCGCCTCCTAATCGCTACCTGATACTGCGGTTACACCTCCCACAAGCCTATTTGCCTGTTTTGGGTAACTGTCTATAGAAACTTACTATTGATCGCATACCTACTGTATCATATAGAATCCAAGAATTTCATTTGAGACCTTCAATTTGGCTGTCTGTCATATGTTTGGCTGTTTGGGAAGTCTACAGAGTCAGAAGTCTGCAACGTAGTTGATTGGATCCAAAAAGTTCACAGAGAAAAACAAATAAGTCTGATTATCTCATTAGACATATCTGGTGCGTTTGACTATGCCTGGAAGCCAAAACTATTCCACCAATTAAAATTTAAAAAATTCGCTAGTAATATATAAAAAAATTTACAAATTATTTTCACAACTGGTATAGTACTAGTAATACAACTATTACCAAACAAATGATTCGTGGATATCCACAAGCTACAATTTGTAGCCCAGCCTTTTGCGTTCTATTATATGGTGCTTTAATAATACAAGGAATATCAGATTGCAATTTTTAGGCATATGCTGATGATGCTCTATTACTTGTTAAGTTTACCACCTTTTATAAGTTACAGACGAGGGCTGTGACAAACAAATTGATCTTAAATGCCGGCTAAACATTAGCTATGCTAGCGAATAAGAAAAAAAGAAATATAAAGGAATTATCCCTATATATGAATAATAGTGAGACATTTTAGATAGACGTCTGACGTTCCACAATCATCTTGATTATATTGCCAGGAAGACTACTAAAGATCTTAGTGCTCTGATGTCCGATTTCACCAACAGATGTTAAGACTTAACATGAGTTTAACAATAGTTAAAACAAAAATGTCATTTCTCCAAGTGTTAGCTTAACACTCGTGTTAAATCTCTTGTTAAAAAAGCAAGCCGAATTTCTGTTTTCAAGTCCTTAACAATTGAAAATAGTTAAGACGTCGGCCATGAATGCAGCTGTTGATGTTGATTTGCTATATTTATGACCGTCTAAATGGCATTCGTAATACAGTACGGCCTATGAGGGGAAATGATTTTGAGGAGCTATCAGAAGAAATATTTTCTACAGAGGTATAGACTGTCCAAAAAAGCTCCTATGAGTGATATTGCGGAAGTACAAGAGAGATTAGAACATGCATCGAAAGGAATATGCATTTGCTTCAAGTATTAATGACCTTGCGCTTTTATAATTCACTGAATTATGTGTATAATACATTGTGGAAACGTAGAGTCAGACTGAAAAATTCAATGCCATAGCCGGGATTTGAATCACGGCTGGACGGAAACCAGAAGATCCGTGGTTCAAATCCCGACTATGTCATTGAATTTTTTAGTCTGACTCTTACTTTTCCACAATTTAGCCTACACACGGCCAGTGTGAAAGAACAATTAATTTCCATGTATAACACATTGTCCACCTCACGTCTTGAAACATTCAAGTCACTCGTAACTTGTCCATCGCCCTTAGTTTTTAATTTACGGAATACTGAGTTAGAATATGCATCGAAAGGAATATGCCGATTTCTCCTTTGCTTCAAATATTAATATATTTGCCATTTCATAATTCACTGCATTATGTGAATTATATAATGTCCACCTCCCGTCCTGAAACGTTCAAGTCACTTGTCCTTCTTTGCACCTCCTTGTAAATTTACGTAATGCTGACGAAGTTGTTTGGTGCTTGTAGTAGGGACACATATATTTGAATTAAATTCTTTTCCAATATTTTCACACATAATATGTTTCTCTTTTACATTCACCGCATTCGTTCCACTTATTTTCCACAATAAACTCACACTTCGTCAGCAATTCAATAAACAATTCGTTCTCCATCGATGAGAAATTTGCTTCACGGCTTTTGTTTACGATTTTGTTCACCCGCCATTTTTTCAGCTGTGTGCAGACGAAAATGAAAGCAGAAGCGCATCGCAATACGTTCAGAAAATAATACGACTCATCCATAGCCTTCTATAGCTGTAATATTTTGAAGTTTCTTGGAGTTAATACGTATTTGTTAACAATTTTCAGAAAACAGGTTGGTGAAATGCAAGAAATTTAACAAGTGCTAGCACTGTGAAAGTTATTGCGTTACAATTGTCAACGTTGATTGTAACATCTGTTGGTGAAATCGGGCATGAGTGCTTTAAGAAGACCAACCTCTGGCCTAAGCGTTTGTTTATTGAAGTTAATATATAAAGCGGGAGTTAAACACAAGGTTCTATAATGTGCAGGTGCCTTACAAAGTATTTGTTTAGAAGAGGTGGGCACATCCTAAAATATTACAGATTCAGCGTTGATACTTCTGAAGTATCATCCAAGGATACCGCATTATATCCACTCCAGCAGCACTTATTGTTGCCGGCATTGAACCTATGTTTCTTACTGGTATATTTAAGGCAAATTCCAGTAACATTAGAAACGACCGAGCTTTCCTGTAACATTTTTCACAGCTGTAACTTGAACAGAAAGTTGAAGAAACTTGTCATTCAGCTACCTTCGACTCTACTCTCCTTTAAGATTGCACCACAGAATATCATCAGTACTCCATTTAGATGATTCTCTAAATGCTGAAGGAGCAGATGAAAATGCTAAAGTAGAACGCTCATTCCCAGATTTCTCACATCCACTTAACATTTTTATACCACGTTATAACTTGCTAAAGGGTGTTCAGTCTTTCAGGCGGAATTATTAGCAATTCGTGAAGCAGTGAATGGTGCAACAGATTACAATGTACTGGTGGCTTTTACTGTGACTGATAGGCAGCAATTGCGCCTTTTAAGGACACAAACAACAATGATTCTGTTGCTGTTTAAATGAGGAATACTAGGTATATTAAGTAGCTCTCATATTATTATTTTATGGTTAGAGGACATATGGGTATTGGCGGAAATGAACGTGCCGACGTGCTTGCAAACAGAGCTGAGACTTCAGATCTTCCGATATTTTACATTTTATGGCCCAATTCTTATGTGAGGCAAACAGCGAAAAAGATTATCAGCCATGACTGGAATGAATACTGGTTAAAGGTGATGGTGGTGATTTGACTAAGGATATTTCCCAACTGTTTTGATAGACATAAATGGAAATTTGTCAGTCCTAAATGAATCGTTTATTTCAGAAACCACCTAAGCGCGCTTTTTCAGCTTTCGGAAAACTAAGAAAAACTGTTTTGCAGCATGTTAGTGAAATAATCTATTTTTTATATTTTCTTCCTTTAAGATTTTGAGTCACTAATTTTTGAAAACGTTGCAACTAGGTGGCCTCTGCAATGAATGAGAGTTTCCAAAATGATTTTTATAAATTATTATTTAAATTAAGTAAACAATAATTTTACCTGTTTTGAAATCAAACGTAAGTAATAGACATACTTAAGTATAAAAAGTGTGTTTTTATTAGGCCTAAATCGAAAAATACAAGTATACTACACGCTACAGTATGTCTATATACAAAGATCTGGCCTTATTCACTTATTCAGCTTCTGGCAAGTCTTCTGGCAACTCCTTGTCAGTTGTTGGCCATTGGATGATAGTGTCATAGAAGTCTTCATTTCTAACAGTGTATTCCATGAAGGTCTTTTATATCGTCCATTTTTTTACCTAAACCCAAAAATCTCACTGTGCAAAACCTGATAAAATTTAAAATTTGTAATAGCCTACAAAAATGTTTAGCTAAAGGTAAAATATAAACGTTTAAAATAACCTTGGTAAATTAAAAGTAAACGTATCTTCCCTAAAGGATAAGTTTTCTCCTTTGCTAGTTCCGGAGGGCTGGCAGTATTTAGCAATGTGAAGGTAGATGTGTTATAAGATTGAATTTTAGTGCGAAAAATTATGACCGTAAAAAGTTATTATCATTCTTTATTGAACGGCCCTCGTAGAACTACCACTGGCATGCTGTTAAATTATTAAACAATTCGAAACCTTTTATAATGAAATAAAAGTATAGATATTTAGGGTTGCACATATGAGCCTGCTAAGATACATAGTCGGGATAGATCGTATAAGCAGCATAGAAATAACAGCACAATCTAGCAAATAAAGTATTTTAAAAATAATATTTTACTAAATTTTAAAGTCAATCCTTATGTTAAGCATAATTATACAGGTGGATATTTTGATGCTGTCCAATAATCAGATATCAAAATATCAGATGTGCTTTGCAATATTGTCACATCAAATAAGACATGCTTAGTTAAAAGTCGCGTTTTAAAATTTTTTATTAATATTATCAAGGACACAAAATGAACCTGGTTAACTAAAGCTACACCAAGTTATGGTTCAGTAAACGGAAAATTAAAAAATATGTAGAACTGAGAATTTTGATTTAGGCATACTCCTCGAATTAAAAATATATGTCTGGTGGTTTCTTCTTCTAAACTGTGCCGACTTTAATTTTCAGTGTATCAACAACTATTTAACGCTTTGTGACATTTTGTTGTTCTACTGTTGCAGCATTAGGCAGTATTGAGTCTGTAAAATGTTTTAGTGTGTTGCTTATTATAATAATGTACTGGCCTTTGTCAGTTATTCACACAAAATTTTGAGTCTTATAATATTGCTTCTACAATTTCATTTAGTGCTTTTATTTATTATAAAAAGGCATATTCCAAGCAACTGCAGTCAAATGATATCCAATCAACGTCCATGGGTCTATCATACCGATTATTTTACTTGGGCCCTCTCCGTCTTTTCGCACCGACACATTTGATTGCAGTTTCCGAGATACGAACTCACGACGTTTGGCTTTCAGTGAATGGTCAGTCCATTCAATATCGATATCTTTAAAAACTACAGCTATGCGAATCAATTGCGTTGAGGCACCGCAGAAAGCGGTATGAGAAAGATTTTGTGAATTATTGCAAGAGGGTCATAAGTAGCAAAATAATACACGTATTAAAGGGTTAACATAATTAAATGAAACTTTGACACTAAATAGAGCGATAATTTTAACATAATCCATGGAAAATGACCCATGTATGCAACAAACTTATCCAAAAGTTTTAAGTGTCAAAATTAGCAGTGTTATTTGAGTATTTGTGTGCAGTTTTTTCTTAAAAGGCAATTACTTTTACTGGACTCTTACATGCTGTAATACAAGCATTACTTTTCCATTTTTATCTCAATTTGCTTCCCAAAATTTAAAATATCTGTCCTGGTATTATGAACAGGAATTCAAGCCAAATTTTACAAGAATATTAAGTTAATAAATTATGATATGCAGTTTGAGTACTAATTTTATGTGGATTCCGTAGTCTTTTTTTCGCTGAGAGCTGGCCAGTTAAAATTTCATCCACGTAACTTGCTTAAGTTCTCCTAAAGTATGAGATATACAAATACCGTAAACTGCAATTAAAGATAAACGTGTACATAACACCAGTGACTCACCAAATTAGAAAATGCAAATTAAAACAGCTTATCAAGTGAAAAGGTCCAATTGATTTTTGGAGCCAAACAACTACCCCGTATCCTGAAGCCCGTGGTCCCGTGTCGTAGATTTACAGCACGTTAAGAACCTCAAGCTTTGTAAAGAGGCCTCTGAGTAAAATTAAGCGGTATTTCATACCCAATATATAGGGGTGGTGATTTTTTGCAAAGGCAATATAGTCCGATAAACTGCGAAATTGACTCAAAATGCGATATAAATATGAAATCGGAGATTTTCCGAAGTAATTATTTTTTCCCAATACTCTTTCTCTGGAAACTCTAAGGGAAGGGTCTATAGAACCTTTGCTTGTTTTAGAAAGACATAAAGTAAGTGACCATTCTTCTGGAATGTGGAAAGCAACCCTTCCCGCTAAATTAGCTTATTGTTCACCATTGCTCATATCAGGTAATGTTTGATACATGAAGCGAGTTCAGCTGTTTCAGAAGAGACCCCTCTTACCACGCCTAATGACTGTCATAAGTCTATCTTCATAACTTAGGTAACGGAAAATTTCAGTCCTTGTCTCTGAAAACCAATAGCAGCCCTAATTTTAGGGAAGTGATAAACACATGTTAATTCCAGTTGGAGTCCTTAGTTGCCAAATTTACGATTTTAATTGCTGTTCGGTTTCACGTGCAACTTTAATTCATTCTAGAGTAGATCACATCAGTAAGTGCGAAGATGGTGAGCGAAACTATCAAATATCTTGTCATTGCTGGCAGAGTAATTTTAATAAATTATAAGATTTTAAGTGAAAGTGAAAATAAGATCCCTTTTTTCAGATTTTAAAATGCATAGTTTTATTGAGGATTAATGTCAAAGCTAAATTGCTTATAAATCTAAATGAATATAACTACGAACGCGCATGCGCGCGCGCGCGTGTGTGTGTCTGCAGTTCTTCAAACACTGTGGTACTCGAGATTCCGTTCCATATTTGTAGGGGTAGTGATATTTAGCACTTTGAAATCAGAAATTAAGCATTTTGATTTTCACATTTGTAGCATTTATAAATTTAGCATTTTATAGCATTTTGAAGAAAGTTTGAGTTAATTTTGTTAAATTATGTTTATTAATATTATTTATATGAAATTTAAAACACGTTTATGGAGAGTTATTAATGACGGAGAGTTAAAAAACCATAAGTTGTCAATTTATTTCACATTAATATAGGTTAAAGCAATACACAGAAATATAGAACAATACAGACTAAAGCATACTACGAAACACAAAAAAGATAAATCCATACTGATGTAAAACTAACACAATAAAAAGAAAATGCAATAAATTATCCTAGGTTATGATTAAGTAATTCTATTGAATGGAAGCATTGCACATATTCCAACATTCTGTTCTGTTTCTCTAGCATCCTCAGCTGCCATTAGCTGAATATACAGATGTGTTCTATTTTTGCTGACAGTTCATAGAACTGCTTTGTACCATGTGGTAGAACTGCCCCGTCTTTGAGGTAAGCAGATATCCCTTCGTGGTAGAGGAGTAGAACGTACGGAATAAATGCAGTTCAAGGGACGGCAATGAGAAAATTTTGTTCTGCAGCAAGCAGAACAATTTATCGAGCTAATTTTATTTGACTTGTTCATAACTATCCCGTCGTGTTCTGCAACTGTTCTAACGCACGAAGGGATATCTGCTTACTACAAAGACGGGGCAGTTGAGCCACTTGATATGTTTCAGCTGCGCTTGTTCCAAATAGTTACTTATCTTCTTAAAGTAAGGGGATTTTTCTTAAATATAGCCACTCCATATACCGTTATGTGCCCAAAATGGAATATTAATACTTATCTCCCTACACAGATCAGTAGTTTCAGTGCCTTCAGTTCTCTTATGTACCTATCTTATTGTGTTTTTCCATATTTGACTTGATGAAGTAGTACTTTATTTTCAGTACTTTATTTTCAGCTTTCAGATCTGACACCATAAACGTTTGTTGACATATATGTGTACACATATTTCTACATTACCCACTTCTGCTTAAAAAATTAGTGAGCTCTCTCTCTCTCTACCATATATGATTTGTTAAAGTTATACTTTTTATTTCACGTTTAATAACAATAACTTTAAAGAATGCTTTGAGTTACATTTAGGTATTATCCACTGTGCCGTTTGTTTTCTTGCCGGCACATTTTTGATGCCCTTCCGGTTCGAGGGCGCTGCCGTCTTGTTGTTTTGGGCTTTCCGCCGTTTCTCTCTGGGGGCGCTGCGGTGCCCGAGGCTTCTTGGGTGGCTCCTTCGAACCGGGAGAGCAGTGTGTGTGCCTGGTTGGTGTCGCGTGGGCGTTTCTTAGGGTGAGTGCTCCAATTCGGGTTTCCCGATTTTTCTCTTAGGTTTTTTTTTTTTTTTTTATATTTGGTCTTTTGGTGAGCCGTGTGATTTTTGGGGCTCTTTCTCCCAGATTCGGGACCAGAAGTATATAGTTACCTTTATCTGTCTGGTTGGTCTATGCAAAGTGTAGCAAAAGAACAAACGAGAAAATAAATCCATGTTAAGGTTCTGATAAAGGCGTATGATTTTAATTTAATCCCATGACCCTGGGTTGGCCAGCACACCACTCCAATACTTCGCTGAGCTGCAACTTCTTAATTTCGGAGAGGTTTCTTAGACAGGAGTACTCTATATCTTAACAGTCCAATAACACTTGACAAGGTAATATCAGGCCCAATATGTTCAGATGTAGGGCAAAACCTTATTACTCTGGTTGTACTCGGAGAAGCTAGGGCTTGAACATCCTGTTTTTGTGTTCTTATAGCTAATTAGATAAAGAGGGTTTTGCATTTACTGTACCATGTTAATGAACAATAAGGCTAATTACTATAGTAGGATTTAATTATTTCTGATTGAATTATATTCCCAGTATGTGATTTGCTTAAAATGGCATATGGTACAATACAAGTAAGTAGTGATAATTAAAAAAACCTAGAAATTAATGTCACTGCATAACATTCTTAAATTTAGAGCTATTAAAATGACTTTAATAGACAATTATAAACTGTAAAACATATGCCCGGTACTCAACTCGTGTACACCAGTAATTAACAGCATATATTGGAGCGTCAATATTCCCTAACGGCTTTGTATTTTTTGTGACATTTGCCCCCTCGTTATACCCAAGTGTCATTAGCCGCTAGTGCTGCTGATAATTTAACGGATTTGTTCATTCCGTATGAAGCACTGCTGGCTGCTATCGCTATATGGGCAGAGTATGGCCCTACCACGCCCCATCACTCGCCTGTCACTGTGGTAAAGCTATTACAGCACTTTATAACCAAACTTAAATATGTATTTCATTTATTTTCAACGTTAATTCAACCTCTGTGCCCTATGGGGATAAAGCTATGTTCCTCATTTGATTAAAAAAGTCAGCAGGACACATGGCTGGCGGAGAGTCTCGAATGCATCCAGGTGCATTTCAAAATCATCTGCATGCGGATCTTACCTGGTAGGAGCAGAATTAGTAATTACAAAGTGAGAAATGGCATGCTTCAGTGTCTAATTTCATCTAAGTTTTCTTTTGAATTTAATTAATGGATAGAACCTTGTGTGGAGTATCAGAATTGTAATTAATAAATATCTATGAAACCACGAATTCCATTCATTTAAGCTATTTGAAAAATAAAATTAAGTTTCACAGATATAATTTTTATCAAGTCGTAGAGCAACGTAATATGCATCCCCTTATTTTCAGTATCATTTCCAAATTCAAAGCAATTTTGTGTACATTGAAAAAAGGTAATGAAAGTGTTCAAACATGAGAATTTTTCCTACATACTTTTGCATAGTTTTTAGCACCTACTCGAAATATTGACATTTTCTTCTGACGAGAAAATATTTTAAAGTGTCCTAGTTAGATTTTAATTTTCGTGAACGTAGAGAATATTTATTGACCCTTTATGATACAAAGATTGTTTCAAATTATTTATCTTAAATATTTATAAAGATTATATGCATATGTTTATATAAAAGTTATTTAAAGGTAGTTAAACGAATTAAAATGTATAAAGAATACTAGAAATTGTCGCTGTTCTAATAAATACATAGATAGGTCTTAAGCTAGTATAATTAGGACAAATTAATTTTCAGACTTAATGCCAATGTGATTAGCTCTAAAATTAATATTAAAGGATATTATTATTTTTAATGATCATTTCTAGATAGCAGCAAAATAACTGTTAGGTTGGCTCCACAAAGCTGAACTGTACCCGGAGGCTAAGGTACAATTATCCAACTTACTTTGATAATTTAAAAACTTTAATAAATCTCTTGTTCACACTGACAGCTTACTTGCACAATTACACTACAGTGCCTTAAATTAAACTTCCTCGAAAATTAAACTTTGTACACATTATAATTTCACTCTAACACCTGTTATTACATGATTTTCAACTGCAGCCGGGAGCTAAGACAATTATAAAACACCGTGCGCGCGCCATGAAAGGAGAGCCGCGTCTACTTTGACTCGTCAGCTCTGAGAGCTTTCCGAGAGAGGAACCAAAGGAACCTTCACGCGCTCACACGGGGAAAAAAGGAAACAAGAAACAACTGAGGCACAGGCCTCGTAAAGGAAAGAAGCAATCAGCACAAAGTCATGGAATAAAGAACGTCCAAAGAGTGGTCAACATTATAGTCTGATTTTGAGGCATATGGTATGATTTTGCGAGGTGATTATTATGAGGTATGACTAATAATTTAAATATGTATAAAATATCATTATTATGAATAATTATGGCTCAACTATTAGCAAATAGTGAATACAATTTTCTCTAGGTGTGATACATATCCTGTAAAATCCTCTTATTTTCCATATGGAACCCAAATAAATAAGGAGTCAGGAACTATGAAATGTTAAATTAGCAGTCTAAATACCAATCACCCTAAAAAGCAATATTTATTCAAAAATAGAATAAAACTTTAATGTAAATTAAGTAAGTGACGACTGACAACATTTATCATAATTTAGAAACACTTTTCTATTTAATCAGTTAAGCTACGTAGATGAAGTTTTACTGGTCATTTCTCAGCTAAAGTGCTACCAAACACACCTTAATTATCCCTCAAATTGATAATCATAATGTACTAAAAACTTAATATTCTTCCTACAGTATGAAAAATACAACTACCGTAAACTGCAATTAAAGCGTGTACATATCAGCAGTGACTCACCAGGTTAGAACATGCAAATATTTGTCTCAAAAATGTGAGCATTATGAACATAAAATTCATGCCAAATTTTACAAGAGTAATAAGATATACAATATTGTGAAGACCTGACCATGGATGGTAATAGATAAAGATACCACATGGCCCGACCCTGCACGGGGAGATAACCCTTAGGATGGTATTCACATGCTTTGTGGAGAGATTGGAATTTCCTATATAAAGCTTCAATTACATTAAAAAATATCGGAACTACAATTTAGACATGAAAGGTTTACTGCACTAACGGTAAATACACAATTGGCCACATGGCCAATTGCCTTACAATGAGCGGACCTAGGTCCGACCTCGTCCAGAGTTGGCACACGAGAGACGAGGTCTTGTACATGCTTCACTAGAGAACGGGAGAGATCACGTGACATGACGTCACACGCACAACTCTAGTCAAATGATTACCCAACATATTATTTGAATTAATCAATACAGTCAGATGACAATATTATGCAGTAACAGTATTATGTAGTAATATCTTGTACCTTATGATTTAAAAGATAATGAAAGCTTTTGCAAATTTATTCGGTAAATAATAGTTTTCGAGAGAGGTTTTGAATATGTTTGTTTAGCAATGCACTGATTTCATACACATACAGGATCCTTTATAACAATATCTTCCTTTTCAATTCTGGCTACCTAAATATTTTTAAATTGGACGTATTTCCAGTGCATTTCTTTATTAAAGTATGATTTAGCTACTTATTTTTGTGATCACTATCATTAATTAAAAATAAAAGTAAGAAATCTAACGAGTTTTCTAAAATACGTCATTTTTCTGTGATTAAAATGATACAATATTTAAACAATAACAGTAATATAGCATATAGATATACAAAAAAGAGGAACATAACGCGAATTTCTATTATTCCTACCACACCAGGGAATAAGAATTGCAGCAGGCTGTTGGCCACAGTTAGAAGAGGTACAGATATGCGAGGAAGTTATTACAGGCTTAAAGATCATATCACTTCTGGAGGTTGCCAATAGAAAGCGATTAACTACCCATCGACCAAGCAGCCCTCGAGTTACCAGATATACCCTTTCCGTTAAGTCATGTGTCTTTGCTACACGCCACGAAATTTTAAAGCATCACTAAAAAGGAAAAGAAATAAATGAGAACTGATGTAAACGAATTCGCAGCTGATCGATCAGGGAAAGCTACAAAAAAGCTCCAAATTTTAGTGGTAGGTTCAAGGGAATGGAATCCCAAGCCTGAATGTGAGCAGTTTTCATAAAGGTATCTCGCGCGGGGGATTATACTACATAAACCCCTAAAGGAGCTAATAAGCTCTGAGCAATTCCTTGAGGGAAGTAAGACAATGATTTTATCGCCTTGTTCCTGTACATGGATCTACCTGCAAACAGCAGTTCCCGGTTTAGGATGTGTTAAATGCTTTTACGGTGCGTTGATAGTTTTGTTCCTTTTAACACAACGAGACTTGTGCACGTTCTCTCAATGTGTTTCGTTTCCCTGTTGCAGCCGTCACGTACAGCAAATATGGCCTTGTTTTCCGAACACCGGGAACGAAAGTCTGCGATATGTTTTCAATTTCTGGAGCAATAAGGGGACCTGGCTGCTCGCAAGCTTAGTCAGCAACATTCTATATTGCTACCTTCGTAATTATTTCATTAAGTCTACACATAATGAATAGGAAATACCACAAACTACTTCAAATTACCTCTTTTCTTCTTACTCGCCAACGTAAGGCTGAGTAGAGGTGGTTTGTATCGTAAGCTTTTTCTAGGTCTATGAGGTTTTTTCTCATAGGGAAAAGGAAAGGTATGCTGTTTCATCAAATGTGGAATTTACAAACATTTAATTAATAGAAGATGGAATTATGGCGTCTGAACATAATATTTGATTATTTATTTAGGTAGTATCCAATTCTGAGATTTTTATTTTACCCAGAGGTGTATTAGAAATATTGTTGACAAATTATAAAATGAATATAATCAAATTACAACACCTAACAAAATACAGTATCATTGAAATGACAAACAGTAGACATCAAAATTAATCATTGAGTTTAAGAAATGTTTTCTTCAAGAAAGACATGAAATATGATAATTATTGTGTTTCACCAAAATATGTGTAAGTGGTTATGTAAAAGTGTAACCTAAGAATTGAAACAGTAATTCACGTTCATATCTTTCAAAACAGAAAAAAGGCGCAAAAAATAAAATGTGAGGGACATTTAGAAGGTGATTCCCATAAATAAAGTCAGAGGTGTATTTGATTTTGAATCGAAATAAGAAGAAAATTTGCAATTACCAGTCAAAAATTCATTGAGAACATAATTGAATTGTTTATTTCAGAAACCACCTGAGAGATAAAATACCATGAAATGTATTTTTGGTGGTACTGTACAATTTAAAGGTAAATACATCTTTTAATGCAGAAATAACCGATGTTTCATATCAGCAATGCTATTTTCAGCCTTGAAAATAGTCCGTTTATTTCAGAAGGAACCCAAGCGCCCTCACTTAGGTTCTTTCTGCAGTAAATTTCACTCGTAACGGTTGGCGGCCTTGATGACATCAGTGTTTTGTGACTCTCTGTGACAGTAATTCACAACTGCCATCTTTACATTATTTATGTCATTAAGGTACCATATTATTAATTTGTGATTATTAATATGTTAATATAAGCGAATTAATTAACATTTTTTAATACATCCATCATCCAGAGACACACATTTGTCGCTGATTAGTTTTTCCTTCAATTCTCAGGATGCACTTTATAGAAATACACATTCTAGAATATTTGTATTTTAGTTGTTTCCTAACATAGGACGGACTGCTGTACGTTGTATTACATTTTCCTAGCTATCGAGGCACGCAATTGTTCAGTTACAGGTTCAAATACCACAACTTTCCTGTCCATAATTTCTGTTATTATTTGATTCGTTTTTGAGCGATTGGCGGCGAGTTTCAGGTGCTTTGGTTGCGTGGTAGTGGTGTTCTTGATTAAGGTTTCCCTCTATGCGGTCTGCACTGCTCATTGAAACACTCATCGGGGTCCACTGACCAATGGCCCTCTTGGGGACGTCAAAGGGGTCGAGACCCGTAGCCAGGCTTGAGCGGCGTCGAATGGGTTTTATCTGGAAACATTAGGGACCCGGTCAACACATGCGGAAATATTCCCTCCCCTTTTAGGTTCTGCCTCATTTCTGCCCACTAGAGGTCGCGTATGATGCACAAAGGAATCACATAGATCGGGGTAAGACAGGTAGTGATGGTGTGATGTCAGTTCCGTCAGCTCAAACCGCCAAATATGCCCCCGAAAGAAAGGCAGATTAGCGTGTGACGTTACCGCGCCGATTTCTGGTGTACAAGAGGAAGGAAATAGTTTGATGTGTTGGGGTTCCGACGGAGGAAAGACAGGAAACTTATCGGGTATTAATAATATGGGTATTGAAATATTAATCTTGACTGCTTTAATTATACAATTGGTCACAGTTTATAAACAATGACAATGAAAATATATATAGTTTATCTGAAGGTCAGGCATGTTATAAAGTAAATAAAATAGAATATAAAGTAATTTTCTCTGCAAATTAGAGGAGGCCCATTCAGAACAAAATTACGTGGACATTTTCGGACACTTTCTATTTCGTTTTTCTTTAACTAGTTTATCAATGTCAGGTCATAATATCTGTGAAATTTGTAATAGTAGTCTGCATGTTAGTTTGTGATCCGACGAGGTACTTCGGGGTTTGGACTTAGCTAACTTCATAACAGAAAAGAAGTTTTCGCACACATTTGTCGAACCAAACATACAAAATGACCGTGCGGCAAGTGAATACAAATCTCTGATTTCGGGAGCATTCTTGTAAAAATCAGTGAAGTCTTTCTTGTGTGTATATTGTGTATATTTGTCCTTCAATAAATCGTCACATTGTAAATTTAACAGTTCCTTTTTTACGTGGCAGCTACATTGTTGTCATCGAGTGCGCTACATCTGACTGAACCCTCAGATTATGTACTCACAGTGACATTTATATAGGCAACTTGGTAATTCTCGGCTCTGGCCTGACGTCACACGCACTGCAAGCCTCGCACCCGGCTAAAATACGCTACAACGCTCGAAGTTGTCTTCCTCTGCCATTGATGTATGTGGGGTACTTGAAACTGCTTCAGGAGTCTGTCTGAAATGTAAGTAGGTATCCACTTTCCCCCTAAGGCCTGTTAGCTTCCATATTCCCACACAGAACCAAGCAATGCCTTCCTTTTACATATGTCTTCAAAAAGACTTCTTAGAACAGAAACAGTATATTTATATTTTACTAAGTTCAAAGAGAGGATTTTTCCCTTTCAAAATTTACTTTTCGGTTCTATACATTAGGCTTCTGAATTTACCGTATTTCGATTTTGGCGCTAAAATAACCGAAAGAGCTTCCTTGGTGTTTCATTTCTGTTTTAATCCAATCTTCTTATTGAACAGATCTACTAATAGTTATTAGGCAGCAATCGGGGATGGAATGTGCTATTTGAAGAGAATTAAAGAGATTGCGTGACGCTTAATCGCCGTGCTTCTACTCCGCACGTAAGCACGTAACCGGAAGTCGGTCGGGTAGCAAGATGGCGTTGACCCACAAGCAATAAAACGTACAGCCCCAACACGGACATTACAAAGGGAAATCTGGCAATGATGCTTTGCGTATCATGCACTCTTTCAGCCTTTCTTTAATCACAATCGGGCTTCCGTAATTAAAAACCATGATTATAGGAAAACGGCATACCTCCGGGTATAACGGCTTTGAAAATTATACCTGAAATCAGAAGGATACGCATGAAATGCAACATGAAATGACAATGGAAAAGCTTGCATTTGGCTCTCCGACAACTTCGTTATGTAGGAGCCAAACATTTAAAAGTCTACTCAGGGAGTTTGCAATTAAGATATATAAAAATAAAATAGGAATCAAATTCCCCTTAAAGTACACTATATACATGGACGTTAAATTTGCATGACTTTTTCTGATCACTCATTTATAAACTATTATTATTAAAGTTTATTTCTCTGTCGACATAAACTTTTGCACTATAAATGTTCATTACACATTTGTACATTTAGCTGAAAGTTTAAGGCCGAAATTCTATACTATACTGTTAAATTATATATTATTTTCATTAAAAAGGGAGTGGTAACTCTGTAAGAGCTTTTTTAACCACTGTGTTTATTTTTATGTAGTTGAAGAGCTTATTTTTCAGTCTATTTCATCTACTGGATTAAGCATTTTCTAAAATAGTTTCATTCCGTATTTCCTTGTAGAGGTTATGAGCATATGGAAAGATGTATTGATTCACATTGCTGTATGTCACACCTGAAATGTCATTCTTTCAATTATATCTGAAAAATAAAACTTTAAAAGTGATAAATATTGAGACGTTTTATCAATGATAAGGATATCTCTAATGCAACTAATGCCGGAAATAGCATTTCAAATAAGTTACGTATTATTCTATAGCAAGGTATTTATTTGCCATTTAAATATCTAAAATATGTAATACCTACATATAGAGGTTTCGGAACGACACCGAACGAATATAGCTCGGACTAGTTCGGACTTAACTAGTCCGAATTTTGGTGTCGCATCTTCAAAATTCTCTAACGTATAACTTTGTGCAGCATTAAATATTACATTATTTTGTGATTAAGCAGCGCAGGAACCCCTGGAGCATGAACCTCAAAAGTTGCTATTGGGACGCAGCGGCCACGAAAACAAAAGCATTACTCCTTGCTCTTTATCAGTGACCCTATCCTACCTTTCAGGTAATGGGGCATAGGCCAGCTAATTGTGAAAAAGTCGACAATGACTCGGACAGTTCCAAGGGTACTCATTTTGCTATGATCTTAATTGTACATCTTTCAAATAGTAACTGTAACAAATAGTAACAAGTCCTTTGTTTAGTATTAAACATATTGAAATAAAATGCTTGTGTCATTGCATAAAGCATTTACTTTTGGCTAACTTTATCTACAATTCTTATCTACAATTAATCTCTGTTCCTTTCAGCATATAATGCTTCCATCCTCGATCTCACTAACATTAAATTCCCTTTAAATATGATGGATAGAGTCAACATGAAAAATTCAATGCCATGGCCGGGATTTGAACCACGGATCTCCTGGTTTCCGTCCAGTCGCTCTTAACCTTTGTGCTACCATGGCCAACGTGCCTTCCTGACATTAAATTCTCCAGTTGACTCATATATTTCCCCGGTAGACCACTAGGGGCTCTCGCATCTGAGATACACCGTTTGTGGCGACTTACTACTGTAAGTACTTAAGTCCCAGGCTTCATCATTTAACCCATATTATTTTAGTTAATTGATGGAAATTAATCATTTCTCCACACTAGCCGTCTATAGGCTAAGATATTTGATGGACAGAGTCAACATGAAAAATTCAATGCCATGGCCGGGATTTGAACCACGGATCTCGGATGCGAGAGCCCCTAGTGGTCTACCGGGGAAATATATGAGTCAACTGGAGAATTCAATGTCAGGAAGGCACGTTGGCCATGGTAGCTCAAAGGTTAAGAGCGACTGGACGGAAACCAGGAGATCCGTGGTTCAAATCCCGGCCATGGCATTTAATTTTTCATGTTGACTCTATCCATCAAATATCTTAGCCTATAGACGACTAGTGTGGAGAAATGATTAATTTCCATCAATTAACTAAAAAAAATCCCTTTAAATAGTTTAGGTTGCCCTTAAAGTTTTAAGTGGCAGCTTATTTGCCGTCATCAACTGTTATAACAGAATGTTGGAACACCCATAAACAAATAACTAAAAAATTGGCTTCCTTGTTGCGGTTTCATAAGCCAAAGAAATTCTGCATAGTAGCAAGCTACTCCACTATATATGTAAAAGCTCGAGGGTATTTACCAGGACAATCCACACAAAGTGAAGACTGACCTCCCCTCTGATGACCAGGGAGTTACTGAGCTGTCCCGAAAAGGCACCCAGTGCCTCCGTTGGGCTTTCCATAGGGTAAGACCTAGAGAGTATAAATGAAATAAACAAATAAATTCTGTTTTATTGTTGTCTCGGCAACTAGAAGCTATACCGAGACCTATTTTTACAATATTAATTATTTTCTTATTTACAATAAAATTTTACATAAAGACATTAAATGGTTTTTGTAGATCCATGTTATAATATACATTACAAAAACTAATCGGACTAGCTACTATCAGTAGCTTTACATTTGCAAGGTAAATTAAACGGAAAAGATATGTGGAAAGAATTTGTACAATCTTTTATTTATTAAATCTCACGTTACTATCCTATTACGTTGTCTCCATAATTATGGTAGAAACCTTCCCTGCTGCCGTTTTAAGTATTTTGAAGTCATTTGTGTTTCTAACTACGTCCCAAACATATTTACTTTCTAGCTGTTTCCTTTCCTCATATAAAATATTATCATATTTATGACATTCAAATAGGACGTGTTCTGAAGTGTCTTATAAATTACATCAAACACAATTACTGGTGTCAAAGTACACATTATATGGTTCATGTCCCGTTAAGTATTGGATACCTAATCTTTTTGGTACTATATCTTTTACTTTTAATCTTTCATTTATATTGGGATATAAACCATAAGTTCTTCTTCCTTGATGTGATGTATCCCATTCATGTTGCCAATCTTTTAAAAGTTTCCTTTTTAATTCTTCTTTATTCCTGCAATGTTAACCTATAAGATGTTCTACTTTTACGAAATATTTTCTTTTGAGCCAATAATTTGTTGCTCCCTGCTTTATTACTAAGTATATAGGCCAAATTGCCAAACATACTAAAAGAGCTAAAGTTGGTATTGTTTTTACGACTTCTACGAAACTTGTTAAAGCTTGTCTTTGAACACTTCTGATTATCTTAGAGGAGTATGTCGGTATGTTTACAAACAGCTATAGTAGGTGGTACGCTTTGTCACCTACCTGCGAACCTCGAAAGTGTGAGGCACGCGGCACGTGCCAGTGTTCTTGTAGCTGCCTAATCCACACTCATTTTGGAGAATTATTTTATGCAGCTCTATTGGCGGTAAAAACTATCTATATGTGTCACATAGAAGCTGAGCAAGTACTTCTATATAATCGTTCAGTGTCCTTTAGAAACACACTGTATATGATTAAAAGTTCTAATCGCAAAGTCATACACTTCGCTGTCTCAAGCTAACCACTGTTTATTGGTATTTAGTTGGGCTTACTTCAGTCAGTTGTGCATGGTGAGTATTCATTCTTAGACTTTTTCCCATAGTAAGGATTTACTTACTATAAGAACTAAACTCAAAGTCGATTATACCCGGTTGTTCTAATTAATATTACAAAGTATTTATAACTTGTATTCCTTATGAGCATGTCACGGAAGTTTAACTAATCCTTGTTTCACATAAGCTTGCCCCGTATCTCTTAACGGTCACGTGATATAATCACCTCTCATTGGCTGCTGTCGTGGTATGGAATGTTGTGCGGTAAAAATTAGTTCGTTATTTAATATGGTGATATAATATTAACATGTTGGAAGAGAATTGTCAAGTTTATATTTTCGTAACTGCTTTAAATAAATATATTACGCAACAGAGTTAATTTATCTGAAGAGCATGTTAATCCTTAAACGAAGTAAAAAGGAGGTTCCTCTGTTTTAGCCCGCCATTCAGATGAATTGACACATATTGACACAATAGCAGGTGTTTTAGTGGTAGTGGTGTCATATTTGTTTGTATGACTTATCACTGACCTTGTTTTGAAATGGATTTGTCATATATTGCCACTCGAAGATGTGATGTTTCGAGTGTTTCAGATGACACGATAGCACGTGCTTTAGTGGTAGTGGTGACATATCTGTTCATATGTCTTTTATCACTGACCTTGTTTTGAACTGGATTTGTCATATATTGCCATTCGAAGGTGAGCTGTGCCGAGTACGAAAGCTAAATTATTTTATTTTATTGATAGTTTATTACGCGTGTACTTACTCTACGGCCAGTTTTCCGCTGAAGCATCGCAAGGGTAAAAACTATACAAAGCAGTGAAAAAAGAATTGTGATGCATGTGTTTAATGCACTCACACAGAAGAATCCGTCTTTGTCAGTGAGAGAAGTCGAAAAGCAGTGCTGTGAACTTACAGGTGTGAGTGTTAGGTCTGTAGGAACATCGTGACGTGAAATTGAGACAACAGGAAAATTATCACTTCAGGCAGAAGCAGAAGCGTGCTCGGAGAATGCATGAAAAGTGCTGTGCTTCGTCATGTGCATAGCTTTTTATTTAGAAACGAACTCCTTAACATAAATTAAATTTTGTCCGCTGTAAAGGAGGATGTAGATTTATCAAATTTCAGCAGATTTAGTCTGTATAGATTGCTTACACAGCTGGGGTTTGTGAATGAAAAAAGGGGCAAGAAAAATGTGCTAAGAGACAGAGGCGACATTGCTGTGTGGCGAAGACGTTATTTAAGGACAATCAGACTGTACCGGAAAACAAATCGCAAAATATACTACCCTGACGAGACTTGGGTGAATGAAGGACACACGACAAGTAAAGTACGGCGTGACAAGACATTTAGGACTTAAAGATAAGCAGTTTTGCAAGGTATGTGTGCTGGTTTAAAGAATCCCTGTGGAAAACGCCGAAGGCTGAGTTCAATTTCAACATAAACCTGTACTTTTGCTTGCCTTCGTATCCTTATTCGTATGATTTTATCTATCTTCCCGGCAATTATTATAACGTTTACTGCAGGTTTATATGTGACGGGAAAGCACCGCCTATGGCCTATGGCGCGAAAGCATTAGCCAATTAGGGTGAGGGTGAAGTATTTGCGCGCGGAGTGATACACGTCAGTGGGGAAAGGTTATATGAAACAGAGATTAAACAACAACAACAACAACAACAACAACACAAGTTAGTAGCGACGGGGTTATACACTACCTGCGTCTCGTACGCATAGAACAGGGGTTAGAGTGTCATGCAGTCGCGTACATACTGATACAACCAAGGTCACGGGCAACGGTAATCTATCAAACTTAGTTGCACACGGACACAGAGTTATAGGATAATATTGTAAATTTATTCGTTAATTATACAAAACAAACATATTTTTCAAATGTTTGAATATAAATCACCGAATCATTAATATTTATGATGTGCACAGTAAGTTAAAAGCTAATTCGTTGTGCAGTATATTATATCTGTACATATATCTCAGTGTACTCAGTGTATCAATGCTACAGTCTGTCATTTAGTCTATGGAAACCCATACTTTGTTGTCGGACACGGAATTTCTAATATCCTGCAGTATGTCTTCGTAGCACAGCTTTAGGTATTGTGTATGACAATACACGTGACAATTGTATATGACAATTCATCTCGAGTGCATTTGTCTAAGAACTGCCTGAAATAACTATTTTGTACTTTCCAGAAGTGAAGTTTGCTTCCACCGTCATGTTGCACAGATCATGGGAAAACCACTGTCGGCATTACCATTAGTTCGCTAAAGGCACATTTTCCGCTCTCTTTCTCTGTTTACCAACAGCAACATTTGATGACTCAGTTGACAATCTATACCTCGTCCACAACGAACTCCACGAATTACTGAAAAAACTTCCGGGCCCTATTTATGAATACGCTGTGACCACATTAGTAAAACGAGATTAAATATTCATCTTTGTGGTTTCAATTTAGCATCAAAAGTTACATTTATGAAAAGGTGGATTTTGTAATAATTTATTCATGGATCGAAGAATTTTTAACAATGGTAACTTTTAAGCAGAAGGCTTCAATTGCATAACTGTTTATGTTGCTGAAATTATCTCTTGTAATTAATATTGCTAATCCTTTATTAGCACAGATGACATTTTAGTTATGGATGTAGTTACAAATAAGCGTATTGTGACTTTGTGGGTTTGTAGAATTAAAAATCCAATTTGCAGAAATTCTAAATGTTCTCTATTTCCGGAGAAATACACTGATTAATTCTCACTTATAAACATTACGTCGAATACACACCACAATCCACCAAGGTCGATGACAATAACAAACAACGTTCTGATCAGCTCTCGTTACAACAACACTCTTGTTACACACTGCAACTCCTCACTGTTTTACAACTCATCACTTCCTTAAATACCTCATTCATAATTCGAAACTGTTCTGTACAATCATTAGATGTTTCTGGAATAAACAAGGCATCTAATGACGTAATCCGAATATTCTATCACCTTCCAGAAGTGTGAAACCCTATCTGGGCTGGAAGGTCACTTATCTCAAGCGATATGTTTATCTGCTTATGCAAGGTCGTTATCTACGTGAAACCTATCCGTCTTTTGTCTATTTGCGCCGAAAATTTAATGCCCGTTACCGCGATAGTATTGACAGCTTGAGGCAATTAATGATGGCGATGATGTTGACGCCGACGACGATGATGGTGATGATGATGACGAATGTTTCACTAAGCTTTGCCCAATTTACTTTTGCGTGGTGAAAAAGAGAACTATAAAACTACTGTGTAATCTCTCTCGTCAGCCAGATCACGGAAACAAAGTATGCATGTGCCCTTTAATTGTTATAAAATCAGTGTAATCCAAAACATGCGGTGTGGTTTCACTCTGTGGCTGCATATACGGCTTTTACATTCCCAGTGGAGTAGCCCGCACGACAATGCATCCTTGGGGTTAGTGAGGAATCTTGATTGCAGAGAAACCAGGGATCCTCTCGGGGACACGTGCTTTAAAGCACATCGTTTGTCTCAACCCATCTACTCACTAATCGATTCCCCGATTAACCACGCAGTATTTCCACTTTAACATCACACAGCTGAGAGAGAAATACGTCTCCCTGAAATTCTATAGAGCAACGTTAAAGTTACTACCACATGAGTATATGAGCACCATTATAACTGTTTAATTTTGACTCCCATCATTTTAGAAAAGAAATTTAGGAGAGAATCGCATACAAGTATATCAGCACATTAGGAGGCCCTCATATGTACTAAATGCTATCTTTTTTAATTCACTGTTACTTCAGGCAGACAGGATACTGCATTCCAGTAAACAATTTGCATTTGTTAAATATACGTTGCGATACTACTTGAGCCAAAACAAATATATATTAAAGGCTTCGTTTATATTCCTGGATTTCGGTCAGACCTTTTGTCTGTGTATGACATACCTTGTAAACGAAAGTCAAACATTCTTAGCGTGCAAATTAAATATCTTCTGGTACTTTCCCTTACGAAAACAAACCTACGAAGAGTATTTCTACATTTTCTTTTGCGACACGACATTAATTAAAACTATCATTGAGAAATTTGGACGTATGAGTAAAAATTAATTATCTGCAACGATCGGGTCAGCTACACTGAAAGTTATGTACAGCAATAAACAAAAACTCACTACAAGTAAAAATCAGTACATCATGATAGTGTTAATGGCACCAATCGTTTTGAAAACCTTCTTTTCATTTATATGTTGCCTATGTTGTTAACTCGTATTCGTTGGGCAGTATCATTAGATCACGCACTATTATTCATACTTCCATACTCTTGGGAAAATGGGGAATCATCTTGATTGGAGAAAAATCCCCACACCCAGCCGAGAATCTAACTCTGAACCTCTAGCAGGGCAGGCAGGTGATTTACCGACTGAGCTACGTGGTTAGCCGAAACTATTTTTTGTTGCATACTTTCAGTTTATTTTCTGTTTCTATTTTATTTAGAGTGCTGTTTGCCTGACATATCTCAAAATAAATGCTTACTTTAGGCGAGTTTTCCTTCCTCTAAAATTTGACTTATGATGTAAGCAGTTGAATTTTGTTGCTTAAATAATTACGCATATTATAACATTCCGCTTATTTATTTTTCAAGTGTTTCTTTCTGTGCTTGTACGTGTGTGTATATACATATGCATTGGGGCTAATTCAGTATTAAAGAAATTTATGTACATAAAAAGCAATTCCAAAATGGAAATGCCTAAATAAATGTATGTGATTGTTTTACCAGATTGTTACTTTTAAATCTAAGAGTAGCACCTTCGGAGAACTGTTTCATCTGTGTGTCTGTGTGCGTCTCATTTGGTCGGTCGGCCGATCTGTCTTCTTGTCTGTCTGTGAAGAGAAATAACTAGAAAAAAGTCAGTTAAATAGCGAACTTATATTCAGCATGTTCCAGGAATTAAACACAAAGGTTTTGAATAATCCTCCCACAGCAGATTGCTACTCAATTAGAAGATTTTCAATTTTAATTTTCTCAAAAATCGTTATAACAATTTGATAAAATCAATATGATAAATGTATGCTTTGCCAAATGAAATATGCACCCACTTTGAAATTTTCCATAATGTCTATCTAAATCGATCTTATCTCCAAATACTTTAGCATAATAGTAATCTATAAGAATAGAAAAAAATCTTACTTTTCAAACCTTTAAATATCGCTAAAATACATAGTGTGTAAGATATGCGTTCACTTTCTGAGATATTCTTTATTTTATTTCGTTACTTAAATAGGAAGTTCTTATTATTTTTGTCCTGATTAGACAATGAGATTGGAATTTGAGTCATCAAAAGTGAGGAACTCTTATGAGTTTGGCAGTTGCCTTCGCCTAGTAAATACAGACATGATACAACGATTTTGACATATGTTTATCTGTATTAGCACGAATTAGAAGTAAAATTTGAATAGAAGAACCATTTCAAAAACTCTGTCATGCGGGTAAACACAGGAAGTCATGTGAGTGGAACACAGGTTTTTACTTTATATTTTGCTTTATCAACTCATAGCGTTGATAGCCTTCACCATTACGGACTCGTCCAATTGCTATGAGGTTATGAAGCACCAGTATGTTTGTAAGAGAATGGTTCTCCAATGTAAATCATTAGTAAATATATTATTAAAAATAACAATGTGTAATTTATGTCTGGTGGTGCTCTTGTTTTGCCGCTGCGTGTAATGTAAGTACCAGGTGTGCGGCTGACGCTGTTTGGTGCTTATATGCAGCCCACGTCCATTGTGTATGGTGGGTTGCATTTAGCTGGATTCCCAGGCGCCATGAGGGACTAGGGATGGACTGCTTCATCGATTTTAAGATAACTGCTTGCTATAGACAGAAATTCTGTACCGTGTTTTGTACACAATGCAACACTGCATGTTTTAGTATACCGCGTACTGCATACTTAACTCTGAAAACGTCACTACGCAGAGTTGTTAAATTTACAAAAGTATCTGATAGCGTTCTCATAATACGAAATTTTGCTAACAGCTTATTGAAACAAATTAAATTTACTCATTTATTCAATTAAATGATGAACACATGATTTTATGAAGTACAACAGGTTTCTTTAAGTTGAATTATTGGAGATAACGATAAAGTTTAACCACAATACATAGGAGTATATGAAATTTGACGGTTTAATAATATTTTGGTACCTCAATGGACAAAACTGTGGATAATCAAGAATCCAGGAGTTCCAGCTGGGGCATTCAGATACTTGTTTTATTCAACCCCTAAAATAAATATTTGCCTGCCTCTACAATTAAAGCAGGTGCATTTAAGGTCTTGATGAAATTATAAATTTAATGAAAATGCCGAACTAGGATATGTACAGAGATATGTATGTATATTTACTTTGAATGAATGAATGAATTTCTGTATTTCCTAAAGTAAAATATGGGGCCATCTGAACTGCGCAACCTTGGCACCTGTAGGCAACGGGTCAAGAGCCAGAGGTTTCCTAATCAGAGAGATTCCGGGATCAGGGATCAGTCCAGCGCCATGTTGCCCACCACAAATCTCACTTTACTCACCTGGGATCGAACCCTGGCAGCCTTGGTGAGAGCCCAGCCGTCCAACCAATTAGTCATGGCACGGCCTATGTTTACTTTAGTACAGAACATATGCATATTTTCTTTGAGTCTTTTGAACCAAGAACGTGCCTTTCATATGGTACATTTTTGGGTATTTTTAAATCTTACAAGCTGAAATCAGTCTCTTTCTCGGGCGTATTATTTACGGCATAAGACTAATTGCTTTTTATTTAAGCACATTTTCCCGTACTTCGTCTTACAACCTTAAGTGTTGCCTTAGCATGTGGCAGTGTAAATTACAAATGTAATTTAATTCCAGTGTAAATTACTCCCTCAATGCCCAAAACATTTCCTGTGGTTGTGTTGGCCGAGTGACTTATTTTAAAACATATTTACACAAAGTTTATGTTCACTTACTCTATATTATTGAACAAACAAAGAATAGCGTAAATTTCTTACGTTTTCTTCAATGATAAGTTACGTATTTATGTCCTACATTTCAAACTATAAAGTTGTAATATATGGGAACTTAATTCCTAACACTGTTTACTTCCGGAAATGTTTAGAGTAGGAAAGAAGGCTCAGAAGGGAAGGAGTATATTTAAAATTGTTACTCACCTATTTTCTAGTTGGCTAGGTTATTATCATATTAGAAATAATAACAGTAATGTTAACAGTAATAATATATAACCTCCTTGTAGAGGGAGAGTATTTAAATGCATTGAAGTTGGTAAACATCTGAGAGGCTAAATCTAAGTGACAACTATAAGAACAATTCAGAATATAAAAGGTAGGCTAAGTACTCTTTATTTTTATTGTTAAAATCTAAATGCATAAGGTATAAATTTATTGTACAAACAATTGCATCGAAATAATGCACCATTTGATTAAATTGGGCAGACTATGGAAGAGTACATTTTGGTAAGTCCACATCGCTTCCACGGCCGGTTTACGAGTACAATGCTGTCACGGAAAGCCTCTCATAATTATAATAATAAAGAGAATGGAAGTAATCATTTCTTCCACAGTAGCCGTGTGTAGGCTAAGGTTTAGATGAGCAGAGCCCTACTGAAAAATTCAAAGCTATAGCCGGGATTTGAAACACGGATTTCCCGCTCTCCGTGCGGTTGCTGTAAACCAATGAGCTATGGCCAACGTGCCGACATGACATTAAATTCTGCAACTCAAATGTTTATCAGTAGACCACTGGGGGTTCCCATATGCTTGAGACACGCACCTTTTGTGGCGACTTACTATGCTATCCTTGTCTGGCTCTATTCATCCAAACCTTAGCCTACACGCGGCTAGTGTGGAAGTAATTATTATTTCCATCAATTTATCTTATAATAACAGAGGTTTAACAATGAAGCCTGGTACTTATGTGCTAACAGCATAGTATGTTGCCACAAAAGGTGCGTGTCTCATAGCATATGAGAACACCTAGTGGTCTATCGGGAAACATACGAGTCAGTTGGAGAGTGTAACGTCCAATCGGCATAGTAGCTCAGTGGTTCAGAGCAACCGCATAAGAAGCGGGATATCCATGGTTCCAATCCCAGCTATGACACTGAACTTTTCAGTCTGGCTCTACTCATCCATATAAAGAGAATATTCATTAATTTAATGCACATCCACATAGAAAATAATTCATTTTTTCAAACACTGCAATGTGTGGGAAAAATTGAGTCTCATCATTAAGTATTACTTACTCAACGTTCACAGATAGCAAAACGGTTATAGAAAAGTAGGTAAGAAAAAGAAAAGAAAGGGTTCCAATCCTAGAGATTATTTTGTGTTTTTTCTCCTTTATTTATTAATACGAAAAGTGCATTACCCACGCTGTAATATAACTTGTAATTGCTACGATTTTCTTGACTTTATGACATTTATGCTCACACATAAACACTTAAATACTACTCTACTTTTAAATTAAATAAATAAATATTTTGTACCTATACTGAAAATAAAATAAAATGGAAATTAGCTTAGTATCGGGCATGTAAACCCTATGCTTCTATTATTGCCCTCATTATACGGGGCAAGGATGAGACCAAGTGTCCAGTGAAATTTTCACGAGAGGATACCTCGCATTATATTCCAACAACATTCCTAGCAGATGAATGAGTCCGAGCGTTTACACAATAATAAAAGGAAACATGTGCATAAAGAATTCGAACTCATGTTGCGACTTATGTGACATGCGTTTTAGCGTCCGGCTACCATGGGTATGGCTAAGCAGCAAGGCATCTTCGTATCTGTCAAATAGCTTAGGAACTACGGGGGCTGTTCAATAAAGAATGATCATAATCTTTTCGGTCATAATTTTTCGCACTAAAATTCAATCTTAATGTATTCTGTAAGCTTAAAGTGAAACAAACAGGCCGTAGTAGTTTTATTTTTGGTACTCCTGGCTCCCGCCTGTGAGAACCAGGCAACTTCGGATATGTTCAGTATCGCCTACCGCTGCAATGGAGGTAACACGCGAGGAACAATTTGCGGCTTTGAAGTTCAGTTTCGTCTCAACAAATCTTCAGTTTAGGCCTATACAATGTTACATAGGAGGCCTATGACGAGTCTGTTCTTCCCTACAGCAGAGCTCGAAGCTGGTTTAAATTGTTTAAAGAGGGGATACAATTAATTGTAAAGGAATCTGTAGTGGTTAACGCCCGCTGTTACTACATACGGCACCGCAGGCGGTGACACTGATGATACATGAGATGAAGATGGAGCACTGGTGGAATGAGATGGTGGGGGAAACCGGAGGTCCCAGAAAAAACCCACCCCAGCGCCATGTTGTCCACCACAAATCTCACTTTACGGTCGCCTGGGATCGAAACCGGGTCGCCTTGATGAGAGCCAAGCGGTCTAACCTCTGAGCCACGGCGCGGCCCCAAATTCAAAGGAAGGTGGACCCGGTGCTCCGGTTACTGCTCTTACGGAAGAAAACACAACACTGCTGCTGCCATTGTGAGAGAGGATCGACGAATTACCTTAAGATCACTTTCTGAAATACTGAAATTTCATTGGGTGCCACCCACATGTTGGTGACAAAAACATTATATTTAAGTTTGAATTTATGAGTCACTATGTTTACACTCAGTCTTCACTTACTTGTTGTTGTATAATAGTATAAATATGAAGAATACTTCACTGTTAATAATGCTTCTGCTTTTAATATTTAAAAACATTATACATGAGGCGTGTTTGTGCGCGATGGGTTCCAAGACTGTTGATTCCCGAACAAAAGGACATTCGCGTGCAGGTCTGCGTGCAGTTAAACTTGATATTAGGGGAAGAACCGGAGTGTTTTTCAAACGTAATCACTGATGATGAAACTTGCTACATCATTTTGATCCTAGAGCAAGCAGCAAAGCTCAGTGTGGAAATCTCCTTCACCACCAACCCCCCCAAAAAGCAAAAGTGGTTGTTTCCGCTGGGAAATTTATGGTTATCTCTTTTTTTGATATTCATGGTATGGTTTATCAGCATGGTGTACCTACACACATCAATAACTAGACAATATTACAGGAATGTCCTGAAAATATTGCAAGTCCAGATCAGTCGTAAAAGACCACATTTCCGTGAAGCAGGCTGGATGCTGAATCACGATAATGCGCGGCCGCATATTGCCAATGTTGTTGCTGAATATCTTGCAAAAATCAACGTGAAGTCAATCCATCACCCTCCCGATATTCTTGGTTTAGCCCCATGTGGCTTTTTTCTATTCCCAAACTTGAAGAAACGCCTTCGTGGGAGGCATTATCTATCATTAGAAGCAGTGGTGAAGCCTGCGGGGACTATTTTGAACTTTCTCTCAGAAAATGGTGTCCAGCATGTCTTTGAAGACAGGCAGAAACACTGGGATAAGTACATCGCATTCAGGGGGGGACTATTTTGAGAAGGACCATCAAAATTATGAGGATGAGTAAAGGTACGATGTCAAAAAAAATTTGATCATTCATTTTTGAACAGCCCTCGTAAGTCAGAATGGTATCAAAGCGTATATTGGACAAATTCATTGTCTTTTTAGAGGAGCCGTGCGTAGGTCAAAGTATGGCAGGGTAGAGTCAGACTGAAAACTTGAATGCCATAGCCGGGATTCGAATCGAGCTTTGTTTCCGGCATATATTTCTGTTTTTTACCTTTTTTTTACTCAAAATGTGTATGTTGGTGACTAACATTCTACGTTATTAGCATGAATGAGAACGGCTCGCACAGTTAGGATGACATCTGTCTGCTAGCATCAATCACAGGCTTCCTCCCCAAAATTTTACCGCATTTTGCATAGTGATACCAAATCTCATTCGGTGATTCATATTGTATCGTTTACTATTTGCTTTGGTCCTTTGCTTTGCCTTTTATACATGTGCGACTTACTGCGTTGTTATATTCATAGTTATTTATAGATCATATTTAACCACTTCGTCAAGAGTCCAAAACTTTGTGCTTACGGGATCGAAAAATAATATTTTATTACAACTGATTGAGTAATTGGAAAAATAACAGGGCGTAGGGGGGGTACATTTTTCTCTGACAGAAGTTTCGTGCATGAACGGGGGTAAAACAACCGTGAAATGTGTGACGATGACAAGTGGCCTTTAAACCAGTGTTAGGTACTGACACCACTGAATCTTTCGGTCAGAAACGGAGAAAGCGCCTGGGTTGTATTTCAATGCCTTCGTAATTCATTTCTTACCCTCACAACCGTCTAGTCCAGAACAGTTTTATTGAACAGGAAAGGGCATATTTACTTTCTTTCCTTCTTATTCCGGTAATACTCTCCTTTAACTCAAAAGATTACATCAGCTTACTTTTGGAAATTATTGCTTAGCGGTGCCTGATGGTGTTAATTCGTTTACATTCTTCGCTTCCTTTTTGTCGTTTTCATTCCCTGAGTGTTCTGGACTCAGAACAGGATAGGGAGCAACCTTGCCTGGAGGAATCTCCCAGTTTGAAACAAACCCTCGACCCCTCGTACAACAAACACATTGGATACTCTAAAACTGAGCTGCGAAACTTGCCTCCACGCATTGCTTGCGGAACTATGAGGTATTCATGTGCGCACTACAGTTACTAGCAAGCTCTGCAATATTTCGTTCCCTTGGAATATGTCATTGTGACCAAACTGAGTAAGTGAGAGGTATGGGTAAATCCTTCATACACTGTAAGGTCTCTGGCACCTAGGCGACCTAATTATCTTTCGTGCTACTTCTATCTCTTGCTAGAGATCCATTGAGGTGAACAGGAAGAATACCCGAGAATTGTACCTGGGAACATTCTGTAGCCGGGAACCAAAACCGCTACGCTTCAGTCCATTGCGCCACGGGAGGGAATGTGTTGGATAATTACTAACGCAAGACGAAGATGAATAAAGCGACAATGTGACGTCCGTAAGAGACAAGAGGATGGGTTCGCTGTCTAAAATAGAGGTAGCAAATCTTACTCTTGGTCATGTCTCCGTAACATGTCATTTTAGGTTACAGTTTCATTTTTAAAAGTAGTCATACCAAAAGTAATTTAGATTTTTCAAGTGAACTATTATGAAAAGTATATTTTAATATACATCTGTATTATACTTCAAAATATACACTTCCAAAACTTATGCTATATCCTTAAAAACGCATATACGTACTCCTTGTAAAATTGTCCATCTCTTGCAAATATATAGAAGTGATTTGTAAAATCTGAAAAAAAGATTTCCTTCTCAGTTGTTATCATCCTTCCTTTTTAATTTATTTAAGGTCGCTTTAAATTCCTGGGTCATATCGCGACCATCTTAACAAAATAATATAATTGGTAACTTATATAACAATTTACATTAAATATACAGCTTTACAATCATACATATAAAATATATGCATTAATAACATTAATTAGGAAAACGATTTACATTAAATACGGATAACTGAAAACAAAGACAAGAACATATTCATATAAGTTAACAACATTATTTTGCACAAAAAAGTTTCATTGCTTTTACACCATTGTGTAGATGATGAATTACAGTTGATTAAAATATATTGTAAATAATTTATATTAATTTCCAAATGTCTATATTCTTTAGGTAAGTAAGCAGATTGCGGCGTAGTTTGGAACTGTTTAGCAGTGTGGAGATATCCTGTGGGATTCCGTGTAGTTTTCTGTTTCTTTTGTATTCATTGCATTATATGAGAAGGTGGTAAACTGTAAGGTTTTTATTACATCCTTTAGACGTAGGCTGAGGCTGTCTTGAGAGAAGATATGAATGAGTGAGCCTGGAGTGACTAATTCGTAGACGGGTGAGAATGACTCGTTCCTTTCTAGTTAGTGGCTTGGTTGGGTGAAGAGCGGTGGATCCTTTTTGTACTTGGCGTAATTTTCCTGGTTGTTGTTGATTCCATTCAGATTTCCATTTTTGTACTGGTATTTTGGAGACATGATTTATAACTTATGAATATGAATTTGAACGTTCGTTTGTTGGCGTAGTAATGTGGCATCTTTAGCAGCTTCGTCCGTTCTTTCATTCCCAGTTATTCCTTGATGAGAAGGAATCCAAATGAAAACCACGTCTTTACCAGCGTCGGTGATGTTACTGAATAGTAACAGTTTTATCTCGATATTCGAATGGTGCTGGGGTTGGTTAGGTTACCTATTGCTGTTACATATTCTTTAAGTGATGCCGTCGTGGGCTTCGATTATTATGGCTTGTACTTTATTGGGTCCCTTTTGGGATATAGCTGAATAATTAAGAGCTGAGTTATACATTATGTGGTTATTCACATTGATTTTCTTCAGCATCTTGTTTTGGTATGCCTGTGGCTGACATAGAAGAGAAAAACTGTTAATTTTATGTGAATATTGATGCGCAGTTATTTAATCGACAAGTGGCATTTATTTTCACTAACATCAGCCGTAGCGCTGATAAAACTTTAATGATAACCACTGAAATAAAATTGTAACAACGTTACCTTGATTTACACAGCAATCGCAGTAGACGTTCTTGTATAATTGGCAGAATAACACTGTTATTCTTGAAATATAGCTCTTAGAACAGGAGCAATGAATTTCTGATAAGCCCTGTTGTGATTCTTACTTCAGTCCTCAATTGCAAATCTCACGTTTGAAACGATTCTGAATCAGGTATTCTCTCTCGTATTTTACTTATTTATTTCTCTTAAGAATTACCGTACAGATTGTTCTGAAACATGCTAAGGTTGCTATCTTTTCCTCTGCGGTTTTTCCTGGTTCATGCACAACCTGAGTGGACCATTTTCCATAGCCCAGTTTCAGAAGAATTCCCGGTGCGCTACGCTAATAAAATTCCAGGGCATTCCTGCAGAACATTCTTCACTGCTAGGTACGTTAAACTTGTTAGAGATTTTCAAGAGAATGTCTTATATTGTGCTTTCCCTACTTGGAGAATTCCTGTTTCGCTATAAAAGAGTGGAATGCTTTGGAATTTTCAGCATGTTATTACCTTAATATCGTGAACTTGCAAACTGTTCTTCTCATCCTCCCTGTCTAATCAAGAACCAAAATTAAGAGGTTATGAGCAAAATTATTGCTTTAATATTGGTTTATTTTAGTTTGATGTTAAATGATTATTCTTGCGGGTAAAACAACATAAAGCAGATTTTCAAAATATGAATTTTTATTCCCAGTCCTAAGTCATAAACTTTTAAAATGCGTAAAATACAGAGATTACTAGATATATAAATGAACAAAACAAATTTAAAGATAACATTTGTCCTCCAGAACCAAAACTGAAGAGCTAACTAATGCAAACGGGCTTTTTCTGATTTTTTTTATTACTCTTGTGGCACAAAAACGTTCTGGTTAAATTAATATAAATTTCAGTTGATATGAAAATAGCTTTACAGCACATTTATTTAAATACAACATTATAAACTATTTAGTCTTATTTAAAAGTTGTTGAAAAAACATAAAATCTATATCAATTTTAATGTTATCTTTTCAATTATCCCTCTCTACCATAATGATCATAATTTTCAAGGGACTTAAAATCTGAAATTTTATACACCTTCTTGAAGTTCTTGCGCTTAAGCAGTATACAACTTTATTAATGGGTGTGGCATTTTGCATTTGTTTAATGTTAAAAATCCAACACATAAATATTAATTTACTCAAAGCACTGGTGTGGTGATAAAACCAATGGGGCTGAGTTAGGTGCACAAAAATAGTGATTATTCCCTCACCAACATAAGTAACCGCGTAATGTATCAGCAGTATTATATTATGCGTATTACATCGAATTTCATGAAGTCGAGAAACCTGATAAATTAGCGAGTAGCAGGTGGCATAGAATTGGATTCTATAATTCCCATTTAGTGAGGGATAAGCTCTGACATTAGTCGGTGAACCTTTTAAATCATTGTTAGAGTAGTACCATAAAACGACCACAGTAAAATTGAAATTAAATCCCATTGATATGATATTCTGACTGCAATCAAAACACTATTAAATACCAATGTGCCTATGTAAAGAACTGAAGCTACTGACAGTGAAGTACACTATCATGTGTTTCAAATGGGAAGGTGTTTGTCCTTGAGCGCTACTAGGCGAGCAACCATTTGGAGTCCTGCGGTGCTGTCGTATTGCATTTCCTCTAAGTGGTGTGTGACGAGCGCCAACCTTATCAATCTGTATGAAATACTCTTTGTGCTAAGACAAAAATACATATTTTGCCGAAACCGATCCATGTAGAAGGTAAAGTATCTAACTTAACCATCAAAACACTTTATTTTTGGCTCAAATAGTTTTTCAAATATAAATAAATGAACCACTATTACCTGCATTACAACAATAAATCGTGACGTAAGCACTGCATGAATATCATTGTTGGCTGACTTGTATGTGTGTACGTATATTTGCAATTACCTAGAACTGAAACGTAAATGTATGTATGTATGTATGTATGTATGTATGTATGTATGTATGTATGTATGTATGTATGTATGTATGTATGTATGTATGTATGTATGTATGTATGTATGTATGTATGTATGTATGTATGTATGTATGTATGTATGTATGTATGTATGTATGTATGTATGTATGTATGTATGTATGTATGTATGTATGTATGTATGTATGTATGTATGTATGTATGTATGTATGTATGTATGTATGTATGTATGTATGTATGTATGTATGTATGTATGTATGTATGTATGTATGTATGTATGTATGTATGTATGTATGTATGTATGTATGTATGTATGTATGTATGTATGTATGTATGTATGTATGTATGTATGTATGTATGTATGTATGTATGTATGTATGTATGTATGTATGTATGTATGTATGTATGTATTTATTGACTGCAATTGGGTAAATGTTTGTCATGATCTGATAAATGAATTACTTTGAATAAACCAATTCGAGCGAGGAAACAATAAAATTCCTGCTGCCCTGGCGGAACGTATCTGGTTACTTTTTTATTTATGAATGGTTCGTAATCACTATTTACTCTAGAGAGTTCAAAGTAGCTGGTGTGTATGTATGTACACATACCTTTAATTACTCAGAACTTAAATTTAAGCTACTGACATGACATGATAAAAGAATTACTGTAAGTCAAGGTGTTAAATTCGAGGAAAAGCAAACAGAGCTAACACTTTATTTCCTGTTAGACTGTGGTATGCTGTATGCCTATGTTTATGATTGAATGCTGGATAAGAAGTGTTTATTTCCTCTGGAGAGTTCAGATCAATATCATTCAGTTGTTCTTTGCACAACAGTAAAGTAAGAGTTAAGTAGTGGAATGTGTGTGCAGTTTTAATAGGATTATTTATAATTTTATATTTTTTAGAAATTTTTTTATCTGGCTTTTGCCTTGACTTGTTTTTAAAGGCTGCTGATGACCGCCGTAGTTGAGCGCCCCTATTCACATCATCATTATCACTTAAGTAGTGCAATGGCTTCTTACGGTGAATTTAGTGGCGAGTCAAAAAGGCAGATATTACGGAGTCAGGCTCGAAATATTATTTTTAAAGTGTAAACGTTCTTCAAAAGTTTTCGGAAACAGAAACTAAAAATGAGTTATTGCAAGGAGCAGTTCCTTTTAAAAACACGGAAAAAGTGTGTCAACTTGCAATGGAAGTGGGACACGAGGTAATACGCTTCCAACCTTACCTGCTACTGCCAATATAATCCAATTGGGTTGGTGTGGGATCGAATAAAAAGGGGGATTGCAAACAGAAATAATACTTTTAAACTTACGGACGTTAAACGACTTGTTCACGAAGAAATTGACAAGGTAACACAACAGGACTGGGAAAACTGCGTGAGGCATGTGGAAAATCTTCAAGAAGAGGATTCTAGAAAGAAATAGCACGTGACGAGGCTTTCATACATTTGTAAGACTCAGACGATGAAGACAGTAACAATGGCGAATTGTCTCTTAACGGAAGTGACATAGACAGCGATATGGATGAGCCACTGGCAGTTTCATTGGATTAAAGAAACAGATACTTCATAAACTATAATTATAGTTATAGTATTTTAAAATATACATAATTTACGAAAATGCCTTTTCCAATTTTGATTTTGGCAACTGCATTATTTTAAAAGTTTGAAAAATATAATTTGCTAACTCTTAGGTCTGCGCTAAGCAGACGTGCATGTTGTGTGAGTGTGCTAGAGAGAGGTAAGTATAAAAGCAGTGGAGTAACAAGCTGGCAACGGTGAGTGTGATACGGCATCTGAATAGTTGGGCTCTAGAACCCTTCCCATTTGAAACACATAAGTATTAAGAATTACTAAACAGTGATTAACACAACTTCACTATTACTTATCTTATTCTCAATCCCTTGGGTCCGGTTTCAAAGCAACTTTGCTTCATTTTCAACCGGTCAGCATGACACGGACGACACTGATACACTGACTGGCTGACCATGACTACTTCTGGAATGTGAAGAATAGCTCTCTATCTTAGTGGCATCTACCGGAGACAACACAAACTTATTGATAACATCTACTTGTGGGATATCAAAATTCATCAGGCGATCTTTATTTTTCAAAATAAATATTTTCCATTTAGTATATCAGTTCGTTCAATTGTTTCAATAATTTAACTTCAGGGTTTATTTCATGTTTAGAATGCCAAAAATGGTCAGCCACTGCCGATTTATCCGTGTGTTTATATTTAAATTTTCTGAAATGTTTCTTCGCTCTGGTTTCTAAATTACGTTTGGTCCTACCAATATAAGGTATCGCATTCCAAAGAGCTAACTTGATATATACCAGATTTTTAACTGTCTGAAATGTCTTTTTTAGAATGGAATTTACTACATATTTTTGTAGTATGTCTTGAAGATCCTGTTTAGTTATTCTAATTTGACTTCTGCACAGTTTTACATATCTTAATGGTATTTCGAAATCTCCTTTCTGTCGTCTGTATTTTTCTGCACATATTATTTGTATTGATCCATGTTTCGGAAGCATATTTGGGGTCGGTATTGTTATGGACTTGCACGCTCTAGTTGTGGAATCTGGCCTTGCCTAATTCTTTAATGCTCGTCTTAATATTCAGTTGCTTAATTAAATTTTATTATCCTTCGCATATGTATATCTGTTGTACTAGTATATGATAGTTTGCGTCCAAGAATATTGAATGCTGACGTATTATTTTATGCGAATTAAAGTTAAGATGGCCTTTAATGATGCTACGTGCATTTTTTTATCATTCTGCCATACCAATTAGGTTCATGACTTAGAGGTACTAATTCCTTGACCGGTGTAGTCGCTATATTTTAAGTAGAAGTTTATATTAACATACAATTCATTTACAGTTTACATATATATTACATAAAATGATAATGTCAACCCCAGAGGAAAGTTAAAGTGCACCTTAAAATAATATGTCTATCTACAGTGCAGCAAAACAATCTGGTGTTCCGTGGAGCACATTCAACAATTATTTGCAGAGAAATTCAGCAAGATGCCCAGATTAGGAAGACCCTTTGCTCTTACTGTTGATCTGGAAGTTCAATTATATAAATATATAATAACTATGTAAGAGCTGGGTTTCGGACTTAATGTGTCCATGGTTCCACAGTTTGCACATCAGCTTACAAGATCTTCAGGTAGCGAGAAATGCTTCAACTCAGAGAATGATGCAGTAAGCAAATGGTGGTGGATGAAGTTTAATGAGAGGTGCAACTTGACACTGAAGTCTCCCGAAAATAGGGATCCACAGAGCTTCCATGGCGAATTAAGAAATGATGAGGGAATTCTACAACAAACAGGAATCGCTTGTAAACCGTCTAGGAATCAAGGACATGCCAGGTCGTTTATGGAACTGTGATGAAACAGGAATGTCCTACGTTGTTAAGCCTGGAAAAAGTTATTACGGCTGCAGGGAGAAGATGCCATTTCCATCTCACGCCACCCATATTCTCCAAAAATTAGATGTGGGCGTGTAAAAGTCCATGAAGTCAAATCGGGCTTAATGTCTGAACAATTATATGAGAAAACACCCGTGAGAAACCAAATCCTTATAATGTCCACACTCTGCTGAATGCTGCTTTCATTAAAAGTTTTCCTCTTAGACCATAAGCAATGCCTTCAAGTAATGTGGAACATATCCATTTGACAGAGATGCTATTCTACAAGAAGAACTTGCACCTTCCAAACCTACAGCAATAACTCTATCTGATTCCTCTTCAGGCCAAACTAAATCCCCAGTTGACAACATTTTATCGTTTCCAAAAGCATCGGAACATCCGAGAAGAAGGCAAAATCTCAATTCTGTTCCAAGATACGTTATACTAAGTGATAACCTCTCTGAAGTCTCAGCTCAAGAGAATCAGAACTTAACAAGGAAGACAATAGTG
The DNA here is from genome assembly GCA_030765055.1 of Mantis religiosa. NCBI lineage: Eukaryota > Metazoa > Arthropoda > Insecta > Mantodea > Mantidae > Mantis > Mantis religiosa. The sequence goes on from CM060953.1 coordinate 82,537,763, forward strand.
ATGATGACTGGAAGTGTGAGGTTTGTAATTCAAAGTATCCTGATGATGAAAAGCAGAAAAATGGTGCTAAATGTGTGCAATGCTCTCTCTTGTGCCATATCATGTGTTGTGTCAGTACTCAGAAGATGATGATGTAATATTTAGCTGTGATAATTGCTGTGCAGCTGAAATATCGAATGACTGCAGTAATTCTGATGAAACATCTGAGAAAAATCCAATTGTTATTTAGAAATATAATAATTTTCATAATTCACGAATATACCGCACCGGCATAACGAAATTAAATATACATATCACTAAATTGCATGCATAATGATGCCTTAAAATTCAGACTTTTACTATTAAAATGTATTGTAAAAATGAATTAATACTCTCATTTCTGTTGCCTCTAATGGTCTTGATAACTGTATAAAATATAAGTAAATACAGTGTTTTATAACCACAATAGAACAGGAAATGTACATCTATGACAAATATACCTGCCTTTACCCTACATAGTCCTTAAAGCAATGTAACGTAATGTCAATTATACCAGTAAGCTACAAGATTCAGTTTTCTCTAAATCTTTTCGGTAGCTCGACTTGTAACGAAACCATAAAGTTTTCTATTTTTACTTGCTGTGTTCTTAGTAACTGTTAGTATACAGGATTATAATTCCATAAAAAATCGCAATTAAAAAAATTCAAGGCAATCCTATGTTGGCATCAATAGTTATTAGTACGATGAACTGCAAACATGGACAATATAAAATAATGTACAGCCGCTGGAAAATGATAATTATTAACGCCTGAAAAAGTCGTTTCAATTAAACTGTAAGTAAACATTATAAAAATAATGTGGAGTAAAAGTGGCAATAGCTTAATGATAACATCCAACTACTAATGAGATTATCTTGCATGACTGAAACAGTAAATATGCACACAAAAATTGAGAGATTAAAATACATTTTATTGAAACCTGCGATGAGAACACAAAACTGGTGCACTGCAGCAAGTCCACCTCCAACCCATTAGCGGAAAATGAATTTTAAAAATGGAAGGGAAAGTGAAAGAAATAGAGAGACAGAGGGAGCAAAGAACAATGGAAGAAAATGAGAAAAATATCGTCGAAATATTCGATAAGTTATTGCTCTGATCAAAATTTGGCCTTAGGTTGTTTGCGCTTAGCATATTTCAGCAGCTGATGTTAAACAAAAAGAGCCATTTATAATAAATGATCCAGTGCTAGATTGCTGTAGCAATGCATAGCTATTTGTTGTTTCTTTCGTAATCTTGATGTATTAATATTTTAATGTTAGGTATATCCTTGCTTTCCAATCTAAGAAGTCGTCCTTTGAAGCGAGTCTTTGGTTCCCTATAAATGCACATCTAACGAAGTGTGATTGTAGTATTCCCATCAATATCGTCAACTGAATCACCAATTTGTGTCAGGTGAGCTTTTTAGAGCATTTTCACATGGAAGAGATACCATGAGGACATTCTTTGAAATTGTCCGCATGACACGGGAACGTCTTTTGACCTTTGAGTACAATCGTCGCAGGGAGAGGGCAAATATGAACCTGACAATGCAGGAGCGAGCCTACATGTTGGAATGCTATTTTCGAATCGGAATGCTGAATGAAGGAATGTACGATATGAACCGTTGTTCTGCTGGTTGTATAGCAAGAAGCACTTCGAAGACTGTCAAGAGAAATGTTAGAAATAACGACATTTAATTTACGGTATTTTAGGAGGACCTGAAGTGTAGGTACGACAAACATAATCCTTTGACAAAAAATGAGCAGTTGCCGGAAACAAAGTTCCATTCGTTAAACAGCGGAAGCATTCGCTGACGCTGCGGTCACAATATGCACTTTGGGAAGGTAGAGTCAGATTGAAAAGTTCATTGATTTGAATCCCGGCTATGTCATTGAAGTTTCCAAACTGACTCTACATTTCTATATAATGGCCTACACACGGCTATTGTGAAGGGACAATTAATGTTTCTTATATAGTCTTTAATACCATTCTGGCTTCACAGAGCTATGCGATAGATATGCGATAGTTGCCTTGCGGCTTGGACGCATGCATGGTAGACGAGTGCTAAAACGCATGTGTCTGCTAAGTAAACGAACATGAGTTCGAATCTTTGATGTGCATGTTTCTTTTTTGTTGGAGTTACATTAATAGCAATGCCTTATGTTTTTCTTGTAGAAGATAAATAATAATATTTTAAACACACTCATTTATAAAAAAAAGTAAATAATATATTCCTATCGTTTTCAAAATAAATGCAATGTCATTAGAAAATTGCCTTAATATAGTTGTGTAAGCACTCGGGCTCATTCATATGTTAGGAATGGTACCATCATATAATGCAAAGTATCCTCTCATCCTTGCCCTGTACAATGAAGTACAGGACTTCAGCTGCCCACCTCGGTAGCGTGGTGGTAGTGTGTCTACCTCACATACGAGAGGTCCCGAGTTCGAATCTCGGTCAGTGTGAGTTACCTGGATAAGGACTTTTCCGGGATTTTCCCTTATCCTGAAGGAAAAATGTCGAGAAACTCTAAGCTCTATGGGCCCTGGGTTCATTTGAGCATAATTTCACCCATTCCATTCATCGTCCGATACGAATTAACGTTGGAGGACATAAATTACAAATAAATAAGTAAAAATAAAAAATAAAAATAAAAGGGGCACAGGACTTACAACCCCATACTAAGTTAATTCACCTTTTATTTCATTTCACATATAGGAATAAAACGTTTATTTTAGTTCAAGAACAGAGTAGAGTGTTTCACTTTCCATCCGTGAGCATAAATGCCATAAAATCGAGTAAAATTATAAGCAATTGGGATGATGATGATGATGTGTATATACGGGTGCTCAACTACGAGGTCATCAGCATCCTTTCAAAAACTATGTCATGGCAATAGCCGGAGATAAACTAAACTACAAATTGCAAAAACAAAATAAAATGACAAGATAAATATGCACAAATATGAAAAACAATGAAAAGCTATAAACAACAAGTAATAAATGCCAAAAGGCATACAAACCTTTTCTTTATTAAATTATATTGGTGGTTAATTGCTAATGCTCATGGAGTTGGAGAATTTCCATTTTCCTTCTGGCCTCCCAATAACGTGTGACTAGTTGTGCTGTCAGTTCTCCATCTGTTTTTGTCAGGGCACTACACTGGAGCAGATGATCTCCGTCCATCAATGAGTTCGGGTCCCTCCACATTGTGCAGGTCGGGGATTCAAAAATATTAATCCTTTTTAGATGTGCGCCCAAAAGTCGTGGCCAGTAGTCAGTCGGAAGATGGCAACAGTACTGCTTCTTGGGTAGTCTGGGATGGGATGTCTACTTCCTTGTAGAGTTTTCCATTGCTTGATGGTTCCTTTTTCTTTGCATTCTTCTTTTCATAATAAGTTTTTTATATTGTTTATATGTCGTTTTGATGTGTGGAATGAGGTGTTTTGTTGGCAGCTTTGTTTTATTTGTGTTCCTTTTTTTGCCAAGGAATCTGCTATTTCATTGCCTGTAATTCCACAGTGTAAATTAGGTAAATTATTAAATTATATAACAGCACCGAAAAACAAGCTACCTGCCCAACGGTGGACGAATTAATTTGCTCATTTGTTAGGATTTGGGTTAGCATTTGTAGTAGGTTTATCCTGCCTTTTTTCACTGTCATTCTGGTGAGCGAAAATCTTACTGTTCTACATCCTTTATAAAGGAGGACTGTCTTTCAAATGATAATTTTGGTTCAAGAGGTTCGAACTGATCGGAAACTGCGATCGGCGAAGATAATAGTCAGCGATCTGGGTTCTCTCCAGATGATTCCTCAGAAGATGATCTATGAGGTAGGTTGGGATCGCCAATCCCGTACCTAGTAAGCCCCTGGAGGGGCAATATTGGAAGTTATATTACAATGCGTGTAATACAAATTTTGCTTTTTTAAGAAAAATCAAAACTATAGCAATTTTTGCACGTTTAGCAACTGAGACCCAACCATGAGTTAATTATGAGACTCAACTCAACTTTTCTTACACTTAACAGTGTGCGAAGGAAGGAAAGATTCCCTATGTGAATTTGAACCAAACATATGAAACAATATACATTGTGTGGACATTGTCACACTTTTTTTTTTCAAATGGTGTATGACTTAAATATTGAGTATTACTGGGTGTTTTACTGGGCGTTTTAAACTGATACCTTTTTCTACCTCTTATACGTCCGTACTGAGATCTGAAAACTTTACTAATGTCCAAGCCGCTGACATAATGTATTTCTGTAACAAATACACATATCAGAATTTTGAAAATTAAGTACATTTTAATAACCGTTTTAGAAGAAAAATGCAAAATATGCAATAATTTAATCTTCCTACGCACAATAACGTAAGAGGGAAGGAAACAGAGTATGAAACATATTCTTTAAAATGGCAAAATATTGGTTTTTATAGTCGTCCTTTCATTTGTGTTTCTTCTAAACATTACATAAAATAGTTTAGTAAGAACATTTCCATAAAAAGACAAAGTCTTAAAATGTGCATGGCGTAGTTCCTTATAGTAGAAATATAGCTACCTTTAAGATCTTTCAGAGGCTAAGAAACTTTTGTTACTGGCTGTACATGAAGGGGATGTGAGGCTGGCGTTAGCAGGTTGTAAGTTTGCCTTGGAAACTACATGGTCGTCAAGCAGAAATTCCATGCAACAAGTTGGTTTCGATAGTTTGGACGATCTCCTGAGAAAACATGTAGCGACACATAGCAAGTGGCGTCGAGAGAGGCCCTCACATTTCACGCTACGTTGGCGTCACGATGCTGAAATCACCACCATTATCTCTAAAGGTCGCATTCACTTGTTTCGTTTTATTCTTCCTTTTGTTCTCGCCCTGGGCAAAGTTATTACACGGAAAGCGTTGAAATTCTCTCTCCGGTGTGATATTTTTGTTGTGCCTTTTTAATGCAGGAAGGGCCGCAAGCCTTTCCGAAGTGTACTGTCACGCCTTGCTATCAAGCGGCATCTAGCACTGGCTTCGAGGCAAACGCGTACGACGTAGTTTCCTGGAAAATAATCATTAGAACTGCGGCTTTTGTGTTCTTCCAAAAGTTATGTGCAGTCTGTACTCCCCTCTATGAAGCTCCATGCCTTGATTGTAAGGGAGACATTCGAAATGTAGTTCAAGAAACCTTCTTTGACGAAAGTACAAATTAATTTTGTTAATACAGTTTGAATTAAAATATTCTTGCACATAATTCATTTAATTCTCAAGCCCAAATGGAACATGAAAATCACTTAATTATATCATCATCTTCTTCTTCTTCCCCTCCTTCTTATTTTTGTTCTTCCACATGAGTATGTTTCGCTTACACAGTACGTTTTTCGTCTCTTTTTCAAACAGGCTTAGCCACGTTTTCCTGTAGGTTTATAATTTAATGCTACCTTTTGTAACGGGAATATATTTTTGATTCTGGTTTCTTTCTTGGATCCTCAATGGTTACCTCTTAATCGTTGCATGTTAAATTGCACTTCTTGATGATTGAATTTGATTAACTATTTATTATTTGATTGTACAATCCACTCGTTACTATTGCGAATGCCGAATAACTCCTTTTTGAAGATTATTCATTTTTCGTTACAAAACTTTTATATTCACCGCAACATCTTTCATCGTTGTGAAACAAGACTGAAGATTATAATACTTTTCTCAAGATTATTGATTTTCTTGTCACTATAGTTCCCTCCGCTTTATTTTGTGATTGGCCGATACACTGGCACGTCACCGCATCACGTCATACCACGTCACACCACTACTACTTCGGCCAATCACACAACTACATACATTTTTTTATATATTTATAATTCCTCCGAACACAAAAAATACTGTTACAAATGCCCCTCTTCGAAATATATGGAAAATAACCAAATAAAGGAATTAACAATCTGTTTCCATATATTTCGAAGAACAGCCCCAATTAACAATTTCGTTTACACCAATATTACATAGCACCAATACAACATACATAAAATATAACAATAAACATGCATTGGATAAAATGCAATAATAAATGAACATTTAACTGCTTAGCATTACTATAACACGTTTTTTTAAAATATATATCTTTGTCTTTATGAGTGGGGTGTGCCCCGCCCCAAATTTGCATTAAAGTAATTTTTATAATTAACATTTTTAAATTATTTAAAATGAACAAAATATAACACAACAATATAAAGAATATTTTAACATAACAGTTTGTAAACGAATATATATAATTAAAATGAAATAACAGAAATTCTAACAAAATTATGTATACAATTTATATACAAAATATTCTCTGTTTTGTTGTTCATGTTGGGTGATTTGCCCACATAATTAATCTTTTTAGCTGTCCTGTATCTATGACAAAGTTCATACTCATAACTTTTGAACAGTTAGTGTGATACATTTTCCTCAGTTGGCTAACCTGATCTTTGCAATGATCCAGAACTTGATAAATACATCTTTTGTTTTTATGTATATTATAACGTTGTTTGAAGGTTAGGTTAGTAGTGTGTTCAAATCGTAAAGAAAACATTAACAACATTACCTTGTGTGGTGTATCATACATGTTTTGTGTGTTTCTGTGATAATTAATATCATTATCTGGACTCACAAAATCACTACATTCACTTACTACATCACCAGACTTCTGATGATTGCTTAATTCACCTGGTAAGTCACAATCGTTTATATTTCTAATTCTAGATATTTCTTTCACATTATTTACTTTACTAGCCTGTAATGCAATTCCAACTTGTGTCAATTTTCCTAAGTTATCCTTCTCTTTTTCAAAATGTTCTTTTACCTCTTTAATTTGCAAAATTACTTCTTCTTTTGCTTTACTTATGTCATCAATTTGTAACTTTATTTCCTCTTGGTGTGTCTTTCATCATGTTGTAATTGCATTTCAGAACAAATTATATTGATTCTTTGTTCTACTTTATCTCCTAATTCTTCTCTTTGTTTTTGTGTTATTTCTGCCTGTTGTATCCTAAATGTTTCTAACTCTTTGTTTAATTCCATTCTTATTTCTTGTTTCACAATGTCCTGACCTAACCTAGTTTCCTGAATTATCTCTCTCAACTCATTGACTTCTTTTCTATTCTCATTCTTATTAATCTCTATGATCTGCATGAGCCTTTCCATGTTATCCCTACACTCTTTCCTCCCTTCTCTAATCTCCTGTGAAACTTCAGATTTTAATTCCTGTTTTAGCTTCTGTAATAAATTAATTTCTAAGTTACTCACATTTTGTGCTAGTTCCTGTCTTACTCCTACATCTAAATCATTCATTTTCTTAGTTAAATCATTTACATTTTGTTCTAACTCTGATTTCAATTCTGATTTTAAATCTCCCATTCTAGAATCTAAATTACTCATTTCTAATTTTAAATAATTTGCATTTTGTTCTAACTCTGATTTCAATTCTGATTTTAAATCTCCCATTCTAGAATCTAAATTACTCATTTCTAATTTTAAATCATTTACATTTTTTTTCCATTTTAGAATCTAAATTACTCATTTCTGATTTTAAATCATTTGCATTTTTTTTCCATTTTAGAATCTAAATTACTTAACATTCTCGTTATTCTTTCCAAAATTGACTCATTACTCAATCCTATATTTTCCATTTTAGAATCTACATCGTCACTAGCTTCTTCTTCCATTGTAATTTTCTTACTCGCCATTTTTTAATTAACTTTTGATTTCTCAGTATCATTAATCTACTACTACTATTTTTTTTAATTTCACTCACTTAAACGAGTTCTCTTTTTCTTCTTTCTTCTCTCTTCTTTCTTGTTTCCTTTTATATTCCCACGGAGCTGTACGATGCTTTAATCTCCTCTTCTTTATCCTATTCGGCCACACGTTGCGGCGCTATTTGTAACGGGAATCTATTTTTTCATCACTCGCAGCGGATAGGAATCACGCCAACTTTTTGGAAGATCCAGGTCGAGTTTTGATTAAATAAGAGTCATGAGATCTTTTCTCAGGTGTGGATGTAGATTTTTGGTGACAGAAATACAATTTATATGACTCCGATTTCGTAATAATTTAATTATATAATATGAACTACGATTCACTCGTTTCTATTACAAATATCGAATAACACTTCTTGAATGTTATTAACTTTCCTTTACAATTATATTCACCGCAACATCTTTCATCGTTGTGAAACAAGACTGATGATTATAATAATTTTTTCAAGATTATTGATTTTCTTGTCACTATAGTTCCCTCCGCTTTATTTTGTGATTGGCCGATCCACTGGCACGTCACCGCATCACGTCATACCACGTCACACCACTACTACTTCGGCCAATCACACAACTACATACATTTTTTTATATATTTATAATTCCTCCGAACACAACAAATACTGTTACACTTTGGAAGCCCCATGAGGTCTGATACAGAAATTAAAGGATTGAAATAAGTAAAGAATCATGATGGATTTCAAAGGAATGTTGGTTCTTTGTTACAACACGTGCAGGGGCAGTTGAGTCGAATAGCAGTTGGGGTGAATAGTTGTTTTAACAAAAGAAACGTAAGAAACAGTGTCCTTAGCAGAGTTATAAAGGGTGGCACTTGACTTTGTTTGAATAGGATATTTTTCTGACCCTTCATAATGGCATGACAAAATAGTCACAAAGGGAATCTTTGGTTGAATAAAGGGCTTCAAGAAAGTGAAAGCCATACACACCCACGCGCAGCTGTGGACACTCAGTTCGTGGCTGGGAGCCGATTAGGGCAGTCCTCTTCTTCTGTCTTGGTCGAGAGCGGACTAGAAGCGATGAGAGAAGATGTTTGTCGGTTCATATATACGTGAAGAACGAATTAAGTTTTATGGATTAATAAGCATTTCACATATAGTGACTTTAAACATTGATATTGGTAACCCTTGGTCGGCAACTTCAAGTTCGATGTTCTGATAAAAAGAAGCAGTCATTAAACTAGTTTGAAACGGGCATTCCAGTGTCATTAAAACTATCCTTCTCATACAGACTCACGCATACCCTGGGAGAATCCCCATTGCTTTACCCTGAGCTAAACACTATTTGCTTCAAACTGTTGCGTCAACGTGGAACTGTCCGCCACCCATTATAAATAGTATCAGATCTCTATATGTAAAAGCAAATTTCTCTTGTAACATTTTTCGCTTGTTTATAGTGCTTCCACCACGTTCACCTCTTATAGTCCGATTTTTTTCTATATATTTTTAATTTTTCTCAGAAATTTAATTTCATATTCATGTTCTACGCTCTCGATCTTTTCGGACTTATTCTTTCATATCCTTAGAATAAAACTGACAAAGTCATTGATTTATACAACCTAATCTTTTATCCATTCTTGATTTTTATCACGGTGTTGTACATTGTTTCCCACAATTGAAATGTTAATTTCAATCACAAATCTTGTGCATTTTCTGACCTGTCTGACATCCTAAGTATTTAAAATATAAAATCTGTTCCAGTGATTATCTATTTCTATCGAAGTACTTTTTGTATATAAGGATACTTTTTATTATTGCTAAATTTTTAAAGTCACAATTGAAATGTTAACTTCAATCACAAATCTTATGCATTTTGTGACCTGTCTGACATCCTAAGTATTAAAAATATAAAATCTGTTCCAGTGATTATCTATTTCTATTGAAGTACTTTTTGTATATAAGGATACTTTTTATAATTGCTAAATTTTTAAATTCATAACTCTCAAACAATATATTTTGAATGTTGCCTAGTAAATTCACTGCAGGTCATCTACAATTTTCTGGATGCTGAGTAGTATACTCCACACATGATAGAGTGCTCACTTTCCTACTTTGTCCGACTTGATATTCGTTTTCAGAATACTATTTTTACACATATAGGTGTAAATAAATGATTAGAGATAGTAAATATAGTAATATAATAATATATGAAGGGTAGGTAATAATAACCAACTCCGCTGTAGTCTGAACATTGTAGTATAAGGAAAAACACAAGGAAATGGGAAAAGTATAACATACTAAATACCAGAAAAATCAATTGTATATTGAAATTGCAATAAAATATAATTCTTTATCATTGGTTGAACTTTCAAACGGTATTAGTAAATAAGTTGTAATGAGCATGCGGCTAACATTTATAGACACTATGTTAGGAGGTTGGGTAAAAAAGTAATGCCTCCTATTTTTGTTCTCCTTTAATTGCCAAGAAAGTTGAATCCAATTTACACAGTTTGAAAACTACAACATTGACGATTATCTTGTCACTATTAAAAATATTCTCCGTCCTTTTTCACAGTTTTGGTTCACCTTTCAGCTAGGGCATATATTCCAGTGTGGTAAAACACAAGGTCTTGCTTCCTAAGCCATTGACGCACGGACGTTATCACAGCCTCCTCATCTTCAAAATGAATCCCACGATGAGCTTCCTTTAGTGGCCCGAACAGATGAAAGTCTGATGGTGCCAGGTCAGGGCTGTATGGCGGTGAGGTAAGACCTGCCATCCCAATTTCTCAATTTCTGCAGTGGTGTAACGTCTGAAGTGTGGTCTTGCATTGTCATGCACAAGAAGAACATCCGCCATAGTTTTTGTTGGGCGAACTCGGCGAAGAGGTGCTTTCAGCTTTTTGAAAGTTATGACGTATTGGACAGAATTTATTGTGCATCCCTGCTCCAAAAATCAATCATAAGCACACCCGCTGCATTCCAAAACTCTGTCGCTATAACTTTCTCTGCCGACCGCTGAGTTTTGAAATGCGTTTTTCTTCGGTGACGTTGTGTGATAACATTCCATTGACTGCATCTATGATTCAGGTTCAGAAAAATGAACCCACATTTCGTATCCAGTAAGAATTTTCTCCAGAAACTCTTCTCTCTCTAAATAGAAGCGCTGCAAGTGTTCGGAGGCTATTGTTTTCCTTGTTTTTTGTTTTGGGCGGTTAACATTCTTGGTACCCAGCGTGAACAAACTTTTGAGTAACCCAGTTGTTGAATATTCGTCACCAAACTGCCTTTACTGAGGGAGGTAATGCGACGCAATTTTTCTGTTGTTACCCGGCGATCACCACGAATGATATCATCGACTCGTTGAATGTTGCATTGAGTCACTGCAGTCACCGGCTTGCCGCTTCGCTTTTCATCTGTCAATGGTGTTTGACCTTCAGCTTCGTTACAGCGACAAACCCATCGTCTAACAGTGCTGACATCTACCGTTGCATCACCATACACATTTTTTAGCCTTTCGTGAATGCGAATTGGCGTTTCACCTTCCACAGTAAAAAATTCAAACACAGAACGCTGCCTAATACGAATGTCGATGTCAGCCATTTTGCAAGAGGATGCAGTGCTGCCACCTGTTGACCTAGGAAGTTGCTACTGCAGGGGATTGGAGAAGAAGGTTTGAGGAATTGCGCCAAATTCAAAGTTTTCACATAACATACTTATTTAAGGTAAAAAAATAGGAGGCATTACTTTATGACCCATCCTCGTAGGTAACAAGAGAAATTTGTTAGCTGTGTTATAAGAAGCCTCTTCATCATATTGGAACGTAAAGTATGTTACTTAAGGCAGCGTTTTCCTTTCTTCCATTCTTCCACCTAACGGTGGATTCCATCTTACCGTTAGTCCTTTAACTACGCGTGTTTGCTTCCTTCTTGCTGCCTTATGGACCTTCAGTTTTCCATGAAACCTTCCTTCTCACAAATAGAGAACTGATTCTGGATACGTTTCTGGGACATATGTATTTATTCAACGTGCACTTAAGTAAAAACCAAGTGTTAGCTTGGATGGTTCAGTTGTTTAGGTGCTAGCCCATTGGTTCCAGGTGACAGGTTCAAAGCCTATTGTTTCTGTGTTTAATAGCGACAGCTCTTGACGTGTAAAATAGCTCCTGCGGGACCAAAGTCCGGTGCACTTCCAGTCTAATACTAACCAAGCGTTGATATTAAATGAAATTATTTTATTGCAGGCCGAGTAAGCAGCTGATTAATTCAAATTAAAAACGTGCCTACATTCCTATTTATTCTAAATACCAAATATTTAAGAGATCCATTAAAAGTGCATCTTCTTGCAAAATAAACGGATACAAATGTAATTCCCCTGTCCGCTTTTGGGTTTAATACTGAAATAATAGCTATTTAAATCAATAAACGCTCTTTGAAATATACTCTTCTCAAGGACATCCGTAGTGATGCTACTGGAATTTTATTGATAGACCTGCTTTCATATGAGTCAATCTATTTACCAAATAAAGTCTACCAACTAGCCTTACAAAACCTATTTTCCTTGTATCTATTTAGTTTTAATCCACACTAATCGATATAATACCTTTGAAATTGCATACTCTTTGTATGCCCAAAGTAGAACAAGGTTAATTTTTTTACCTGAAGAGTAATTGTATAAATATTTGGAAAGTAGTCATCCACCACTAAAGGAATATATTTAAAATGGTTATACCCACAAATAAAAAGTCTGCTTAGTTATAGGTGATTCAACGAAATCTTGCGTGTTGACGGTTTATCCTTTATGCAGTCATTCATGGCTGTTTCCAGGAAAGTGATGTATGTTTTTCTAAAAAATATATTTTACTTAAGCTATTTTAATTACAATCAATAAAGCTATTTTCTTGAAAGCCTTTGTATTGTATCTTTGAAGGGTGTTGAACCTAAGTAGTAAGTCTGGCATTTAAACGACTTTTTGTTTTTGAGCTTCCAATTCCTTTATACAGCCCAGGAACAGTTTTTCTTAAAATGCTTTTTTGAGTTCAGTAAAGACCATGTGTATATTTTATTTGTGGAATGCATTATGTAGGAGTTTCTCTATCCACCATATACGTCTATAGAAAGCAGCAAAAGAGGCAGGAATGGTAGAGATGCAAGAAAACAGGAGAGGTTAGACAACCCTATCTTCCCACTACCAAATTTTAATTTTGATACTGACAATAATGCCAGAATTTGTTGTTTCTTGTTTTTTTAAGCTAAATCCATTTTCCGTCTGGCGTCCCAATGATAGGCTGTTAGTTGAGTCTCGATATCTTCTTGCAGTTTTTGAACTGTTGGCCACAATAGTAAATGTTTCCTACCCACATTAGTGCCTGTTGCTTGCAAATTTAGCACTTTGTTTAATAGCGTATATTTATTCCATAAAGGCGTGCGGCTAAGTAGTCAGAACTATTTAGTAGCTAAGCAGATTATTACTACTGATTTGCTTCATGGTAAACAGCAATTTGTTTTCAGGGATGATACTCCATTTTATTTGCACTTGCAGTTCTTAAGTCTTCTTGAAGAAATTATTTTATTTTATTGTTAATTTTGGTAGAGTGAGAAGGTAAATTACTAATTTTTGAGCCCTTTGTTGCCTGATCATTTCCAGTTAATCCGTTGGGATTTACTCTACGGCTTATTGTATGCTTGAATTTTTAGCAAATATATCGAATTGAGTATACCATTATACCAGAATCTGGCTTAACCCATTTACGCATACATTTAGTAAACAGAGCAGCACTCAACGAGGCCCCTTGTTGACGACTGTTTTTAATTTGGTGCAAAAGGCCAACACTCTAAGCCCTATTTACCACTGTCTGCGGAAATATTTCGGAATACGGCTTTTCTTACATTCCTTGAACAACATATAAACAACTAATAATACACACACTAACCTGAGCTTAAACTCCGATTAAAGTTTGACACGACTATATGGCTTTACACCCTTCCTAAGGTATGAATAGCCTCCGATCTCTGCTTCTTTTTATGGCTTATGGGGGCTACTAGTGAATATGGTATTTAAATTACAGCAGAATCTTCTTCTTTTAATTCGCCAATGATATGTTTAGAAGACACGATAAGGAGTAAGTAAGTAATTTTGTAATTTATTTCTTTATCTTTCCTTTTACAATATCAAATGGAAATACAAAATCAAGATTACAATTATAAAATCCACAATGAAAACGCCATATATTCCTAAATCCTGAAAATCCTATCATGTAGCCCACCATTGACTAATAATTCGGTCCCTAGATTTTTGTGTATTGGAGGCCCTCTGCTCCTTTGTACAGATTTTGCCATTTCACCTATCCCACTCTATATATTTCTCTTAATTGTTCTTAGCCATCTCTCTTTAACTTTCCCTAAATAATTCCCTATATTTTTCCTGTTCTTTTCCCCTTTTACTGACAAATTTTTTCTAATTACTACTTCACCCGCCAAATTGTCCCATTTACGTAGCCAAGCCTGCTCCCTCCATATCTTTGTTTGAGCACAATATAATATGCAATGGAAATCTGCATTCTCTTCTCCACACAATGGACATTTATCTAGCTCCATCTCTTGATCTCCATCACCTTTCACCTTTCTCACTCCTGTTCTCGCTCAAGCAAAACCTTCTCGCCCTAACCTACTACATATATCTATACATCCTTCCCTTCCCCAGGTCGATAAGGAGTATTTTTATTTCTATGAAACTAATTTTCCCTCCAATAAATAGTGGTACGTTCAATTTACACATTTAATGAATGGATTTGTTCTAAGACAAAGTCTTAACTTACAAAAACCACTGTATTCCAGCAAAAAATGTAAACATATTAAAATACTTTTGAACGTTTATAAAAGACTTAAGCCAATGGGCTATTCCATAACATTTTATATGCTTATATAAATATTTGTGGACGCGTTGTGCCAGAGTGGTTAGACTGCTTGGCTCTCACCAAGGCGACCCAGGTTCGATCCCAGGTACCCACAAAGTGAGATTTGTGGTGGACAACACGGTGGTGAAACGGATTTCCTCCAGATCCTCTGAGTTCTCTCACTATCATTCAACCAATTGCTCCATCATTTATCTTTCCTATAATTCTCTCACCATCATACCATCATCCACTACTCTTGCTCTCATGCTAAGCATTGGGCTGGCCCTTCTACCCTCCTTCCTCTATCAGGCCAGTGCATCGGCTCCCTTATCCCGAGGAAATCCGAGCACCACCTAACATCGGGAGAGGTGCTGAAGAGGAAAAAATATTCGGAGCTTTCATTGTTCCCATTCATTGGATACGCACTAACCTGAAGGGCTGCACAGTTCAATGTCTTGCTCACATAAATAACAATAAACACCTTTTAATCATAGTAAATGACTATCCAACTTTGCTAGTTCCTTCTTCTTTTAGGTTTCAGCCGTAATATTTTTGAAATTTATACAATCTGTAACTTACTGTAACTTACTGTAACTTACTGGAATGAGAGGATATACAACAGCCACCAAATGTCTCGCGATCTATAGATGGGTGGATGTGTAGACTTCATCGTATGACTATGATTACTCCCATAAGCTCCAGTACTGTTATTGAAAAGGCGAAGAAGGATTTAAGTTATTAGTTCCAATAACTTTTATGCTACCCCAGATCTAGTAGACCGCTGATCATTAGTTCCAATCTTCCTTACGTTACCCCTGAACTTTAGCGAATATAATACAGTCGTCTGGTTGTTGGACAAAAGCAACCTAGTTCTGTTTTGTATTTTTTTTTCGTTAAGGGGAAATATGAATAAAATGTCACATTTTAATCCAATGGCTAAATATGCAACATCATAACTATACTAGATACTAAAGAATAAAATAATGTAAAACAATAAAAAACATATCTGAAATAATCATATTTTATTCCTCAAGGGAGGTTAACAGGAAGATTATTCAACATGACCGTAATTTTTTTTTTACATGAGGTGTGCAATATTCTGTTTTAGCAGAACTAAAACCATTGTGAATTTCTATATATAAAATTTGTCAGAAGGAAATATTTTTTTCTTATTTTCCGTAACTCTATTTCTTCTTTATGCAGATTTGCTAAGTATTGTCACCCAATTATCGTAACGCACGTCCGACTGGCAGCTGGGTGGGCGACAGGAGGCATTTAGACCACGCCTACCCATTTATCTTGTGGCGTTCACTGAGGGGATGGTTGGAAAAGCATCACGAGCCACTGTACCGTCCCTTTCCCCTCCCTCTGACGTCTGGAACAATCGGGATGATGTTCCGACCCGCGAAGCTTCCAGATGCAGCGATCTGGCTATATAAGCCGAGGCAGTTCTCAGTTCTTTTGCGAGGAGCCGTGAAGAGCGCAGTGCTAGTGAACGGACTGGAAGATTGCGTACGTGTATCAGAGGAGTTCTTAGTCAGCTCTAGAGAGAGTGGTACGTAATTGTGAGTGTTGCGTAATAGTGAGTGTGGAGTGGACCTGTGACAGACGAACTGGTGGATTGTAATTGTGTGCGCCACGTAATTCTATGTAATGGGCAAGTGTACCAACTGTAATTCGGTGGAAATAAAGAACATTTTGATTTTGTGCAACTGGACTTTTAATTTCACGAACCCACAAAGTCACAGTATGATACTTCTACTAAAACATACCTACGATAGTTTTAAAGTATATTAGGCCCTTGATACTTGTTCCACATTAGCTAAATTCTCCAAACCATATAAATTTACTCCCTCCCTTTTGAAATTAAAATAAACTTCTTCGGTTAGTATTCATGAAAATGCATTCATGTCCTTACCGACATAAATACGTTTTGTTACAATGCTTTACCGAGCAGGATGGCTCAGGCAGTTTAATCTGTAGCCCACATTCGCGAGGCCCGGGTTCGATTCCCCTAGCCGATCTACCTGTCCCATGGACTTTTTCCGAGGTTTTCTCGGGTCGCTAGGCGAATGCTGGGTAAGTTAATTACATCCGCCGGAATTCCTGTCCTTCCATTTCTCACCATTATCATTTCATATCATCTCTCATCTGGTGGTCTCTTTCAGGGTAGAAGAGTCGGCGGGTGTCTCGGCGGTGCATGGCAGGATGATATGCTCTGAGGTAAACTACCTCCTCCTCCGGTAAGTCGGTTTTCGGTCTCCGCGCCTCTGCTGGGACAGTTTCGGGACCGCCAGCCAGGGAACTTCGGGGCTTGGATCGCCTGCCTAGGATATTTTGGGTTCGGCAGCTGGGCTTGTTGGCGTCCCGAAGTAGGGGAGCGTGTCAGTTGTTCTGGTCTGTCGGCAGAAGTCTCTAAGTAAACTGTAGGGACCCTGCCCTATGCATGTCGTGGCTCCTTGTGTCAGTCGCCCTTTGTCTCCTCTCGCGTCATCCTTCCTCCCGGGAGTGCTCCACATGGGGGCATAGGCATAGTGAGCCCAGCGTGGTGGCCTGCGTACAGAATCGCTTCCGTATGAAATCCCAATCCTAATTCTGCAATGCTTTTCTTGTAGCTCTTCTTTATATTCACGTTGTAGGTTTGTTTCTCAAATGTGGTTTATTTCAAATTTAATTTTTATGCAAAAATAAGGAACCTTGGCCTATGTCGTTTTACTTGTGCTGTTTTCCGTATGGAATAAGTGTAGCAAAAGCATTGTCAATTGTTTAATTACTGCACATGTGGCATATTTTAAGGAAATGAATTTAGCGGAATACCAAGTGTTATCTGGCACTTTGAAATTTGAGATAAAACGTTCCTTCAGAGAACTAGTATGGATAAAGTTATTCAGAATTTCATATAACGATTGCGGAGGTTTTTTAAAAACAACACCACATTCTCACTGGCGTATGTTAACTCGGATTCAAATAACAGATATAATAAAGATGCATGAAAATATACGTCATTTGACTTCGTGAACAAAATATAACAGAAGCCGATAAGGGTTGAGATTTATACTACTGAAGCTATTTTAAACTAATTGTGAAAGACAAAACCTGAAGTGGAACCTTGAGAGAAGCAGCGAGGATAAGAAATCACAAATGTAATGGAACCAAAGTCTTCGAATTGAATTTAATGTGTTACAAATTTGACAAGAGATAGGCAGGCTTTGAGACTGTTACAGAATAAGCGGCGAATAAAGTGTTGGAATAAAACAGTAAATTGTGTGAACTAGACTGTATGTGCCAGCACGACAGCATTTCAATCCAGAGAACTGAAATATATAGCTGTTTATGACAAACGACTTCAACTTCTGACTGTCACAGCTACTTTAAATTGTTTTGCCAATGTTATAAGCTATCATTACTTATGCTTATAAATTTATGAGTAAGGTAAACTAATAGAAAAACTGATCATATTGCATCTCCATTTTATTAAAATAAAACTATAGAACGTACTTGAACCTAAGCTTCTGATGTTAAGCAACACCTGTAGAATATAAGGGTAACTTTAGAAATAATATTAGCATGGCATAATTTTCAGATTGGAGTTTGGAAACATCGTGCAAGTCTACCAAATAACCAACAGCCATTTCTAATATTTATAGGAAATTATTCGGCGCTTTAATAATTGTTAGTGCTTTTCGAGGCAAAGTAGCTCCTTCCCTCTCAGTTACTGGCATTAGGACATGTAAATTACCCTTCGAGCCGTACCAGAAATGATTACGGGATACACCAACAAAAGGTATTGAGAGGTATGTTATGGTAACGCAATTAGCTACAGCGTGAGGTTGGTAACGTTTTCTGCCCCGCGGGTGAATACTGTTGTCGGACCAGAGAGAAGTTCATACGACAAGGGGAAAAAGTTTCTTGAAGTTGAGGGATTTGTCCATGGTTATATGTTTAACAATTTTGTAACAATGTATGTACGTAAGTATTGAAAATTCTAATAATTTGTAACTGAAAAATCAGACAGGATTGTTTAAGGAATGGGAACGGTTATATAAAGTGAAAAGAAGTGTGCAGTAGTTTAAGGGTATAATTATGAATTCCCACGTGAAGCTTATTGCACCATTAGGAATGGAATATAATGGCGAATAAAAATTATACTACAATTAGATAAATTGTAGAAAGGCAAGGACAAAAACTGTTATTCTTGTTCGTAAATCTTAAAAATGATGTTTTAAAAATGTCGTTCTTAAAATATCGATATGACAATTTAACTCTTACTATCTATTTGCTGCAACCTTACATTCAACCAAGGGGGATGTCTGTGACCCCATTCGGGAGTTCAGGGTTCGATACTTGTGGTTGATCTACAAGACATGGATTTTTTCGGGGATTTTCCCTTTACCAGGTGAATGCTGGTAGGTTAATTACATCCCCCGAATTTTATATCCCGATATCATCTGCATTGCCTTTTCACATCACATCTCTTCTGATAGTCTCTTTCTGTGTAGGATGTGTCGCGGGAGTTTCGGCCCTGCATAGCAGGTTGACATAATACTGGTAAACATTTCCTCCTCTGTTATGACGGTTCTGGTCTCGAGGCCGACCTATTGGGACACTTCAGGGCCATGGTGGGTAGCATGTCGATTGTACTGCCTCGTCGTATTAGATTCTAACTGGTCAGTAGTACGGAACTAGCCCCCTTCATTGTCGTCATTCCTTGGGTAGGCCGGAGGGCCCTTGGTGTGAGGTGGGGACTTAAACCACGGATGGTTTATTCGCTCTATGTCTCCATCAGGCCCTGTAGTAGTATGCTGTAGTGGTATGGTGGCCTTGTGTTACCACAGGCTACCAAAACAAACTGAATAGGATATAACGCTTAGCGTGTTTGGGGATTACTGACTCCTGCTCAGTTCTGTTTATAACTTGTAAAAAAGGAACATGGCAAGTTATTCTCACAGTGTTTTTGTGCCAGAGAGAGTTGATGATAAAGTTATTTCATATAAGGATGAGTGTCATGTTGATACAAATACTCGGTCAGTGAGGAAAGTGGCTAGAAATACTTAGCTTTGCCAAGTATAGTTTTACTCTTTAATTAATGTCTTTTACTTTCATTTTTAAACACATACGTGATTATTGTAACTACTTTTACGTTTATACATTTAAATAGCGAATTCTTAGATTCGCGGTACAACATTATAATAGTGTTGGAAAAGAGAGACGATAGACGAGAAGTGTACCACCCTAATATACTCGATGGTGGCGAGTTAAATTTCATTTTATGTAGCATAACAGCTATTAAGATGTGTTCATAATTATTTTATATATAATTGAATAAATTTTTGTATTGCTAAATATCATTCGCGTTATTTCTAAGGAAATATGAGACATTTCACTTCAAATTGCAACAACATTACTACTATAATGCGCTAAATATATATTTGCTATCTGATGATTCTATTAGCTAATTGCATATTCAACAGAAATTTAGCCCGCCTCGATACTGTAGATGGTAGCGTGTCTGCCTCACGTTCAAGGGGTCACGAGTTCGAATCTCGGTCAGGGTGATTTATATGGATATGGTTTTTTCCGGGCTCTTCCCTTATCCTTAAAGACGAATGTCTGGTTACTCTAAGCTCAATGGACTCCGGACTCATTTGAGCATCATTTCACACATTTCATTCATCGTCCGATATGACTTAATGTTGGAGGACGTAAAATTTAAAAAAAAAAAAAAAGAAAAAAAACATAATTTATTGGCAAAATGTACTTTTAAACTTTTATTTTGCTTTAAAATTACATTTTTTATGATTAAAAAGCTAACATTAGCATACGTAGCAGACTGGCACTCTTGACCGCCGACATATTTGAGGCTGGCATTTAAACACCGAGCGGGCACTGTGGATCTAATCGACGTTGGCAGCAAGAGGGTTAATACCCATAACAAAATAATACTAGTCACGTTTGAAAGCATCTTTCATGACCGTCGAAAAACTGCCATTTCTGACGTTAAAACACACAAGGCTGTGCGCATTAATAATCTTCTATGCTTTCAAATGAATGTTAGAATTTGCTTTCTACCGGGAAGTATGCTTCTGCAATAAGTCTAGATTCCTAGATATTCCTAGATTCTGGAATAAGTCTTACATCAACTGAGTGAGATATTTCCGCCAGAAGGTGCGAGGATCTCGTTCAGGATTTCCCGGTTTGATTTGGTATGACCTGAAAGTGGCATTTTAATTTTTGGTGGTATATAGGTGTGGGTAGACGAATAATGGAGTGGTTCCCTGTCCACTACTAACTTTCTGGCCCCATCATTTACTGTCATCTGTTTCACCTCATCTGGATGATAGGACCAGTAGACTGGTAGATGCTGTGCATCTCTTGTCTGGCTCCTAATTTCACATTATATATGGGAGATAGCCCAGTTATCGGTCAACAACAAATTACACATGCTAGATAGCAGCAGAAAACAGACTTAAACTGGTACGCAGGAAAATAAAGAGCTTTCTGTCTCGCACAGAGTCCATGTTTGTCGCGCCATTTTAGAGAAAACTTCTGTGAAGTGTAAAAGACGGAGTTTTTGCATTACGCTGCTAAAATATACGGCTGTATTGGCTTTGTATAGATGATTTCAGCCTTTACATTATATATTGGAATTCTCTTAACATACCCAAGGAATGAGTTAACCTGCTAAAATGATGAAAGATCTTGTTGTATAGTGCTTTATTATTTTATAACCCCGCTTACGTCGCCCGTGTCCTGTCATCAAGTCCATTCCCTTTACCGGTCATGAAAGGAAACCTTGTAAAACAGTCCTTCAGTTTAGGGATTTCTGTCAAGATCGCAGTAACCTAGAACGGTAAGTGGGATGCAGGAAATATAAAAAATGCTGTTGATGGTATGTTTGGGAAAATTTGCACTAAGGGAAGTAGCTGATTGCGTTTGTGTACCTAGATCTGCAGACTGCCAGCAGGCTACTGATCAGATCTCTCCTGTAGCTGATGACCTGGAGAGGAGAATCTTCAGTAGATAAAGGAGGGGGAAAAGAAGTGTAATTCTGATATCCACTCCGTATAAAAATATGTTAGAAGAAAAGGGGGAAATCAAACGACAGAAGAAACCAAGATAAAGTTGTAGGAAGAATCGCACAAAAATAAAGGAAACCTCAGGTGGTATCAAATGTAAACTTAGTTTATAAATAGAATTGAACACAACAACAAAATAAAATGAACCGTGGAAAATTAATGCATTATTTGTGGCAAATATTTTTAAGAGGATTGGGCGTATTAGTGTTGCAAGTGTCATGGATGGCATATATAGGTTGCGCAGATAGTAACGAAATACGATATGTGAGCATGTTGTATGTGAAATGTGTGTAGTGTTTAACGCCCGCTTTTACTAAATACTGATGATACATGGGATGAAGATGGAGTACCGGTGGAATGAGATGGCGGGAGAAACCGGAGGTCCCGGAGAAAACCCGCCCCAGCGCCGTGTTGTCCACAAATCTCACTTTGCGGTTGCCTGGGATCGAACCCGGGCCGCCTTGGCGAGAGCCAAGCGGTCTAACCACTGTAACGGGAATGTTAATTATGATTTCTTACTAGGATCCTCCTGTACAAGGCATCCACGCCATCATCGGCTCCAAAATTATGTTCATATGTTCACTTTCATGATTATTTTGAATTATCAATCGAGTTCCAGGAGAAAATTTGTGTGATATATTCCTTCATTGGTTTGTTGTATTTAAACGGATTCAAACTACAACTTAAAACGATTTTGATCTTGCAGCGGTATTCATCACATTCGTCCTTACAACAAAAATCTCTCTCTCTTTAAAACTAGATTATTGATTTGTCTTTTACTATTCAAAACTTTTATCTTCTCCGCGTCATTTTTCTACCATGAAGCCAGATTATTGATTTATCGTAACTTAACAAGACTGAAGAACATATCTTCCTCCTAAAGATTATTGAATTATCGTAAATATCGTTACTTCTCTTAAGGGGAGGCATCGGTGAAATTTCGTCAAAAATGACAAAAAACGACATTTTCGTTTTTTGCATTAAAATTATGTTTAAACATTGTAGTTTCAGAATCTGCCTTCAGTTAGGTCCTAGCGCCATTTAAAGAGCCGCTACGTCATTATTTAAAGACCCATGTGCGGGTGGGCGTGGCCATTTATATTGCTTTTTCCAGTGTGTCGCAAAGAAATTGATGTAATTCTCACGTTTAAACTACCCAGTTTGATTCTGTAACTGTGGTAATGTGCCGAGACATCTTCTGGATGTTTGTGGAAGTTACTGAACCTTTCCGCTACCATTTTTATATATTATTTCCCACTTGCTACCTTTGAAAGTAAACAAAGATTTGCACTGACATGTAGTGTTTGTGAAATATAGTTTACATGCAAGTGAAAGCTGTGGATAGCAGCTTATATTAAATTATTATTGTTTAGAATAGGAATAAAGCCTGATTTAACATTGTAGTGCTTTCTTGTTGCAACAGTAGGTATATGATTCATACCAGGTTAGGTTAGGAGTACAGTGGCTATTTCAAAGCAAAATATAATAAAACTTTAAGGTGTTCTAGCCATAATAGTAAGTAATGATACTAGAATGCTCTGCTTGAGATAAATGTTAAGTGAAAACATTATAGCCTAAGAGTTAACATTGATTCTAATAGGTCACCTTTTGATGTAAATAGAAGTATGGTTGATGTATTTCTGGGCATTGGTAAGGGTCATATTTCTATGCAGAAGTTTTGTATGACCATGGGTATGAATTACATGAACTATTCTACTTACAATTTCCTTCTCATAGACAAAAATAAAGAGATTAGTTAGTACTATTCTATGGGAAAGTTGTATTAAAGGAGAAGCACAGAAAGCTAATGAAAGTTTCAATGGAGTAAATGTCACAAATAAGTTTTTGTATTAAGAAAGAAATTGCAAATTGCAGTGATTGCAGCTGTTAGTAAATTTAATACGGGTTATAAAGATAGACTTAAAGTTAAGGCAAAAGTTGCAGAAAGCAAAGTAAGTCTTGTTAGCAACAAAATTAGCAGTATTAGGGATAGGTGAAAGCTAAAACAAAGTGATCAAAGTTCATTGAGCAAATATAAATCTGCCAAGCAGCAGTTAAAGGTGACTAGATTAAAAACAGAAGAGGATAGTAAACTAGCTGAGTGGTCTTCATATAGTGCAGGAGGGTTTTGAAACATAGAAAAAACTGTTGTTTATATTTAGAGCTTCTAACTAGATTTTTCTTCATGTCCAACTTTAGCATTTTTAATACTCCTTATAGTCCGGACACTAAAGTTTTCAATGAATTTCTTTAAGTTTTGCATATATGTATATCCCTAGATAAGTTTTAAATAAAAATTTAGGCTGTATATGAAAAAATTAATAATAATTGGTATTGAAAAAGGAAAATTGAAAAAAATTCAAGAAAATTCTATCATATTCCTTAAATTTTCTCCTCCAGAACCATTAGACATTAGTTTTCTAACTACTATCTAAAGGTACCAGAATCCAAATTTTCAATAATTTATAACAAAAATTGTAGAGAATGCAATATGTTTCCTAATGTAAAGAAATTGCAGCAAAAAATTAAATTATTATTTTTTTGGTAAAAACTATTGTAGATAGAAAAATTATAAAAAAATTGCCAAATGTAACCAAATTAAAGAGAAAGAAGGTAATAAGATAGCTGTAGAGCCTGCATATGATGCATTGAGTTTTCAGAGTAAAGAAAGTAGTGTAATTTCTATCTCAATATTTAAATTCATTTTTCTCCACTTTCAATTTTTGAACATTTAGGTATCTTCAAAATGCTCCAACTTCTGCAATTCTCAACGAATTTGTATTAAACTTTGCATACATATTCCTAAATAAATGTTTAATAAAAGTTGGTATTTTATTTATTTAAATTAAATAGTTTATTTATTATTGATTTTTAAATCTCAAAATTGCAAAAAAAAAAAAAAAAAAAAAAAAAAAAAAATAAGAAAAGTTTAATATATTTTTACAGAAAAATTTTTTTGTCCAAAAATACTTGATACACACTTTAAAATTATAGCAACTTTTATAACTGATGTGCAGAGAAACCTGAATCTAAAATTTAAAGTTTCTAAAAGAAAAACTGTATGACCTCGGACTTTTTATATAACATACAAAAATCATACTATAAAAAGCACTAAATATTTTTTTGAAAAACTATTTAAGATGAAAAGATGAATTTTAAAAGCTTAACTAGATTCCCTATACCCCAGCTAATGACAAAATTTCAAGCAGTTCTGATGTAAACTCTGGATTTTAGCGTTTTTCACAGATGCCTCTCCTTAATTTTGTGATTGGCCGATCCAATGGCACGTCACCACATTACGTCATGCCATTACTACTTCGGCCAATCACACAATCAAATATATTTTTACAAATTCACAATCCCCTCATAATTCATCCGAACACAACTCAAAAATATTGTTACACCACTGAGCCACGGTGTGGCCGGTTGTATGTGAGTAATGCAAAAATGACAAAGAGGGATAGTATCAAATCAACAATTTTAATTCTATTTTTGTCATGTACATGTTATGCAACTATTAATTTGTATCAATATTTTTCCATGCAAACCAAAGTGACCGGTAAGTAACAACTTTTTTTTAAAGTCACTAATCAACGTTTATAATAATGTGAATTATGTGTGATTTAAAGTGCATTATTTCGTAAAATTGCTTTGCTAATTGTTATTCTTGTTGTTCACCTTTTCACTTCTATCAATTCATATACAGATTTGCCATAAATACGGATATAGGCTACATAAAACGGCACTGAAGAATATATTTAGGCTAACTTGGAATTATTAAGTTTCATGCTATATAGACTTTTCTGTTTGATCAGTGTTATCATTTCAATCGTAAAACCTTGCCATATTGGTATGGCGACATTATGGTACAAAATATTGAATCGATAGAGATGAACAATTTATAACTTGAAAGGCAACCGTGAACTTTAGGCCATTATTGCTCCTGAGAACCACGGTAACGACAGGCTCTTCCTCAATGCATTACATTCGTAGGGTATTGTACATTTAGAAGTATCGAGCGCCACTATCTCGCTTTGGGACATTTCGTAAAGCGAAACTCCCATTCGACATACTTCTCTACTCAACGTTGAATCGCAGAAACGAGTTGCTCCATACATTTTGCAAGAAAGGAAAGGATTTACTTGGATGAGAAGACACATAATGATACCCAGTGGATTTTATGGGAGCAAATTGTGCTGGAGTACAATGGTTTTCATGACTGTGGACACGTGGAACAATAAATTATTTACTATCGGAAATACTGTAATAAAACAAGCTAACATTGCTATAAATATTGAAAGTAGCTGAAACTAAGGTTAACCTAGCAGCATAGTTGCCTTATCCAGAACAGGCCAACCATAGCAACGGAATCCGTGATCCAATCACGTTTGTAACGCCAGGAACTCGCCGCTGAATTCTGTGAGGCTTTAGATTTTAAACAGCTTAAGACATAATATAAGTAGTAAATTCTGTATTGAAGTACGAGTAAATTATTGATTTAATATAAATAAAGTAAATATAATACCTACGGAAATGCCTCTCACCGTATTAAAGTATTTTGGCAGATAATTTCAAATCTCGCCACTTTATATTGATAATAATTTTTATATTTGTTAGGTATCTTTCTCTTTTTACAGCAATATAACTTTTCTTGATTTTCATAACATTTATTCAGCAAATATCAAGTTTCTGATAGTAAACTGTGGAAATCATAGTAAGATTCTTTAGAAACATTCTCAATTCGTTTGTGATTACATTGTTATATTATTTTTCTCATGTTGTATTTTTCATGAAGCTTCACAATTCTGTTTAACATCTTTCTTCGGAAACCTTATTAAACCTCCTAGAATAAATTCTGTACCAATGAAGAAATGAAGACACGAAAAAGGGTATTCGTATATCTGTATGGTGATTGCCAATACCATGAGACCTAAAACAAGATTTTTATGAAGTCTACAGTATAATGTCCTAATCCAAATTCTTCAGCATTGGTGTGCTGTAGAAGCAGTGGTACTATCATTATTATGCTTGCCATCCATTACTTCTGTATCACCAATTAATCTGCAAATGCACTTACTGTTAAACCTGTAATCACTTTTCCCTTTGTTGTTACAAAATCACTTATTGCACCTTTTGTGAATAGTATTAATTCCGTTCTACCCGTAAACAATTTCTTAAATTCCTTTCCAAGATGATCAATCTTACTCTCCGACACTTACACGAGAAGAGTTTGCTGTTTGTAAGTTGTTTTCCAAAGAATTTCATTTATGTGGTATATCAGTGTATACGGCACAATATTTTAATTAATGTTTAAAGAAAACATCTTCAGTAAGATGGCTAAGGTCGCAAAGCTCTTCTAAATTGGAAGCAACGTATTCTTGGAAATTGAGACAATTTTATCTTCTCTGGAGCTTCGGACTTAAATTAATCTCCAACTGCTGTGCTTACAATTATAAAGAGCAAAGAAAATTCTGAAATAAATTAATAGTGTGATACCGCACCTCCTGTTGATCTGACAACAGCATTCTGTTCAGAAGACGGAGTCGTATTTGGAAAGCAGTTATCCACACTACCAGACCATTTGTTTGCAATTTATATGAAAACAGCTTTGTTCAACGCCAGTGATGTGCTCATGAGAAGTACTTCTTTAAAGTAATTGTTGGCACAGTAATTGTGCTGAGTCTCTTTGCCTTTGCCTTTTGCCTTTTACGTAGTAAACTTAAGATAGGTAATATATCTGTCCCTTTAATGTTCAAGAAGTGATATTCTAATTGCCCCTTATTCGATTTTATAATGAAACTGTATTCCGTAATAACTTGAGGCTGTCCACTTTCGTCTATTTCTCCCGTCACTCAACAGTAATTCAATTATGATTGCGGGAAGGGATTACAGATCTGCAAGATTGGAATCTTATTGTTTTTTTCTCGTAGTTGTTCTGAAACAGATCTCTCTTCTGCCATTCAGCCTGTGGATGCGTCCTGAAATAATATAAATTTCCCTGAGGAACAGTTTAATAATACACTATTTATTCCTGTAACCTTGTAAAGGTAAATTTTACTTACGATAATTTTAAATTAATAAATATTCTTTTATGTACACATAATGAATTTATTTTAAGGTGTTTTGTTGTAAAATAAAATTTGAGAAAATAGTACGTTTTAAGTGTCGCTTACGCTGCCCATGTGAAGAAAATCTCAGATCACATTGTAACACTTTATTTCACTTGGAATAACGCATTTAAATTTCAGGTATAATAAGGATGTTACAAAAATAAATTTACAGCATCAAAAATAAGTGTATTAGACTGACGATGGCAGTCTTCGCTCGGTATTGCATAGTCGATTATATCTACTGTCGGCATTTTAGGGCAGAATCTCTCTTAAGTGACATGACGGTAAGAGGATTAATTATTTTGTTTAGTGTGAAGAAATCCAACGTTTCCTACCATCGCCATTTTTTAAAAATTCCAGAATGAAATGTTCAAATCATGCTTTATGCCCTCTGCTAAACTGGATTGTTCGAATGACATAGTAGGTCTTTGCCATGGTATGGTATGCACTAAAATACCATGTTTATAACCAGAGCTAATACGAAATTCTTACCAACTTTTGCATGCAGATTAAGAGCGGCTAGGTATGGTATATATCACTAATATTACTTCTGGAGCAAAGGTCCAGGTAGAGTGCGACTTCACAACATAATAAGTCGGAAGAGCTCTCGAGAGGTTTACCAATCTAAAAGAAATAAAGATGAAAATGAAAAGCATCAATGAAAAGAACAGAGGGTTCGAAATGATGTACCACATATGAGACGCAGTTTTAGATACCAACATAGGGTCGCGAACCCGTATCTACGATCACGCGGCTTGTTTACAAAAAAACAACTGGTAGGCGGGCAGTGAGAAAACAAAGACCCGCCAGACAGAGATAACATGCCGATAAGAGTCTGCCGAGGCAAACAAACTGATATAAATGGAAATTTCTGAACTGATAGAGATTGTTCGGGTTCTGGTTTATTTTCGAATCGTCTAGAAAATTATCAGTGAGGTATTTAAGAGATTGTGACATGCCAGCAGGAGCTGCAAGTTGTAAACAGAGTGAGTAAGCAGAGTCAGCTGTGTTGGTGTTGTAATGAGAGCTATTTGTTTTTGTTATTGGCCTTGGTGCTGTGGATTGTGATATGTGATATAATTCTGCTGCTACGGAGTATACTTCTACGCAAATAAAGAGCATTTAGAATTTTGGCAAATTGGAATTTTAATTCTACGACCCCACAAAGACAATATACTAGCTTGTGGAAACGTTGAGTCAGACTGAAAAATTCAATGCCATAGCCGGAATTTGAACCACGGATCTTCTGGTTTCCGTCCAGCCGCACAAACATTGTGCTACTATCGCCAACGTGCCGATATGACATTAAATTCTCCAACTGACTCGTATTTTCCCGGTAAACCACTTAGGAGTTCTCATAAACACATGAGACAACTACTTTAATGGCGACTTACTACATGTAAGTACTTTAAGGCCCGGGCTTTATAGTTAACCACTATTAGGTTAATTAATGGAAATTAATTATTCTTTCACACTGGCCGTGTGTAGGCTAAATTGTGGAAACGTTGAGTCAGACTGAAAAATTCAATGCCATAGCCGGAATTTGAACCACGGATCTTCTGGTTTCCGTCCAGCCGCAAAAACATTGTGCTACTATGGCCAACGTGCCGATATGACATTAAATTCTCCAACTGACTCGTATTTTCCCGGTAAACCACTTAGGAGTTCTCATAAACACATGAGACAGCTACCTTAATGGCGACTTACTACATGTAAGTACTTTAAGGCCCGGGCTTTATAGTTAACCACTATTAGGTTAATTAATGGAAATTAATTATTCTTTCACACTGGCCGTGTGTAGGCTAAATTGTGGAAACGTTGAGTCAGACTGAAAAATTCAATGCCATAGCCGGAATTTGAACCACGGATCTTCTGGTTTCCGTCCAGCCGCACAAACATTGTGCTACTATCGCCAACGTGCCGATATGACATTAAATTCTCCAACTGACTCGTATTTTCCCGGTAAACCACTTAGGAGTTCTCATAAACACATGAGACAACTACCTTAATGGCGACTTACTACATGTAAGTACTTTAAGGCCCGGGCTTTATAGTTAACCACTATTAGGTTAATTAATGGAAATTAATTATTCTTTCACACTGGCCGTGTGTAGGCTAAATTTTGGAAACGTTGAGTCAGACTGAAAAATTCAATGCCATAGCCGGAATTTGAACCACGGATCTTCTGGTTTCCGTCCAGCCGCACAAACATTGTGCTACTATGGCCAACGTGCCGATATGACATTATATTCTCCAACTGACTCGTATTTTCCCGGTAAACCACTTAGGAGTTCTCATAAACACATGAGACAACTACCTTAATGGCGACTTACTACATGTAAGTACTTTAAGGCCCGGGCTTTATAGTTAACCACTATTAGGTTAATTAATGGAAATTAATTATTCTTTCACACTGGCCGTGTGTAGGCTAAATTGTGGAAACGTTGAGTCAGACTGAAAAATTCAATGCCATAGCCGGAATTGGAACCACGGATCTTCTGGTTTCCGTCCAGCCGCACAAACATTGTGCTACTATGGCCAACGTGCCGATATGACATTAAATTCTCCAACTGACTCGTATTTTCCATTAATTAACCTAATAGTGGTTAACTATAAAGCCCGGGCCTTAAAGTACTTACATGTAGTAAGTCGCCATTAAGGTAGTTGTCTCATGTGTTTATGAGAACTCCTAAGTGGTTTACCGGGAAAATACGAGTCAGTTGGAGAATTTAATGTCATATCGGCACGTTGGCCATAGTAGCACAATGTTTGTGCGGCTGGACGGAAACCAGAAGATCCGTGGTTCAAATTCCGGCTATGGCATTGAATTTTTCAGTCTGACTCAACGTTTCCACAATTTAGCCTACACACGGCCAGTGTGAAAGAATAATTAATTTCCAATATACTAGCTTGATGATACTGAAATAGAGCTGAAAAATATTTCATATATGTCCCGATCACATCATGTAAAGCGGATTGTATTATATATCATTGTTTTCAGAACGTAAAGGGTGGTTTTCATTTGAAAGGCTTCAAAATATATTACTATATTTGGAGCTATCCGTATCCAAGGAACCATTAGAGAAACGAAAACATATTTCGAATAATCATATGCTTATTTTCAAATAAAAATACATTATATTTAAAAACTATTTTATATCACTGTGTTAGTTGTTTCAAACTTACTCTAACTTTTATAATTAATTTTTTAGACATAAGGCGCCATTTTATTGAATGTGCCTAAACGTTTCTCATGGTTTATTCCTCCTTCGTTTCGCAAAAGCATGTTACTATGATGTACTTCGTGACTGCAGTTGTGAATTTATTCCTCCGTCTCATCTTTAAATATTTGAATGTTTTCAATTGTGACGATGTAGGTTTGTAACAAGTTATAAACTGCTCGGCCTTCACCAAGGCGGCCCAGCTTAGATTCCAGGCGACCGCAATGTGAGTCTTGTGGTGGACAACATGGCGCTGGGATTGGTTTTCTCCAGGTCCTCCGATTTCCCCATCAGCATTCCACCAATTGCTCCAATATCAGTTTCCCTATCATTTATCTCGCCCTCATATATAGCATCCACTTCCTTCAATTTTACACCAGGCATTGGAGCTGATCACTTATCCTGGTTCTCTCTCGGATCCAAAGCTTCGGTTCCTCAGGCCCGAACTTAAAAGGGATAGAGGAACAAGAATCCCCTAATACCACCATAATGGTACAACCAGTGAAGCTAAAGAAGTTGTAGAAGAAGTAAATTTATGAAATTTAGATATTCTGAAAATAAATTATGAAGTTCAAACCTGCGACTGTGATATACGCGAAGTTATTTCCTGGAGGCTCATGTTACAGGAAACATTAATTTTGTGAGTTCTTGAGACTCGTGCTTTCTCGTCTTACCCGCGGAGTGAGCTTAGTTGATGTGTCATGACAAATGGTTTACTCAGCTAGTACTTTAATATTTAAAAATCCGCAAAATTTGGCTGAGGGTATGTGGCACTCACGCACAACTAACAGAAATTAGCTCATTTAAGGTCAGTTTGGATATCTTCCAAATGGGAACTTGAGACCCCAAGATTGTCCTTGTAAGTAACAATAACAGTTGCCCATTAATGGCCAAACTTATACGCCACCATCGGTATGTGAAGTCATCACTTTATTTATCTAGATTAAAATTTCCTTATAACTAAGCCACCCATTTCTTCTTAAGGTAAATCCTTCACCATATTCCCAGCTACCTTTAGGATGTATGAAATTCTAGCAACCCTCTAAATGTCACATATGGTGTAGAAGCCGCAAATTCTACGTCACTTCTAGCGAAGATGCTAGGTGACGTTCTCCCGTAGGTTATGATGTATATTTAACCCAATGTTTATTACTTAAATTAATAATAATTTTGATGGGTGTTGTAATCCATTAGAAAACTGTGTACAAATTTGTAGTAGACGCTGCACTTCAACATATTCAATGAACACCAGTTAAGGAAGCGATTGGCAACGTATTTGTTCAAAAGAAACGAATTACTCAGTTTCAATTGTTTACTATATTTATCGGATGGTACTCTGTGACTGGTCAGCATTCTTTCGATATCATAGCACAACTTAGGAGATCGAAGGCTTTTGAGTTTTATCTTTCAGATGAGCGTTACAGGAGTAGCATGGTACATACAGAAGAGATCGGAAATTTGCGAGATCAGTCGCTAAGGAGAGCATCTTTTCAGAAGTATTTACACTTAGCAAAAATCGAAGGTTTTGAGAACAAATTCTAATATACATGCTATTATGAACAATGGCAACATTAAAATTCAATAGAATGTTGTTTCCGGGGTTGAAGGCCGAGGTCTAGACGATAAAAACATGTCTGACGTTTCACCCGTAACATCGTCTAGACCACGGCCTTCAACCCCGAAAAACAACATTCTATTGGATTTACGCCGGCCGTGAGAGCCTAAACATGAACATGAAATTTCACTAAACTTTTCTAACTTTTTGTAACTAGGATCCTTAGCACAATGCTAACTTACAATTGGTTTCACGATTTATAAACACGAGGATCAAACAGGTCTCTTTCCGTTGCGATGCCCATTTTATATCTCTGTTGCAATTTAACTCCGCTGCTTGTAGCTAAGGCCGCGCCGTGGCTCAGAGGTTAGACCGCTTGGCTCTCACCAAGGCGGCCCGGGTTCGATTCCAGGTGACAGCAAAGAGAGATTTGTGGTGGTTAACGTGGCACTGGGTCGGGTTTTCTCCGGGATCTCTGGTTTCCCCGCAATCTCATTCCACTGGTGCTCCATCTTCATCTCATGTATCATCAGTGTCATCGCCTGTGGTGCCGTATGTAGTAAAAGCGGGCGTTAAGCACTACACATTGCTTGTAGCTATTCAACACTCACCAAACCCACAGGCTGACACTGGTGCCCGCTACTTGTGGTTCTCAGACGACTAACTTTACTATAAGCTATAGCTGGCCACTAAAAACTGCTTCACCCAACTGCAAAACTGCTAGTTGGACTTTTGATTTCCCATTAACATACACTCCGTGGGCAGCAAAATAAATTTTCTGTAAAAGTAAGTCTGTCGAATCAAATAATGGAAGACTATGAAAGTCAATTCTTCCGAAGGGTCTGAAAAGCATCAACGCGGTACAACAATTAGACACGATTTCCGGCTCATTACCCTTTACGATAGCCATTCGCTGCAGCCGTTACAGAATAATTCCTTTTCTTCAATATGTAAGTTTGGATACTCCGATTGATTCTACCATTTAACATTTTACACATATTGTGGATCGGAATACAATTCTGCTGTGCTAAACCTTCCGGTTAGGCTTTTATCCCTTCCCGATTGCACCCAACTCTCTTAAACTTTACACCACATCTACGATGTACAGATAACACTCTTAACAGTATCTTCCCTAACAATATTCCCTACAACTATTTCGTTTTTCACGCAGCCCACACTGAAATGCACTCTTCTTCTCTTTTTGTTGTTTCAGAGCCACCATCAACAGCATCAACAGCAATTTTGCTCTCACCACTTTCTCATTTTGTTAAAGCTTCCATTTAACTCTAGCGAGCACATTCTTTCATTTTTATGTAATCACTCCATAAGTGAGGTAACATCGCGTTCAACTAGAAATGTTACACACGCCGCTTTTGTGGTTGGAATGGGTGAGAGAAGTCCATTAAATATATTAAATATTTACATACAGATGTGTTGAGCATAAAAACAAGTATGCGATGTAAAGCGTGGTTTTAGTTGGACATAAATGTCATGCAATTTGGCAGCCAATTTTAGAGTGTCACCTGCAGATCGGGATCTCTGAAAAAGCTTGTCGTGGTAAACTTTACCGCACTAAACAAACAGTGAGTGAAGGATATCGAGCTATAAATCTAGTATAAGAAGCACGACAACATTTCCATATTAAGGGTAATTAACTTAATTACAACTATTACTATCTTACACCCCTTTAATCCTCTACATGATTAAAGTACATACCTACTAGATAAATTAGTATATTAGTTAAAATCCTCATTCTGCTGTTGTATTTGTACATTAACCTAAAAGACAGCGTTAAAGGGCATAGGGAGACCATCCAACGTTAGAGGGGCAACGCGCGAGAATCTAATTTGGAAGTCCGGGTTCGATGCGTGGTAGCCTCCAGGGTTTTTGAATGGTTTGTGTCCATTAAAATAGGCAAATAATGGAGAAGCATCCTCTATCACACTTCCGCTGTTTCTCATTTCATTTTATTTCATCTCTGTATTTCATGTTATAGGACGACCATTGTGTTGTTAGTCTACCACTGACAGATGGTTTAGAGGTTTTGGATTTTGCATGTATACTCGGCTGCGTCAGAGGATGGCATGTTTTTCCTGATTCCCGTTGAAGGGAGCCTCTGAGTTACTTTCCGGCTGTTAGGGTGAATCCTTGCGTGTACCCGACACCCACGGGGAATTGGGTACCTCCGGCCAGGCTACGACCGCCCAGAGGAGATAGAGGGTTGCCCAAAAGGTCCCGGGTACTAGCTTGCAGAGCTAGTTGAAGGTGTGCTAGATCACCAGGCGGTCCCACCGAGGTTTTCGGTAGTCTTCACTGCGGGGTTGACGCGCGAAAGTGGCGTATCCACTTCCATTCCGTCTTGAAGTTGTGCTCTGCGGGGAGGGGGGGGGCTTTTAAGAAATCAGGTATTTCCCTATGGAAAGAGCCCTGGAGTATCCATCGCTACCGGGTAGAAGGAGGCCCGGGTCCTTAGTCCTACTTGTCCAGGACTAATGGGAGTAGAACCTCTGCACTTAACGTACAACACTCAGCTGGAAGGCACTAAATCTTGCTGCTAAGTCCGCTCACCTTTGCAGTTTACGTTATTCGTTCTACCAGTCAATGCGTTTCCTTTATCTTATACCTCTTTCTGGAAGGTGAAGCTGCGCACAAAAGATCCATTTTCTACTTGAAGTGTTAGATGTCTCCTCTTTTATTTCATCTACCTCTTATTTAGTGTTAAAATTAAGTGTACATGCTAGATTTTTCAATAATTATAATCAAATGCTTGTATGACTTATATTGATTTTATTTCGTAATCCTAAGTGAGGTTACAGGGTTCTGCTGTCTGTAGAACGAATGCAACTTTTTATAACATTTTATTTACCCATTGTTGAAGGAAAATTCTTAATCTCATTTTGACTGCACTTTTGGACACACCGAAAGACTTTAGTTAACTATTACTAGGTTTAAATCTTGTACTGAGGAGCTACATTGATTTCCTGAAAGAGCTGAAATATAATCTATATTGTGACTTTGCGGGTTCGTGAAATGACAAGTCCAATTACACAAACTCAATATTGTTCTTTATTTCCACCGACTTACAGTTGAACACTTGCCAATTACACAAAATTACGTAATGCACACAATTACGATTCACCAGTTCGTCCGTTACCGTTCAGATGCACGTACACAATTACGCACAGTCTTCTCGTTCATTAACACGGCGCTCCTGCGCTAGCACGTCAAACACTGACTCACTCACTGTCTCTCTGAAACCCTTTTTATAGGAATGTCACTGTGTTTCTAGAAGTCTCTGGTTTCCTTCCGATCACCACGAAAGTTCCGAAGGGCAGGAGAAGGGGAGAGAAGCGCCCAGGGACAAGTGACATTTCCCTAACCACCCCTCAGTTAGTGACAGAGATTAATGGGAGGCGTGGCTCGGCTGCCTTTGGTTTCCTCACAGCTGTTGCCCTCATGCCTACCGCTAATTGGGTGACACTGCTCCCTCCTCAAAGCTGGTCGTCCCGAACAGCACCATCGTAGCGGGCTAGTCGATCCAGGTGTACCACCAACATCTTTCCTCGGGGAACCTTCTGGATGCGGTAGACCACGTCGTTAATCCTCTTCACCACCCGGTACGGTCCTTGCCATGGCTGCTGGAGCTTCGGGCAGCGTCCCTTGGTCCGGGTAGGACGGTACAACCAGACCAGGTCACCTTGCTGGAACCCTTGGCTGTTGGCTTGCCTGTCATACCTGGTCTTCATGCGGTCGCTCGCCTTCTGGATGTTCTGGCGAGCCATCTTGTGCATGTCGTGGAGATGGTCCACCAAGTTCTCCACATACTCGGTTGCTGGCTGTTTCGCTTCCGGAGGGCTTCAAAAAGCCAGGTCACAAGGGAGGCGTAACTCTCGGCCGAACATTAAGCTGGCTGGCGTCATCCCAGTTGTGTCGTGTGTAGACGAGCGATAGGCCAGCAAGAATAGTGGCACCTTGACTTCCCAGTCTTGCTGATGGCTGGCCACGACCTTCCTCAGGTGTTCCTCTAAGGTCTTGATGTACCTTTCGACCATGCCATCCGATTGGGGATGTAGAGGCGTAGTGCGAGTCTTGTTCACCCCAAGCCTTTGTAGTGCCTCCTTCATTAGGTTGGACTCAAAGTTGGCACCCTGGTCACTGTGTAGCTCTAACGGCACTCCACATCGACAGAACATTTGCTCCACGAGGCAGTCTGTGATTGTCTTTGCCTCTTGGTTTGGGATGGCATACACCTCCGGCCACTTGGTGAAGTAGTCCACGACCACCATTAGGTACTTGTTGCCTCGGTCGGAAACTGGGAACGGTCCAGCAATGTCAACGGCGATCCGTTCGAATGGCGCTCCGACGTTGTACTGCTGCATGCGACCCTGGCTCCTAGTCTGGGGGCCACGACTCGCAGCGCACAGGTGACACTGACGGCACCATCTCTCAGCATCTGCTCGGAGTCTCAGCCAGTAGTAGCGCTGCCGTAGTTTGTCAATCGTTCGGTTCGCTGCCAGGTGTCCTCCCGAAGTACTGGCGTGCACTTCCTCCAGGACTTCCGGGACCTTACTCCGGGGAAGTACCAACTGCTCTCTCTGCGTCTTCCCATCGGGTGATTCCCATACCCGGAACAGCACGCCCTCTCTGGTCTTCAACGAGTCCCATTGGGCCCAGTACGACTTGTAGGTGGCGCTCCTCGGTGCGATGTCCTCCCAGGTTGGTCTCATCCCTGTCTCCACTTCCCTCAAGAGTGGCCCCAAGTCTGCGTCCGCCAGCTGCTCCCTCCTCAGGCCTGCGCTATCCCAGCCTTCAGCAGGCACTGCCACAACCACTCGGACTGCTGCGGCACGCTCCTTCTCTTCCACTCCTGTGCACTGGCCGCACTCTTCTGGACAGGGTCTTCGGGACATGGCGTCTGCGTTACCGTGGCTCTTCCCTCTACGATGTTCCGAGGTGAAGTCGTACTCCTGCAGCCTCTGGACCCAACGTGCTGTCTAGCCTTCCAGGTTCTTAAAGCTCAATAGCCAGGTTAGGGCGGAATGGTCAGTCCTCAGGTGGAATGGCTGACCGTACAGGTACTTGTGGAAGTGCTCCAATGTCTTTACTACCGCCAGTAACTCCCGTCGGGTGACGCAATAGTTCTTCTCTGCCTTGGATAGCGTCTTGCTGTAATAGGCTATCACCCGCTCATGGCCGTCCTGGATCTGCGATAGGTCACCTCCAATGCAATGGTCGCTGGCGTCGGTGTCCACAATGAAGGCGCCACCCGGTTGTGGGAAACCCAAAATTGGAGCACTGCACAGGGTCTCCTTTAGGTGCTGGAAAGCGTTTTCGGCGTCCTCTGTCCACACATAGGCCGGTGTTCCTCCGTCAGGCGGGTGAGGGGTTTTGCGGTGTTGGAGAACCCCTTTATGAAGCGGCGGTAATAACTGCACAGCCCCAGGAAACTGCGCAACTCTTTCTTATCCCTTGGGCGAGGCCAATCTCTCACGGCCTTTGTCTTCTCCGGGTCTGTGGCCACTCCGGTTGCTGAGACTATGTGGGCCAAGTAGTTAACTTCCTTGCGGAAGAGCTGGCACTTCTTCGCGTTCAGCTTCAAGTTGGTCACTTGCAGTCTCTGTAGCACCTTACTCAGATTACCAAGGTGATCTTCAAAAGTCTTCCCGACGATGATGATGTCGTCCAGGTATAGCAGGCAGGCATCGTAGGTCAGCCCTCTCATCACTGACTCCATAAGGCGCTGGAAGGTAGCTGGTGCGTTGCAGAGGCCAAAGGGCATAACCGTGAACTGCCAGAGCCCTTGGCCCGTCGAGAATGCGGTCTTCTCCTTGTCTCTCGGGTCTAGAGCTACCTGCCAGTAGCTCGACTTCAGATCCAGGGTCGAGAACCACTGTGCACTAGCTAGCGTGTCCAGGGTGTCGTCAATCCGGGGTAAGGGAAAACAGTCCTTCCGGGTGACGGCGTTCAACTTTCTGTAGTCTACGCAGAAGCGCAGCTCGCCGTTCTTCTTTGTCACCAAGACTACAGGGGAACACCAGGGGCTGTCAGAGTCTTCAATCACTCCCCTGGATCTCATGTC
Source organism: Mantis religiosa (assembly GCA_030765055.1). NCBI lineage: Eukaryota > Metazoa > Arthropoda > Insecta > Mantodea > Mantidae > Mantis > Mantis religiosa. The sequence continues at coordinate 82,576,445 of CM060953.1, forward strand.
CTCCAGCATGTCTCGTACCGCCCCTTGCTTCGCCAGCGGAACGCGTCTATGTGGTTGCCGAATAGGCCGGGCGTCCCCGGTGTCGATGCGGTGAAGCACTTTGTCCGTGCGGCCGTAGTCACTATCACCTTGGCTGAAGACGCGCTGATACCGCCTTAGCAGTTGTCGAACCTTCTCCAGCTGTTCTGTGGTCAGGTGGTCGGCCGCCCTTTCCACCAAGCCTTCTAGCCGGGGCCCCAGGTGTTGCTTCGTCGCCGGCTCCTGTGCCTCGTCGATAGCTGTTACGCTCACTACGGGCTCGCACATTCCCAACTCCGTCCCGGCTTGGACGGCGTGATCGGTGTCCGTTGGATTTAGCAGTCTCACTGGCACTTCCTCTCGGCACGGCAGCAATGCCCTGGCTACACACAGTCCGTGTACAGGCGTCTTCTGGTTCAGCATCATGTTCCTGGTTCTCTGGCCCTCCAGTCGCGCCGTAACCACCACCTCGCTCCTCGCGGGGACAACCGTCTTCGTCCAAGACGACCCTGCAAATTCCAAGGCGCTCTTCGGGTTGACGGAGTATAACCTCTTCTCCGTTAAGCCGCAGGACCTTCTTGCCGACGTCGACCGTCGCCTCATGGCTCCTGAGGGCATCCAGTCCCAGGATCACCTCCTCAGCCACCTTCGCGACGAACACCCACAAACGCACGGCACTCCGTCCGAAGTTCAGCTCCAGCAGGGCCTCCTTCTCCACAGGCAAGGTGTCGCCCGATGCCGTGACAAGCTGGTATGGTCGGCTCGGCATCCTTGTCGGCAAACCCTTCGCCACGTCAGGTCTGATGATGGTCACGGCCGCCCCGGTGTCCACCAGCACGCGGCACGGCTTTCCTCTTACCCAACCGTCCGCGATGAGGCTGTCATCCATACGCCGGCTGACGGTGCGCAGTGTCACTCGAGGGGATGGTGGTGATGGCGCCGACGTGCCCCTCTCCACGCCGACCCTTACTCGTTTTCCGGCTGCTCTTCCTGGTGTGGGCAGTCTCTCTGCAGGAGTCCGGGCTGTCCACACCCCCAACACAGGCCACTAGGTGTTCGCCGGCGTCCCTCAGCTGGTCTTCTGTCTCCGGCGTAGCGGACACTCCTCGTTCTCGACGTCGGGATGGATGTTATTTCGGCCGCCTCCATCCTTAATGCCGCTTTCAGCGCCTCGTGGATGGTTTTATATTCGCCGAGCATTAGGCGCTGACGAATCTCCGCGTCCCGTACCCCGTCGACAAAATTGTAGGCGGCTTCCCGGGATACGAACTCCAGTGGCAGGTCAACCAAGGCCTTGCTAGCCAGCTGCTCGATAGCTATGGCGAGCTCCTGCAGCGTCTCCCCCGGCTGCTGTGACCTTGCCTTTAGCTGGCTGCGGTATGCTGCGGCTAAGCAGTGGTTCCCGAAGCGATCCTCCAGGGACTCCCAGATGTCCTTGGGCGCCGCCGTTGTCTGCACCGCGTTTAGGACATCCACGACCTGTCCCTGGAAGCTGGCTATTAACTGTGTGGCCTCCTCCTCCAGTGACCATCCGTTGTGCCTGGCCACTGTGTCGAACTGGCGGCGGAAGACCTCAAACGTTGACGCGCCGTCATACTTGGGAGGTTTGACGCGCGCAGATGTTGTGTCGCGTCCCGGCGCGTCGACCTTCAAATCCTTCAGCTTCCTGCCGACGACGTCCTCCACCATGGCGTTCAGGGACTTCACGCTGCTGTCGGCTTTCCCTTCCAGTTCGTTAACTCGGCTCGCCAGGTCCTCGACGCGCTCGTCCACTTGGCCCATCCGCTTGCCCAGCTCCGTCACGTCGTCCCTCACGCCGGCCAACTGTTCTTCAAACTTGGCGGCGAGAGCCTCGTTCGCCACCTTCATTTCCGTGGTCAATTCGGCCATCTATGAGGTCATTGTCGTGGCCAAGTTGTTAGCCGCTTCCGTCTTCGCTGTTAATTCGGCCTTCATTTCTTCCATCTTCCCGGTGATGTTGTCGTTGGCCGTCTTCATTTGTTTCAACTCGGCGGTGAGGTTGTTATTTGTAGTCTCCAGCTTCGCGGCCAGGCTATTTGCCGCTTCTGTTTTTGCAGGAAGGTTTTCATTTGCCGTCTTCATTTCTTTCAGTTCCGCTAAAATCTTTTCTAATGCTGCCTCCATTGTGTTATGTCCCACTCCTGATACCAATTGTGACTTTGCGGGTTCGTGAAATGAAAAGTCCAATTACACAAACTCAACCATGTTCTTTATTTCCACCGACTTACATTTGAACACTTGCCAATTACACAAAATTACGTAATGCACGCAATTATGATTCACCAGTTAGTCCGTTACCGTTCAGATGCACGTACACAATTACACAGAGTCTTCTCGTTCATTAACACGGCGCTCCTTCGCTAGCACGTCAAACACTGACTCACTCACTGTCTCTCTGAAACCCTTTTTATAGGAATGTCACTGTTTTTCTAGAAGTCTCTGGTTTCCCGCCGATCACCACGAAAGTTCCGGAGGGCAGGAGAAGGGGAGAGAAGCCCCCAGGGACAAGTGACATTTCCCTAACCACCCCTCAGTTAGTGACAGAGACTAATGGGAGGAGTGGCTCGGCTGCCTTTGGTTTCCTCACAGCTGTTGCCCTCATGCCTACCGCTAATTGGGTGACAATATCCTGGATAATTGCCACAAAATCAAGTGAGATAAAGTCTATCGCTTTTCTCTGCATAGCAGATTATAATCACATTGAAGAACCTTGCAGTTGCTATGAAGGTCTTCTTTGTGTGGCTTTGTGTGTTCGTACAGTTAAAAAATCCAATATTCGAAAATTCTAAATGTTCTTTTTTTCCGTAGAAATACACTGCTCAATTCTCACGTAACAACATTACGCCACATATACAACACAATCTTCCAACGTCAGTTTACAACATTAGCTCTCGTTACAACACTTTCAGCTGTTCTCTGCTTACCTCTCGCGACTCACTCTGGTGTTACAACTGTCCGCTGGCGTGTCACAATCTCTTATATATCTCAATCATAAATTTGAGAGGTTTCTGGGACAATAGAGAAATCGAAAATTCTATCACCTTCCAGAAGCGTAACCTATCTATGACGGCAAGTCTTTCACCTCCGTGACATTCTATCCATCTCCTATTTATCGGCGCTGACGTTATTTGCCGACTCCTTGTGTACGCTAGCTGCGCTATCGTAGATAGCGGCTTCGCGACAATATTCTTTGAACTCAACGTAAGGTCTCTGAGCTAACTTAAGTGGTTTTCAAATTAATATATACAGCATGTACGCTGATAATCATATTAATTAAACAGCGTGCAAGAATATGTTTAAACACAATGACAACCTTGTTCTCCACCTATGGATCTTCCAGGACCTTTACTGTGATCTTCCTTGAACAGATTATAATATTCGACGCTTGATCATGCAGCTTATGGGCATATTCTGCCTTCACCTAACTGAAACCCGGTTGGGTATGTAACGGTTGCTTTGGTTTAGGCCCCGAGAGTTGAAAAACGTTTAATTATGTGGTTTAAAAATCGATATGGACATGCTAAAATTAATAAGAAAGGAAGTTGTTAAAATTCAGCAAGCCATGAGATAACGCAACATGTAAGTTGACGTGTATGTTTTCTGATTGGTTGTTTTAAAAATGAGATTATGTAATGTGTGACGTGGACCAGTAAGAATTAAGTTTGATTGGTATTGAAGGCAACGAGAGAATGAAAGGTCCATAATTCTGTTAAAACGGCGAGTAAAATAAACGTCTTTTGATGGACGAATGTTATGAACAGACGTAAATTCAGTGACTAACAGAGTTGCAAAAGATTTAAGATCAGTTTTCTGTTAATTGTAATCATGGTATACAACATTGTCAAATTTTATACGAAAAATTTTATAAATAATACAAATTAAATTGAACATCTTGATCTTTTTAAGGTAAAGAACATTTATTGGTATCGAAGTTTATTTATAAAATGTGTCCTTTGCACCATCGACCACGTCTGAAAATTAAATGTTCTTATAGCTCAGACTGAAGCAGATCCAGAGACCTTTTATCGATATATCTGAGTGCCAGATCTGAAACCAAGTTTCAAATCGGGAATAAGTAGCAGCTGGGGGGGGGGGGGGGGGCTGAATGCAACCTACAACCTCAGTCACAACGCTGGACATCAGGTGAGAATAATCCCGTTCCACATGATCGTTGCAGATTCCGAAAACGCCATCATCACCATAATCCTTTTACAGGTAGTTTCTGTGGAGCACAGAAATGGAACACTACAGCGTTGTCAGTGTTTGGATGCTCGATGAATAATGCAACTATTCCTGTCGCAATTGGTCCAAAATTAACTCTACTTTTTATCAAGGGAAATGGTTCCATGCATTCGGGAGACCCGTCGACCATAGAGTTTGAGGAGTTCCCTGTTTGTATGGCTTCTCTTTGCCGGAATTTTCTTTCCGACATTTTCCTTTCGTTTCGTTTCCTTTCCTTTTCATCTGCCAGGTGTTCTTCTAGGTTTACTGGCGTATGGTGGTACCGGGAAAATGGCGGGAGGTTGCTGTGAACATCAGAATGTTGCTTGGAAGACGAGTTATTTTTAGCGTTATCTGGGCAGCTCAACCAATGGTACAGGTCTTCCAACTTGGAAATTTTAGGGAGTTTCCTGCGTACCTATAGTCTGTAACCTCTTGCAGTTCTTTCACTTCATCCCTTTACCGAGTGGGCTTATTCAGGTGGTTTCGTCCGTGGCCCTCACTCGGGAGGCCCAGCTTCGATTGACGTGTCCGACCTACCTGACCCATGGGATTTTTCGGCAGTTTTCCCAGGTCGCCAGGTTAATGCTGATTAAGTTAATTACATTTCTCGAATTTTACCTCCATTACCATTTCGCATCATCTCTCATCTCATCTGGTGGTGTCTTTCAGGATAGAAGTGAGTGCCTCGGCGGTGACCTGACTCCTTGGTCTGCCGTCGTCTATGACCTCTCGCCTCATCCTTCCTCCTGGAGATGCCCCACTTGGGGCTTAGGTACAATAAACCACATGTTTTGGGGTCGAATCCCCTCCGTTTTAATCATTTCCTTCTTTTGGGGATTGGTAGCTGCAAAGGATCTCTGAAGGTGTAACTGAGTTAGGTTTTGGATATTCCTAATCCTAACAATTAATTTATTTATCCAGAATTTACCATTTCAGGTAATAAAACGACCTCAATACAATGTGATTATCTATACCCAAAGGAATAGGAACACACACACTCACACATACGCCCACACTCAGGGATATTTTCCTAAACTCTTTATTTTCATACTTTGGTGACCTCAAAGCATTACTTCCGGTGAAACCTCGATAGTAATTTTTTTTTTTTTTTTTTTTTTTTTTAATAGCAATCCGTATTGAACATTTGCCGTTAAAGCGCAGCGCAGTGACGTAATTCAGCACTGTACATCAACACGAATCGATGCTTTCATGGAATGTTCCCTTTCGGACAGAGGCGCTAGAAGCCATTAAAACACGATTCGCGATGCTGCTTTGTCTCTGGCCGGCAGACTTAAATCTATCAGTATTTTATCTGCTCGTGGCTTGATGCATATCGCACATTGCAGTGACTACATAACTCATTTTTCTCACAGTTGCTGTGTAACTATGGCATTGCTAGTAACAACGGCCATTTGGCCGATTGATTTATTAATAAGGTTGAAGGGCGCAAAATTTTGGGCGAAAAAAGGAAACTTAGAAAAAGTTTATAATATAACTGGAGTCAGAACAAACAAATCTTGGGTGATTAAAAATAGTTTAAAAGATAAATGGCAAAAAGAATGGACAGAAAGTCTAGAAGGTAGAAGAGTGTTTGAAATTTTTCAGAACGTCAAAGAGAGACTAAAATTGAATTTTATTCAACCAACAAAGGGATTTATACATTATATAACAGGACACGGACCTTATAAGACCTATTGGAAGAAAATCAATAAAACTGAAAATGATATATGTGAATTATGTAACAAACAAGATAATCCTGAACATGTAGTATTTGAATGTGGAAGATATGCAATTCACCAACAAGAAGAGAGGCATGCGCTAGCAGGATATATCGTATATGACATAATTCGAGATCAACAATTAGTAAATAAATTACAAGTTTTGACTAACTTTGTAAGTAAGAAAGCATGGGAGGTAAAAATATTCAAAGGAGAAAGAGTTGATAATAGGCGAAGAATAGTACAAGATCCAAGAAGGAGTTCTAGAATACAAAATAGGATAAGACGGGAAGAATTATTGAATAATCAAACAATGGAGTTGACTGCATGGGCGGCGGAGGGAGAGAGTGATGGCGGAGGCCATGGTGGACTACAGAATTAGTAGATTTAGATATAGATTTAGGAAATAAGGATTTTGTAATTTTCATAGTTGTTTTCTTTTGTTTTTTTGATTTTTTGTGTTTATTTCTGTTATTTTATTTCATTTTAGTTTTGTAGAGTAGTTTTCTGAGAGATTTGTATAATTATAACATTTGTAAAGATTTTATGGAAAAATAAAGAGAAAATTTGGATACATGCCCCGGTATAGTTGTCTAGGTGCCAGGGTAGAATATTCAGATTTTATTTATTTATTTATTTATTTATTTATTTATTTATTTATTTATTTATTTATTTATTTATTTATTTATTTATTTATTTATTTATTTATTTATTTATTTATTTATTTATTTATTTATTTATTTATTTATTTATTTATTTATTTATTTATTTATTTATTTATTTATTTATTTATTTATTTATTTATTTATTTATTTATTTATTTATTTATTTATTTATTTATTTATTTATTTATTTATTTATTTATTTATTTATTTATAGTTGCTGTGTAACAATTCCTGTCTTAATATAAGTACTAGATCCATAATTGATAAATACCATATATAAATTAAATAAAACTATAAAAAATAATAAACAATAAATACTATACTCAAAAGGCATCGGTGAAATCAATATGTGCAAGGCAAATTGTATCAAAACAGACATTAATATAAGTAGAAAAGTTTTCAGTCTCATTTAGCTCTTTGTAAAGGACAGCAGTTGATACGACATTATCCGGATTTCTGGAATTGCAAACAACACGGAAACAGCAATTCAGAATAAAACCATTATTTAAATCATTCATTGCCTGAAAGAACTGTATGTGAATAGCAGTAAGTAAGATATTCTCTCTGATGCCTTTCTCTGTAAATTATGCTACCAGTGTATTTTCTTTTGCATTATTTCTGTATTGAGATATTTCAGCTTAAATTCTTCCCTTATATCGGTATATCCTCACTTTTATATAGTGCAATCATAACCTATAATTTTATTTCAGTTACCCCTATTCGACTTTCATCATTTCTTCTCACATGCTATGCATCACTTTCTACATGTTAATCACCTATAGCATTTTAGAACCATACTTTTCATTGTTTTAGAATTTTCTTGAGTGTTTTCTTATTTTACAAGCTGTTATCTTAATAGTTACCTATATGCATTCAAATTTTTACAAATTTCCAATTACGAGAGTGGTCTGAAAAAGTTTCCGATCTCAACATGAACATAGCAGCACTCGTAAATAAAAAAAAGCTGATGAGTTTCGTTGTCCATCTGTTGACAGTTACTCACCAAAGTTTCAGCAATTTTGGACGCCCAGTTGTTATCAACAGTCGTTTGTGTGAGTAAATGTGACTATTCTTGTGAAACTGGACAGTATCGAGTATCGAGCTGTGATTAAATATTCGTTTTAAAGGGCAATACACCTACGGAAATCAAATATGAGTTGGATTCTGTGTATGTGGACTCTGTACGATTATTTAATTTCGGCCGTAAGAGCTTGGGAGACGTTAAACTTTCGGGACATCCAAAAATTACAACTACCGACGAAAACATCGCCAAAGTTCAACAAATGCTGCTAGACGACCGCCGATTTAAAGTGAGAGAGATAGCAGATTCTATGAACATGTCGAAAGAACGTGGTTGTCACATATTAAATCAACATTTAAAATGAGAGAGCTGTCTGCGCGTTTGGTGCTGCATTTCCTCACGTTAGGCCAAAACCGTGTTCAAATGAACATTTCAGTCACTCTGTTGGCGCAGTTTAGGCCCAATTAATCCAAGTTTTGGCGCCGATTGATTACTGTAGATGAAACTTGGATACATACGCCCGAAACAATAATACGGCCCAAACAGTGAAAAACCACTACAGGAGCATCCTGCGAATCATTACTTGTAAAGCTGAAGGCATAACATGCGGGAAAATGGCCACATTTGCAGAAAAAGAAAATCCTATTTCACCAAGACTGGTGCAACATACCTCTCACACCTCAGTGGCTGCAATGGAGAAAATTGACAAATTACGGTTTAAACTACTTGACCGTCCGCCTTACTCACCAGATTTAGCCCCAAGCGACTTCTTTTTGCTAACTCATTTGAAAATTGCAATCGGAGGACAGAGACTTTCGTCAAATGAAGAGGCAACCATCTCCGTGAACAATTATTTTGCAGAGAAGAGCGCCGAGTACTATTTGGACGGTTTACAGAAATGGGAGCATCGCTGGGAGAAGTGCTAGGAGAATATGTTGAAAAAAAAATCTGAAAAAAATATCCCGTATCTTTATTTGGTCGGAACTTTTCAGACCACCTATGTACATTTCAACGATGTAGTCCTGCACAGTTACTTAAATTGCTTATAATAATGTTGATTTCATTTGATGGCTTTCCGGTGACTGTCATGTTTTTGAGCCATTTGTTATTTCTAGATAGCATTTTTATGTTATTTTTATTGAAAGATAGCGTTATACACATTTTACTGCACAAAATAACATCCTTAATACTGATATTCAAATGTCGAAATATAACATTTGCTAATCGGAATAAAAGTTAATGTGCTAAGGCAGAAACGGCAAAAACTGAATTTCAGAGTAGGATAGGTCATACAGCATGAAATTTTGTATAATTTAAGCCAAAACTCACTCCTTAGTATATATAGTGTCTGAACTTTGGTTAATTCCCTATAAATCACTAGAATATGTTTAACTGAGAAGTGAGAGGTATGTTTTAAATTTCTGCGTGCGAAGCCTTTATTTTATCACTTTCGCATAAATTTCTGTTCTTGGTGAACTCCTTTGCACCATCTTGCTATATAACAATCTTGAATTGAAGTATATTATTCCAAATTTTAACATTTCTGCTACCATTATTTTACAAGCAATGTTTCAATGTGCTGTCAAAGAAAATCCAGTAGGAATGGAAGTGGAAGTAGCTGTATCCATAAATACTTTGTAAAAAAACTAATTGAATATGGCGAAACGGATTGCACCGAGGAATATTATTGATATATACATATGTTTGTGACCTAATTATATACTAATTTAAAAATAACAACCTACACTAAGTACATTACATTACGCTAAAAGGTCTTAACATGGTTCATTTAGAGGGCAAGTATCACCGGCTTTGGTGATACTAATTAATAAGCTTTTCTCGAGTAAATTGGCGTGCGCTCATCATTATAGTCTTTCATCTCAAACAAAAATCTGAATAGGAGCAAATAAATATAAAAGGTACTGCATTTCTGAATCTTACTTTCCCACCAGTGGTAGCAAATGATCGCCAAATCTTAAATTAGCAGTACAAAGTATATAAAATGTAATAAAACACTACCGTTAATTAAAACGCAATTATATATTATTTTAAAATTTATAATTAAACCATTTTTCCTTATTCACAAACACAACACATAAACCTACACACACACACAAACACACACACATACACACATACACATACACACTGAAGCAATATTTTACACACATGCGATGTTTGAAGATGCTATGATGTTGTTTTTGTCACCTTTGGTGATGATCTCAAAGAAGTCTAGAAGTTTCTCCTGCAACTCTGGATAAATAGGCGCACCTGTAATTCTTGAGCGATAAGTTCTTTTTCTTTCCCAGGTTCGCGGTAAGGGGGCCGATAAAGATAGTATTACAACTTCTGAATAATGAACAAATAATTTCTTGTTCAAAGATGGAAATTTAATTCCTCATAAACATTTTTGAACTGTTTGATACAGCGGTTGATGCAGCGATGAACTATTTTTCTTGCGCACAGGCTACTTATCATCTTTGATGCACACACAGGATTGTTTCTGCACACACTCGGAGAAATAGATACACGTCTTACCACTAAGACATTCATAAGAAGAACAAAATCTTTTAGAACATTTAACAACTACTTATATTGCGTGGTCATGGTTACACCATTACCTACCTTACATTATTTCTTTACATTATTACGAATACTAATCTCTTGGACTATTCTTAGCAAAACATGAAATATCTAAAATAACTGCTACAACACACACATGCTTTATCTTCTGTCAGATAAACATTAGCAGCATTACGTGACAAACTATTAACTCCTTTGTGCGACACAGTATACCCAGCTGCCGCAGACGGAGCATTTGGCCTGAATCTTTAGCTTCAACAATATTCATCTGACCATATTTGCTTTGTACTTCTGCATACTAAGTTGACAGGAAGGAATTGCGGCTGCAACATCTATTTAAATGTATTTGATGCTACATCAAATTGACAGATATCTCTCTGTATCCAAAGTTCATTAAACTGAACATATCTTGGTGTTTTATAACAGTTCAGTTACCCACTGATGATCTATTGAGTAGAAAACGCAACAGACAATAATTTTTACGGTGTATTTAATTTACTTACTTATATGGACACAATTACTCTTTAGCAAATGCATCAAACCAAAACCTTAAAGTTCCAAGAACTGTATCACCTAAGATCGTTACAAAAGTCTCTAGTTGTTATCTTTGAAACTCTGCCCCTATACAAATTCAAATACACTCCAGCTCTAATGGTATTTTGACTTTGTGGTTTCGTGAAATTAAAAGTCCGATTGCACCACTCAAAATGTTCTTTATTTCCACCGAATTACAGTTGAACAGTTGCCGATTATACAGAATTACGTAATGCACACAATTACAATTCACCGGTTCGTCCGTTACAGTTCCACTGCACGCTCACAGTTACGTACACTCTTCCGATGCACGTACACAGTATTTTCCCTCACTGGGCGGTCCTCACGACTGCTCGACAAGAACTCACTCTCCTCCAGCCCGACGCGTTGCTTATATAGGACCAACTGGCCAATCAAGAAGGTTCCTGATTAGATGAAATATCCCGTATGTTCGAGAACTCAGGTAGAACGGAAAGAGACGGCACAGTGATGTTTTTCCAGCCACCCCTCGTTACCGCTATAAGACAAATGAGTGGGCGTGGCGAACGACTACCTTCTCCTCCTGCTGCTGCTGCCGGCTGGTTCTATAGGGAGTTCCGACGTTCGGGTGACAGTATATTATCCCCGGAATTGGTAGCACTGATACTGACTACACTCATAATACAGACATCAACAAGCTTCCTGCTGGAGCGCGATGTGGCAATGATAAATGAAATACAGGATCTTTTTATAAGTCACGGCAAGCACATTACAGCCTAAGGACATGGGACGCCCTACGTCCAGTATATGCCGTAGACAGCAATTAACTCTTGTGGGAATTGACGGTTAACAGATAATGGTAGATTATACATCTCAGTTTAGTGGTAGCTTTATTAAGCAGTTATACTTAAAGACAATTACACAATTCAGTAATACTGCAGTGATGATAATAATATAATAATGATAATAATAATCATGATGATGATCAATGAAGTATGACTTTATGCATGCACCATCTGACAAAAAATGAGCAGGATCTATAAGCGTATATTTTTCTAAGTCCACATCTTTTCCACAGCCGGTTTAAGATGGTGTCACGGAACTCATTTCTTTAGCTTTGTCCTGAATTCTCTCATAATTTATTCTCAGCAATTAAAGGTACACAAACAGCACAAGGGTTACAGACAAGTATGTAGGAGCTAGAGCTACAAAGGTTCGAATCCTAGATATAATTTTGAATTTTTTGTTATAGAAAAACGAAATGTATATTACGCACATTGTAAGGCAACTTCCAATTGCTAAGTTTCAGTTGATGTTATGGCATTTATGCTCACACATAAAAACTTAAACACTCCACTCTGTTTTTAAACTAACTGAAACAAACGTTTTATTCCTACATGCGAAATCAGTTAAAAATGTAAATTAACTTAGTATCAGGTGTGCAAATCCTCTAAAGGGCTAACCAGATATTTTAGATACTGGAGTAATTCATTTTTGATGCAATGAAAACAAAAACAGTAATGATTTATCATTTATAAAAATTGAAACTAAATTATTTAAAAAACAAGCTAAAAGAAACTAATATGTAGAAAATGATTGATATTATGAAAGGGATTACTTGAAGTGAGTTGTGCGTTTCAATGGGATTTCTTTTAACCTGTATGTTTTTTTTTTTTTTTTTTTTGTGCTTTTGTATGCTTATGTGAAGTGTTAGGAAGACATTTTAAATATTTGAAATATGCACCTGTTTATGTTAATGTCTCAAAAATATAAATAATGTGGCTATGTGAAATCGTTTCGTTTAGTTTCAGTGACTTGCACAAACTGTTGTTACAATTGCTCAGCCTTACAACTTGGCTCCGTTAGATAGTGGTCATCGCAGCTTCCATTACCAAGCGAAACTTACCGCGCTTTCCTGTCGGCGCAGTGGCTGAGTTATTAGACCTCTCGATTTTCATCAAGAGAGCCCGGGTTTGGGCTCAGGCGACCGCAAAGTGAGATTTGTAGAGTACAATGCGACGCTGGGGCAGGTTTTCTCCGGGATCTCCGGTTTCCCCTGCCATCTCATTCCACCGGTGCTCCATCTTCATCTCATATATATCAGTGTCGCCGCATATAGTAAAAGTGGGCGTTAAACCCTGCAAATTCCATTTCATTTTCCGCCGGAGAAAAAACTTCAGCGCCACCCTACGGTGGTTTCGGCAGCTTACCGCGAGCAACTCAAAGTCGAGTGGAAAGACCACAAGACGTTAGGAGCGCGGCGCATCTCTGCTACTTGCTTTTTCGTTCCTGAACCACACATCCTCTAGGTTCCTTCATCTCATTCGTTCTCCGCAGGTTAATAGGGATATTTTCCTTCAACATTGTTTTCCAGAGAATATATATCAGAGCTATAGAAATCCAATATGAAGTAAGGGAACCAGTAATTGCTTCCTCTGCTTTTTACAGAGTTCATCATTATTATAAGTTTCCGGCTGGGGGTGCCGTAATGCTAACCACATCTCCTCTACGCATCGGTTGGATCACGCTTTCTGTATGTGGGCGTGAGGCCGGCAGGCAGATTGGCAGGCTCAAGTTCGCTTGCGGACTCTTAAGCCGTATATGACATTACTTTGTTTACATCTCCGTTAAGCCTCACATTATCGTCATTGCCCTTTCCTTTGATCTACACTGAGATTCCAATGTTTGGCAAAAAATAAATAATCGTCTAACGCCCTATTGTGAATTTGAAAATGCGAAACGCTTCAGATCCTTAACTTAGTGTATTTAGATAATTGAATGTTTTTGTAGTGCAAATGTGTACGCTAACACATTTCTCATATTTTTTAGGAAACCACTTCCTAATTTCAAATTTTATGTAAGGTTAAGAGTACTGTCAGATAACCGAATTGCAATTTTTAAAATACCTGAGCTAAAATATATTAACGTGAAAGAAGACTTACCTGTACATTTTGGGTGGTTTTGGTACCCATGAACCTATTTATTCCAGAAGTATGTGGAATTCCTTTGTAACATCGATTATGTTTTTAAAGTTCTGTAACTACCACTTTCCAGCTCCCACTGCAATATAGTTTTCTATAGGTGCATTTGTTTGATATACATTGACTTTTCTAATAGTGCAACCTTTATAGCCGTTTAACGCTATTAGTGTTTGTCAAGCTTCCCTTTTGTTATTTAAAATCGACGCAGACATGAGACAAAACTTGACGTTTAAACGATATACAGGTACCTGCGGTTTTTAAGACCTGTGTGCAATCCATTTAATTCTGGGCTCTAACTTTTTAAACTGATTTCACAAATGTTTCACATTAAAATGTGAATGGTAAATAGGTACGATGTCTCCTCGTCTTATTGGGAAATCCATGTTACTACATGAAATGGAAAAAAGGGAGAGAGAAAAAAAGAACAGTGAGAAAAGAGCAGATGATAGGAGGGAACGGGGACATGAGTTTCACAATGAAGGCAGTTCTGCCAACTGACACATAATGTGCTGTGCCCCTCCCTACCACTAACAATTATTCCGTCCAACCCTACACCGGGACGTGTGAATTAACACTTCATGTGGCAACTTGTAACAGGGAGACACTTTAACGACCTCCGGAAATCCCGGAAACTCCAGATTTACACAAATGAAGAGAACAAACAGGGGAAAGCTCAGAAATGTCTAAGCCGGTGCACAAATTAGTATGTTGTTTCTGTGCTCACAGAGCGTCTCTGAAGTCCTTGATTCTTTAAAAACATATATGCGAAAAAGTCATATAATTTCAGTTCACCTTTATATTACATGCATAAACATACCCACAAACAGCAGTTTTTATCATTAGTTGGAATGGTTTTTATAAAGACTTGTCTCTTTTGCAAATTATTTAATTTCGGAGAAGTACATTTCAGAGTTTAATGGAAGATAATTGTGTGTATGCATGCGTGTGAATTAGTTTTATTTTCCTCTTCTTTTCTGATATTTATTGCTCGAATACATTACATTATATTACACAACGATGATGTAATTTTACAATTCTTTATAATCCGATTTATACCTTGAGTACTAATCCCACCACATTCATATGCTACACTTTTCTTCTTTATCTAAAAACGCTTTCTTTCATTTTGTCACTGTCAATCTAAATTTTATCTCATTTTCCTACACTATTTTTGTGCAAAACATATATTTTTTGTACATGTCATATTCCGTAGTTAATGGAACGAAAAGTTAAGCTCCTGGATACTGTGTTACTGATTGGTCGGTAAATACGTGTAAATTAAACAGAGCATGATAAATAATGATATAAAAGCTAATTAGTAAAATATATTAGGCATCTAAATTAAGAAATAAAGCAGTAGGTATACAGAAGGACGCGTATAAACATAGAAATGGCAAGCTGCTTGATGGCATTGCCCAAGATAATGTAAACAATACCAATATAACAATATTTAGTATAAAGTGTATAAAACAGATGTGATAACTAGAGGAGCATTTTGGGAAGCTTATCGACTAGTACTGGCTGGAAGGCGGGGTTTAAAATCCGTAACAAAATTACATGTGTGGAGATGTAGCAAATGATGTTCTCGCAGCACCACGTTGGGAAGCCATATGTAGCCGAGATGATTTCCTGGTTCCTGGTTGGGATGATTCTACGTCGCCGAAGTCCGATGATGAAAATGTTGGAATGATGGTCTGCTCTTAAATCTGAGTATTTCACCCAGATTTGTTGCTCGTCTCCAGTGCTGCTCCAGTCGGCGCATAAGAACTCTGTCAACAGGAGTGGTCGTGAGCGAAGGAATTAACCTTTTTTCTTTTAAATAAATTTCAAAGTAAATCACTGTTGTTTAGTTTAAAAATTTCATACTTTAAATTCACTTTAAATGCCTAATACCACTTTTGCACGAAACTTTAAGCAAGAATTATATTGCTTTGTTATAATTTTTCGCAAATGAATTTTAAGTA
Source organism: Mantis religiosa (assembly GCA_030765055.1). Classification (NCBI taxonomy): domain Eukaryota; kingdom Metazoa; phylum Arthropoda; class Insecta; order Mantodea; family Mantidae; genus Mantis; species Mantis religiosa. The sequence goes on from CM060953.1 coordinate 82,592,153, forward strand.
TTTTTATAATATTTCGTCCCGACACTGGAATGTACGTCCGTTCCCTTCGACGTTCACAAGTCAAAAACGCCACCTTTGCTAGACGCTTATTGAACATTATTGATTCTTCTCCTTTCATTGCTATAACTACCAAATAACCTCTTACTCACTGGTCCACGTCAATTATAACAAGTAATGGTAACACAATGCACCACATCATCTTTGTAACAACCAATACCAACATACTGCATCGTAACATTTACACATTGCATCAAGTCTCACTGAAATGCACACTTTCATTTCTTACGCACATGAACTTTTCCATTCCGATCTTTAAACTATCATTAAACAAAATATTATTCAATATTTTCAATTGTCGTGGCCTAAACTAAAGCAACTGTTACAGTGCCGACTTTGATTGCATGTTTCGCGATGCTATGGAAGGTATTGTAATGGAACCTGACGGTCGTATACTTAATTGCCTCTAAATTCAAACTGTCTGTTCAATAAATGTTGAAACATATAAATATACTAACCAAAATGCCAAAATGCTAACGTATTTTATTTATAAGTATGTTAGAAGCAAAAATCGCCTGAAATTAAGTAGGAATGCAAACAGCGCACGTTTTTCTTACATGTATCTATAATAATATAACTTTGTATATTGAATAACATACATAATAGTACGCTCAGGTGACAGTGACAAACTATTTCCAAATTACTGTTGGAAATGCACAATCTTCACCGCGGGAGCACCACGTCAACTTGCAGGACAACCCTCTCGACACGATTGCATCACTACTACACCACAACAAACTACTCGATCAGCTACACGTGCTGGAACAAAAATGGTTTGCTTCCACACTGTTGACACTTCAACACCTAACTTGCTAGTCATGCAGTATACTCGCTCGTCTTTCCCCTAACAATAATCCGTGTGGCGCTCTTGAGAAAATTAAACACACATGGCTTATGTGTGCTGCGGTACTAACCAACTTGGAAATGTACTACTGTTAACTAAAATTAGAAATCTCGAAATCAAATATATATTATTGCAAGTTGTTCATTGTACTGCCCAGAGATAATAATATAAATATCTACATTTACAGTTCGAACACCCTGTACAACAATAAATATCGTAGGATCTTAGCTAAATCGGAAGAATTGAGACTAGGTACAGAGTTTCATCCTTTTCTCAGGAAGATGTATGACTTCCTGCGGTTTTCGCTTGGCTTGCCATCAAAGAATCTCGATAGGATTTAATCCAGAATGTCACAGTTAATCTTCTGATATACGAAGATATGGAGGCAACATTTGGTCTAGACATAACCAATATCTCATGAGAGATAGCAGCTCCTCCTGCATACCTTAGTCTAATATAATCTAATTTGAAGACGTTCTAGTAATGCCAAGCCAGGCAAGGTACTGAGTGCCTCAAAATAGTGGATGCCGTATTTGAAAGGATATTTCGTAGCAATGAAATGAAACACAAATTACAATTGCATTGCATTCCTTGAACCCACACATGATCAGGTTACCTCCTTATTCATCAGTAAACTCACCAAAACAAGTTTTCTTATGAAAATGAATGCATAATTGCACGAACATTCCCTTCATCCGCGAAACATTTCAGTGTTCTCTACTATTTTTTCAACACAATTTACACCGTTCCATTCACTTCAAACGTTCCTCCATATTTTTGAGATTAAGCTTGAAGCTGGTGTAACAAATTCCTTTCCCAAACATCGTTGAGCCATAACACGTTGAGTGTTATTCCAGTAACACTGCAACAGGTACGTATCTTCATCAAACGTTCAGATCTGATTATAGGGGTTTATAATCAGATTAATGTGTTTTTCTCTTTCTTTAGCCAAGAAATCACTAACAACAAAAATTTCGTCTAAATACGGTTTTAGAGTGTACATGTAATTTGAGGTAATCTGTAGATGATAATGAAAACCACTCAGCACTGAGATAAATTTTAATCCATTGAACTTCCAGACATTTTCTTCTATTTAAGGAGTGATGACGTTGTAAACCTGTCATCAATATTTGCCTCTTGCTATTTATGTCATGTGAATTACAGTGGCAAGTAATGATAAGATTAGTTTATTACAAAAAATGTATCAATAAAATCGGTTCGATAAGTACACGTGCTTTTATATATCGTAGATAATTTACTGCTTGGGTAAGTTGTTACATGTGTTTACTATCAATCGCCATGTCTCCAAAACAAATTTGGTACTGATTTATAGTTTTATCTTGAATTTTGGAAGCATTTCTATTAGTTGTCCAATGTATTTTGGCCAAAATAGAAAAATTGCGAATCTTTCAGTGGTTTTTCCTTTTTCATTTTAGAAACTTCGAGTACCATTTATGGGAACATTTCGTCATCTATGAAAGTAGCTAGGTATTGAGTTAAGACATTAAACGAATCTAAATATCGATTTCCGACGAGGAGCATCTAGGAGCATAACATACGTTTACTGAGGAAGACAAAAAAAACGTGCTTCATTCTCGCTGATCATCAACTTAAAGGTTATGAACTGGCAGAAATCATAGTTGTGTCGATGTGAACGTACTTTATATTTTGCACGATAAGAGGTTAAGTGGATGTACTATCTTCGAAATGTGTTTATAGCTGCTCAAGCAAAACTGAAGGCCAGGGACGTGATGGCGACGATTATTTCACGTGCGAAGATGTGATTCTCATGGACCTCTTGGAAAAATGGTTACCCTACAATACTTCAGGATTTAACAAAACGCTGAACACGAACGTGCTTATTTTTGGAGAATGATGTTTCACCACAATAGCGCACCGGTATATTTATTGGGCGTTGTCGCTGCCAAATTGTATGGAGTGCGTTTTGTCGTCGCAGATCCACATTCACATGACCTGACTTACTGCTGTTTCCTCTTGTCGCTAAACCAGCCAATGAATGAAGGATTGAAGTATACAATTTAGAATAAATTAGTGTTCATTGTCGATCCAAATACGTCTTATGTAAAACTTGATAGTTCCTATTTTTTGCAGATATCAAGAACTTTAGACTTTTCACAGACGTGATATTCTTATAAGAGGGTTATGTTGATATATAAACTATTTAGCCTGAAAAAATGCCATCTTAATTATTAAGCATAATTTTTTAACCACACTGCAATTTTCACAAAACAATGCATAATTTTAAAAGCTAATATTTCTAAATTCAGTCGTAAGCATTAAGGCTAACATTAAATAAATTATGCAAAATGAGAATTCATCATTAAGGCTAAAATGCAGTAAAGGAACAAGCAAACTAAGTAACTATGAAGAATATTGTCATTTGCTCTTCATTATCTAAGTCACCTTTTTCAAGCCCATAAACATTTCCTCGTATTACAGTCTGAATTTTAAAAGAAACTCGTGGTTCCTCTGACGTTACTAGAGGATTGTCGGGCCGAACCGCAGAGTCCCTCCCGATGGGGAGTTTTCGGATTGGGTTTGACTCGAGGGGGCAGTGTGTTTTCGACACCCACGGGGCGTGAGTGAGTGTGTGGTGTTTTAGGGCCCGTCGACAACAAGGTTATTAATGGGTACATTCATCCAGGCTACGGCCGCCCGGAGGGGGTAGAGGGTTCCCTAGTAAGTCCCGGGTACTAGCCTGCTGAGCTGGTAGAAGGTGTGCTAGATCACGAGGCGGCCCCAACGAGGTTTATCGGTAGTCTTCCCTGCGGGAAGTGGCGTATCCACTTCCGTCCCGTCTTGACGTTGTTGCCAGTGGGGGGGGGTGGGCTTTTTAAGAAATCAGGTATTTCCCTTTGGAAAGAGCCCCGGAGTTATCCATCGCTCCCGGGTTGAAGGAGGCCAGGGTCCTAGGACCAAAGGGTCTTCTTTTTTTCAATTTACGTCCTCCAACGTTGTCATATCGGACGATGAATGAAATGAGTGAAATGTTGGTCAAATGAGTCCGGGGTGCATGGAGCTTAGAGTTACCCGACATTCGTCTATCAGGATAAGGCAAAACCCCGGAAAAACCTTATCCAGGTAACTCAGCATGACCGAGAT
>CM060953.1:82597176-82699676 GCA_030765055.1 Mantis religiosa
TCCTAAATACTTAAAGTGTGATTTATGCTCAATTATTATATTATCTAACACTATTTTTGATCTTACTGGATTAATTCCTTTAAATGCCATGGTTTTGGATTTATTTGCTGATATTTTCATTCCATATTCTGTAACAATTTTATCTAGACTATACAGCATTTTCTGCACATCATCTTCATTTGTGGCCATTAGTATTTGATCATCTGCTTACAACATTGTTTTCAATTTAGCTCCTGATACATTAATGATTCCATTGACTTTATTCGACCAAATCCTTACTATTTCGTCAACATACAAGTTAAAAAGTGCGGTTGATAAAGGACAATCTCGTCTTACACCACCATTAACTACTACTGGATCTCTTTTATTTAGTTTTATTTTTGTGTCAATGTACATACTTTCTATAACTTCAATTAGTTGTAAATGTATGCCCCTATTATTTAAAATTTTCCACAGTATCATTCGTGATACTTTGTCAAAAGCTTTATAATAGTCAAAAAATGGTAAGTGCGTCTCTAAATTTTGTTCTCGTCGTTTTTCTATTATTTGTTTAAGAGTAAAAACATTGTCAATGGTGCTTCTTCCTTTTCTAAAACCAGTTTGTCCTTCTAGGAGTATTTCATCTGTTATTTTATTTAAGCCAGTACTTATTATTTTGGCATATATTTTGTAGGTGGCACACAATAAACTAATCCCTCTATAATTTTCAGGTCTTGTTCTCCCCCCTTTCTTAGATTTCGATATCACTTTAGCTATTTTCCATTATTGCGGTATTTCTTTTGTTTCCCAACACTTGTCATATAGATACAGTAATCTGTCATGTAATTCTTTAGGAGCATATTTAATTAATTCTAAATTAATACTATCTATTCTGCAGGCTACTATTATTAACGACTTTGGTATGCCATGTTCATATCAACGTCGCCGATATGCCGGAATTTTGATCTTTTACATGCAAGCATATCTACTGACATGGGACTGTCGCTTTTGTATAAAAGGAATAAGCTGTTAATTGATAAGGAGAAAACTCTCGTCTTCCTGTTGGAAGAATTCCTTAAGAGAACAGACAAATTCTCTAGCTTGGCTATGCAATGTAACACCCCGACCGTAAGCTGATCTTTGCCTTGAGCCATTATTCCTCGGTGCATCTAATCCTGCCACAATTACATCTTACTTCCATAAAAATGTGTTTTAATTGTGTTTTATCCATGTAGGCTAACAATATACTGCGGAACTGAATACTAAGGCAAACTCTGTTTTCCGCATACAACTAGCGATAACTGAGCTGAGGAGTATGAGATTCACCAGTGTATCCAATCTGGCAACCTTTGTTTACGTCACCATAGCAAAGACCTTCCCCTCTTACCCTTTGCGTCCCTTGCTTGATGACCTTCACGTATCTTCTTTAAAAATCAGACTGTAGAACACAGCTCTATACCTTACTTAAAATATGCAATCCTCATATGCACGTGGTTAAAAGAAAATCAGGGCGCTGGTCACTTCAGACAATAGGGGCAGTTTCTATTAGCTCCGCTAAAGATTTCTATCATTCAAGAATGGTCTTGACATTTTAAGCAATGTAGTGTTTGACCCATAAGAAAGCATGCCTCTGATGGTGTATCAGAAAAGTCTTTAAGAGATCAAGTAGCAGAATGGCAATCAACGCCTAAAACTTCGACATCGGTGGGCGTATAGAATTGAACGAGGTTATTCGAAACCATAAGGTTTTATGAATAGCTAAGTACTGGTGTCAGCTTTGTTAGAGATTGTGTTCTGTTCTTAACGAAGGTAATTTTTAGTTATTGGAGAAGAAAACCAACAAATAGTTACCATAGATTGAAATGCTAACTTCATTGGATAAATGTGTATTAATGAACAAGTATCACGCGAAAGAGATCGATGTTCGCATACATCATGTTTTAATGAAGGTGTTGTAACCCTGGACGCACCATTGAATGTAAATCTGAAGGAATATATGAGTGATGGCATTTCAAACCAATTTAAGGTACGTTTCCATCTTCTTCCTGAATCACTGAGGATCTTGGTGCAATAGAATACGTCCTACCTATTACGTGTTACATTTGAAAGTTGTTTGTTAAACATTTAAATTTTATGAACTGACTCTTGTGGTGAGATAACAACAATATAAAATGACTCTGTGTGATTTCATAAATTACTCAAAGTTGTATCTGCTGTACTGTAATTAATAAAAATAAATGCACAATACAGGAACGGCTTTGCAACACCAATATCGTTGTACAGAGCAATAGAAAAATTGATTTTGATACAAAAATCCTAACCAATTGTTATAATTCATATATAAAAATGCACGTAAACATAGTTTAAATTAATAAATAAACTACATCGTAGGTATGTGCTCTCAGGTGTTACGATTAACATGTCTGAAATGGATAAAATAAAAACACATGACATTACCGACTAAGGAAATTCAGATATCTGTTCAAATTAAGCAGTTAATAACTTATTTAAAGTAACGAAAATTGTATGATAGAATGTACTATTTATCCACTATTTAGTGGTGTAGTTCAAAACATATGTATGAAGGAAACACTTGGGAAAAAATGCTATTTGGCAATCATAGATTTTGAGATTTGCTTTCCGGATAAGAAACATATGTTTAAAATCTAAATTAGTGTTCTCTTTCTCTCTCTAATAATCACTCACCTCTCAAGTTCTCTCTGTATCTCTATCTCTCTGTCTCTCATATGCTACGAATGACCGTTGGAATCTTTTGTGGGTTTCCCTTTGTTCATGGGCGAGTGACATGAAAAAATTAGGCCTGCTATATCAGAAGTCCTGGCCGGAAGTTCATATCCTGAGAGAGACTGTTGTATAAGCTCATCCATCATCACATATTCAGAAACCTCACGCCTAGTTGCATGCAGAGACCTAGTTGTGTCACAAACCTGTCACGTAAGATTCTTGCTACTCGAAACCCACAACATGAACGTTCAACCTTTTCTGAGCTAAGCGAGAAGCGTTGTTCATATTAAATTTAAAGTTTTTAACGCTTCAGTATGCCTATTAAACAAAAAACAAAACAAGGTGCAAAGAAAACTTTTGTAAATGTAATCGTCGTCATCTTTTGTCATTTTGAGAGTCTTTGATTTGGAAATCAATTGTTCTTTCACACTAGCCGCGTGTAGGACGCACTATGAAAGGGTAGCGCCAGACTGAACAATGCAATGCCATAACCGGGATTTGAACCACTGATCTTCTGGTTTCCGTCCAGCCGCTCTAACCATCTGAGCTACTATAGCCAAAGTGCCGACATGACATTAAATTGTCCAACTGACTCGTGTTTCTCCTGGTAAACCGCTAGGAGTTCTCATAAACACACGAGACAACTACCTTAATGGCGACTTACTATGCTGTAAGTACTTTAAGGCCCGGGCTTTATTATTCGGACCACTTTTAGGTACAATTAATGGAAATCAACTGTTCTTTCACACTAGCCGCGTGTATGACGCACTATGAAAGGATAGAGCCAGACTGAAAAGTAAGTCGACATTAAGGTAGTTGTCTCATGTGTTTATGAGAACCCCTGGTGGTTTACCGGGAGAAACACGGGTCAGTTGGAGAATCTAATGTCATGTCATTACGTTGTCCATAGTAGCTCAAATGGTTAGAGTGGCTGGACGGAAACCAGAAGATCCGTGGTTAAAATCCCGGCTATGGCATTGAATTTTCATTCTGGCTCTACCCTTTCATTGTCTTTGATTTGTTCCGCGGCAGTAACTCATCCTCAGTTGCGCTTTAGGAGTCAAACTTAAGAGAGTGAAGGGGCCCAGCTCTCAGGTGAACCCACGATGCAAAAGTAGCTTCAAATTCGAAGATCTGAAATAAAGGGCAGCTGCTGTTGCTCTTATCTGAAATGTGTGTGCCTAATTCAGCGTGTTATTCGACAATGGGAGATCATAATCTGGTGACGTGTACATTTTGGAGACAACCCGGAGATGATAAGATCACATAGTCAAAAGCCTTTGGTAAGAGAATAAAGAAAGGTTTATCGAGATGGTTTTGTAAACCATATATTTTAATAAGTTTTTCTCATAAAAATCCTTTACCAGAACTCTGCGGATGTGCTTCATATCACATCGTCCAATTTTTGTGCACGTACATTTCTGTTTCTGAATGGTTTAAAGAACGTTCCGCCTCTACGTCACATAATCTGAAACATTTGGCTAATAATGACAATATTTATGGATAACTGGTTTAGTTAATACTGAAAATGTGAATTTTACACTTTGGCTAATATAGAAGCAGGGTGTTTCCTCACTCAATATCGGCGCTCTATGTCTTATCTATGATAAGATGACCATAGGCATATTTGAACTGAACAAATAAAAATTGTATATATTATTAAACTTCATAAAAAAGATATTATACAGCAGTTAAAATTTGTATGTCATATTCAAATGAATCTCTCCTGAATTTCATACTAAGCTAATATTAAACAGTGTGGTGTACTACCTTTCTCAATGTAATTGATGTAATTACTTTCAGAAATTGCTTCACTCCATATTTCTTTTTACATAAAATGTAACTAATGCATGCGGCAGCAATATTCATAATCAACATTTAAGAATATTAAAACTTTATAAGAGTGGGTCACTTTGTGGTGGCTGTGTAATTCCATTCTTTTACGTAAGCATGAGAAAAAGATAAATATCGAATATACAATTATTTAAATATATATTTTTAAAATAGTAATCAATAACGAAGTTTAATGGCAAAAATAGTTAACTCCATTACAGCGTGTATTACATTTTAAGGCATTCTTATCTTATACCTAATAATATTTTGATAATACCATATGTTTTACCGGTTATGAAAGGGGTACCCAATTTCATAATTTATTCCTAGACAGCTTTAAATCTATACACCTCACTTATTTGGAACATTTCTTCAGCAATTTATGTTTTAATATAAAATACTATACACATTCTTGAGACTATCAAAATTTGTCAAACACTTTAACATTTATAAAGTAATTTAGGCTCCAAGCATTTTCCTAAATAACGATGTATAAACTTGAGGATTCTCCTTATATCTACAAAGAAGTGTGCAAAAAGGCATTTTCTACACATGTTATGTGATAACGTGGAGTAGAAAGACGAATAGGCGTTTGTAATATATTCAAAAAGAGCAGGAAGTGTAATGTGAGTGCAAAGCACCAGATTTTTAAATAAAACCATGCAAACTTATTATTCAAAAGACCCAGTTCACCTGTATTTATCGCTGTTAGTGGAATGATTTCACTCGTACTGTTGGAATGCACTCCAAGCCTCATGTATTAAAACAATTTTCCCCGGTAATTTTGGCACGCGAAATACATAGCACTGTTCAACTGAGAACTGTATACTGCAACATTTTCACATAGTGACTGTGAGTTTGCTTCGATACGAAAGTCAGAAAATGCTACGAAATATGCCTTGTCCAAATTCCTTTCTGTTTTCCTATTGCAGAAGTATTGTGTGCTTCTAATCTCACTTCCATTTTATGTCATTTTCTGTAACACGTTGTAATGCTAGACAGTTCTAATGCGACGACGGGAATTTTCCATTACATAGGAAAATTTGTGTATACGTCCTCTCGAGCTCTCATTCATCACAAACTATTATAATAGAGATTGAGGAAAGTTATAGCCGTAAAGGTGGATTTCTTCTTCGTTTTCTTCTATTTTAATACACGAAATTCTGCTTCAGGGACAAATTATTGCATTATGTTAAAATATTCTACATACATATGTACTCCTAAAGTAATAATTTTAACCGCATCTTCACCTTGCAAAATGTACCTATACTCCTAATATTGAGGAACGTAAGTAGTTTGTATTTGTAGACTCAGCGTCAATTTTGTGATTAAATCGGCCTATTGAAATTTAATTGAATGGGTTCTAAACAAAATGTTTGTTGTAACCATTTATGAGAAAATAAAATAGTACCAAAACAATTCCCGTAAAAACAATAGCTTGTGGTGAGGTGTTTCTATCTATGGTCATATTCTTGGAAGATGCTATATTTTATAAGTACTAAGTTTGGTGTTTGAGCTATTTTCGATTTTGAGTTAAGCTGTTCACGTAAAGACATACATGCCTACACTATATTTGTCATTCTATTATTTTTTGCACTCATGATATTTCCACTCTAGCATGCGTATACCGAGTGCAAACTCATTTGTGACTAATTACAATGCTACTTGCCCAAGAACAAAGTTGCAGTTTCCTATCTTTCTTTTTGAAAGGAAATTATACTATCGCATATAGTAAAATTTATTACTGTTTATTATCTTTGTTTTATTGCCAAAGAAAAGATTGTTAATCATTATAATGATGATGCAAAACTAATAGTAATAAGTAAAGAGACTATGCCCTGCGTTATTGATATTGATCGCCTAGATAACAGCGTATGTTTCAGTGAACTCTATATGAATCCTGCATATGCAGCAGAGAGAAAACAGCAGCGCAAAAGTGAACTTCAGTTTATTAGGACTTAGAAGTAAGATTAACTAAATGTACAGTCAGATTCCGTTAAGAACGGGATAAGCTTAACACTTTGTATTTTCCTGTATACTGGTCGCCAATCTAGTAAGTGATTGACATTTCGTACGGAGAGAGAGTCGATGTTGCCGCTTATTGCTGCCACGTGGAGATCACGATAGGATTACGCGTGCGAAGGTGATTCAGTTGCGACTGCAATGGGCAACATCGTAATCATCATCATCACCATCAGCAGCATGAGCATGAGCATGAGCATGAGCATGGGCATGGGCATGGGCATGGGCATCGGCATGGGCATGAGCATGAGCATGGGCATGGGCATGAGCATGAGCATGAGCATCATCATGATATAATAATAATAATAATAATAATAATAATAATAATAATAATAATAATAATAATAATAATAATAATAATAATAATAATAATAATAATAATAATAATAATAATAATAATAATAATAATAATAATAATAATAATAATAATAATAATAATAATAATAATAATAATAATAATAATAATAATAATAATAATAATAATAATAATAATAATAATAATAATAATAATAATAATAATAATAATAATAATAATAATAATAATAATAATAATAATAATAATAATAATAATAATAATAATAATAATAATAATAATAATAATAATAATAATAATAATAATAATAATAATAATAATAATAATAATAATAATAATAATAATAATAATAATAATAATAATAATAATAATAATAATAATAATAATAATAATAATAATAATAATAATAATAATAATAATAATAATAATAATAATAATAATAATAATAATAATAATAATAATAATAATAATAATAATAATAATAATAATAATAATAATAATAATAATAATAATAATAATAATAATAATAATAATAATAATAATAATAATAATAATAATAATAATAATAATAATAATAATAATAATAATAATAATAATAATAATAATAATAATAATAATAATAATAATAATAATAATAATATTGTTATTTAAAATAATATATGCAAAGACAATAGTTTAGTCGTGGAACTACATGCAAACGCTAGAAGATGCAGGAACACATCAATGTAAAAATTATCGTAACAAAAGGGGCATGTCTATGATATTTTGATGCTTATTCAAGTTTGAAAATTCTGCTTACATTCTTTCTCCCGGGAGTTTCTAATTTAGACCCCAATGTCTAACTTTCTTCTTTAAAATAATTTTCTTTCCCAATATTAACTTTGATGTTCTTACAGTTACCTACAGCACGTGAAGTCCTATCAAAAATCTTAGAAAATAATATAATATGCTCCCATTTTCAATTTCTCCTCTTCGAAGTATTCTCTCATAGGGAAAATTATTACCCGCGGCTGTGCTTTAATTGGAATGCCTTTACCAAATGTAGTTTTGTTTGGTTCCCAAGCACGTTTAGGTTTTCGCTTGTCACTATTTTTATACATAGTTAAACATTCATTAAACACAATTGCAAATGATCACAATACCCGCACAGATACATGGACGCAGACACACGTACACCAAGGCAATTTGCCATAAATAAAATGCAAAGTAACTCGCCAATAAGCGATCTCTTTCTGTTTTATAAAAAATATGAACGGCAACATATGCGTGAAAGAATTCGTTATTAGCAAGAGAAACAGACACCAAGTTATTGTTTACTGCAGAGTTTGCGTAATTCGCTCGCCCGCAAGACATGCTAAGCACGTGTTAAGAATATCGGCAACCAAGGTTTAGCATCTCACGTTTTCATGAAAAAGTCTCGACTCTAATTGGTCCCTCTAATCGTTACTATGACAACCGTATTAACGTACTCATCCGCTTCCATTTATTTAAAGCGTTCTTCCATGTGCTTACTAACAGTCAATCACATTCTAGTTTGGCGACCAGTATAATTAGCGCTCCACATTTAACCAATAATGATTTCCCATCCCTGGTATCCTGTGTGCAATTCTCGCAAACTTCTGCCGGAAAGCAACTATTCAGAAGTGCAAGTGTCACAGATTCCCTTTGAACAAGCATACCTCCGGCCACATTCCTCTCCGAAATCCCAAAGTACATCTGAAACGTGAGATTGAAATGGAATAGTATAATAGGGAGGAAAATGAAATCGTGATGTACGGAATTCACTCCATTATTCCCCTGCTAGCCAGGGAAAACTATGAAAACTAAAGTTAGGTGTTTGTGATGGACGGAATGCAGGATATCACGGAAATGAACCTCACATTTACCGCAGATATTTTTTCATGATATATAATAAACCGTTAAATATAAATTAAATTAAACTTCAAAAGACTACAAGCAGAAGTATTTTCGTTAGAATATTGATAGTGATAGAACTCTCAAATAAAAGCGTTCTTCTCCACAAGATTCTGTACCATGCCGACATTTCCTAAGGCCTAAAAGTAAAAGGGGGGAAAGTAATATGGTTTTATCCACAATCTGCTGGCTTAATAATTAAATTGGCTTTATAAGGGCAATATAAAAATCTAAAAAACACCTTAAATGCCAAAGACACAATTGAATACAATGTAAAGTGGTTCAAATTAAATAAGACAGAAGTAAATCTAATCAAATAAGTGTGTACAAAAAGTGAAATCTTTGCAGAAGATTTCACCAATAATATAGAAGCCGCGGAACGTTCTCGTTCATTTTGTAATGGTACTTGCTTTTCGGGAAATGTCTAGAAATCTGTCTCCCGCATTTCTCCTGTATTTACCCAACAGATTGTGTTTAAATTTATCTGAGTGCAGGTTGCTCTGACAATGAATCTCTCTGACGTTGTTTCAGGGGCAATGTCCCGATTCTCGGTGGAGCTACGACTACCCCGTTATGTTCTTGTTGGGGGTTCAGCACTCCTACAATGCGAGTACAATGTACGCATGGAACATCTGCACCGAGTGGAGTGGCTTAGGAACAGGAAGAAGCTGTTCCAGTTTGTTAAAGGACGTACTCCACCGTTTCGCAACTACTCGACGCCTGGCGCCGTACTCGATGTAAGTATTGTTACAACACTTATAAATCATCCAAGTTTTTACTGTTTTTACATTCTATTAAAAGTCCGGAGAGACATCCATTTAATGTACTAATTCAAGAAGAAAAGTAGTTTTCGTTTTCATATTGCGATTTATGGTGAACCAAGAGGTTGCAAATGATACTGTCTGTTAAGTTTAATGTACGCTAACTGCTCATTGCTTTTCACATGCTGGGTAAGTGGTAATAAAATAATCCCGGCCAACTGACTCCAAGATCCTGGGCACAAATCGTATTCACTCTAATGACTTTTAAATGTGATTAATAGTGACAGCCCCATGTTAATAGACTTACTGCCCTGCAAAAGAAGTACTTCTGGAGGAAATTGTGGCAGTGTGTTGATACTGATATCATATTGGCAGTTGACAGCATCATAACAACAAAATGTTTACGTACCGCTACAGCTCTGATACTTCCGGCGCTACCCACACAGCTGCCGTCTTCATGCCTATGTACCAAGGTAGAGGAGCGTAATTATTATCTAGCTTTTTTTTCTGAATTGGGGCAGGATTACTTCCTATCGAGGTCCTCACCTCACGATACTGAGGAAAGCATTGGTTTACTTTAGAATATAAAATCTGTAACCGTATAGTGGAATCAAATCCAAAAGAATTCTGAGATGGAAGCCGGAGCACCATCCTACGAAGAACTACAGTTAAACTGTAGTTAAGCTCGCATGGTTGCACTCAAGTGACTTTTTTGCGTAATCTTGTAGAACTGTTTCAAAACGCTTAATCCTCTAACTACTTTAGGAAGTGGCCATTATGAAATTACCTTATACTTCTGATACTGTTTTATAGACAAGACATCAGAAAAGGAATGACTTACTTTAGAGAAGTTATTGAAGATTCAAAAAATAAGGAGAAGTATCCCGAAGATGACCTTCTCCACACACACACACACACACACACACACACACACACACACACACACACACACACACACACACACACACATACACACACACACAAAGCATAGTATGTTATGGCGTGAAAAATGACAGTTAGTAGCCTTCTCCACACACACACACACACACACACACACACACACACACACACACACACACACACTAAGCATAGTATGTTATGGCATAAAAATGACACTTAGTTAACATATGTTATGATTTCATATTCTCTGCAACAACAATCCTATCCTTAAGGCTTCTTTAACGTTACAAATAAAACAGAAAAAGCCAATTAATTTGCGCATCACAATAGAATTGAACTCATTATCATTCCTTTTGTGTTATATTTTAGTTACTTCAGCCTTCAATATTAAATCAGCTGGTCTCAGAAATAGTGATGGAGGACAACTGTAATTAATGATATAGTAGTAATCCGTCGGGGTTCTTCATCGTAGTAAATATGAAAGTTACAATGAGTCCGTTCGTCGTAATTAAAACAGCAAACCAGTTTACTTTCATTCGTTTACTGTACATATACGAGATATGCAGTGTTACTTTTGAAAGTATTCCCTCTCCTATTATATCTCCCCAGGAGACTTAAAATATAAAAGTTTTGCTGCTTTTTATTCACGACATTCCATCATGTTGTGAATATCCTTGATAACATCTATATTGCCATTTCAAGTTTCTTCGCTACTGCAGGGAGAATCTTTCATTACGCCAGAGCAATTTTCTCTGGAGTAGTCTTAAAATTAGTTTTTAATTTTATTTTAAGAATCTAAGAAGTTGCTAAGTTTGTAGGTACAAAACAAATTTCAGCACCCCTCTCCACTAAAATAATAAGCCCGGAGTTAACACTTCAGCAACGATGTTCGAGTTTATAAAAATGTCGGAAACAATAACCAATGGCGGTGCAAAACCATTTCATTTCCATTGGAGAGAATATTACGTTTGTTAATTTGCAAGCGGAATGCAGTTAAAGCATGTTCTTGTAGTACATAATCTGTGCGTTATTTCATTCTTTGTATCAAGTGCAAAGAACAGTTTTATAACTTAATTTTTCTTTTGAGGTCCGTATAATTTCTTTGAAATTAAAGAAGTCTATTGTTGGAGTAGGATTTGCTAACAAATGTAAAGTAACATACATTCTGCGCAGATTATTTTTTCATTTAATATTACTGTTCTCTTTAATACTTCTTAATGTCCCTTTAGCACGCACCAACCTATGCTGCTAGTAGTAATCTCTCTACCTCTTACACGAAGCTGCACGTCGGTTCTGAACACAATAATTGCTTACGCACGTCTGTGTCAGAACACATGTGCATCTCTCTGTCAACAAAATTATTCCAAAGAAAATATTGGATAACCTAAACTTGGTATTTATGTTCCTCGACTTACAAATATACTACAGGAAGACTTTCAAGAAAATTCTCTAATCCAAAACACACCTGTGTTCTATTTTCACAAAATGTTTCTATAGATTTTAATTCCCCGTAGGGGAGGAAACCCGTCCCCTTCAGCTGCCGTGGTGCGGGGCTGCGGACCCGTAGCACTCGTGATACCTCTGACGTTACTAGATGAACCTCGGGCCGAACATTCAAGCCCCGCACTGATTGGGAGTTGTTCGGATTGTGTTGCACTCCAGGGGGTAGTGGCTCCCGATATCAGTGGGTAATCGGGCACGTCTCCGGACGGGGTTGAGGAAATCCATTAATATTCCCGCGTACTAGCCAGCATAGCTAGTAGAAGGTGTGCTAGATCACCAGGCGGTCCCACCGAGTTCATATCGGTAGCTTTCCCATTTTGGAGTTGGTGCGCGTAAGTGGCGTATCCACTTCCATCCCGTCTTGAATCCACAGGACCAGATGGGGGAGGGGTTGTTAGTCTCTAGATCTTGCCCTATGGAAAGCCCCATGGAGGCACTGGGCGCCCTTTTGGGACAGATCGGTAACTCCCTCGTCGAAGGAGGCCCGGGTTCTTGGTCCTATGGGTCCAGGACTAATGGGAGTAGAACCTCTGGCATTAACTAATTAACTATAGATTTTAATTACAATACTGTATAACATGAAACATATTTTCCTGGCATAAAATGTATTTCTTTATTTTTCTGGGAACAAATTGGGCGGCCATCTTCTCTTAGAGAGATGTGGTACATTTTTATATAGTTCATAAACCACAGGGGTATGCAAAGACATATTAGTCACATTTTAATTTATTTCAAAGCATATTGTTTATTTTCCATACTTCGTTTGTGGCCCTACAATATCTCAAATATTCGTTGGAATTGAAGGTATTTTTAACAGCATGCCGCCGCCATTATTTATTTGTGCCTGTGGTTTCAGGAAGAGTATAACATTTCCAACCCAACACTTACAGAGCCACCTTTAAACACGTGGTTATGGTTCAGATTTCTGTAGTTTCCTCGGACTTACTAGAAAATAGGTAAAGAAATTACTTATACAAAGGTTTTTCTTGGTTAAGATGCAGTTGAAAGCAAAACATACCTTTGTAAAATAATTTTTAGAATATATTATAAAAATTAACAATTCTGTGTAGCGAAGGTAAACGAATGTAAAATGGAATTTCATATTTTTGCCTTTATACCATGGTAGCCACTGTCACAGATCATATTATTCCAATAGTTGTACCTTATAAGATATTAATCAACTAGTAGTGTAGCATCATCCAGCAAACCCGCATACCAGTGTTAAATTTATTGGGATATATTTGGAGCTTGAATTCTCTTATCCTCAGGTGAATGGTTGTAGGAAATGGATTTTGGTGGTTGTTGGCCACTCTGTCGTATTAGTAACACTTTGTTTGTTGCAGAATTATTTGGTTTAATTACTACTAAGTTTGCTTATCGACTTGGATCGGTGACTACCTGTCAGTAAAATTCCTAACATAAGTACAATTTTACTTGAAACCCTGGATTACTTGTTTAAAGTCACTTCCGCGCGGTTTCTATTTCTTCTTTATACGGCGACTACTTTGCTCTAATAAATTTCTAATTCTGCTTCCACTTACGCTGGTTGTGCTACTCTTAATTTCCCTGCATTTCAGACTTATAAATCTTCGCTTCTCTTCCAAACGCGCATGAACACGTCCTTCCTGTAGAAGTATCACCTGTTAACTAAGTTTTTCTTATTTCACAATTCAGTTCGAGCCATATTCTGATCACCTCTCTAATTTAATCACATGACAAAACTAGCTCACCCTTCTTAAATATTACATTAATATTGGTTCCTCATTTATTTCGAATTTTCGCATTGGTTTTCCAAACTCATTTAACTCATTGACGTTCAGCCCACCCTGAGTTGGGGAACGCCTACCCTGAGCTGTTTGTAGCAGTATACATCGTTTTCATATCAGCGAAGTAAATCCCTTTAGCGTTCATGCTCAACAGCATTTTTAAAGTCCTTTGTCCCAACACATACCTGACTGGAATTATACTATAGTTTTCTGACCCTGAATTTTTCCTAGCACAAGGAAGGTAACGGTCCTTCTTCTCTGTCTCTCCGACATGTACAGATTTTTTTCTAGAATGTTTTCTTTTCCTTGCCTGGATGCTAGAATGTATGCTATACTAAATTATATTCTTCCCTTCTTATTCTTTAATCCAACCGCTTTTTTAATCATTACTCTATCCATTCTAATTTCATATTATTATTGCAAATGTTTTATACTAGTTTAGCAAAGCATTTTTAATAATTTATCTTCTTCTTTAATTATCTGAATTCGATTAATTCGCCGCCTCCTAATCGCTGCCTGATACTGCGGACACACATTGCATAGAAGTTCAAACCTCTAAAGGGGTTTATTTATTCAAAATGATAGTGCTCAAACACAATGCTGGAGTACAAAATTGGACAAGAAGAATATTCTTAGTTCTTTTGAACTAAAATAGAAGTATTATGTATTTGCGTAATTAAAAAAGTCACTAAAATACATATAATTTTATGTAGGTAAGGGGCGAAGAGATAATTATAAATGTTGCTATAAAGTACTAAGCCAAGATTCCCTTTTGTTCTCAAATGACAAATATTTACTACAAAAGTTAGTGGTTTTATAAACGAAGTACCAGATTGCTTTAACAATTACATCAATTAAAACTAATCCAAACTTAGCAGTAGCGAAATCTCAGAAGCATACTGGATGCTTGGATGAGTAGGGCCAACCAAACCTTAGCCTACACAGGGCTAGTGTAGCAGAAATGATTATTTCCATACAAAATGTCTTTACGTGAAATGCCTTTAGAAATTCTGTACAGAATCATATCAATCTCGGTCAAAGTCTGCTGTTGAGAGATGTACGAGGGCTGATCAACAAAGACGGAGACCGATTTTTTCCTCCAGCTTCCGTAACAGTATCGGTAACATAAATATTTGAAAAGAGCAGGTTTTTTATGTGTAATGTCAGTAGACGGCAGCACTCTCGTATTTTTAGATCGGTAGTAATGCTCTATTTTGTAGATCCTACGTGCATTTCGCATACCAGACAGTTGAGATGACGCGAGAGGAACAGTAGAGCGCAATAAAATTTTGTATTCGTTTAAACCATACAGCCACTGAAACTTATAAGTAACTGAAGCAGGCGTACAGCGAAGATACACTACCTCGTTCAACAGTGTTTAGGTGGTTCAAGGACTTCAAAGAAAGCCGACTTGTTAGTGTTAAACAAGTTGGGACTGTTGTTTCGGGTTCTGCTGTGACTGAAGTCAACATCAACACAGCTGCTCTGATTGCCCGTGAGGATCGGAACGTCAGTGAAGTGTTGAGAATTTCACAGGGCAGTGTGTTTATAATTGTGCACGACCATATCCATATGACCCGAGTTTGTGCTCGTTGGATGCCACGTCTATTGACTTCCGAACAAGAGGCTGTGCGAATGGAGACTAGCCGTGAGGTGCTGCGTCTCTTAGGTGATGGAGGGGATGAACTTCTTTAAATCGATGATCACCGGTGATGAGTCTTGGCTGCATCATTATGATCCTGAAGGGAAAAAAACAGCCCTTTGTGGAAATAGCCAGGTTCTCCAACACCAAAAAACAGCAGAAGTTGTTCCATCTGCAAGGAAAGTAATGGTGATAACATTTTTTTACTGTAATGCAATGATTAACCAGCATGCAGTTCCCATTCACACTACTGTTACAGCAGCATACTACACGTCAGTATTGGCTAAACTGAGGCAGTACATTGCAAAGAAACGACCACAGCTTTCTCGGACTGGGTGGCGACTTCATCGACTTCATCAAGACAATGCACTGCCTCACGTCTCATATCAAGTCATGCAGTTTTTAACTTGATTCAACATTACCTGTGTACCACATCCACCTTATAGCCCCGAATTTGCATCCTTTAACTTCTTTTTATTCCCATCATGGCCTTTGCAACGCTTAGGGGTATTCGATTTGATAACTCTGAAGCAGTGCTCAACAAAAGTGGGGCGATTCTCAAGAACCTGACAAATAAGATTTGGCAGCAAGTGTTCAAGGACTGGCAGAGACGCTATAAAAAGTACATTGAAGTAGGAGGAGACTGCTTTTGAAAAAGATCATGTAAACGTTGAATTTCAGTAATAATATCTGTGGCAAAATCAGTAACGGTCTTTGTTTAACAACCCTCATAGTTTATTCTCAGAAGAACGTTCAGCTCCAGTCTCACTACAACTAAATACTATCGTGCTCAGTGTTGGAATATTTTAACATAGCATTTCAAAGTTCAGCCATTAAGAGTATGTAAAATATGTAAACAAAATGGGGCGATTTCTTTGGGAATTCATATAGGAAATTGTCCTAATAATAATGTAGTACTGGGTTCCAAGCAGATATTAAATTTTAAAAGATTCTATTTCATTCGTGAATTTAATTTATAAATTGCTATATTTTGGACCTTAGTAATCATACTCCTGACGCACCCTTTATGTTGCCTTGGGCGGGCGTTCCAACATTTGCTTTGACATTACCTTGTCCAGCGCCTAAACAAAGCACCGCAGCAAAGAAACTTTCCCTACGAAAATCTGTTTAAAATAACGCTGTCTATCAGCTCCCAAAGTTACTTGATCTAATTTCGGGACATGCTGTATAGATAGCTAGTGCTACCGACATTTCCTGCCAGGTGTCCAGTGCATTAACACTGGAATTGTACTCAGGCCTAACAGCCTCATGCCTATGGGTGTGATCGAGCCTGAGATCAGTTTCTACTGGTATACCGAACTGCATGAAGGCCTCCTTCATCGCCTAATGCACTACGACATCCCTTCCTACTTAATCGCCAGGGACGACATCATCTCTCAACCTTACACCATCAATGCAAGGGTACCCCAAGGCCGTGTTCTGGGTGCCCTGTTATTCCTTGCATGCATCAACACTCTTTAAACCTATAGAGGCTGCAACTTATATCCGTTTACAGACGACACAGCTTTGACGGCCACTTCTAAACATCCATTTATGCGGTGAAACGGGCACAGTCATATGCTGACATGGCCGCATGGTTCACGCCTAAAAGTAAAGTCCCATTCTGTTACTTTTACCAGAAGGAATCCACAAGGTGTTCACAATCTCCGCAGGACAAGAGGTACCATTGTCCAACACAGCGACAGATGTGAAGTTAAAATGGAAGCCCCACATCACAGCACTGGCAAACAAAGTCAGCAGAAAGATGGCAATGCTCTACCCACTATATAACAGAAAGTCAACAATGGCGTTGAGGAACAAGATCCTCCTCTACAAGCCGGTTCTGAGACCTGCACTAACATATGCCTGCCAAGTCTGGGGTGTTGCCGCAAAAACACACCTCTACAAATTACAGGTACTACAAAACCGCTACCTTCGTACCGCAACCCATGCCCACTGGTACATTCCCAACGACAATATCCACTCTGATCTCAAATTTCCTAAACTCACAGACCATATTCTGCATCTTTAGCTGTATGCTAAACTTCCTTCAAGTTTCAACCAGCTCATCCGCTGCCTGGGGAGTACTACCTTGACCCCGGAGAAACTTATGAAAGACCCAGACTTGTGCTCGGACCACCATAAACTCAAAACCACACCTTACAAAACACGTTCATAGAACTACGCAAACATATCTCAAACATTATCACCATCATCTAACCACCATCCACTTAGCTAAAAACAAATCTCTATGCCAGTAAGGGATGCAATACCGGTATGGCAATAGTCGAAGGATCCTCCTTCGCGGAGAAGGAATCCCTTCAACGACCTCTCTGCTCGTGTGCGAACTGCCGTGCTCTAGACTACTGTGCTCTGTCAGGGACACTGGCAGTGGATAAGGCGCATGGGGATTCGGCACGTGGACCAGAAGAGATCTATCGTACCCCTGCCCCTAGTGGAACACACGCGGCAGGGAGGACAAGGTAAAAGGAGACAGAGGGTGGCCGACTCCAGCAGAAGCAGCAGACTAGCAGAAGATACGAGTCAAATGGAGAATTTAATGTCGTGACAGCAAGTTGGCCATGGTAACTCAATGGCTTCGAGCGACTGGACGAAAACAATGAGATCCGTGGTTCAAATTCCGGCCATGGCATTTAATTTTTCATGTTGACCTTATGTTTATATATTATGATTGCTGCCTGCGATGCGGGCGTAATGTAACACGAAATACATCTGGAGCGCCTTGATTGGCGACAGTCTCCGTTTCACCTATTGCCCAGAGATCGAATTTGGTACCCATGTCTTGAAGACATACGTCGTCCCACAAGTGATGAATGCGTCTAGTGATTGGTGTGCCAGCAAAACAGCACCAAGATGCGCGTCAGGAAACTTTGTCCCGTATTCTTAACGGTCACGTGAATTAACCATCTCTGATAGGTTCCTGCTGTAGAAAAGGCCGGTGTGCCGTGTAATTAATTTCCTTAATCAGCATAATATAGGTATCTTAGTAGATTCTAAAAGAGTTGTCAAATTTGAATTTTATAATCGTATGAATTAAATATACTGTATAACATAGTTATTCTCTTTGGAATGCATATTAATTCAGAAAAAAGAAACATAGTTTTCTTAAAACCACTCAACACAAGGTTTGACGTCAGCCCAATGTTTATCGGTAGTCATGATAATGTTTACATAAGCATTGCTTTTATCGCTGCCCTATGTGGCACGGGCTGAAAACAACGCTAGGGGGCGAAAAGCAACACCCAATAAAATTAGTAGAGAGGTTAAAATCGAGATCTGCAGAGTAAGGTTGTGGAAAAACAGTTTAGTGAACGGATACCAACCTGAACGGTTACAAGCTGGAATTTAATTACTTTTAATAGTTTATTTGATAATTTTTTTAGGGAATTTAAATCACTGCTCTATTCTGACGTACTAGAAAATTGTATAATTATTTAGTAATTAACATTATTTCGTTATACGTTTATTCTGCAGAAGGATAGGTATGAGCTCATACAAGCAACTCAATGCTTAATTCTCAGTATTGTTCTAGGATTATATTTTACAGCCCTACAAATTTATGAATATTATGAAGCTCCCTTCAAATGCCACAAACCTACAAAATGGTACAGTCTTAAGTACTATGACATTAATATAAATTTATTGAAGTATACAAATAAAATCTACTTGAAATACTCGTAATAGTAATGAAAGAGAGTGGAGCAAATAAAACACATATACGCAGGGCTCAGGCATTTTCCGTTAAAAAAACGGAAGGTCTCGAAATATATAGCTCTTTACGTTTGTGGTTGCCGGCGCTGGCTGCACACTTCACACCCAGACACTTCCTAAACAGTCTAAACTAAAATGAGAAAATTTTGTCCTACAAACCCAGGTTAGGGTGCACGGCATACAAAGAACTGTCTCAATATTGCCCCAATAAACAATTCAAATGCTTTAATTCATTACTACAATCCTTTATTGTAACAAATGTAACAGTTTCATTATAATAATATGTGCTCCCTTTAAAATAGCACAGGAAAACAAAGAGAATCGCAACCTTTATAAATAACTCTATCACTGACACAAAACAATTTTCCTGAAAGAACAATAATAAAGTATGAGAGTAACAAGGGTTCCGAGAACATTTAAATTAAAGGTGATGCTAGCCAGTAACAGCAGTATAAGCATTTACCAAAGCAAACAGCTGAGAAGAACAATTACATAAGTGACATCTCAAAGCCTTATAATACACAAATGGTTTTAGGTTAAGCCGACAGTTAAATTCCGTCCCCATTTAACGATGTAGAAAAGCCAAGCTAGCTGGCAGTTACCATATTTTGTTAATCCCAGAAACATAAAATAGTATATATATATATATATATATATATATATATATATATATATAAACAATAAGCCTTCTGGTTCCGAAACTGAAGGGAACAGCTCATTAAAACGAGTCAAAGATCACCAAAAGCGATCATGAAAACAAAGAAATTTTACCAAAAACCCAAAACTTGGAGCACTTACCCCTCACTGAATCACGTCGAAACCAAGCACCAACTTCCTTCTCGATTCGAAGCACTACCGCCAGGAGGGCCTTGGGAAAGCCCGCAGCGCTCTAAGAGAGAAGCGGCGGGAATCCGAAGCGATCCCACGAGTAAACAGAAATGACAAGGAAATGAGTGCCGGAGGGAATGGGGGGGGGGGGAGAAAGTCATACGTTTCTCTACAGAAACTCTGACTGGAATAATGCAAGTAATAGAGACAGTAAAAATGGGTCCTAAATAACGGCATGTTGATATAGTACTGCACATAAAGCTCAGTTGTATCGGAACATCATAAATAAACTAATGCAATTTATTCGGAACGGACACAAATATTTTCGTTGCACTTAATTTGTTTGATGTAATCTGCTACATACCTGCGGTAGTGCTTCCTGCATTCAGCGTAGGTGTAATATTTGGGTTGTGTTCCCACGCAGAAAATCAGTTATTTATTTATCATAACTTCCAATTTATTGCCCTGAGGATCCAACAGTCTATATGAAACATTATTCGTGAATGCATAAACAAAAGCAAATATCCTTTGCAGTAACTGTTGGTGTATAAAGCTACTGATTTTGGAATGATTCAAAATCCGTTACATGAGTTTCGTTTCTAAATGAAGGTCATAATTTTACAGTAACTGAGTATTTCGGATCATACTATGCCCTTTAGAGGCAACACAATTGAGATTACCCTACTCGTATGTAGGACTATGGAAATTGTTTGCGGTGTTGGTTGCAGGTCTAATGAATGACATTAATTGTTCTGTGAAGCGATGCCAGTTTGCCCTTCCCACATGCCGTTGTGTTACACTTTTTTGTATTCGATACATATTGGGCACTGTGACATATTGCACTGAATATTAACGTTCTGTAAGCGAGGACATTAAAACCTGCATACACGCACGGATGAAAAATTTATGTGCGCGCATCGTTACACAAATGAGCTCCAGTGGAGCAATGAGCCATATAACCTAACGGGACTCATCTTCTAGTTTGCCATATGTGGAACACGTTTATTATCAGAGATGCAAATAAAAGTTAAAGCTATCTAAACAAAATATTACAAACTTACGTGTTTATTTCAGTTAGTGAATTATTCATCGAGAGAGATAGGTCCGAGATTCACATGCGGAAGGTCAGGGTTCGATCATTGGTAGCCGCCGGCTCTGGCATGGTTTTCACTGGTCGGCTAGTTGAATGCTCCAGTTGTGTCTCCGTCATATTTCGTCACGCTTTTTAATTATATAGGACGAGTCCGCTTAATTGTGTTGTTCAACAGCGGCCAGATGACGCAGACACTTGCGTCTTACAGCTACTTCTCGGATCCAATAAAATGTGGTCATTTGAGCCTCCACCTTCAATTCCCGATTTTCACTGACACGGACCTGTGATCCATCCTCCGGTGTTTTGGACGAGTTGCCGTGGAACGCCTCCCAACTGTGTGCTGCAACGCGTAATTATTAGAGTCATTGTCGCCGAAATTCCTTGTCGCTTGACGTGCCTGTCCTGCAGCCGTACGTCTGCTACGGTTCTTAAAGCTCATCCCTGCCTTACCGGACATATGCACCTAAAAATCTAATTGCGGAAGGAGGTGCTAGGTGTCTCCTCCGTTGCCGAAATCTACCTCTCCCTCTAGTCAACTACTGTTTCAAGCAACAAAGTGTGTTTTTGTCATAGTATCGTAGTATTGTAGTGAATTTTCCTTTAATTCTAAGTCGATAATTCTTCACTGGTGTACGGTGCTTTTGTCATTGGGTTTATAAATTGGATCATACACAAGTTCACACTCTCAATCATACTCCAACACTCAGGGATGAATAAGGAATAAACTCACTGTAAGCAGTGGAGTTCAACATTAGAAATGAAACAACATATTTACAATATTCTTCTCTGAAGGACGTATAAAAAATGAAAACATTTTAATTTTTGTTTTGAAATAAAGTGTATGATAACCATGAATTATGAAATAAGTGCAAATTATATTAAACCAATAGCATTTCCTACTTACAAACCTTAAGTAGATAAATTACTAACTGTTTTAGAAGACACACTTTAAATGATATTTTTAATCATCTTAGTTGGCTTCACACAATACGTAGAACTGTAAATCTATGTATAAATATATAATGGAAGTGAAATTCAGTTGCCGAAGCCAGAATATATTCTTTTCAGATCAATTTATAAGTAAGGTTTTAAGACTGAAGAAGCGACAAGTTCCTGATGCCCCTTACTAAGGGGCATAATATACGTATTCCTCTAAAAAGTTGCAACTCCACCTTTGCACATATGTTCCAATGCGTATTTCAGCACAAAAAAAAATATTTTCAGACAAATCATATTCAACCAAAGGGTTCAGCTTGACCTACCTTTCTGCTACCTTTGATTGATCTAAGTGTTATCACATACATGTTGTCTTCAACCAGGAGAATGGTATAGCCCTATGTCAGACAGAATGAATAGGTTCACCAACAATATAGGTCTTCTTTATTTTTGTTAAATTCCCAAACGATAATTTTAAATAAATTTACTTATTAGGTATTCATACATTTTCAATTGAAATGCCAGTTTTATATGTATTTTGACTGCATTATATCAGCTTTTTAACATTGTATTAATATTAATACTATTGAAACTGTTCACCTGTTCACTTTTCCTACCGCTAGTTACTGTAAGTACAAGAATGTTCTATTTCTCTTAAAGCTTCCATGTCAAGAGTTTACCAGAAATGCATTTATTGAGATCCCTCCCTCCCAAAAAAGAGCATGAATCTTTGTGTAAGTTTATCTATGTCTGTAACCTGCATGCATCAACTTCACAATCATCACTGCAATGATTAGACATTTACTTGATCCGATTTCACAAGTCATCAGCCAAAACTTCAAGAATTTTGTTGCCTTCTTAATCGGCAACTTCTTGTAAGCGGTAGGTGTGTCAGCTCATTCGTGCGATTCAAATGCGCATCATATAGAGCCACTATTATTATTTATTTTTGTTTCTTAATTCTTTATTTTATTGACTTTGTGGCAATTCTTACATACCTTAGATACCTTAACTCCGCCGTCTGAATTATTCTTTTCTCTTTCTTTGTCGCTACTAACTTTCATAGCCATATACATATTATTGTTATAATTTTCATATTTCTTAAGTTTTATATCTGTTTTCTTTCTTACTAAGTTTTACGAGTAAAGGCTTTCCGTAGAACTAGGAACGACTTCGTAATTTGTTTTAGAAACAATGATCCTTTCTCCATTAAAATTTATATCTCATCCTTAATACTTACATTTCGATAATTGTTGTAGATTATAGCTCTAAAAGAACTTCAGATCACCATGGAATATCCTCTTTAAAATTGATAATCTTTGTTACTGTTATTGATGTCCACATATCTTACCAATAATTACAGACCTCGAAGTAGAAATCCAATATGTTCATATCTAAGTAACAGGAATTAGTAAATATGTTATAATATTATTACATTATTACCTTCTGTAATAATATTTCAATGAATATAACACATTGATTAATAATGTAAAGTTTCTAGTTAGGCAACTATCAATAAAAAATCAAGACATCCATTGTTTCTGAAACCAGATCCTCTGTATCACAATATAAACCAAAGAGCCCATAAAACTAGGATGATAAAATAACAATGATAATAATATTAATGATGATGATTATAATAATGATAATGATGATAATAACGTAATACAGCATAAGTGAATTTTATCCTAAAAGAATAAGGAAAAACTGTATATTACTTGAGTATCTGATAAAAGGTTGTTTTGGCAAAGGCAAGCTTTAGTTGCAAGTCATCTGTCACTTTATATTCTCTTGGAAAGCGACTGAAACAACAGCAGACATTACGTTGAAGTTTGCAAACACCAAAATAGAGCTCGTCTCTCATCCACTTCATATCCTTCCGCAAGTCATACGTCAGAAGTTGCATGCAGTTCATGGATGTTCACTCGAAAGGGAAAGCAGAACACTAAAACGAACGTCATAATTCTTGATGTCCACTGTTGTGATTCAGACAGCAAAATGCCTGCTACTCGCATATGTCTTTCAGTAGAAGCAGACAACTGTATCCTCTTACGTAAAACACTAAACGTATGCACCTGAAGGGGATATAATAGCAAACGATACAACTTAACTTTCTGTTTAATATCTAGATAAGTCAATCTGATATATCTATAAGCTCTTTTAACCATAGTTTTCTACTTACCTACCTATGTATATGTACAGGTGGTGAACGATTTGGGACAGTGCATTTATAATTAACACATGACATCAGAATTGCTTGAAAATAAGCTTAAAAGCCACTTGCTAAGGTAATGCTTCTATATAACCAAAGTATAACCTGTTGATAACATAAAACAGCGTACAACTAGGTTTAATGGTGACACTGTCAGAGTAAGTTCTACGCATGTGTTTCTGGGTTAAGTTATTTAGTTCTGTTTCATAAAATTTCGCTTTAGGATAACAAATTATACTTTATTATTCTATTGTTCGTCCTCTCAACAACACAGGTTGATAGCGGCATAAATGAAGCTACTTCCACACCCCCACCGCCGGTTCGATTCCCGGCGGTGGGGGTGTGGATTTTTCTCCGACCAACATAATACCCCATCTTCCCCAGAGTCTGGAAGTATGAATGAGAGTGTGAATGTGTGCGTGATGTAATGATTAAAAACCAAAGATGACGGGTTAACACCTTCAGTATGTTCCAAAGGAGAACGGCCGCCGATATGACCATAGCAGTTTAAGGCGGGGTATAAATGGAACAAGCAAAAACAAAATCAACGTTTTCTTAATTTGCACACTAGCAATTCCAATTAAGAAGGGAAATATGTTCTTAGATTGGTTAATAGTTCCAAATATGCGTGTCACACACAAACCATACTTGTTTATTTCTCTCAAGTGCATGAACAGGTGTTTCAGAGGGGTTAAGAAGCGCGAGAAATTCTGGCGATAACACGTGTTAAGATCACTATCAGAGAAAAATAAATGTATCAGTTATGTTTGGAAATGAAGGAAGCCTAAATACGAGGGCCGTCCAGAAAGTAACAGACGTTTTGGTCTATCATGACGATGGGTGGGGCTGAGCCTCCAACGTCGTGTCAGAATGTTAATACATTCAGTAAGCATCCAGCTTTTGTAGCGTGAGGACTGTGCGTTTCCTTACATTGCTTTCTTGAGTTGTCAAAATATGTCCTGCAACAGAAAATCCCGCCACTTGTGAATAGCGGTCTGTAAGTCTGCTCAAAATTTGCTCAAAAAACAGGCCAATTGTAATTTATCGTCAGCTTCGTGATGTTTACAGGCAGGGGATAGTGAGTGAAAGCCGAGAGAGGCAATGATGCATTGATTTTAAAAATAGCCGTACCAGTGTTCACACGACGAGGACCGCAATGGTAGACCCAGCCTTGTGACTGATGACCTGGCAATGCAAATCAATGACCAAATTTATAAAAACAGTCGTTTCACGATTACAGAACTGTGGAAACATTTTCTCCAAATTTCACTGAGTTTAGTGTATTAAATTGTGGTGGAGAAGCTTTGTTACCACAAATTTTGTGTTCGGTGGGTTCCGAAAATCCAAACGGAAGACCATAAGAAACACAGACTGGCTTCAGCACTGACCTTTCTCCAAGAATGCAGCAAATGGTTATGTTCTGGGTCGTATTGTAACCGGGGATGAGACTTGGGCGAAGCATGTCAACTGTGCAACAAATCAGCAATCGATGGAATGGAGGCACACACATTCTCCCAAGAAACCACGAAAGTGTTTGCAAACGCTGTCAGCAAGAAAGCTCATGACTACTGTGTTTTGGGATTACAAGAGAGTGCTTATCGTTGACTTTCTGAAACTGGAACAACAATAAACTCAGAAATGTATTATGAAATATTAAGAAAGTTACGGCGCGCCATACAAAATAAGCGTTGGGAAAACTTAGCGTATTTTTTTTCACGACAACGCACGTCCGCACACAGCCAATCGTACCCGGGCACTCTTGGATGGTTTTGGATGGGAGATGTTTGACCATCTACCATACATCCTGGATTTGGCGCCGAGCGATTACCACCTCCACCCAGCGATGAAAAAATGGCTTGGTAAACAATGCTTTGATACTGACGCCAAAATGCATGTCGGTGTAAATCAGTAGTTGCAATCGCAGGTAGCTGATTTCTACAGAGAGGGTATTGAAACCTTTGTGCCACGGTATGATAAATGTCTCAATTTGAATGGCTATGATGTATAAAAAAAGCTTAATAGTATACCTTTCAAATAACCAAACTTTGACTTTTTTAAGCTGTGAATTGTTTATTTTAAAACCTCTGTTACGTCCTGGACAGCCCTCCTACTTTTATCTTGCATTTCCAATAATGTATATTGTTGGGTATAACTCAGTTCGAAACAAGTGCATGTTACCTCATTACCTAATGAGCTCACTACCGGGGAGCAAGTCAAGCATTTAAGTATGAACACGTAGCAGAAAAGAGATTTTTTATTTGACAAGCCTGTTTACTTCATGGTTCAGTTACGCCGTGTAAAGAACACAGTAAGTGATTGTTTTAGAAAACGTTAGAAAAAAAACCATAATACTTATACCAGTTACTAAAAGATCCGTATCAATTTAGCCTCTAACACCCCGTGTGTTGTGAATTATTCCGTTTTCCGCTTTTTAACTGTCACTTCACTAACTTTCACATTCGCATAATCTAGTTCAACTTTCGCTGACGTTTAGCTCAGCACATGGAACTTATTCCACTTAATGTCACTTCACTATATTTTCTCACCCACTTCACTTCATTCCGCGACTAATATTCCTGTTCAGGGCGGTTCACTGGTTCGGTATTCGCGAACAAGACTTTCTACTCCTCTGTAAGTCACCACATATGCTCATAGATCGGCATCTGTCTTCGTAGAATAAACACATCCGCTAGCTAGCTGACTTGCTAACACACAAACCGCTCCTTGCTGGACATCATTGGCGAGACTCATTCGAATATTAAGAGCGCTGCTTGTTGACCTATATAGCAGCAGGATACTTCCATAGAACTTCAGCATCTCCAAGAAAATTAAGCATCTATAAGGCGGTGGTTATCTATGACAACACTTATCGTATTTAAGCTGGTGAACGCGTGGTTTATCTATGTACCGTTCCGACTGCCCGACGCCGATCTCCTGATATAAACTGTTATAATATTTGCCAATTGTAAATCCATATCCAATGCTCAGAGAACAAACAATTCAAAACCTATCGTCCCGTTTAAGACATGTTGGTTTTCACTTTGAAAATGAGAGCTACTGCTGAGCACATGTATCTAATACATATACAGCCCGGAAGCGTAGATGTAGCAAGTCTGCCTCACATTCAAGAGGTCCCGAGTTTGAATCTCGGTCAGGATAGGTTACCTGGATAAGGATTTTTCCATGGATTACCCTTATCCTAATAGACGAATGTCGGGTAACTCTAAGCTCCATGGACCCTGGGCTCATTTGAGCATCATTTCACCCATTGCATTCATCGTCCGATACGACTTAAAGTTGGAGGACGTAAATTGCAAAAATCATAAACAAATAAATAATACATATACAGGAAGTTAATGAAGTACACCCAAATATCTTCAGGGCTAGTGAAGTTTGCTAAAGTACCAGTACGCCACTGCTAATGATGATACCACTTGAGCGCGCAGGAATGTAAATGAAGAGGTGCGTCGGAGCCTCCCTTTGGCGCAATGGTAATGACATTAGCTTTGAAGTGAAAATTAAACAGTTCGAGTCTCCTTCACTGTTTGTTTTTCCTTTGTTTTTGTTTTGTTGCTTTATTTGTTCGTTTGGTTGATTTTTTTAATAATTGGTACGTCCAGAAAGTAAGTTCTGTTTTGTAATAAAATGAAATTGTGTACAGATACAGAAAAATTATTTATTGCACAAAATTCTACAACTCTTAAACTACTTTCCCACATAACTACCGAAATTTTGCAGGCATTTGTCAAAGCGAATCACAAGTTTTTGTACACCTTCTTTATAGAAGTTTGCCACCTGTGTCTTCAACCTGTTGGAAACCTTTTCTTTCAGCTCTTCGTCATTGTTGAAGTGTTGACCGCCAAGGAAAGATTTGAGATGCCAAAACAGATGAAAGTCGCTAAGAGCAAGATCAGGGCTGTACGGGGGGTGGTCAAAGACATTCCAGCCAAATCCCTGTCTGTTGTTTTTCGTCGCATTTGCAGTGTGTGGTCGTGCGTTGTCGTGAAGAAGCACAGCAGCTTTTGACATCGCAAATTTGCCGATAAATTTCAATTGGTTTCACTTTCCTAGCATTCAGAAAACGAATCATAGATCTGATTTCACAAGCGGCAGGATTTTCAATCAACACCGACATTGTAAACAAGCACAGCAAAGCGTAAGTGGCTGACAGCGATCTCACAATGGCGCACGTTTCTTCTCCTTCGTACAGAGCATCTACCGCGCATGTGCGGAACTGCGATCGCAGCGCTGCAGTGGAGATAAATTGAAACAGAACTTACTTTCTGGATGCCCCTTGTATTTTGTGCAAGCTTTTATTTCTTTTATAAATGTATGCAATTATGTATTATTAAAGTGTATTACATTTTAAATTCACAATATCAGTGCGGTTAATTGCAATTCTTTATAACCAAGGCTGAATCCTGTTTGATACTTCCACATGCTGTATGTCTAAATGGGGGGTGGTTTAAAGGTTGAACGAACTTTGCAATCATTTGCATCAGGTTTACAGGAATTCCTCGAAATGGCAACCTCGTTTTCAATGGAAATTTGACAGCGGCGATGGAGCGACCGTCGTACTCAGTCTAAAATGCCTTGTATGTGTCGAATAACTTCACGTGCTGCTATTATTCGGACATTTAGCTGCAAATCATGCAATTTCTTCCAATAATTAGAATTTTCGTATTAAGAGGACGAAGATAAAAGATAACTCCAGAACATGAACCTTTGAAACTGCAGTTGAATTGGGCCACCACAGCAGTTGTAGAAACACCACTAGAGTAGCTTTAGAATGCAATAAGACTTCACTGCTGTTCAGCTGTTCACTGGCAGGTGATTGGTTTAGATCTGAGTGATTTTTGAGACATAAATCTTGAAAACGTCAATAACAAGCTACTAAGAATCCATATTTCTATCCTCGGGAAGCAGTTTTAAAGAAATCATAATCCAGTAATTTCTCTCCCTTTTTTTCTATACAAACTTGCTTAATTTGCTTATGTTAGTCGCATTCACAATCGCTGAAGTTATTTCGATGTTGTATGTAATGAACCTTTATTGTTATTATGGAGAAAATATATATAAAAATAGTGACAGTGTTGACTTTTCCTTATTGACACCAGTGAATGCTTCCCCCCAGCCCCGCCGAATGTTGTCAAATATATGCTTTTGAGCTTCTTAAAAACTAGAAAGTGGGATTTGAATGTAATTCAGTATTCCTCCATTCTGAAGACCTACTATTCTTGTATACTGCCCAGTTTTGTTTGTTATTTTGGAAACCTTCAGATTAGAGGATAAAATGAAATGATTCTGCTGTACTCATAGCTAATGCTGGATTGTTACCCTGGCGGCAGACTCGCGATGCCGATCAATAAATGATGGCCGGTGGAGATTCGGGAAACTTCGGGGCCGATCGTTATCGGAAGCGACAGACAGTTGAGCGAAGTGTTTTTAAAATAAACAGTTTTTAGGTGATCTAGCAAATTGTAATTGTGAAGAGTGTATTGCTACGAGAATAAAGTGCAGTTTTTGTGTTTGTAACCTCGACTTTTTATTTCACGAACCCACAAAGCCACAACTAGCGTCAGAAGTGGGATCACGGCCATGGAATCGGCACTGGAAAAGATTTTATACAAAATATAAGAAATGAAGACGGCCAACGACAACATCGCCGAGAAGATGCAAGAACTGAAGTTCGAACTGACCACAGAAATGAGGGCAGCGAACGACAGCCTGGCCACGGAGATGAAAGCGGCAAACGAGGCCCTTGCCGTGAAGTTTGAAGAACAGTTGACCGGCGTGAGGGATAACGTGACGGAGCTTGGCAAGCGGATGGGCCAAATGGACGAGCGCGTCGAGGACCTGGCGAGCCGCGTTGACGACCTGGAGGAAAAGGCCGACAGCAGCGTCAAGTCCCTGAACGCCATAGTAGAGGACGTCGTCGGCAGGAAACTGAAGGATTTGAAGGCCGACGCGCGACGCGACACATCTGCGCGCGTCAAACCGCCGAAATATGACGGCGCGAAAACATTTGATGTCTTGCGCCGCCAGTTCGACACAGTGGCCAAGCACAACAGATGGTCACCGGAGGAGGAGGCCACACAGCTAATAGCCTGCCTCCAGGGACGGGCCGCGGAAGTCCTAAACGAGGTGCAGACAACGGCAGCGACCAAGGACATTGGGAGGCCCTGGAGAATCGTTTCGGGAACCACCGCTTAGCCGCAGCGTACCGCAGCCAACTAAAGGCAAAGTCACAGCAGCCGGGGGAGACGCTGCAGGAGTTCGCCATAGCGAATGAGCAGCTGGCTAGCAAGGCCTTGGTTGACCTGCCACTGGAGTTCGTATTCCGGGAAGCCGCCTACAACTTTGTCGACGGGGTACGGGACACGGAGATTCGTCAGCGCCTAATGTTCGGCGATTATAAAACCATCCACGAGGCGCTGACAGCGGCATTAAAGATGGAGGCGGCCAAGGTAGCATCTATCCCGACGTCGAGAACGAGGAGTGTCCGCTACGCCGGAGACAGAAGACCAGCTGAGGGACGCCGGCGAACACCTAGTGGTCTGTTTTGGGGGCGTGGACAGCCCGGACACCTGCAGAGAGACTGCCCACACCAGGAAGAGCAGCCGTACAACGAGTAAGGGCCGTCGTGGAGAGGGGCACGTCGGCGCCATCACTACCATCCCCTTGAGTGACAATCCGCGCCGTCAGCCTGCGGATGGATGACAACCTCATCGCGGACGGCTGGGTAAGAGGAAAGCCGTACAGCGTGCTGGTGGACATTGGGGCGGCCGTGACCATCATCAGACCTGACGTGGCGAAGAGTTTGCCGACGAGGAAGCCGAGCCGACCATACGAGCTTGTGACGGCACCGGGCGACACCATGCCTGTGGAGAAGGAGGCCCTGCTGGAGCTGACCTTGGGACGGAGAGCCGTGCGTCTGTGGGTGTTCGTCGCAAAGGTGGCTGAGGAGGTGATTCTGGGACTGGATGCCCTCAGGAGCCACGAGGCGATGGTCGACGTCGGCAGGAAGGTCCTACGGCTCAACGGAGAAGAGGTTGTACTCCGTCAACTTAAAGAGCGCCTTGGAATCGGTAGGGTCATCTTGAACGAAGGCGTGGTTGTCCCCGCAAGGAGCGAGGTGATGGTGACGGCGCGACCAGAAGGCCGGACAGCAGGTTTGATTCAGAGGCCACAGGAGTACGACTTCACCTCGGAACATCGCAGAGGGAAGAGCCACGGTAACGCGGACGCTATGTCCCGAAGACCTTGTCCAGAAAAGTGCGGCCAATGCACAAGTGTGAAGGAGAAGGAGCATGCCGCAGCAGTTCGAGTAGTCACGGCAGTGCCTGCGGATGGCTGGGATAGCGCAGGCTTGAGGAGGGAGCAGCTGGCGGACCACACTTGGGGCCACTCTTGAGGGAAGTGGAGGCAGGGACGAGACCAACCTGGGCGGACGTCACACCGAGGAGCGCCACCTACAAGTCTTACTGGGCCCAGTGGGACTTGTTGAAGACCAGAGAGGGTGTGCTGTTCCGGGTATGGGAAGACGCAGAGAGAACAGTTGGTACTTCCCCGGAGTAAGGTTCCGGAAGTCTTGGAAGAAGTGCACGCCGGTACTTCAGGTGGTACACCGGGATCGCCTGGCCCGCTACGAAGGCGCTGTTCGGGACGACCAGCCTTGAGGAGGGAGCAGTCTTACCCTGGCGGCAGACTCGCGATGCCTATCAATAAATGATGGCATGTGGAGATTCGGGAAACTTCGGGGCCGATCGTTACCGGAAGCGACAGACAGTTGAGCGAAGTGTTTTTAAAATAAACAGTTTTTAGGTGATCTAGCAAATTGTAATTGTGAAGAGTGTTTTGCTACGAGAATAAAGTGCAGTTTTTGTGTTTGTAATCTCGACTTTTTATATCACGAACCCACAAAGTCACAGTATAAAGGCCTACTGGTCACATTGTGGAACTACCACATTGCCAATCATAGATATCCTAATAGAAATAAGGCTGCTTTCCACCATCTTGCACATTATTCGTTATTATATGCAGATATGAATAAACCTCCACAAATGACGATTAGTAACTGTCTCTTAGCATGCCTGGACAATGTATCTCAGATAGATATCCCTTTCAAAATAATTATTTTCTGGAAAGAGTGAAATATTTTGGAATGAAAATGCGAAAACTGTGCCTCTATATTCCGTCCGGCTTTTTCTTTTCTTTTCCTTTTCCTAATTTTCTCTTTTTAAGCTGCTATGTGTGTTTTCATCTCACAATATGTTTCAAATCTTCCTTTTGTTTTTGTATCTTATCTGCGACTCAGACTTTTCTACTTAAAGTATCTGCCTATAAGAGTAGAATATGAAACACCAATTCAACATGTTGGAAGTATGAGTTTGTAAATTTTACTTTCATGCATTTCTGTTCTTATAGTTTCACTTATCTGAAAAAGGGACAGCGGTCGCAAAGTCAAGAATGTTTACTGCAGTCTTCCCAAGGTTGGATCTGTGATTTACCAAAGCATGTATCTCAATGCGCAATAGCTCATTCTCTCCTCAACATTACACATCTACTGTAGCGACAGCTTTGTACATTGTAATTCAACGAAAGACGTATGTGCCACCTGTGTCGCCTAAGTCTATTTGTAGGATACAAATATTGTGCACCGCAGCATTGTGTCTGCTTGCTTCACTGATAACATACCAACATACTTTAAATACTAATTATTTAGTATTTAGTGTGCTAAATCAGAACTCTTAATAAGCAGTTATAAATGGCGTTCTTAAATTTAAGTTATAAATTATCTCCAGCAGTGTCTAAACATGAAAAATGTTGCCCGAGAAGAAAGTGAACCTATTCGTCGCCAGGAAAGCTTCAGATATTATTTTTATGAAAAATGAAGTACAACTGAGACTGAAATATATGTAGTGGACAAACTGAAAATAAGTATTTAGTCTTTATAGTTAGATTCAATTATAAGCATCACACTGAACAACAAAATTAACCAAAATATTAATATACTGTTAAACTAGTAGAAAAAGTATAAATCATACATAAATATATTCTAATTTCTTACAAAAATCTCTTTCAAAATTATATAATTTGAATTGAATCCAGCTAAAATGGTATCCTGATTTGATGGCTCTACGAATAGTGTATCAATTAATGCTATTCTGGTGTACCTAGTTGTACATAAATGTTATTTAGACTATTCTGTTCACGATTTTTGGCTGCAGCGTGTGAACTGGTTCGAATAATAATTTGTGTTTAGCAAGTGGTAGCTTTTTGCTCACCTTTTAAGTACGTGTGCCTTTGTTCTTTACGGACGTCCTTCATGCTGGCTATCCTGAGTTAACGTCAAATAGTGTAAACAGCAATATTACAAATCGTTCTCGGTATTCGCGAGGTAACATGCTAGCTTTGATTCCCACATACGCGAGATCAGGACTGGTGGAGGACGATGATTTATTTCGGCGTAAAATTCCATAACATGGCTTCCTCCGGAAGAGAATTAAAGTATCGTAGATTATCGCACCCTAAAGAAGCTCAAGGTCCTGCTTCCTGGCTTACTGAAGAGAGCGTTGAGCGTTGGTTCCGTGCGCCCGGAAAGTGCTCGGGATTGATTGGATTTTAAATCCAGGGTATACTAGGACCAGTCCAATTTCATGAGGAAATTGGGGAACTGCGCTAGGTAGCGAACCCTAGTCAAGAAAGCCACCTTTCCGGCTGATGGCGCCCGAGGTGCTGAGCATATCTGCTCCCCATACATATGGATGGGATCATGAAATTATCTAATGGAAAAATTGTTATCAATAAATACAACAAATGGCGATAACGAGCAACACATGTATAATCATGATCTTCATAACGAGGAATACGATGGTGCAAGGATTAGGTATATAGCCATTTGATGTCATGGAAGTAAAGCTGACCATAAGAGGGGTAAAAAAGGAAAAACACCAGGACGCGATGGTATACCATTTGAAGTAATACAAAACTGGAAGAAAAAACTGCACCACATCTATGTAAAATACTTAATGATTATTTAATATTTGGACGCATACCATGTTGGAAGCAAGGAAACGTGGTGATATTGAAAAAAGTGAAGGACAAAGATCCCCAATATGTGAAAAGTTATAGGCCTATCTGTTTACTCAACATTATGGGAAAAATACAAGAACGTTTAACCCTCAAACGAATTATGGGATATAGGGTAATGATAGATATGACCAATAAGCAATTTGGTTTCAGGAAGGCAAAATCTACAGAAGACGAAATTAACAAGGCCCTTCTATTTGTACAGGAAAATTTTAAAAAATATGTCATAAGTGTATCTTTCAATATATCAGGTGCATTCGATAACCTATGGTGGCCTGAACTATTTAGTATACTAAGACAAAGAGATTATCCTTAGAGTCTATATAAAACATTAAAGGATTACTGTAAAGACCGAAGTGCTACTATGATAGGAGAACACAAAAATTAACAAAAGGCATTACTTAAGGTTGCCCTCAGGGATCTATATTAGGACTGCTCTTGGGATATTTTAACAGAACCCATACTGGAGAAAATAGGGAGTCTCACAGAAACTACGGAAATTATAGCATGTGCAAATGACTTAATGATTATAGTCAATGGAAATAACCGAATTAAGACCGATGAAAAATGTAAAATAGTTATAGATACACTACAAAAGTAGTGTCAGGAGGTTAAATTAACGATAGCTTCAGCTAAAACCGTATACATGCTGCTTAAAGGAAGCCTAAAAAGAAATCCCAGTATTAAGACTATGAAACGATCAATAGCAAGAGTACAACAACATAAATATCTGGGGATACTCTTGGACGAGAAACTAATCTTCTCAAATCATGTTGATTATGGAAAACATGAGGCACAACGAGTGATGATAAAGTTAACATCAATTGTACAGAAAAACTTCAGAGTACCTGCAGAGGCAATTAACATCTATAATACAAGCATAACAATAGGAATTGTTGGATATGGAGCGAGTAGTTGGGCACATAGATTAAAATATAAGAAGTACATAACATTATTACGCAGATCTCAACGACAGATAATTATTAGTGGAGCAGCAGCGTTTAGGACATCTACAGTGGAACTTCTTGTAATTATGGCAATATGGCCAATTGATTATATAATTAAGC
Organism: Mantis religiosa; assembly: GCA_030765055.1. Classification (NCBI taxonomy): domain Eukaryota; kingdom Metazoa; phylum Arthropoda; class Insecta; order Mantodea; family Mantidae; genus Mantis; species Mantis religiosa. The sequence continues at coordinate 82,632,515 of CM060953.1, forward strand.
TATGTGCAGCAAATTATTAGTTTAAGAAACAGAACATAACAAAAGTGCACGAACTGATCGGCGAACAATGTAAATGTAAAACTGAAATTAAGAATAAAACGTTAAATGACTGGCAACAAGAGTGGAATAACGCGGATGAAGGAAGGAGAATTTACGAGATATTACCAAACATCAAGAAAAGGTTACGGAAGAAGCATTTGAAACCGAGGAAGGGAATCATACATTACATATCAGGACATGGACCGTATGATATATACTTCAATCGAATAGGCAAAGAAGAAAATAGTAATTGTGATATCTGCAATGTTCTGGGCAACCCAGAGCATCCATTGTTTGAATGCAGTATATATATATATATATATATATATATATATATATATATATATATATATATATTCATATTACAAGAAGTTAGAACAAAACTACAAGGAAAACAAATATGGAATATAGTGAGGAAAGAAGAAGATTATAAACAGTTGGAAATTATGACAGAACTAGTATCCAATTTAGCCATGGTAGACTGCAACCAGAACAGAGCACAACTACGGAATAGAAGAAGGGGTGAGATAACACATCAAGATAAAATATCCCGATACAATTGAGATCAACAAGATTTATACAAACAGATGGCATCAATTTACATCAACACTTATTGGAAGATGATCAACATTCATAGGACTTTTATAAAGAGATGTCGGTGTTTAATATTAAAATTTATTGGAAGGAGATCAATATGAATTTACGAAGAAGGAAAAGAAACCTAAACGACACATGAAAAACACTCAAAGATTATCTAAGGTAACCAGTGCCATGGAGTAAGAAGAAATAGCTTAAGAAAATACCTACAACTATCAAGTATATATTGAATGTCCAATCCACATGGACCTTCAATGAAATTTAATGGACTTCAGGATACAAGTTTGAGAACATTTCAATTGCAGACGCAAAATATTAGAAATAGGTCAACAGCCTTCAGTAAGTATAATTTATTGTTCAGACTAAAATTGTAATTTAGTTATTTACACTCCTGGAAACTGAAATAAGAACACCGTGAATTCATTGTCCCAGGAAGGAGAAACTTTATTGGCACATTCCTGGGGTCAGATACATCACGTGATCACACTGACAGAACCATAGGTACATAGACACAGGCAACAGAGCGTGCACAGTGTGGGCACTAGTACCGTGTATATCCTCCTTTCGCAGCAATACAGGCTGCTATTTTTCCATGGAGACGATCGTAGAGATGCTGGATGTAGTCCTGTGGAACGGCTTGCCATGCCATTTCCAGCTGGCGCCTCTGTTGGACCAGCGTTCGTGCTGCACGTGCAGACCACGTGAGACGACGTTTCATCCAGTCCCAAACATGCTCAATGGGGGACAGATCCGGAGATCTTGCTGGCCAGGGTAGTTGACTTACACCTTCTAGAGCACGTTGGGTGGCACGGGATACATGCAGACGTGCATTGTCCTGTTGGAACAGCAAGTTCCCTTGCCGGTCTAGGAATGGTAGAACGATGGGTTCGATGACGGATTGGATGTACCGTGAACTATTCAGTGACCCCTCGACGATCACCAGAGGTGTACGGCCAGTGTAGGAGATCGCTCCCCACACCATGATGCCGAGTGTTGGCCCTGTGTGCCTCGGTCTTATGCAGTCCTGATTGTGGCGCTCAACTGCATGGCGCCAAACACGCATACGACCATCATTGGCACCAAGGCAGAAGCGACTGTCATTGCTGAAGACGACACATCTCTATTCGTCCCTCCATTCACGCCTGTCGCGACACCACTGGAGGCGGGCTGCACGATGTTGGGGCGTGAGCGGAAGACGGCCTAACGGTGCGCGGGACCGTAGCCCTGCTTCATGGAGACGGTTGCGAATGGTCCTCGCCGATACCTCAGGAGCAACAGTGTCCCTAATGTGCTGGGAAGTGGCGGTGCGGTCCCCTACGGCACTGCGTAGGATCCGACGGTCTTGGCGTGCATCCGTGCATCGCTGTGGTCCGGTCCCAGGTCGACGAGCACGTGCACCTTCCGCCGACCACTGGCGACAACATCGATGTACTGTGAAGACCTCACGCCCCACGTGTTGAGCAATTCGACGGTACGTCCTCCCGGCCCCCGCATGCCCACTATACGCCCTCGCTCAAAGTCCGTCAACTGCACATACGGTTCATGTCCACGCTGTCGCGGCATGCTACCAGTGTTAAAGACTGCGATGGAGCTCAGTATGCCACGGCAAACTGGCTGAAACTGAAGGCGGCGGGGCCCAAACGCTGCGCAGCTAGCGCCATTCGACGGCCAACACCGCGGTTCCTGGTGTGTCCGCTGTGTCTTGCGTGTGATCATTGCTTGTACAGCCCTCTCGCAGTGTCCGGAGCAAGTATGGTGGGTCTGACACACCGGTGTCAATGTGTTTTTATTTCCATTTCCAGGAGTGTATTAGAAAATGTACATAGTAATAAGGCTGCTGTTAGGTTATATTTAGCTGTAAGTCCACTGAAGACAGTGGCCATTAGGTTAGTTGATGTAGGCAAAAAGAACTCTGTGCAAAAATAAACTTTTCATTAATTAAATGTGTATGATTTGTAATTTCTTAAATAAAAAAGAGCACAATAACTCCATGTTTAGTCTCTAGAAACCTGGACCTAAGCTCGCAGATTAAAATCAAAAAAGCAATTAAAATAAATCAACAAACATCAGTGTCAACAAGTATTCCAAAGCGCTGTGTATACGGTCCAGTACACATACAAAGTGTAAGTTACATTACACATGCAATCCTTCCCATTGTTTTCAATGCGGAAGTTACAATGAACAACCATTTTAATTCGTAAATTGTCGAATGTGAATGCGACTCTCACTGAAACAATATAAAAATATTGGGAGAAAGATCGTTCACGCTAATGGTGTATATAAGTAGTATAAAACATTTTCACATATTTGTCCGAGATTTAGTTTATTTCTTATATTACGCAGCATTGAAAACCAGTTTTTTGTGTTGAGTTCTAGACAGTTCATTTTTTGTTCGTTTGGTACGTGGTACATTCTCTATAGTTTTAGTTTTTACAGACACCATCTCGACTGCTTTTAGACAGCTTGGAATTGCATTCTTCGAGCTCTTTAATGGTTGTTGATAATATGCAAAACTTTTTAATTATAAAATAGAGAGTATACAATAATTGTTGTGCAAGTAATGCTATTAACACAATATGTCAAACACCTTGCATTCGCTGAAAGGCAGATCTACCTGCGTGGCGAGCAGTAGTTGTAATGAAACTAAAGCGTTGCGAACCAGACTATCCCTGCTTGTTGTCCTCGGACTGACGTCAGCAGTTATATACTGCGAGACTCGTAAACTTCATATCCCTTTAAAGGTGTACGGGCTCCGATGTCTGTAAATGAATAATGTAAGTCAAGTTATGTTGCTTCTGGTTAAGATCTACGTAATCTGAAAACCAATTAAATCTAAATTCGCGTGTTTAAACATATAATTTCAGAGATTGTAACATTTTTGATGAAGGATTCGTTTCGTCCATCGGATTTGTTTTTGTTTTGCCTGTTATGTTCGCGCCCTTCTCGGAGTTTCTAATTTGAAAGCAATTCTACGTTTTACGTTCTTATATCCCATGTGTATATGTAAATGGTTCATCTTATAATTCTGCGAGTACTCCAAGTTTATTGATGTATTTTTGGCATAACATATTATTTTTGTATTTATTTTTCATTCGACATACGCAGTTGTTATGACTTACTAGCAATATCTTTGCCACATTGCTTAAATTAATTTAATTTGTATATCCTACCTGTTTTCTTTGTTAATTGTATATTTCGTGAACCTATGAATTTCATAATTTATAACCGGTAATTCGTTTTAGGCCTTAATTTTTGTTAATTACTTGAGAATTCGTTTTATTGTTTATTATACTGGTGCATTCTGTTAAAGTGTTATTGCCATCATTTGAAATCCTTAAGAAAAGATGTACTTTTGTGCCGGCAGGCACTTGCCGAGCACTTCAAACCTAACGCTGGTTTTACTGGTATATGTTGGTTTGGGCCTACAACACTTACAGGCGTAACAGAGGTGCAAGTTACGGAAACGACAAACAATGAACTGACTCACAGTTGCCCCATTTAACAATTTAAACTTCAATTCAGTACTGAAAAATATTACACATAACAGAATATTCAACAATGTATTCTCTTAAAGCAACAGAGGAAAACAAAAGCATCACAATCATTAAAAAAGCTACTATATAAAACACGATCAATTTTGCTTAAGCAAGAATTTAGCCAATTTAACCAGGACCCCGGAAAACATTTAACTTTCACAGACACGCAAGCAAGCAATCACGTCTATAAGGCCAGAACTTGAAAACACAGTAACTTGTGGTCCCGGAACTGACAGAATTGAGCCCGTTTAAAACCCAAACAAAGCTCCCAAGAAGGCGATCAAAAGACCACTGAGACAGAATTAGTAAAGCCAACATGCGAGACAGGTGCACTTACCCAAGAGCTTAATTCTTTGGACCCAAACACGGACCGGCTTTCCAACCCGAAGCAGTACCTTTAGAAAGACATTCGGAAACCCGCAGCGCTCAAAGAGAGAAGCGGTGGGAATCCGAAGCTATCCCACGAGTAAACAGCCTCGAATCGGGAAGACAAGGAAATGAGTGCCGGAAAGAAAACTGCCTCAATTTGGATGTATAGATTTCATCATGTTTCATTTGTTCTCTTTGTCGTTTTCATAATTTGTATTACATTCTCCAATTCCTCAGTTATTGAGTTATACTGTTGTGCATGCTTAATTTCTGTAACAAATGAGTATTAGGTAACTTGACGTAATAGGTTATGGAATGATAATTTCTAGTGTCCCATGGTGTCAGTGACTTGTTCCAAGCAACACAATATTTTATGCGACCATATTGCAACATGTTTTAACGAACATAAATGTAATAAATAAAGCATGTTAAACCTATACCGGAAAGTACACGAAATACTGTATGTGTAGGTGGGTAGGTAAAAATGTTCAGAAATATGCTGAAGTAGTAAACACTCGACTTTGCTAATAGTGGGTGAAATGTTTAATTTGCGTTTCGTTAAAGCATTACCAGAGGAAAGTAACAAACTGTAATGTAAACTGTGAATAAAACAAGTCTTTTAGGTTATGCAATTTGAATCGATGTCCAAACCGTTATTGCAAACACTGTTCACACATGTAATATAGTAGTTGGTTGCATGTACAATACCATAATGGTTCTGTCATACAATGTGCCTTAAAGAATAGCATTTGCTAATTATATTGCGATTTATGCAGTTTGTGCGCTGTCTCAGTGCAAGTTGAAGTATTACTTATGATTCTTGCCGTACCTACTATAGATGGTGCAAATGCACTGCATAAATATATTTGCTGCGAATTGCACGCGTAAAGAAATGTTAAAACCTGCCCATGTTGTATCCTGTGGTATTTAAATGAAGCCATTTATTTGTTCAATTACGTTTTTCAATCAAGGGCACAATGCTGTGACTGAAATATGGCGTTTGATTATGAAGTGCCAAGAAGAAATATAAGTTTGCTACAACCTGTTTCCTTAAAAGAAAACCGTAGTTATTGCTTCATAACTAGCAAAATATATTATGTTTTAAAAAATCAGGTACCAAGTTACTGGTCCCAGAATGTATATTTTATAAGCTTGCCTTTATTCATGGATGACTTATAATTTGTGGACCTTCCCTCTTTGCATATACCTATGTGAAATGATAATTTATATAAGAAGAGGTGATTTATTCATGAGGATAAACTACTAACCAAATGGTTTTAGCTGAATTACATTTGTGCAATACTATTATCAGAATTAAAAAAAAAATGACTGGAAATCTGTTGGTGTTCATAAATTAGCAAGGCATTCCATATATTCTCCATATATCTCACCTAATCTATAATAACACTAACCTAACGCAACCTACATAACCTCTAACACTAACCTAACGCTATGGAAAAATGAAACTGTAAACGAACTATGCTAGATCTTATTACGAATGAACTATTAATGAAAATATACAGAAAACAGCTAATAAAAAGTTAAAACAAAACGCCTGATGCTATTACATGTGTTTGGTTTTCCCGCTAATTCACTTTCTAAACACAAGATAGCGTTGCAAACAAGGTAAAATCCTAGTGGAAAATATTGCCAACCGTTCATAATGCATAGGGTAACAAACCTAAAGGTAAATCGAGTTCGTAATACGAGGCACTGAATCTAACCAATAGTTATCGATAACTGAAAGGTAACAAACTTCCGCTAGTAACCGGAGGTCGTAATACAGGCCCTAAATCACATAAGTTAAAACCATCAGCTGCAAAAGCAAATAACGATATGACCTACATGAAAAGAGACTGATAGAAATGCTTAATCGTTTTAAACTCTTTTAACGAAAGTTTTGTCACATTCTTCTAATTCACACAGATTATTACGTTAAATTTGTCAACTTTACTATTGGCATGTCAGGGAGTTCATAAAAACTCCCCTCTCACAAAATGAAAATTTTGATATTTCCTCCCTTTATTTTACGAACGACGAAATACATAATCCCTTCATGAAATTAAAGTCACCATTGAAAACACTATTAACGTAGTGCTACCCTAGGGAAGGAAGCAATGTGATCACTGATGCGCTCTCGAGCTTTTCTAGAATTATATCAGCTTTGTGTTCACTCTTTTATTGGGATTCAGAAACTTTTCCTTATATCTCCTCATAATATGATAAACCAGTCCTTATGCGTTATACCTACGAATAGATAAAAGCTAAGGAAAATAAATATTCGTAAACCTGAAAGTTACCCTTCCTTTCCTGGTACAAGAAAGTATTTATTGTCAAACTTCACATCTTGTTCTTGTTTACGTTCACTCACTGAAACTCCTAAAGGTCTATGTTTAATTCCAGTATTCTCTTTTCTTTCTCTTCTATATATTGAAGAATCCACTTTTAATGCTCATGTATATTATGTGCATAACTTAGCACTCATAGGCTTTGTTGTTGTTTAATGTTTGTTCATAGATTAAGTTGACGTTTAGAAAATGCAAGGTAAGGTATGAGAAATGCTAAAGAAAATGTATGGTAAAGTAAGATAAGTAACATAAGTTTTACGAAAACGGATTTCTGTCGCTCGGCTGCGTGGCGTTTTGTGAGTTCCACGAAGAGGTCGCTTTACGAGGGCGAGGTGTGCCGAAACCCATCCAGAAACCCCACCCTGGTATCGTCTTGGACACCCGACACCCTATGTAGGTGAGCAAATCTTCCTGGAGGTTCAGAAGCTGGAGAGCATACCGTTGGGAAATAGATATGTTCTTGTAATATTCGAGATACTTGTCAACACATGTCAACCTCAAATTAAGAGAAGATTGAAGGGTAAAATAAGGTCAGATGGAGGCGGAGGGCATTTGGGAACTACAATGAATAGGACTAGAAAGTTGAGAACCTCTAAATTGTCTAAAATGACCTTAAAAGATATAAAATATATCCCAAAGGGACACAAAAATTGGAAAAAAGGAATTAAAGACGTTCTATTAGGCTTAGCTTTTGGCACGTTTCCGGCCATGATTTGTTTCACGAACTGTGAAACTGAGTGAAATCAACCTACCCACTCCTACCTTCTGGTCGAGGTCATTGTCACTATGCTGGTAAAAAATAACAGGATATTTAGAGAGGACTTACTAGGTTCTCTGCTGGAGCTAACGACTTGAATACCATAGAAAGAGTCCTCACACCTGTTAACATCTTCGGTAGTGTGTTTCATCCATTCGAGTAGGCGCAATTATCACGACCAACACCTAATTCGCACTTAGCGGCTGCTGTGGGAGTAACATGCTAGGCGATCTGATTACTGATATCTGATTTTGCGGTGGTGTTTTGTTGCCATATGTCGATGCAGCGCGATGCCGTGACTGCTTTCCACGGAATTTGTCATGACGTTTCATTGGAGCTCATTTTGGGTTTGGATACAACCACGCAATTGATTGCCGCTATGACTGGAGCCATTTAAGGGACGTGGAATGCTGAATGAACGTTTAATAGCATGAAATCGGTCGCAACATTTCTTTCAGTGTATTCTTTGCGTTATAAAATAGCTAACCCGCCTTACACTTCTCATATATTAATGGAAACATATTAAAGGCAAATATCATTCCTGATTTTGCACTGCTGTTAAAATTTTTTACGTGACAGAATTCCTACACTTGTGACATAAATATTTCTGAATATTTACTTAGTAAATAGTCTTTTTGACCGCCTACTGACATAGCATTCTCCATAGCATTCTTGTAAGTTTAATATTACAGTGGTGAAAATTTATTCTCATCACCTTCTATAATTGGGAAATTTTCTCTTTGATAGCTACTTCCTTCAAGTTATACCAGCACCATTGTTGTTAAAGGTGTAGGATACCTTCTCTGTCTTCGCTGATAATCGCTGCAGTTAGGCGCCCTTATATTTCACCAACCATTGTGAGTGGAGGCTTTACAGGGAGAAGATGGGTCATTATGTAAAATTAACATCGGAAAACAAAGCATCTGTAGCTTCTTAGTGTTCTTTTGGTATTAGCAGCAGAGAGATCGCCTCTAGAACAATTTAATCAGTCTACAATGTCCAGGTTACTGAAAAATATATGGAGAAGGGAAATGTTGCTCGTGAGAAAGGAAGAGATCGAAAAAGGGTATCTACTGCCAAACAGGACAGGATATTGAAAAGACATTCACTAAACAGTCGTCGCCTCATCAATTGAGGTAAAGCGAGACTGGAAATAAGTATGTGACATCTCAGTAACCAGTAAAACAGTCAGAGTGAGACTACTGGAAGGTGGACACCCAGCCCATCGTCCTAGAAAATAGCCATTAATGACCATGAAAATGAAGCAACAGCGGCCAAAATGGGCAAAAACACATATTACATGAACAGTATACATGTGGAACAGAGTAATCTTTTCAAATGAGACCAAATTCAATCTGCATGGCTCCGTTGGAGCATGTTCCATCATGTATTGCAAATACAGTCAGACACCCACATGGGTCCGGGGATGTATTTCTATTATGTGTTTCAAATGGGAAGGTGTTTGTGGTTACCGCCTGCGGTGCCGTATGTAGTAAAAGCAGGCGTTAAACACTACACACACACACACACACACACACACACACACACACACACACACATGTTTGTGGTTGAGCGATACTAGGTAAACAACCAACGGAGTCCTGCGGTGTTGTATTGATTCCACCTAAGTGGTGTGTGAGGAGCGACAAGCAAATGAATCTCTAATAAATACTATTCGCGCTAAGAGAAAAATTCAGATTTTGCAAAAACTGACCCATGTGTTAGGAAAGAGTAATGTATTTAACATAACCGTAAAAACCGCATATTTTAAGCACAAATAGTTTTCCTAATACAAAAAATAAAGCACTATTATAACAATGCATTGCGACGTAAGCACTGTAATGAATATCATTATTGGTTGTTATGTATGCGTGAACGTATATTTGAAATTACTCAGAACTGAAACGTAAACATTTGACATGACGTCATAAAAGAAATATGTACACTGAATAAACCAAGGTGATTGTTAAATTCGATTATAGGGAACGATACACTTCATGCTGGTCTGGCAGAACTTGTCTGGTCACATTATGTCTTTGTTTATGAATGGTTCGTAACCTCTATTTACTCTACAGTTCAAAGCAGCATTATTGAGTTACTCTTCCATGAAAATGTGTATTAGATGGATCAATGAGAGACGATCCACCTTCCCCTTTACTGCTGATAGAACATCCAATAGATTTAATGTGGGGTCAATTATGTTGCAAACAGAAATAATATTTTTAAACTGACTGACGTTGAACGACTTATTCACGAAGAAATTATCAAGGAACACAACAGGACTGGGAAAACTGCCTGAGACATCAAATAAGACGACTAATAGACTAATAAGAAGACGACTTATAGCACGTAACGAGATTTTGGAACCCGTCATTGTAAATTTGCAGTACTGTGACGTTGAAGACTATGTCAATGACGAATTATCTCTTAACGTAAGTAGCATTCACAGTTATACGGACGCACTGCTGGTATTTTCATTGGATTAGAAAAATAAGTAATTCATAAACTATAATTAACTTTAAGCTAAATACTTAAAACATTTGTGTAATATACGAATATTCATGTTGCAATTGTGATTTCAACAACTGCATTATTATAAAACTTTGAAAAAGTCAGTTTACGTTCCGTTACGTCTAGCGCCACGAACACTCGCCAGCGTGCTAGAGAGAGGGAGATATAAGAAGAGTGGGGATAACGAGGTGGCAACGGTGAAGGCTCTAACGCATCTGATTCGCTACAGCCGAGAACTCTTCCCATTTGAAACACATAATAGCCATGGAGTAGGTCGTCTGGAGTTCATAAATGGAACTGCTAACGCAGATGTCTACAGAAGAATCCTTGAAACGCAATTTATGCCCACAATAAGGAACCTCTTAGGTGGTATTTTGAACTACATTTATCAGAATGACTTCACTCCTTGCCACGGAAATTTGAAGGCGAGTGATATGATTAATATCTGCTCCAAACATGAAGAAAATAACGTTTTTGCGTATTATCGATTACTTATGATTTTTAGATAAAAATCCTTCCTTAAGAAAAATGGGGTTAAAGTGTTAGAATGGTCTGAAAATAGTCCTGACTTCAATCCTACTGAAAACTGTTAGAAGATTGTGGGAAATACTACCACCAAAAGAAAGCCACGGAATAAATGGGAACTGATGGAGACTATTTTGCAAGTATTGTATCATGAATTGAGTGAGAAGTTCATTGGTAACTTAATTATGTCAATACCTTCAGGATGACAAACGGTAATTAAAGCGCGTAGAGTAACAATCACTTAATAATTCACAAAACTCATTCCATGAGACAATTGTGCATTCACAGACGCTAATATCTACGAGTCAATATCACATTATACAATGAATATATTGCATTCATTTCAACATTAGTATTCAAAATATTCATATTTTACAAGAGCAAATAGGATAGCCACATACACTCATTTTTTCAATGAAGAGTTAAAGCACAACAATGTTTAAAGAAATAAGTAACAATAATATAAAATTTGCTAAAGGTTCTGTTCATATTCATTTCTGATTTAAATAGAGGGATATCAGGAAAATGTACGAGTAGTTCCGTTCTTAAGTAATAGCAATAAAGTTTACTAATTGTAGATGGTGATGCAATAAATATTCCCGCCACTGTACATTTAAAATTTAAGAACATTCAAAATTGCTTCTGCATTCGTGATTTTGAGTTTGCTGTTGTGGAGTTTGCAAATCATCACAAGATCATACAAATAAAATAAAAGTTATACTTCTTGCTACACCCAATTTACCAGCAACACCTGAGGCTCTTGTAGAAAAGATCGACATGCGTCACAGAAGTCAATCTCTCATATATGGGTTTTCCTCTGTCTGCTGTATCTAATCGAAAGGGGATGATTTCTCCAGGGAGTTATGGCTATACCTGCCATATCAATTTTTAAGCCCGGCCCACCGACGGTCTAAATGTAAACAGCCGTGCGGTCTACAATGGAGCAGCTCACGGAAGTATTTTCGAGGTGTTATCGAACTGGGAGTAATTACCTTTTCTAATAACATGGGATGGTTCTAATGATAAAACTTCCGCAAAGCCGCACAAAGGAAGCTCCAGAGTATCCAAATGCTGCAATCTACTCACAAAATTGGCAGGAAATTTCAGGAACTACGGCTTATTTTTGAAAGCGAAGAATGACAGCATGGGATTTGGAAACATAATAGAGATGCTTCTAGAGCCCAAACAAAGTAGAAGTTACAACTGAGCAGTTCATCAAGCCCATAGTATATTATACTAACCGCTTCCGGCCGTGTATTAAATCTATTCGAAATCAACTCTAAAATACATGACTGTCAAATACTGTTTTTCTTGTATTTCAGGAAATAAGCTTTAACATATTCACCACCCAAAAAAGGTATTTGTTAACAACGCTTCAATTGTCACGGCCATACCAGAGTCACCAGTGTGGCGGTATTTCGTTCCGCAGGAGTGTATTTACATGCTAGTAAATCTACAATCTTCTTAACCAGGCAATATTTAAAGAGAACGAATATTCCTGCTAGACAAAACTTTCTAATATGTTATGTGTATATGCTTACAATATTGAATATAAATTTATTTATTATATTGTAATTAGCGAGTAAAGTATGACTAAAACATTCGTTTATTCTGTATGTAGCTTGAGGTGGAGTAGGAAGCGTTTTTAGCAGGCATGAACAGCTATACAATTCAGTTACAATCAGAACAACGTACAGGCTGGATACACAGAGACAGATAGGTTCATCCGTACAGATAATTAGAGCAGGTTATTCCAGGGTGGCTGTATTCTAGATTACGTACCCACGATACTCAGGAGTCTGCCAGCAGCATGCAGCACAGCTGGACATTTAGGGCATGATGTGGTTGGGAGTGCAAGCACTTGTATGATATTCGCCGAGTGACGTATTGACTACCATAGTTCATCTTCAGCCGGGAACCAAACACTGTAAGCCCGAGTACACTGGCTCAGCAGCCAGAGTAACTATTTATACACGGTGTTCACTTTTATCTGTGTTTTACCGCGCAAAATTTGACGTCATCAATAGAATCGCTGTTGGAGCGAGTCTTCTTCTTCTTCTTCTTCTTCTTCTTCTTCTTCTTCTTCTTCTTCTTCTTCTTCTTCTTCTTCTTCTTCTTCTTCTTCTTCTTCTTCTTCTTCTTCTTCTTCTTCTTCTTCTTCTTCTTCTTCTTCTTCTTCTTCTTCTTCTTCTTCTTCTTCTTCTTCTTCTTCTTCTTCTTCTTCTTCTTCTTCTTCTTCTTCTTCTTCTTCTTCTTCTTCTTCTTCTTCTTCTTCTTCTTCTTCTTCTTCTTCTTCTTCTTCTTCTTCTTCTTCTTCTTCTTCTTCTTCTTCTTCTTCTTCTTCTTCTTCTTCTTCTTCTTCTTCTTCTTCTTCTTCTTCTTCATCTTCTTCTTCACTTCATGGATTAGGCTCTCGCCTGTTCCGTCTTCACAGTGTCTCCTTCCATCTTCTCCTCGGCCTCTCTACGTCCCTCTTTCCTTTAGGACTATATTGGAAAACTACTTTTGGCAGTCTTGCATCATCCATTCTCCCAACTTGTTCAAACCATCTTCTTCTGTACCTATCCATTCTTGAGGTGATAGCTTCCACTTGTAATTCATTTCTTATATTTTCATTTCTGACACTATCTTCTCTTGTACATCCTTTCGTTCTTCTCAAGAATCTCATTTCGCAACTTTGTATTCTGCTGATGGATCTTTGTGCAGGTACTCAGTTTTCACATCCATAAAGTAACGTTTGGACCGCCATGGTGTTATAAAATTTTATTCTTGTTTCATATCTTGTTTTATTCTTTAGGATTTTGTGAATTGTTCCACAAATTGTTTGAAAACTCATTAATCATTTGTTCGTATCTTTATCTTTCTCATTGTTGACTTCACACCCTAAATAATTGAAGGAGGATACTTGTTCCAATACTTTGTTATTAACGACTATTTTTGACCTTATTGTTATTTTGCCATTATTTTTTACTTTTCTATTGATATTTCAATATTAAAACTTTTGCATATTTGGTTAAGGTGGTGTACTGAACGTTGTAGATGATCTTCTGTTTTACATATAATTACTACGTCATCTGCATATAATAAAATATTTGAAATGTTTCCTTGGGCTACTTTTATGCCTGCGTCAATCATTCGTCTCCAATTTTGTATTATTAAATTAACATGGATGTTAAAAATTGTGGTGACATTGGGCACCCTTGTCTGGCTCCTTTGTTAGTTAAAATTTCTTCTGATTTCTCTGTCATGAATCTTAAAATTATTATAGTGTCCTCGTATAAATTTTCACCACACTTACCAAATGTCTTGGGTAGCCTTGTTCTTTCATTACGATCCACAGCTTTTCTCGGACTACATTATCAAAAGCGTTCTCGAAATCTATAAATGCTACATGTGTCTGCAGATTATGTTCTCTTCTTTTCTCCATCTGCTGCAATATGAAAATGTCTCTTGTAGATCTTCCTTTCCTGAAACCATTTTGTTCTTCACCTATCAGGGATTCAGCTATTATTTTCACCCTTTTGTTTATTATTCTAGCATACCATTTATAGATTGAACTCAGAAGGCTAATACCTCTGTAATTCCTGCATTGTCTTCCGTCACCTTTTTAAACAGTGATATCACTTCTGTCCCTTTCCATCTCTCTGGAGTTTGTCTTTTTATCCAACATTTGTTTATGATATGTATTAATCTTAAATGTAATAACATTCCTCCGTTCTATAAATGCTCTACATTTATCTTATCTTCTCCAGGTGCCTTTCTATTTTTCATCAGTTTCAATTTATCTTTTAGCTCTTCCAAATCTGTTAAATCGAGCGTTCCTTCTATTTCTTCTTCTTCGTCATCTTTATTATTTTGTGGTGTGTTCTTATACCATAATTCTTTATAATGCTTTATCCAAGTGTCTTTTCTTATCAGTTCCATTCTTGCTACATCTCTTTCATCCTTAGTAAGTTATGGAGCGAGTATAAATGCGATTCCCCTAGCGGCGTGCGATCGTATTTATGTGCTGACACAGCTTTGAGGCCTCCCACTAGCGGCAGGTAAACATACTATTTTAGTGGTGGGTCTTCTCGCGTAATATAAAGGTGCGTAAATCCGCCTAGTGCGTAGATGCGATAACTGTTTTTAAAAAATTTTACACTGCAATGCAGCCATAAAAGTATACCATGAAGTATATACGAAATGATAAGTCAATGAATATTTATTTCCCAATGAACAACTTTTTTGTATTATAGTAGACATATATGCATACTGTAAACCTGTCACATAAAATAGAAATATTTCAATTTCATCTCAGTTCTTTTCTATCACTTACAGTTTCCTTGCAATGTAATCTCATTGCAAACCAGAAAATTAGCACAACATGTTCTAGGAATGAAAAATAAATCAGTGATACAATATGTACAGAGCTCTTATCCAAGTCTAAACAAGAAAATATCTCTAGTACATAGTTTTATGTGTCCATTTTCTAATATTTCCTTTCTCTCTTCCCCTTAAACGTTGTCTGTATTCCGAGAAGGTATGCTTGAGTCCTTTCTTTCATAACATTATTTATTGCTTCTAGATAGCGGCCAGTCACTTTATAGCGTCCAGTGTCTCTGTGAAAAACGGATCCTGTAACTTGGAAATGTTTGATGCACCTACTGGTTTTAAAAGACATAAGGATACCAACATTAATAGATAGTTTAATTAAGCGCGAGAATGACAAAAAATTTGCATCGTATAGCAATAAAAGTAGGACCTTTATGAGGCTAACAGAAGTATGTCAGTTTGACGGTACCTGGACACTTTTAACTACATTACACTCCAAGGGACTTGTCTGAATGCTGGATAGCGAACTGCTCTATGCAGCGGTGTAAACTATCTTTATACGAAAGTTGTTCAATAAAGAATGAACATAATTTTTACGGTCATAATTTTTAGCTCTAAAATTCAACCTTATTACATTCTGTTAGCTTAACGTAAAAAAAAACACGCCATAGTAGTTTCATTGTTGGTACTCCTGGTTCCCGCCTGTGAGAACCAGGCAGTTCAGACATGTCCAGTATCGCCTACCGCTGCAATGGAGGTAACATGCAGTTAAAGTTGATGTTAGAGAAAGATCCGGAGTTTATTTCAAACGTAATCACTTCATAATTAAATTTGGCTACATCATTTTGATCCTGAGAGCAAACAGCAAAGCGCAGTGTGGAAATTTCCTTCATCACCAGCCCCCCAAAAAGCAAAAGTGGTTGCTTCTTCTGGGAAAGCTATGGTTATCTCATTCTTTGATAATCATGGAATGGTTTATCAGCATGTTGTACTTGCACACACATCAGTAACTGAACAATACTACAGAGATGTCCTCAAAATATTGCAAGTCCATATCAGACGCAAAAGTCCACATTTCCGTGAAGCAGGCTGGATGCTGCACCACAATAATGCGCGGGCGCATATTGCCTATGTTGTTGCTCAATATCTTGCAAAAATCAACGTGAAGTGCATCCCTCACCCTACCTATAGTCCGGATTTAGTCCCATGTGGCTTTTTTCTATTCCCTAACTTCAAGAAACACCTTAGTGGGAGGCATTATCCATCATCAGAAGCAGTGCTGAAGGCTGCGGAGGCGAATTTGAAGGATCTCTCAAAAAATGGTTTCCAGCATATCTTTGAAGACTGGCAGAAATGCTGGGACAAGTGTATCGTATTCAGGGAAGACTATTTTGAGAAGGACAATGAGGATGAGTAAAGGTACGCTGTCAGAAAAAAATGGTGATCATTCTTTATTGAACAGCCCTCGTATGCCGCACCAATTTTAATGCCGGTACGAAAATAGCATTCAACCATGTAGACGCGGTGTTCAGTGAAGGGGGAGGCTGGTTGTATTAGTCATTAGCACAAACACTCAGAGCGCTGTAATTTGCTTACTGTTCGCAAAAATTACTGCTTGATCTCCATATAGGGCGCTGTGGTTTCACGATAGTCAACTATGACGTCATTCTTGCTCAATCGGAGGGCGGGAAATAAAGTATAAAAATGAACACCGTATATACGAATTGTTATCCACTTTATTCCAATTAATAGACAAGCCAAATGGTAATCTAGAGATGGTGAAATATATCTCTTGTTTCATTCTTGGATGAGGTAAAACTATTTGTGTTTATTTCGAATAATTTATTTTACAGCATTCTGGTAACGCTAATTTTGGAACCACTCTTGAAGCAAGTGTTTGGTGTACATTAGCTTTAAGCTTTCATTGTTACATTGTTCTAATATTAGCGCATTGTTAATTGCACACTTCGTATAGCATTAGATATATCATGTATGTACATTATTCCGAACACAATAGAGAATACTACATATAATAATAGTAAACATAATAGTAATATTAATGATAATAATAATGATGATAATTGTGATAACGATAATAGATCTGGTGCCCCATGTATCAGACATCTGCCTGTTAGAAGTTGCTTTGCCATTGAGTGATCAATGTGGCGGTTTGCTAAAGAAGAGGCTTCCAGTTGGAATACTTTTGATATCTATAGACATGTACGTCACAACTCTTAACACATAATTTTTACCTTGCCTAGAAATATACAACCGGCATTACCATCGTGCCATGAACCACTACAAAGTGTTTGTTTGTTACTCTTACTTGGAGAATTCCCAGACTGCACGCCCAGGGGTTTCTATGGCCCCAACGGAGATATTGATTGTGCGAATGATTTCAGTTTTCGAAATGTGCTTATGAGCTATGTCCGAAAGCTTAGTGAACTATTCCTTGGATTAGTTGACACTGCTTTATCAATAGTCGCTAGTAGTATAGAATTGAGAGAATCAGCACAGTGTAGATACGATGTTGAACTCTCCTCTGTGTTAATATATGAGCGATGTAGAATGCTCATTGATTTAGAACTCTCCTATATGAAAATCGAGTTGTAAAAGAAGGGGAGTGTTGGCGTAGTGCCGTTCTCCCCTGTGCAGTGAGATGTGTTTGAGGGTTGGGGTGATGATGATGATGATGATGATGATGATGATGATGATGATGATGATGATGATTGTGTGTGTGTGTGTGTGTGTGTGATGTGTGATGGGTGGGATGGGTAACGGGGGTTCCGGGGATGTTTGAATTAAATGTGAATTCTTTCCGATGTGTGTGTGTGCTTGAACTCTCATGTATGAATATCGAGTCTAGGGTTCGATATTGTGATGGGGTGGGGTGGGTAACGGGGGTTCCGGGGATGTTTGAATTAAATGTATTGATAGTAATTCTTCGATGACTGTGCTTGAACTCTCATGTATTAATATCGAGTCTAGGGTTTGATATCTATTACGTTCAGTGTATGATATATGATGCAGTATCGTTAATCTTTAGATAAAAGAATATCGAGAGAATGATTAGGTATGTTTACTGGGAGAGATTTATGAAAATAAATGTAATAAGACATTCTGGTAAGGGGTGTTCCCTATGCAGAATCTCTCCTTGAGCTACTTATCCAAGAGCGATGTAAAGGTTAAGAAAAGGTTAAATTCCATTCCCACATCGAGGTACGAGAAAATATAAATCTATTCCACATTGATGAAGTATAAGAATGGAAATGTAAATCTATGTGAGAGGGTCGCATGACAAAGAAATGTCCCCTCTAAGCATGATAAAAGTGGTACATAGCAAGTGTATATAAAATAAAAGCACTACCCATCTCTTTAAGAATGATAAAAAAAAAATGAGAGAAAAGTATAAGAATGCAAATGTAAATCTGTTTGAAAGGGTTTTCATGATAAAGGAACGCTCCCTCTAAGCACGATAACCTAAAAAGAATATTCCCTCTAAGCATGATAAAAGTGGAACATAACATCGAAAATAAAATAAAAGCACTAACCATCTATTTAAAAATGATTAAGATAACGAGAGAAAAGTATGTCATCTTTAAGTATATATGAGTAATACAAAACTGATCAATCAATACGATAATATATATACGCAAGTAGGGATCTATAGTGTAGATATCCTAACTATCCATATAAAAAAAATTGTCTAGAAAATCTCCCCTCAGTATTACGAATACTCCACTGAACTACATCCCCCTTGGTATGTGGGTCAGAGAAAAAAAAAAGAGTTAATCTCTCCAGACTGGTGACAGGGGTGGTCAAAACATTCTTATTGCTGTAGCGAAGTCTAATTTTGTCAAATAACGTTAGGAAAAAAGAATATATTTTAAAATTAAACGAATGAATCTATATATTTGTATGAATGATGAAACAATACTATGAATGTGTTAGTATACCAAATGTAAAAAAAAAATTAAATGTTCAGAAAAATATATTTTGTACAAGTATGTGTGTGTAAAGAAATGTGTAATTATATCCCCCCCTCCAAGATGTAGGGAACGAATCACAGTTAGTGTGCGCACGCAACATGGTGTTTGGGAAGGAGAGATACGGTTGGAGGGGGTGTAAAAAATGATGAATCTATATAAAGTTTAAACTATGATAATAAAGTTACTAGTATTACCTTTGAACTTATAACGTAGTCACAACTACTTTAAACACATAGCGTAATATGTAGACAGTAACACCTCTCCCGGACGGTGGGGGGGCGGAGCATCTGTTAATAAATACCGCAGCACGGATGAGTGAGGAGGCAGTCGATTCTCTGGAAATATGGATCCTACAGGTAAGAGAGAAAAGTTGTATATTGTAATTCATTTTTTATCTCTGTTTACGAAGAATGTTGAAGTAATACTGATTCGTGTGTGCTTATATGTTTGTTTCAGATCATGAGATGCTTCAGCTAAATCAACTAGCTGAAGGTGGAACACATCTTCCCACAAAGAAACTACGTGAATTAGATCAGTCCGTTCAACACATCATTCGATCCGTCAAAACCGTGAAGACCAGATATGGTGAACGGGTCGTCGTCGAAACATCAGATTTCCAAGTCTTCCTCCCGGAGAGATTCAAACACATGACCGCAGCGCAGAAAGATCTACTAAATCGTGGTGACTGCATACTCCAATACCATGGCGAGGAAACACTAGAAAGTGGTTTCAAACGACATAAATTGTCTTTTTTAAGCAGCCCGTAATGTCGTCAAAAGGTGAGTATAATTATTGAACAAAATTTCATAAAAAAAAGTGATAATGTAGTTACTTGCATGTAAATGTGAAATCGTACATGTTGTATTAGAGCTTAAAGTGTTAATTATCGCACGTCATGTAGTATTAGTAATTGAATGTAGTTACTTGCATGTAAATGTGAAATCGTACATGTTGTATTAGAACTTAAAGTGTTAATTATCGCACGTCATGTAGTATTAGTAATTGAGAGTGAACGTTGTAGGGTTAATTTTCATGTGTAGTAATTACGTACATGTGAATATCGTAGTTCAGTTACGTTATTTCACATGCATGTTAGTTACGTTTGTTTGTTACATGTAAAAGTAACGTTGTAGGTGAAAAAAGAACGTTAATTTATATGTGTAAAACGTACATGTGAATATCGTAGTTCAGTTACGGTATTTTACATGTATATGGTTTACGTTGTGTGTTTTTATCATTTATGTAAGGGAGAGAGCATTACGTAAAACAGTTACATACTATCTGAATATTGTAGTTACGTGATGATAGCAATAATTGTAAAATACATAATCATTATGTAACTATTTTCATATGTAAAAGTTACATGCATGTTACGTTCTACGTAAAGTATAGAGTTTACGTAAAATTGAGATTCATACATGTAAAAGTTATTAACATGTATGTTATTTCTGTTACCACCTTACATACATGTAAATCAATGTTCCCGTATGTAAAGTTAATCGAATGTTGTAATTGCATTTTCAGAAACGGCGACAAGATGCTCCGATACTGCCACTGGACAACCCTCGATTCAGCAAGATGAAACCCGTTCGAACGTGACCCAGGCTGAACGATTACGATGTATTCACAGTGAGTCTGCTTTCAAAAACCGATTATCTACCTACGAAATTCACAACTGTGTTAATATACTTGACCCCGTCATATTCTTAGCAGAATGCAAACCTTTAATTTTGAATGAAATTGATAAGGGCTTAAACATGTATAAATCAGGTCTTAAGATAGGATCCTGTTTATCCTGTCACAATATCACAAGAGAGCGATAATATTCATACATTTAACTTTAACAGTAAACTTGAGGTGATATTGCAATCTACAGATAAATCTATATGGTATGAAGAGAAGATTGTACAACCTATACTAGATCATATGGATAATTTTGAATCGCGTACCAGTTCAAAAGCTTTATACAGTATTGAGAAATTAACAATATATGTGACACAATACGATTCATTGAATGCAGGGATGTATACTGAATTACCCGACTTTATAAAATCGAAGAGAGCTGTTATTAACATTCGTAATACTGATAAATATTGCTTTGCATACTGTCTGTTAGCATCCAAATACCCAGTAGAACGTAACAAGAATCGACCCACCTCCTATAAAAGATATGATTTTCTTAACGAATTTAACTTTGAGAATATAACATTCCCCGTATCATTGAAAGATGTAGAAAAATTCGAGAATCAAAATTCAAATATTTCAATAACGATATACGGTGTTGAAAATAAATCGATTATTCTCTTATATCAACCAAGAGAGATAAAATCACATCATGTTAATCTTTTAATGTATAAAAGACATTATTGTCTGATAACAGACTTATCACGTTTGCTAGGAAAGCAGCTAACTAAACATAATGGGCGAAAATGGTTATGTAACAATTGTAACTTGTATTTCACATCAGAATCACGTTTAAATAGCCATAAAAAGCGGTGTATGATGAATCAAATTATCAGAATGCCCGAGGCTGGTAAAACTGATCTCGTTGAATTTAACTCATATTCGAAATGTCTAAAAGTTCCATTCGTGGTTTATGCAGACATAGAATGTATCTTACGTAAGGTAGATTCGTGTCAAGATGTATCGAGTAAAAGTTGGACACGTGCCATTCATAAACATGAAGCGTATGCAATTGCATTACATTTGGTCTGTAGTTATGATAAAAATTTAACACGTTTCAAATCATTTGAAGTTCCATATGCAATTGAAAATTTTCTTAAAGAATTGACGTTAATTGCAAATCAGGTCATTAATATATATGCTAATAAAATTGAAATAAGTATGAGAGATGTGGATGAGCTAGAATATCAAAATGCAACACGATGTCACATATGCAAACGTGAATTTCTTAACTCGTGCATAAAGGTTCGTGATCATTGTCATTTGACTGGAAGTTACGTTGGCCCAGCTCATAAGCACTGCAATTTAAATAGGAAAATGCCAGGATTCATACCAATATTCTTTCATTGCTTGTCAAAATACGATGCTCATTTCATAGTAAAGAAACTAGGTTACGATACGGAACCTATCAACTGTATTGCACAAACTTCTGAAAATTACTTATCCTTTAGCAAAAGATATACAAATTCGAATGGAATGAGTATATATCTAAGATTTCTGGATAGCTATCGTTTTTTGGATTCAAAACTTAGTAACCTTTCGGATATGTTAGAAGCAGATGATTTTCATTACACCAATAATATGTACACGAATCCTTTGCATAGACAACTGATGAAACGCAAAGGTGTCTTCCCGTACAGGTATGTGGATTCTATAGAAAAATTATACGAGAATAGTCTACCATCCAAATATCAGTTTGATCATGTAAGTGATGAGGATTATAGTCATGCTAGAACGGCATGGAATGAATTCAATGTTAAAAATCTGGGTGAATATTTAAATATATATCTTAAGTGCGATACATTAATACTAACGGACGTGTTTGAAGGCTTCCGTGAATTAAGTATCGGTTTGTACGGACTCGATCCGTGTCAGTATTACACACTTCCCGGGTTAGCCTATGATGCAATGTTAAGAACGACTGGTGTACAGATTTCATTATTAACAGATAAGACTATGCTAGATTTCTTCGAAAAAGGAATACGAGGTGGAATTTGCACTGTGTCCAAACGGTATGCAAAGGCGAATAACAGATACATGACTAGCTATGATAACACTCAACCAACTAATTATTTAATGTACGTTGACTGCAATTCTTTATATGGATATACAATGGAAAATAATAGCTTACCATACACTGATATAAGGTGGCTAACTGATGCTGAAATTAAATTAATAGATTTTATGTCTATTACAAGTGATTCTGACGTGGGATATGTGTTGGAAGTAGACTTTAAATATCCACAGGAACTTCATGATATACAAAATGATTTGCCATTATGCCCTTTGAATGAAATCGCGCCAGGTGATAAGTATACAAAATTGCTAACAACATTGAATGATAAAAATAAATACGTATTACATTATCTCAATTTTCAACAATGTGTTAAACTTGGTTTGATTCCATCGCGTATACATAGAGTAATAGGTTACAAACAATCTAACTGGATAAATCCTTACATTGAACTCAACGCTCGTAAACGTATTGAAGATAAGACGAAATTTGGTCAAAATCTATGGAAGTTAATGAATAATTGTGTTTATGGAAAATTTATAGAGAATGTAAAACGTTATAATTCATTTCATTTAGCTACCAGCTGGAAACGAGCGCGTAAATTGTTAGCTCGACAGACATGTATAAGGTACGTGATTTTTGATGAAAATTTAATAGGTATAGAATTGGTCAGAGATGAAATATTGATGAATAAGCCAATATACATAGGACAAGCAATCCTGGATCTATCCAAACATAAAATGTATGATTTTTATTATGAAATTCTGAAGAAAAAATTGAAAGATGTAACTTTAATCTATACGGACACGGATGCTTTTCTCTTTGAATCTAGCTGCGATATATATGAATTTATTAAAACCAATATACATTTATTCGATACATCGAATTATCCAATGGATAATGTGTATGGTATTCCGTTAGCAAATAAGAAAATTTCAGGATTATTCAAGGATGAGCTAGCCGGTAGAGTGATGACTGAATATGTAGGGTTGAAATCGAAATTATACTGTTATCGATATGATACTGAAGTGATTAAAAAATCAAAAGGTGTAACAAAAGATTCGACGAGATTCATAACCTTTGAACAATATCTCTCATGTATTACACATCGTGACACGATACATCGAAGCATGCAGACATGTTTCAGAAGTTATAAACATGATGTTCATACCATTGAATCTAATAAGATAGCTTTAAGTGGTATCGATACAAAACGATACATTCCCAATAATTCATTTTCAACATTAGCATGGGGACATTATGCTATAGAAAATTGTCAAGTGTAATTTTCTTTTTCTTTTCTCAATAAAGCATAGATTCAACTGAGTTAAAAGGTAATACTAGGCCACGATAATAACATATTACTGTATTTCAAAAAATAAAATAATTGAGTTTCAAGTATAATTGTAAAGTGTGTTACAACTGAGTTAAAAGGTATTACTAGGCACATGATAATAACATATTACTGTCTTTCAAAAAACGAAATAATTGAGTTTCAAGTATAATTGTAAAGTGTGTTACTAATTACATGATAATAACATATTTACTTCATTTTAAAATATATTTACTAATTATATCAAAATGTTATTATCATGTCTCCGTTAAGGGGTGAGGGGGGATTTATATATAATCAATGTGAACTAGCATGTACAAAGGCTCTTATTTCAGCTATAATCATGTATGATGTTTGTTTAACGTATATTACTAATTACTTCAAATTGTAATTATCATGTTTACGTTAAGAGTAGGTGAATTTATATATACTCAATGTGAACTAGCATGTACGTTATGTTAAAATCTCTACAATTAAATGTTAATTCAACTATAATCATGTATGATTTTTTTTTAAAAAAAAGTATAAAAATGTTATTATCATGTTTAAGTTAAGGAGATGTGAATTTATATATAATCAATGTGAACTAGCAGTTACAGAAGATATCAGGAATCAATGTGAACAAAAAAATAAAACACAATATATCATTAAAATTATATTTCTTTATTGAGTTGTGTGTTTTTTTTTTATTTATACAATGTCCACCTCATTAATCCATTCACGGGTAGGAAATCCTAACCATTTCACCAGAATCCTATCACCACGACGTCTGATGATCCTTTCAACTAAATACGTGTCTGGATATTGAGTTTTCTGTAATTCATAACCGTAGAATGCTCCTTCAATCAGTTTACCCTCCAGATCCTCGATGAGATAGGTCAATGGATGTGTCCTTTGCACTGTACGTATCCTAAAGACTTCAACACTCCAATTTGGTAGATAACCTTTCTCCATAACACCTTTATGCTTAGAAATCCTCACGTAGTCACCAACACGATGAAGTCTAGATCTTCGCTTCTCACGCAGACTTCTATCATATTTGTATACGCTGAGCAGGAGAGAATTATCACGAACTTCTACAGGCTTCATACGAATCGTTCGATGGTAAGTATTATTGTATGTATGAATAATTCTAGGTAGTATGTTTATCCATTGATATGAGCCTTGAACAATAAATTCCTTATGCAAAATCAGTTTGATCGTTCTTATTAAACGTTCCACTGCAGCAGCCTTAACGTGAGTGAATGTACTGTAATGATTAATATTATTACGATTCATTAGTTCGCGGAAATGTTTATTGTAAAACTCCCTTCCTTTATCAGATTGAACATTCTTCGGAAACGATTCCATTTCATTCAATATCTCCTCCATAGCAGTCGAAACGTTAATACCACTTTTATCACGTAATGGTCGTGCATAAGCCATCTTGGAATAAAAATTGCATGCAAGAAGAATATACTTATAATTCCTATTGTCTCTTGCATAATTAGACATGTCCATAAGATCGTTCATTCCTTTGCTTATGATCTTACGACGTAAAAATCGTCTTCTAGCTGGTGCATGTAACTCGGTTGCAATGCGACGTTTTATCATGCTATAATTTTTGATGTTTTAAGTTCTGTAATAATTTCTTCTATCTCGGGTGAGTGATTCAAATTACCTGCATCCCTCGACGCAACTAATAATCTTAATCTGTTTATTATTTCATTCGGATCGTTCCAGTAGACGTAATCTAATTTTCTCTGCGGTACATGTTCTTTCCAACGTAAACCAAATCCAGTTCGATTACTAACAAGGTCACGAATGATATGACGATACTTGAACCCTCGATTTACTCTTAAACGTCCATCTCTTGAATAGCCGTGTCTGTAAACTTGAGTATTCTGTAAGATTTGTGAATACACGTCTAAATCATCATCTGTGTACGATGTCTTGCGAGGTAAACGTTTAAATAATAATTCATATAAGCCTGCTGTGGGTTCATACGTTTCTGTTCCTATCTGAACACCATCAGATTTAAACACAACTGTCTTGTTACCCAATTTATACTCATTATCCTCGTAACGTATGCCGTAAGTATTGTCCATGTCACTCGAACTGGCAGTTCGAACCTTGTGTAGATACTTTGACACGAGATCAGATCCGTTAGCATCATCTGTAGTTTCGTCGTCGTCGTCGTCGTTGTTGTCTTGGTGTGCTTTCGCTATTACTTTCAATGGTTCGGTTACAGGTTGAAGAACTTCAGACATGACTCGTTGCGTTTCGAATTTCATTCCTTTGAGAGAACGTAACTTTTCTCTTATTGCCCTACTGTGACGGGCAATGGATTCCTTAAGTCTTATAGCTTCAACATCCATATCGAAATGAATGTATAATTAATCAGCTACTGCTAATTTATATGAAACTATCAGTTCTATACTTAATATATGACCATCTTTAGCACGTCCGACTGGCGCTGTAAACGATAGAATATCGCCGGTTTCAACTCTTACAGGATATCTTTCAACTAATCTTCCGTTTATTGCAAACAATGTATCATTTACAGCATGCGGATGTACCGATGATACGATGGAACACGAGAGTACACTTCCATTTCCAGGAACTTTATAGTATTCGAGTCCCGATGTTAACGTATACCTTAAAGAGGGACCTCGAAACGGACGTGTTTGTAATGAAATTATGAGTTGTGCTTTCAATTGTTGTAACATAGTGTTTACAACATTTCTCATTCGTGTTTTCATAGTATGAATATCATTATTTATAGTGATTAGTTTATTATCAAGTTCCGTTTGTCGTGCGGTTAGTTCTTTCACTTCTTTTTCTACAGCTGTAGTAATAGTCTCGCTAGCGGAGGTGATTGTTCTAGTTAACTGATTTTGTAATTAATTCTGTTTCCGTGTAATAGTATCGGCAATGTTTGTTATAGTCTCAGTTAAACCCGTTTGCAATTCATTATGTTTCTGTATAAAGAAATGATTAACATAACTCATGGTGACTGCATCACTATCATCTATCGGGTCGGCTAAATCCTTCAATCTCTTCATTCGAAATGATAGAGTTTCATTAGAGTCGTGAATTGGAATCCTATCATCTACATATTTTTTATTAGGAACGTCGTGTTCGTGAAGGGGGTCCAACAGCGTTTTCATTCTTATACCATCTATAATGACATTATTTTCGGAATCACGTTTAAATGCATATTTACTTAAGTACTCCATTAAATTGTTGTATTGGATGTCGAGCGATTTTTGTATGTGATCCCTAAGCATAGCTTCAAACTCGCCCATACGCTGATACGAGGTCTGCTCGCTGAAGATCTGCATTCGATTCTCGACGTCAGCCGTATGCGTATCCACATAACGTTTAGTCGATGCATCGTCACCTTCTTCAGGGTCGTGAATATTGCACAACCGCTTTCCCTTGAATCGATAGTTTCCCGATCCATCTCTAGTTATGATATATCGATTGAACACACCCCTAGAGGGTATGATTCTTCGGGATCCGAACCTGTCGATACTCATTGCTTAAGTGATGGATTATTCTATTTATTCATTCTGATAAAGCGATCAAAACCGGAACGGTAGCGTCCCTCGTTCAGTGGATATTCTGGTACTATAACAACAAAGGATCGTTCATCACTCTCCCATATATGTTTACACATATCCTTAAATTCATCATAGGACATATCGGTATTTACATAATCTTCGTATATATGTTTTAAATTGAGATTATCCTGTCTAAAGAATATAATCATATTTGCATTATCTCTAATTAAATGTTTAGGTACTTTAGCATATGATTGTGCTAAATATATAGCATCGACATTACGATGTCTACCCATACTGTAATATGAAGCTATCTTACCCTGTTTTTCATTTATCACATCATCAAATACGAATATCGAATTTTCTCTAGCATCCGACGTTTGAATTACTTTATCACCATCATCGAACGTAAATACACCTATATCGGGTATAGTTTTCAGTAACCTGAGTAAATATCGATATTTAGGTTGTTGCAAGGATTTCGAGTATATGTAGAGGTTTTCGAATCTCAGACCGTTCTCGTGAATAAGCAGGTTGAGTAAAACGTTCGTTTTTCCAGCATTTGAACTGCCCAGTATGAGCGCTCTAACGTTACTCGGAAACAACGTACCGTGTCGTCCTTTGCGAATGTCATCCTCGAAATCTAACACCTGTATGGGTAGCGTACACTTTTGCTTTACCATCTCCATATCGCGACTAATACTTATAAAGCATAAGTTTTGTCTTTTATTTCGTTCGTGATAAGGGCAATCTATGTCTTTACTGGATTTAGCCAATCGTCATAGGAATCGTATACTTATAAAGCACACGTTTTGCCTTTTTTATTTCATAGTGAGACATGCGCTCTACACGTGCACGCAAAGGTTCGGGAATTCTTAATTCCTTGATTAATTCATTACCATTTGAGGCACATTTACCGGGTTATCGTTTCTGCGGTCCCGGAACGAAACTACATAAACGCTTGCAGAGAGGTGACTTACCGGTGAACGGGTTAGATTCAGCGTGTCTCGATCACGATCGGGCTTACGCAGAGAGTACTGATACAGAATCTCGTCGTCTAGCCGATAAGGTGTTGGTAGAGAAAGCTTGGAGACGTGTAAAGTCTGCCGACGCTTCTTTGGGCGAACGACTTGCAGCTCGACTTGTGACTACACTTATGAAGGGTAAATTGGCAGCAGGCGCTGGCATGCGTAAACGTCGCAACAAGAGAGGTGGTTTCCTACCTTTGCTACCACTTTTAGCAGCTCTAGGTGCAGCAGGTGGTCTAGCTGGAGGTGCTGCTCAGATTGCTACGGCTGTCAATAAGAAACGTTCCGATGCAAAACAACTTGCGGAATTAACACGTCACAACGAGCGCATGGAATCTTTGGCTCAGGGCAAAGGTCTTCGCCGTAAGAGACGTCGTAAGGGTAGAGGATTATATCTTCGATCAAAAAACTCGGGGCGAGGCCTATATTTATCCCGGAAAAAGCCCTGAGTGCTAACGAGATCGATTCGTATGCACGACGTCTACACATTCCACATTTTAGAGGTGTCTACATGATCGATAAACTACCTCCACGTCCTCGATACTATGAGAGAATAGTAGTGAATCTGGATACATCAAATAACCCTGGTACACATTGGGTTGCTGTACGTAAGGATGGTGACGCTGCCTACTACTTTGACAGTTTCGGCGATCTGAGACCTCCGGAAGAGATAGAAACGTACCTTTCGGGTGTCAAGCTCCTATATAATACGACGAGATTTCAAGAATTCGATTCTGTGATTTGCGGTCACTTGTGCCTTCAGTTTCTCCTCGATGAGTTACACGATCACCGTGAGTGGTAGTGATACCAGCTTCTCTACATTTCTAAATCCACCATTACATCTGGATCCTAACGGACATTACGAGATAGCTCTATTGAATTTTGAGACTTTTTACTCGATTCCGAATGTGGACGAGAGTAATAATCTATTCCAGTACGTTCGCGATGGAAAAGTCGAACGTATAGTAATTCCACCGGGTACTTATGAATTGGATGATATCGCCAGATTGATCAAGGATACCCTCGACATCGGTGACGACTTTATTCTACGTGCTAATAATAACACCATGAAATCAGAAATTCAAAGTCCCTATATTATCGACTTTAGTCGTGAGAGATCTATTGCTTCACTTCTCGGTTTCACCTCTAAACAGAGGGTACCGGCAAACGTGCTGACCGAGTCTAATGATTTGGTTAACATATTCAAAGTCAGCATCATACGTATCGAGTGTAGTCTTGCAACGGGATCTTTCATCAATGGTAAAAGTGGTCATTCTCTGTATGATTTTTTTCCATCGGTACCTCCAGGTTATCATATTTCGCAGGAACCATCAAGTCCTATATATTTACCAATCATCGATACGAATCTCATTGGTCATCTCGACATTAGAGTGGTAGACCAGAACGGCGATAAGTTAGATTTCAGGAACGAAACCATCACTGTACGATTGCACATACGTCGTAATGGGTATAAGTTTTAAGAGACGATGCTATATTAAAAAACATCTCTCGAGATTGACCTCTACTCGATCATCGACCCGCAAGCTAATCACATCGTCTAATCGAAGATTTCTCGCTAACTTAGGCTTCAAGGTTCTATGATGGATGTGTTGGACGTGACCGGGATTCCGACCTTTGATGATAAGATCAGTAAGGAGGAAGAACACGTATTCCTACCGTACAATACGTCAGCTCTCGATGTGAACGATGAAATTAGAATTCCATGTCAAGCTGAAGATTTGTACACGCTTCCTAGTAGAAGTTATCTCTACATTGAGGGGACTCTCACTAAACCCGACGGCACCGTTGCCACATCGAAATTGAGTAACAATGCTATGGCATTCCTATTCGATGAGATTCGTCTGGATATGAATGGAACGACTATTGATAGAACTAGGAATCCGGGCATTTCATCAACGATGCGTAACTATGCTGCACTGAATGAACTGGAATCGAATCGTTTACTAAATGCTGGATGGATCTATCCTGGAGGTGTGGTAGACATCGTGAATACATCGAATGGTATCTTCAATGCTATCGTTCCTCTTTCGATGTTGCTGGGTTTCGCCGACGATCACAAGGAGGTCATACTTAATAGCAAGTTTGAACTTATTCTCATTAGATCTAAGGATTCTAATAATTGTATCATTGGAAACGATCCTACAACCATACAACTAACTAGACTCGAATGGAGGATGCCTGTACTTCGACTTTCAGATTCTGAACGAGTTGATAAACTTAAACTCCTCAAATCGGATAAACCTCTACACGTCGCATTTCGAACCTTGGACCTTCACACTCAACCTGCTGTACCTCAAACTAAAGCGTTCACATGGAACATTGCAACCACGACTAAACTTGAAAAACCACGTTTCGTCATAGTCGGTGCACAAGTGGATAGATTGAATCATCTCGCTAAGGATGCTTCTCTATTTGATAATTGTAATATCACCAATCTGAAACTTCATCTCAACAGTGAATCTTACCCCTATCACGATATGAATTTGGATTTCGCCAATTCGAAATTTGCATCTCTGTATGATCAATATTCCAAATTTCAATTATCCTACTATGGAAAGGAGAATTACCCTCTTTTGAAAAGGAATGACTTTCTGAATTATGCACCGCTATTCGTCATCGATTGCTCTCATCAACCTGAGGATACTGTGACGGGGGCAGTGAATGTCAGATTGGAAGTTCAAGCATCGTCAAATTTTCCTGCACAAACTTCATTATTCTGTTTAATTATTCATGATAAATTATTCACTTATAAACCATTAACTCATGTTGTACAATCTATCATATATGTGTAATAAATAAAACATTACAAATTCAAATTATCTTTTTATTGACTTTAACATACATCTCCAATATCCTCTTCCTTGCACTCCTGCTTTTTGCATCATATGAACATAATGATTTATGAATATCATACAACTGATATAAATTTCTTTCAATATATGGAATTAGTCTTTTAAGTCCATTGAATGCAGTACTATTCAGATTTATACTGCCCACATTTAAACATGTATTCACAAACGTTATTTCTTGCATATTATTCATTCATAACATTATATTAAATGCATATATTATATTTTCACTGTACGGTGCACATGGATGCTTACCATCTTTCAGATACGTATCCAAAACACACAAATTTGACATTATTACCTCCCAATCCTCTTTTGTAATATACACAAACGTATCGTCATGTGTGGCTTTAATGTAAAGTGATGGGAGTTCATTGTATAATCCTATGTTCACACGAAAGTCAATGCTGATGGAGATGTCGTTATCGTTCATGCACACACTATTTACCATCACTCGCAACTTCCTCCTCTACTTCTTCTGCGAAGGGTGTGAAGGGTTCGAACATCATTATGATGAAACTGTCTTGATCGAACGTCTTCTTGGCTTTGACGATTCTCGGTTTGCAGTTCGTCTTCTTCTTTTTCTTGTCTCCTTTCTTACTGGATCTGCGGACATACACGAACTATGTCTCAACATCGTGAATATTTAATACACTTGTTAACGTAAAACTCTTATTATTTTATACTCACTTTTCTATGACTTCCTCCTCGGGTTTCGATGTACCGATATCCTTAAACGGACGATCATTGTACGGACCGCACACATCTTCACCTTGATCCTGTTCGGACTGGCATGCCACATCTTCACTTTGGGCTTTACTGAAATAAACATATTTATCATTAGTTATATAACACATAACAACACTTTCACGTTAACACACAATTATAATTCTACTTACCCGAGATACACTTTACAATTCTTTCCGCATTGAGGATAAGATGTGATCGAATCATGATGGGAAGGATTCTTGCAAATCACTTGATGCATCTTTCCATCACACGTTTCATCGTGATGCTCAACCCAATGCTTTTGCAAATCTTCGAAATTGCGTAGATTCTCCCAGAATCTGGTATCACTTTCAATGATAGGAGTTGTTGTTCCACTCATCTTGACGTTGCGATGTGAAGTGAGAATGCATTCGTTCCCTAGTGAGCAGATGGGTGATGAAACGTGATCATACCTGTCTCCCCCCCTCCCCATCCTATCGTCGATTGTACTTAACGTACGGAGGGTTTGTGTGAAGTGAGGACACGTTCGTTCCCGAGCTGGCGGGACAGGGTGAGACCTGTTAATTCGAATTTACTATATTACCGTTTTATCACGTTTCCCCCCTTCCACCTTCTCGTCGCTTGTACTGGAGGAGGACTAGTGTTTATCCTATCGTACATGAATGGATATCGAACCGAGGACTCTATGTTCATATATATGAATCCCCCCGAGAACTCGATATTCATGGATGACCCACACATATACATATATGCACAAATCTTGAGGAATGACAACACGTCATCACCCTTATACTTCAATGTGGAATAGATTTATATTTTCTCGTACCTCGATGTGGGAATGGAATTTAACCTTTTCTTAACCTTTACATCGCTCTTGGATACGTAGCTCAAGGAGAGATTCTGCATAGGGAACTATCCTTACCAGAATGTCTTATTACATTTATTTTCATAAATCTCTCCCAGTAAACATACCTAATCATTCTCTCGATATTCTTTTATCTAAAGATTAACGATACTGCATCATATATCATACACTAAACGTAATAGATATCAAACCCTACACTCGATATTCATACATGAGAGTTCAAGCACACACACACATCGAAAAGAATTCACATTTAATTCAAACATCCCCGGAACCCCCGTTACCCACCCCGCCCCATTACAATATCGAACCCTAGACTCGATATTCATACATGAGAGTTCAAGCACACACACACATCGGAAAGAATTCACATTTAATTCAAACATCCCCGGAACCCCCCCGTTACCCATCCCACCCATCACACATCACACACACACACACACACAATCATCATCATCATCATCATCACCCCAACCCTCAAACACATCTCACTGCACAGGGGAGAACGGCACTACGCCAACACTCCCCTTCTTTTACAACTCGATTTTCATATAGGAGAGTTCTAAATCAATGAGCATTCTACATCACTCATATATTAACACAGAGGAGAGTTCAACATCGTATCTACACTGTGCTGATTCTCTCAATTCTATACTACTGTCGCTCAATTTTCCTGTTTCTTTTTTGCTGTTGTCCCAAAGCTGTTTCAATGTTTAAGTATCATATATTTATATTCCGCATTTTAATAACGAGCAGGAATAAAGAACAGAGTGTCTCAATTTTATATTATACAAGAACGCCAAGGTCGACTTCAGTTGGGAAGCCATGAGAAATATGCAAGTCGAACTGCTGACACTGCATTAGAAATACAAACGGAAATTTATTTTTCATTAAACTTGACAAAATAGTCATTCCGAAGGAAAGAACATTTACAAGTTAAAATGTGCGGCAAACCCGCATACCAGTGTCAAATTGATTGGGTTCTAATTGGAGCTATGGGTTCTCTTATCCTCAGGTGAATGGTTGTTGGTGTTGTTGGCTACTCAGTCGTATTAATAACACTTTGTTTGTTGCAGCATTATTTGATTTAATTCCTACTAAGTTTGCTTATCGACTTGGATCGGTGACCACCTGTCAGTAAAATTCCTAACACAAATTCAATTTTACTTGAAACCCTGGATTACCTGTTTAAAGTTACTTCCGCACTGTTTCTATTTCTTCTTTATACGGCGACTACTTTGCTCTAATAAACTTCTAATGCTGCTTCCACAATCTCTGGTTACGCTATTCTTAACTTCCCTACATTTCAGACTTATAAGTCTTCGCTTCTCTTCTTAACGCGCATGAACAAGTCCTTCCTGTCGTAGTATCACCTTTTAAGTAAGGTTTTCTTACTTCACGATTCAGTTCGAACCTTATTCTGGCCCCCTCTAACTTTATCACATGACCAAGCTAGCTCACCCTTCTCAAATGTTACATTATTATTATTGGTGTCACATTTATTTCGAATTTTCGAATTGGTTTGCAAAACTCATTGACGTTCAGCCCACCCTGAGTTGGGGAACGCCTACTCTGAGCTGTTTGTAACGGTATACATCGTTATCAAATCAGCGAAGTAAATCTCTTTAGCATTCATGCTCAACTGCATTTTTAAAGCCCTTTGTCCCAACAAATTCCTGGCTGAAAGTATATTATTGTTCTCAGACATTGAACTTTTACTAGCACAAAGAAGATAACGGTCCTTCCTTCCTGTCTCTCCGAAGTGTACAAATTTTTACAAGAATATTTTCCTTTCCTTGCCTCGATGCTAGTATGTATGCTATATTAAATTATATTTTTCCCTTCTTATTCTTTAAGTCAACTGCTATTTTAAACATTACTCTATCCATTCTAACTTCATATTATTATAACAAGATTTTTATATTAATTTGGCAAAGCATTTTATTAATTTATATTCTTTTTTAATTATCTGATTTCGATTAATTCGCCGCCTCCTAATCGCTGTCTGATACTGCGGTTACAAATATTAGGGCACGTTTGCATTAAATCGCTTTAAAATGGAACTGAAATTCAAAGTAAAAGTGCATTTACAAATTAAACATGTTTTATTTTTAGAGGTTTTACGGTAGCACTACAGTTTGAGAGTACTTCAGTACAAGTGAATAAAGACCAACACTGATCTAACCTCTTGATCATCAACAAAATGGGTTCCCTTTGACTGGTAGCTTGCTCTCGTAAACCCTCAACGGACACACCTGATGCTCACACTCCATAGAAGCTGTGCAAACATCGACCAATGCAATCCATGCAATGCACTGCACTTGAAGCACACTTGTTGGCAGTGCTAAACGATTGCTCTGTGTTTGTCCGTCGATAGTGTAATTGTTGCAGCATGCATAGTACTCAATTAGCGCGTACTACATCCTCTCGCGTAATTTCTCTTTAGAACAGCACTTCCACTGCTTCCATTTACCGTTTAAGCTTCTCTAATAGACATGTTGGACAACTGTTGAAAAAGAAAAGACTAGAAGTGCATGGTTATAGGTAAGCCAATAGCTTTTTGTAGTCAATTTGGGTTTCACACGGTGCAGGTGTAATAAATACCAAACGTAAGTTAAATCTGTGCTGAATATCCTCTTAATTCTGAAATATTTTTAATATACACAAGGAGCAGATTTCCGCGTATCAATCAATGCATTTAACTTAAGGGAAAAGAACAAAACAATTAAATTTGTCGTACAATTTCCTTCCTTTTTCTAATGTTTCAGAGTTCCTATGCATTTTAAAGCTATTTAGGAACAGCTTCAAGTAAACCACAGACCATAAATTTAAAATGGTACCATTTAATAATTTTTTTCTGTTCAACTAAGAAGGGAATTATTACTTTACTCACACCACTAGGCATCTGAAAATGTGATGGTATAATGACTGCTGTATAGGAAACATATGCACCAAATATCTGCTGCAGAGTAGAGCAACAACGTCCAAAGCTGAAGCCTGAAAAGTGCCGCATGCGACCAGTTGCAGGTAGCTGATGGAAATCATTCAGCTATCTGCCGCTTCCGGGTACTGCGCTCCTTACATGTGTCATGTGTAGGCTGCTACCTGTTAGGGGTATACAAAACCTTCCGTATATTACTGCGTTATTATGCGTATATTTTTCTAAGTATTTTGAACTCATTTTCGGGTACTTCTATGTATACTCCGCACCCGATTTTGGCACACAGACCATACATAGAGCAAACCTGATCCCATCAGTCTCTCAAACGAATACAGGTATATGTATAGTCATAGTTCCCTTGTAAGAATAATAAAACAAAATTATGAGTAGATTTGTGTGTTAATTAGAAACTACATATTTGCACCACCATAATGAAATGAGACTGAAATATAATCAGTTGTAAACTAAACTAGATATAATACACATTTAATACCATTTAATAATAATATTAATCAAAAATCGAATATCGGATGAAGTTTTAAAATCCATAGCATTGGTAAATTATAATGAGGTTAAAGCCAGCATTGAAAATAAGCTATCAGTTAATCAGTTTCGCACTTCAGTTTCAGGATGATAAAAATTGAAGAAATATGTTTTGATTAGAAAATTTGTGAGGTTCACTTGGGATGGCTTTTTTGTAACCAATATTTTCCTTTAAATTTGATGTGAAATACAAATATGGTGATGGAAATTCATAATTTCTCCACACTAGTCGTTTGAGGTGAACGTTTTATAGGTAGAGTCAGATTGAAAAATTCAATGCCATAGTCGGGATTTCAGTCACGGATATCCCGGTCTCCGTCCGGTTGCCTTTAGCCATCATGCCAGTATGAATTAAATTCTCAAACTGATTCGTATTTTTCCAGAAAAATCAGTAGGGGTTCTCATATGAAATGGGATATGTAATGTGGCGTATTGGCAAGTTGACCATGATAGCTCAATTATTAAGAGCAACCAGACAGAGCCCTGGAGATCGGTGGTTCAAATGCCGGCTATGGCATTGAATTTTTCAGTCTGACTCTACCCATGCAAGTATGGTGATGTGTCCTGTAATACGTAGCTGTCTGATATTTGAACTTTCAAGTACTACTGAAAATAATGCAAACTGCAGATAATCTAGCATTGTCCTATTATTTTTAATGGTTCTCTGGTAAGAAATTCTTGAGCTTCAAGTACTGATTGTTCTTTATGAAGTTTTGTTACACGTTATGTCTAAAATAAGGATACTCCTTATAATATTGTGCTATCTGTTATCATCACAGCAGCAACAATATTAAGACTTGAAGCTTGGAACCCGGTGCCCCACGGTTAACTGGGACTATAGGTCGTATAACGTAATGAACTACACTCAGTTACACTATCTTTGTGATGGTAGGTGGTTGTTGGCTTTGTATACCGTTGAGGTCCCAGATTCAGAGCCTTCTTCATCATTATTATAATAACAACCCAGGACGCGACAGCCCTTAGAGGGCCAAGGCCTACCAACCGACTGCCGGCCTCACGCCCACTTACGCAGTGTAGAGGGGGACGATCATCCAACTGATACGAGGAGGAGATGTGGTCAGCATCTCGGCATCCCCCAGCCGGAGTGTTGGTTGCCGTGACCAGGGCCGCTTACCTAGCGTAAGCTACTCACTTTCCTCACGATGCTGAATGGGCACCGGCCCTATATCCGGGACCTAAAATCCACAACCCATGGGTGAGATCGAAACCTGGCCGCTTTCCGTTGCTAGGGACCAAAGCATGCTGCCTTAGCCCGCTACACCACGGCGCAGAACTGTTCAGCGCTATGGAAGTATATTTTCTAGGTTTAATGCGAGCATCTTTCTATAATATTGTATAGTTACGTATTTCTTTCTCTTCTTCCCTTGGTTGTATCACGGACTAAGCAATATATCTGTTCCGGCTTCACCTACGTGGATGTCCTCAATCTCTTCTTCTATAAATAACAATGAGCTTTAGTTTTCCTACAAGCTCTTTACATTTTCTGTCATAATATATTTTTGTTTCTAATTTTACGATCAGCCCTACTTACCTTTTATTCATTCCGTATTTTCTTCACAATCTTCAAAAAATTATTTTCCAAAGTTTATTAACTTGCTGTATCTATAGATTTGACTATCTCAATAAAATTCACCAATAAAGACATTCATTGTACAGTTAAGTTTATTTATACTTATACTTAGTTTTGTTTTAAATTATTTTGCTACACAGTTGTACTCAACATATTAGTATTTTTATCGGTAAAGATACATTCTCTTATTTCTACTAAAGGCTTAGTAACGTTTTGTCTTAAATTATTCCCTTATTCATTAAAACATCGTGTTTCAGAAATATTGCTCTAGTTCACTTTTTTCCAAATGGGAATGTCAGTCAAATGTCAAACGAGTTTAACGTAGACTGGTATCTCGAATTAGCAGTACCTGTCACTGGAGCTACTCACAAAGAAATCCATTCCAGGATTATAAATTGGCTGAGTACATGTGTGTATTTTTCATGCAAAATAATGGCATTGTCTGTTTAGGCAATCTTTTAGTCGTCTTTGTGACTATAAAGTATTATAAAAGCCTAAAGTTGTACATAAAATAATAAACCTCTCAAACTAAAGTTCGTGAAATAAAGTCAATATACCCTTCTCTTTTCTCTTTAGTATTTTTATAGCACTCCCAAATATCAAAGTGTCGTTCCAACACAAAAGGCTTACCCAGTTTGTGCAGAAGCAAACTTTTAAACCAAATGCGAGAAAAACTATATATATTCCCTTAATCAAAATATAATGTATTACTAATGCTGACCCATTTTAATACTAGAGTTACTACTTATATCTCTGAGGCTATAAAGTAAAGTTTTAGTATTCTGCTTCATTGGTTACCATTCGATATTCAAAAACTGAAATTAAGGTTTCAAAATAAGGTTGGGAATGATTGGAAATAGTTATCATCATCATCATCATCATCATCAGCCGCACCCTCATCCTCATCCTCCTCCTCCTTCTCCTGCTCCTCTTCCTCATCATCATTACTACTTATCAAATAATGTATCTTCCTCTAAGTTTCCAATAAATTTCTCACAAATTAAATTTAATTCTTATTAAGCATCTGCAATAGATGTTACACTTGAGTGTCCTATTTCTTCTTTGTGCATTTCGGAAATTAAATAAAAGCAGGTTGAACATTTTTGCTCAGTGTACTCATACTTTGATGGGATTTAACAGTTCAGAGCCTGTGTTGATAACTAGTATTATAAGGCAATACATAATTACAGGTATGATTGTGACTTTTAATTACTCCCAATATAAAAATGTATACCTTTTTTAGTAGGTGGAGGAAACATCGTAATAAATCTAACTCATGCGCGCGCATGAGCATGAGAGAAAGAAACAGAATGTCGTAACTCATATACAAAATATCATACAGTTAGCAAACAGGATGTTTAACTTCAATAATGCTTAAAGATGTGACAGGAAAATCTACACGAAAATTCACCATCCTAAACTACCCTTCACAAAACAAAACAAAAAAGAAAGTTTTATCATCCCAAACAGAGATTCAACGTTTTTATGAAAATGCACTAAACCTAAATGTTTCCTGTCTAACAAATTGTCTGTGAACAGCCTGTGAAGCCCTGTTCAATGTGTAACTCTTTTTTATTATTTTGCAAACCTGTAGAACGTACGAGCAGACAAACACCAGGTATCCATCCTTAAAACATGCAATTTATGTCAAAACTTTGTAACATTAAGCCTTGGTCAGTATTCATTTGATTCTCCTAAAGTCGAACAGAAAATCTTGAAATATTTATTTAAAAGCCGGTGTATGACTTACTTATAATATCGCTTCAGACTTCTCTTGTATGTACCTACCTCAATGTTTAATCATTCTTCATGAAGTATAATTATTAGAAATTTGAACAAGCTTTAAGAGCAAATTAGTTAAACCTTATATAAAAGTAGTTTTCTGAAACATAAATAAGAAACCTATAAAATACTTTCATTTACCCATGAAAGTTATCTGATTTTACTTTTCGAACAAGTATGCTCGCTCTATCGATTCTATAGATCGTATATCTGCATTCCACGGAAATATTGAAATCATTAAATAAATTATTAAAACTGTTCCCTTGGCAAAATTCGTAGTTCCTTTTCCTGTAGTATTGACTCCAGGGTAATGAACTCACAAATAAACACCATACAATAAATGACATTGGAATAATGCACAATAAATACGGCCTCTGTAAAACATCTATATATTAACAATTGATACCTTTCAGATGCACATATAATGCTCTGGATAACTTTGAACAATTCAAAGATCTTTTAGTTGACATTACAAATGTCAGAAATTGAAGTAGTATGGACATATTAGCAGCATATCCGATGTGAAATTTACTTCATGTGTTTATTTTTTTCGTTTTTAATTATAAAATACAGCATTCATTACATTATTTTAATTCCTACTGTGCGCTTTTAGTGATTCAATGTTTAACACTAATTTACATTGGTCTATTCTTAGACTACACAAAATTGTACAACTTTTATTTGGAGACCAGTGGAAAGCTTCTTGGGAACAATACGTGTGAACAACATTGCTACAATACCTGTTTATTACAGAGTGTTAGATTTCGTAATCAAGCCGGTCATCGCCTTGCTCTCGATACCTAGCGAATTAAGCTCACTGGCCACACAATGTGGTTAACTGACACCTCAATCCGATATCCCAATCTATGCTGTAGATAGCAATGTCCCTTCCATCGTAGAACTAGTAGGCGCAGAAAGGCCAAAATATCATAAGCCAAGGTACTGTATATAAAACATTCGGCCATCCCTTATATAGCGTCTTTAATAAGTGATACAACCCTAATGGTGTGAACCAATTGGATTATGCATTTTCTTTATTTTATTCTACCTACCACGTACAGAGCAGGTAGAGAAGGTATTCCAGTCCATCCAAAATTTTGATTACGGCAACACAGAATGCTGCCTCTGAGCAATATATGTGTCTGTCTGTCGGTCTGTCGGTCTGTCGGTCTGTCGGTCTGTCGGTCTGTCGGTCGGTCTGTCGGTCGGTCTGTCGGTCGGTCTGTCGGTCGGTCTGTCGGTCTGTCGGTCTGTCGGTCTGTCGGTCTGTCGGTCTATCGGTCTGTCGGTC
This sequence comes from Mantis religiosa, assembly GCA_030765055.1. Lineage (NCBI taxonomy): Eukaryota > Metazoa > Arthropoda > Insecta > Mantodea > Mantidae > Mantis > Mantis religiosa. Next base: position 82,673,715 of record CM060953.1, read on the forward strand.
GGTCGGTCGGTCGGTCTGTCTAGTTAATCAGTTAATCAGTTATTTATTCACTCATTCATTCATTTACTTATTTATTTACGTATTCATTTTCTTATTTATTTATTCTTTATTTATTCCTTATTTATTTAACCATCTGTCCATTCCTCCCTCCGTCCTCCATCCATCCATCCATCCATCCATCCATCCATCCATCCATCCATCCATCCATCCATCCATCCATCCCTCCCTCCCTCCCTCCCTCCCTCCCTCCATCCATCCATCCATCCATCCATCCATCCATCCATCCATCCATCCATCCATCCATCCATCCATCCATCCATCCATCCATCCATCCATCCATCCATCCATCCATCCATCCATCCATCCATCCATCCATCCATCCATCCATCCATCCATCCATCCATCCATCCATCCATCCATCCATCCATCCATCCATCCATCCATCCATCCATCCATCCATCCATCCATCCATCCATCCATCCATCCATCCATCCATCCATCCATCCATCCATCCATCCATCCATCCATCCATCCATCCATCCATCCATCCATCCATCCATCCATCCATCCATCCATCCATCCATCCATCCATCCATCCATCCATCCATCCATCCATCCATCCATCCATCCATCCATCCATCCATCCATCCATCCATCCATCCATCCATCCATCCATCCATCCATCCATCCATCCATCCATCCATCCATCCATCCATCCATCCATCCATCCATCCATCCATCCATCCATCCATCCATCCATCCATCCATCCATCCATCCTCTGTTTAATTTTTTACCATGCTAAGAGTTTGGATTTTCTGTCAGTACATACCGAACAACGTTTTAAAGGTCTTGTTATCGCTTCAGTATTCACTAATCCACATTGTACTCATAAGGTGGTATTTAATTATATCAATTTATAAAACATTTATATCCACTAACGTGAATAAAGTATACATATACAAGAATAAGGTTGTGCAAATGTAGCGTCTTAATGCATGTGTATGAAAAACCTCGCAAATGTAACAAATAAGACGTTAATGACTTTTCTTCCTCTGAGGTTCGGTATTGTAAAAGAAATGGTTAGGTTTTCTGGACCTTGTACATGGTATTAATCTTAAAAAGTTGTACCCGTAAAAACTGAATTAGATTACTTACAGTAAATATCCTAGTGTGAGAGCCAATAAAAAGGGATCAGAAATATTGAAGTGCAATTTAGCCTCTACTTGTGTGTTTGGGGAGCAATCTTCCGAAACTAATTTAATTACGTCATATTATTAAGGAGCTGATCTTTGAATATTTCATCTTCGATCTGGTTCATATAATAATTATTATTGGCCATATACGTTTTTAAGAGCTCCTTTAGTCACTTTAAAGGACACTAAATAGAGCAAGATTTAGATAAACTTTCAAATTCTGACCTGCAAAGTTTCGGGGCAATCTCCCGCTTCTTCAGAAAAATTCCTATAGTCTTTTACATGTACCTCCTAAGTTTTTACATGCCATGGAATCGGATAGGCCGACTATTTGACCACGATTGGCAATGTATATGTGCTTTATTATCATTATTGAATTTATTTACACACATTTTTGTATGAAACATTCGACGATATAAGACAGATATATGAACGCATGATTCACAGAGAGATGAGCGCATCAAACGAATTGGCGCGTGAACAAACTAAACCATGCTTTAATGTACCAGAAGTAATTATCAGTATGAAAAGGTGAAAAATATTATGTTAATCCTATTCAGAAGACAAACTTCCTAACGTGGGAAATAGAACGCTTAATTAGTTCTGTTTAATACTGAGCTTTGCTACCGCTTTAACTAAAATTAGTTTGTAAGAAATATTATTTAACCACAAATTTAAGCACAAATTAGGATTGTCCTTTGCTCCAACAGAAGAGGACGATTTCAATAACAGAGCGTGCTGACGACTCCATTTCGAATATTTAGCGCCTGACCTCCGTCGACCACAGATACTGATCTTCATTTTTTCCCCCTCTTTTAGATAGAGGGATGCTGGGGTGCTTACTTTTATACCAAAATTTACTTTCCATGATCTCCCTGCATTCCATTTTCTCGTAGTTTTCCAATTTTTGTTCTGAGTTGGTGGTAGAGCTTCCGGACAAATGTTGTGGGCGCTTGCACATTGTAATCATAGTTACCGGATGGGTGTGTGTCACCAGGAGGACACTTTTTGGCACTGGACTCGGAATATTAGTGACTGCGCAGCATGACCTGTCGCCGGAATAAACAAATCTCAGTGCTTGTAAGGAGCTTCCCGTGACATCGTGGCATGTCTGCTGTGAACTCCTACAGTTTCCGTGCATCATCCTTTTCTTCTCAGCTGTGTTAGAAGTGTGTGAAACTCGCAGTGTGCGAAATGTCCTCCTGCGGCTCTACCGTTACCCTTTATTTTGCTATTTCAACATTTGTATAACCATTTCGCAAGTGAGTACAGCACTTCTATGTGCCTAATAGCTGCAGAAGGCAAACTAAGAACACCGAATATAAATTCTGAGTACTAAGTTTAGATTGCGTTTATTCGGCGTGCTTCAGTAGTTTCCGATCTTAACTTTTATACTGAATAGTATTCATGATTCACTTGCACAGGAGTTTAGCTAAGATTGCTTAGTGATATTCTATGTTCCAAAATAAATTAATATGGACTAAGGTCAATGTGATAACAACGTGACTAGTCATTGCTACTATACAACATGTCCAATTTGCTAAAATTGATAAGGTAAGGTATTCTCTACCTGTCAGTGTGCTGGTTACATTTAACTCTTTTGTCCATACATAAATTAAAAGACCATCATTAAAGGTCTTATTTTCAGTATAACTATGTTCGGAGGTTTCACTGCAACTGTCTGCATGTTTCGGTTCACCATTAAATGTAGTGATACCGAACATATTGTGTTTGCTAGCGTTCAACTAGTACCTCACTAACTTCTCTGTCCCTCAATAATAAGATATTGTTAAGATTTTCAATGTAATTTCACTTAGTTTACATTGTCACTTTCCAAATGTATGCTAGTTCAGTACCTCCTGTCTACTCAATTTCTTGATCACATAATGGCGTATCAAATACGCACGACACAGCTTCTTCTTTCAAGTGTGTGAGGCTAGAGACCCGAGCACAGGACCTCCTTCAATCTCTAGCATAGCAATATCTACTTTACGTCGCAGCTAATATCACAATCTTACCAGCTGAATATTCTAAATAGGAAACTTCTATAAATATTTCTTCTTCCTGTCTTTATGTCGTGGGAGGACGTTATGTCTGTTTATCTCTCCGATTGCCCGGTGCGATCTCTCGGAGCTTGGCCTATAGCCGCTCCAACACATTATGTTATTGAAAGAACACTTTTGAGGTCCATCAACAATTTCTTTACTTGTCATGCAGTTTAAACTGAGGAATAGACCCTTTAATATGGCATTACCATATTGTGGCAACGGGTAATGTCCACCCATTTGATGTGTTGAATCCCGGAATGCTGGCTCCAATTTTGCCACTTTTCTTTTTCTCGTGTTCGTTATTACCCTAAAAGGGTAAAGGATAAATTGGAATGGGTGCCTCATGTGCCGCGATCTTCACACTCGCTAACACACTCGGAGGAAAGGTGAGATGAGGGAACCTCAGGTTGCCACAAAGAACGTAGGCGACAGGCCACAGACACTCCTGGAATTCCTTAACAAGTACGGCATCAGGAACTGCTGTGCAGCCACCAAGTGTTGGGCTCGTTACTGACAAACGTTCCAGAATTCGCATAAGTGACAAAGGAAAACCACGAGAAACCTAAGTTAGAGTGCGTAGTCGACGGGAATGGAACCCATGGCCTTCCGAATACGAGTTATCGCAGCGCCACATTGTTTAACAGTCACCTTTTTGTGCCTGTAATAATACTTTAATGTGGTGCTTATGTATCGCCAAGTTGTGACAATTTGCAGAGAACTTTTATGAATTCTTAATTTCGGTTCGTATTATTTGTTTTTAATTTATTTTAAAAGATAAATTTCCAGCCGTAACATGATGATTCTTTCCCCAAGGCATCGGGCAGAAATCTTTCTTCTCCTCCAGAAATAATTTACAAAATGAAATAAATTGTTTGATTTCATTTTACATATATCAATTTTAATTCTGTTTTAACTTGACACAAAACGTTAAAACACAAATGAACTGATAATTTCTCCTGTGTCCTTTTACTACAGTGATCAAACAAACCTTTACGTCTGTCGTCTACAAAGGTTAAGTCCCCGCGTCTTTGTATGAAGTTGATTCTCAACGTATCATTTTATTAAGTTATAATCGTCTATACCCAGTGTCTGTTATTTTCAACGATCATATTCATTCTGTGTCACCTTGCGAGTAAGATTATAAACTTTTCCTTGGCCATAGCAACTACGCGTTTCCTTATGACTACGTCATTCGTAGCAACCTATATAAATTTATTTATTTTTATAATTGTACTTCCTAAACTTAATTTAAACATTCGTTACATTTCAAACATTCATTACAGGATTTTAAATTTTAAATAATATCATAAAACAAATAATATTTATTTTCTCTTTCAAGACTGAATTCAAAGCAAATGCTACATGCTTATCTACGCTTATTTCAGACTGGGTAGTAAGAATTGAATAAAGGCACGTGTTGGATTCATTGAATTTAAACATGGAATACTAATGAACTCTACACCCAGTTATAGTACCTACGTCCAATATAATATCGGAGTAGTCTGCAATTTCCTGGATTACTTATTTCCTGCTAACTCCCCGCTACCTTCCAGTATCTAATTCTAAGTTGAGTTTATTTCTACATTACCTACTTTACACCGCAGGCGGTGACAGTGATGATATATGAGATGAAGATGGCGCACAGTTGGAATAAGATTGCGGGTGAAACCGGAGATCCCGGAGAAATCCCCCCAAGCGCCGTGCTGTCCACCACAAATCTCATTTTGATTTTCTATTCACATAGATCAATGTGAAATGGCTATCTAATCATAAATAGCAGAAGGTTCCTTGGAATCGCCAATGCTTTTGTTCTGCCCAACAATTTTTTGACTTTCCAGCTGTAAAATATGGTTATTTCTCTTTGGCGACATATGAGTGTAAAACAATTTATTTTTTTTCCCTCGGGAAAACTTGAATTATTGGCAAATTCCAGGTTATGTCTCTCACTCGTTGAAGTTGTCGTTTTTCTAAACCTTGTGCTTTTGGGCCACATAACCTACTTCCTGTAAGTTTTGTGCCCAATCTGTGCAATCTATTAGTCAAATCCTCTTTACGAGTCGAATGTACGCTGTTACTATACAAGAGTATTCTACGACCGCTTGTTCTATATGCCAGACCTGTATGGGGATGTGCTTCACCTACTCATATTCACCAACTCCCGGTGTTTCAAAACAGAATATTACGATTGTCTGTGAACGCCCCGTGGTACATCCGGAATGCACAGCTGCATAGAGAATTGGACATAATCAGCATTAATGAGTACATCTCTACAACGACAAGCAGATTCTTTCCTCACCTTCCTTATGTATCAGGCGCTTTGTTCTTCCAACTGGGACGTCGCCTTGATGCTGCACCAAGACTGATGGTACGCTTGCCACAGCACATTTTATTTCTACAATGTTTATTTATTCTGTAATGAAGTTATTTAATTTATACTTACACTAATCAGACCAGTTTGCTTGAGGACTCTAATATGAGTATCCTCTATCCCTGTATACTTTAATTTTATTATGTATATTATGTATATAACTCTACAATTTGTATAACGCCAACTGTGTTGAGCAATTGAAATAAAAATTAAAAAAAATACTCTACAAATTTACACATTAATATTCCGTTATGCATAGCGGAAAGTCATGCAGTCACGGCTGGTTAAGTTTTTTAACTTTACTCTGTAACTGTGGTGGTTAATTGGAATCTTACTATATTATTCTCTTACCTCAACATATGTTCTACAGATAGTATAATGTAACGACTTTTATTTTTATTTATAGAACTTTGTTACATCGAAAGTAGAAAAGCAAGAATTATAAGGCTTGTAGAAAGTGTCTTACAGTATCGGCCACTGTCTTTTCTCATACAATATAGATTGTCAGTGATAAATTGCACTGCCACATATAGCAAAATAGTAGAATACAAGAGCCTGGGAAGTTATTGTCACTATTTCTCTTCAGTTCACAAATGTTTAACTTACTGGTTTATAGAGATCGCAAATATAGCCCTGCTCTAGGCCTCAGAATATCTTCCGTGCGCTAAGAGCTACACTAAGCACCATCAAGTTCTCAGAACAAGCTTCCTACTTATTTTAAGTTTGAATTTATGAGTCACTATGTTTTCACTCAGTCTTCACTTACTTGTTGTTGTATAATTGAAACGTTTTCAAGATCATTCGATCTCATCCTCAGCTGTTTGGTGACTAAATGAACCTCCCTCTTCTTCCACTACTACGGAGCTCCGATCACTCTGCCATCTGGTGTTAGGGGCACTAAGTTTTAATACTTCATTTAATGCCGGGATTTCAAAATTTATAACTTTATCACGGTTTTTGTTTATGAATATTTTTTCCCAAATATCCAATTCTATGGGTGTACTTAAAGATTTTAACAGTTTAATGTTGTGGCCAATGTTGTGGTTTTCTGTCCAAAAATGGTGTGAAACTGCAGATTTTTCTGTTTGTTTCAACTTTATGTTCCTCTGGTGTTCTTTTTGCCTGGTTAACAAGGTTCTCTTAGTTTTTCCTATGTAGCCTTTTTCACAGGTTTCACAATTAATCTGATTAATTATCGTACTTAAATGCGTTCGGTTGTAATCTACAACCTTTAAATAAAACTAAGGATCTATCAGGACTCTCGCGGCCAACCAGAATTTGGGACACATTTTTAGGCTACGGTTTGATGCAAAATGTCCTTGCAATTGATACGTGTGTCATGCGTCTGAGCTTGTAGTGCTCGTCAGTTTACTGAAGCATACATTATCGTTGTTGCAACCGCTACGGGTTTGGCGAAAATTTGCGCACAGTTTCAAATGCATGTACGGATCTAATTGTTGGTGGTATAATACACATAATTTTTTTTTAACAGTCGGATCACTCTAAACGCTACATTATCAAAATTACTGTCTTTTATGTCTCATGGCCATCTGCCGCTGCAGCAGGACAAATGAACATTAACAGCGTACTGAGACGGCCTCGCGGTACCGGAATGTTAATGTAACGAAGTAATTTTCCATCAACATATAGATAACCGTGTAAAAAGAGGAAGCTGTATTCAACATATATTTGAAACTTGAAATATACTAATGTTTTCGTTTCATTATTAAGGTAAATTTTGTTAGTACTTTATTCACAAATTGTCCTGTATGAGTAGCTTATATATACTGTGCAAAACATTTTTGAGCTGATACGATAAGCGTAATTATATTTATGTAGGTAACATCACCATAATTACATGTATCACCCGTAAGTGGGACGTAATATATTGTTTTACACTTTATTTGTTTCTTAACACAGTAAGCACATTACACATCAGAGGTTACGGCCACTTTCTCAACATAATCTCCCTGTGATTGTATACACTTTTGCCATCGATGTGGCAGTCGCTCTAGATCCTCCAGAAACCATTCTTTCGGAGTGCTGCATGCTCATGCCTTGACAGCTGTTTCCAGTTCCTGAAAATCTGTAAAATGGCGACCACGCAGAGGTTTCTTCATGTTCCCAAACAAGTGATAATCACTAGGAGCCAAGTCTGGTGAGTACGGTGGATGTGGAATCGTGAATCCCATTTGATTAATGGAAGCGGTGGTTGCTCCGCAAGTTGGGGGACGTGCATTGTCATGCTGGAGAAGCACACCTTTAGCCCATTTTCCTTGGCGCTTCTTTTGAATGGCAGGACGTAAGCGCCTAAGGTTTGCCACATATGCTGCACTGTTAATCGTGGCCCCAAATTCCAGCCAATCAATGAGGATAATACCCTCTGTGTCCCAGAACACTATAGCCATTTGCTTGCCAGTTGATGACACCTTTCGACATTTCTTTGGCGGTGGACTGCACGTATGCTTCCATTCCATCGATTGTTGTTTCGTTTGTGGCTCATGGTAATGGAGCCATGTCACAACGCCAGTCACAATTCTTGGCATGAAGTCTGCTGGATCTTGATCATGACGTTGCAAAAGATCTCTGCACACGTCCACACGCCTCTGCTTTTGGTCTGCAGACGAGTTTAGGCACCCACCTGACACCTCCCCCAACTGTAAGTGGTCGTGCGCGATGCGCTGTAGGGTGTTTCTGGTAAGTTAAGTGGCTGGCTCTATTTCTGTGATACATTTGTTTTCTTGGATAGCCTGTTATACTCGGATATAGTTGGCTGGTGTTGACACTGTCATATGCCTTCCAGAACTGGTCCTCTTCTCCGTCGATGTGTGCCCCGTTTTCCAACCATCCACCCAGTTGTAAACAGTTTTCCGTGAAGATGCATGTTCCCAACAGGCTACCACCAAATTGATTATAAATTTCTGCAGTGGCCAAGCCCTCTTTTCATAGGAGCCAAGATGTATAGCGCTGACCTTGTTGCTTGCTTTCCATGTTGTTTGCTCCTACACTGACAGTGTTATGAAGTGGGCTGTAACGGGTGCATCAGTTGTCCCTTTTGCGAGTGCTGCTACCAAGCGGTGGAAGAAGAAACTAGTTACGCGTCACTGCTATCGCAATTGAACAGTGAGCCATACCCAGCTGGGGGAAATATAAAAGGTAAAGCAATATAGGACGCCCCTCGTACTTGGGGATATTTACCAAACTTGCTCTCAGCGTGTCACCGAGGACCATTTTGAAAGGTAACAAATGTCAACCCATTAAAGAAGGCTAGTTTCACCAGTCAAACTAAACTTTTCGACCAGTGATGCATGGTATTTGGGTGCTAAGCACAAATTCCGAACCCAAAAATAACTTAGGACATATAAAGCTAACATGTTTGCTTTCATGTAATTTTCACTTCTCTTTAAGCGAATTATGCGCTCATTAACCATCACGGTAGCAATGACTTCCACTAATAAAGCTCATAATCAATATGCTGCTACAGATCACCCTAGGCAATTCGCCACTCGTTCAACCCACTGATTACAAATTGCATGGAAACAAGTAAGCTCTGTCACTGAAGTATGTAATTACACATGTAATTAAGCTTATTGCAGCTTAAAAGTAGATATTTATGTAGCTAATCAGCATAAATGTTTAGTAATAAAGCGTATGCAATAATAAAAAATTGCTGAAATCATTCTAGTAATAAACTAGTGTAGATGACAAGCTGCAATGACATAAAAATGTTTGCTTATGGAATCAAGTTTCACATAGCTAAATTAACCTATGCTCCAAACAAACAAATACAAGATACCTAAAAAGGTGTTTCAAAACTGGTGCGAGTGAAAGTTTATCTGTTTATATTAATCCTAATGTGTGTGTAGTGTTTAACGCCCGCTTTTACTACATACGGCACCACAGGCGATGACACTGATGATACATGAGATGAAGATGGAGCACCGGTGGAATGAGACGGCGGGGGAAACCGGAGATCCCGGAGAAAACCTGCCCTAGCGCCGTCTTGTCCACCACAAATCTCACTTTGCGGTCGCCTGGGAACGAACCCAGGCCGTCTTGGTGAGATCCAAGTGGTCTAACCACTGAGCCACGGCGCAGCCTATATATTAATCCTAAGCACAACAGTATAACCCAAATGGTAAATTTAGTAAAGCAGGTATAAATATGGTACTACAGTACCTCTTCACATAGATTGGTTGCAGAATGTCACAAGGCAAGGGCTTTCAGTTTCCCTTGGATTGAGCTAAATAATCAAGTAGTTTTATGTGGTAAGTTAGGGATACTTTTTAGCTCAATTTGTGTAATAATTATTGTTCATTAGAACAGAACACACAATTACCTATATATTTTTGAACTATATTTTGGAATACCTCGTTTTCTTTCTTGATGTTCACATCCTCTTCTGCATTCAAATTTTACACCGGTTTATCAGGGAGTTTTACATAACAGGCACACAACTCCTTTACTTAGATTTGCCTAGATATTTTGTGTTTGATTACCATTCTCTCAAGATGAAGGGATGTGGAGGCCAGATTAGGTTGCAGGCACTGAGTTAAGAAATACTCGCAGAAGTCCCTCAACAGTTCAAGCTCGTAGAGCTCTCCCACTGGTGTGGCTGCCAGTACCCTGATGGCGATTAAGAGGGCAAACACTCCTCCAGTGTCCGCGGAATTAATACTCTTTTCTTTGACAAGGATAATTGACTTCTCTCCTGTACAACAGTTCGTTTATAACTGTAGACGTTTCTCAAAGCTACGGGGATAAGTTAAATTGAGTTTAGAAATAACGATAACTCATACTTCGGGATATTTCATTTATAATTGAGATTTTCTATAATACTTCATATAATCAAACTCCCGTGATTTTTCAGGCACATTTTCTTATTTAGAATATGTCTAAACAATAAATGCAAGTATTTAAATAGTACTTAATGCTCAATTTGTTATTCTGCTGTTATTTGTTAACTGCTGTAATTTTTAATATTGTGATGCGCCCGGCATACATCACCGCAAGTAGTGGACACTGATGTTGCATGAAGTGAAGCTTCAGAACAGAATTTTAGGAACGAAATGGTCCAGGCGTAATTCAACTCCAGCTTACAGTTCTTGTTTCTATGATTTAACTGACCTTATACGGCTTATCTCCATGTCTATATCTATAATTTAACATTTCCTGTACCTTTTACTCATAAATTAATTAAGTTGTCCAGCGATGATCATATCATCTTTTTTCTCTTCCTCTATGAGTAACACATTTGAATATGTTTCTCTTTTCTCTTGCTATTTTAGTTTCAATGGAACCCCGTGTGATTTTAAATACCTTAGATCCCGAGTGTTTTTGTAAATCCTATGTACACATTTCTTAAATTATAGCTCCATTGATGTGCGAGAGTACTGGATTTGATTCCCGGGTGTGACTTTTTTTTTACACACAAAGGTATTTCCTTGCGAATATGCGAGTACTTTACAGAAGTGCAGTGAATGTTGTGTACTAGTTAACGCCAATATAAAATATGTTTCAAATGTAAAATGCTGCCAATATGGCTATTGTAGTTATGGCGAAGTATAAATGAAATTTTTGTTCAAGTATTAGATAAGTTAAGTTTTCATATTATGATAATGCACAGGTAGCCGAGTCTTTAAGACTCGATCCCCTCAATTTGAGGCAAATTCATTTTTAATTTTCATTAGATTTTCTCGGTAGTCCTAAGTAGTAAATACCGGGAAGGTTTCCGAACTTAGGAGTAACGTTTCCTCGTCTAATTTTCTTACCCAAATTATTTGTCATCTGTTTAAAGCAAACAGAAATCAGATAGTACTGGATAATTTTAGATAATTTCAAACAGGCTGCTGTTTAGAAAGAGCAAATTCCTTACAAATGTAAGCTATTCCCAAGTTATCACGTCAGACGCTCCACGAACTTCTCCACTGAAGAAATCCAACGCAGCTGTGGACGTAAGGTCTGGAAATTCAAACTGCAGCAGACCATGACCTAACAGCCCGGAAATAACTTCAAATTATACTTACTCCGGCCGTGAAAACCTATGCTCTCTCACAGCAAATTCCTTGTCATGCACACCGAAACACCCGACGACAGTTGAAACCGAATTTCAAATGTAAAATGAGGTGAGGTGATACGTTGGGATAGGGAACTTGTGGGATGTAACAATCCTAACAGCATTAGCCTAGTGGCCAATGGAGACTGCGAAAGAACACATTGCTTACGAAGGTTGGCTACAGGTATGGAACCTTCGACCTCTCCAGGTCTCTATTCAAACAAAGACGCCTGGTCATCCCGCTCAGCTCTTGAGAAATAACCTTGTGATTGTCGTTCGTGCTACCATAGCGGCTTCTTCATACTTCCTCGCTGTCAGTCTATTCAGGCAAGATCAATATCCATAAGATATAAAAGACAGCAAAATTATGAATGTTGTTTGGCACTAAGAATTAGTAAATACTTATAAAATCATTATATGTAATTCCAACGAACACTTCGACAAATGAAGTGCTTGTAAACAAGAGCCAGGTTGGAACATGCATGGTAAAATGCGCCAGAATTTCCATTCAAGTAAATTTTGCAACGCCGATGACGTCATGTTTCTGAGGACTGTACATTCTTATTACTGTCATTTTCTCAAGAGAATATCTTTGTCGCTGAATGTGTCATCTTGCAGTAAAGTGCTGAAGCTCTTGGTATCATATTAGAAGTAACACTGGCAGTTCCAATGTATTATCTACAATGCAGCGGTAATGTAAGCAGTGCCGGTGCACTTACAATATTGTATCGTATGGTTTGTTGTGTAGTCTCGCAATTATGTTGTTTAATAACTATACAGGTTTATCAAATTAAAATAATGACAGTATAACCACAATTGTTTTGTTTGGTGCATATATTTGTATAATATTTACGGTCGCGGAGAAGGTGTGTTACTTTTAAAGGAGGATGTACTCGTAAAACATAAGGGGCAGAGGAACAAACAATAGAACACTACCTCAGGTTCACTTGTGTCCACCACAAGGTAATCTATTGAGTGAAATTCAGTAACTGGCTGGTCAGCTACTTGACGAACACCTGTTAGATGATAACCTACCGCACAAGTACCACTCATTAGGTAATTTATTTACGATTGTGTTTATTGGATGAATGACAGCTAGTTTTCTTCAATTAAATCTATACTGGATGAAATTTCAAGATCGCACTGGAAATGATTTACTAGATATTTTATATATGGGCTAGCTTTCGTTTTGTGCAGATTTTTGAACCATGGTTTACAGAAGCGTTGTTTGATAAGAGAAATTATTAGCACAAAGGTGTAATTGGAGGAAATATTATCTTTGTAATCATAAATATGTGATAGGATTAACGCAAGAAATTAATTTTATTTGATACATTTGTGAATTATTTTCAACTTACAATTTTGATAATTTTACGTATAAATCTTTTGACAATTTCCATTTCTATGGCCATGTGGTAGATAAATTAAAGGAAAAGCATCTATAAATATATAATACCATAGTCAGGTACTAATACCTAAATTTATTTTCGGTGAGTATTTGCTATGATTCATATAAAAGTATGTGTTTTATTTTTTTTTAACCTTTTTCTAGCTATTTGAACAGTACTAGAAGCTTAATCAACAAACAAACAATCTAGAATGTTCTGTAATTTTTAAACATTTGATCTTTGGGTTTCCTTTTCTTATGTCTAATAAATTTCACAAATGCTGCAGAAAACTATGAATTAGAAGGTCTAAATATGCCCTGGTAGATTGATATAGATAGATATAATTTATTTGCCAAGACAATACAATGATTTTATAGTAACGTAAACAAAATGCAAAAAATAACATTAAAACATTACAAAAACATTACTGTTATAAAACTCTGTAATACTGTACACAGAATTTGAGAGCAGCGTAGATTTAACTTTTCTTTTAAATAGCACCAGTGGTAGAACTTTGCCATTGTTGGTAAGATTATTAAATAGATTTATAGATTTAATATCAAATGAATTTTGAACTTTACTGTGTTTGCATTTAGCAATATAAATGTTAACAGTTTCTCGTGCAGTAATTATGAGCTGAAGAACAGAATACACATAAATCTATATTCATCTTAACATATAAAAGACAATTAATAATACACAGAGAAGGCATGGTTAATATGCCCAACTCAATAAACAACGGTTTACAGTGTGTCCTAGACGATGCTCCACACATAAGCAAATAACTCTCTTCTGAAGTATAAAAATTTTATTAGATAAAACATGGTTTCCCTTAGTAAACTGGCATAACTAAAATGGCTATTTATGTACCCAAAATACAAAGTTTTTAGAGAGTTCAAAGATAAGTATTTTATTAAAATTCGTAATAAGAAAAGTCCTCTGCTCAATTTTCCAGCAGCATTTTCAATAGGAGTGCGCCAATCAGGCAAGATTCAAGACTAATGCCCAGAATCTTAACATATTCAAGAGAGCCAGGATCAGCTGAATTAATTTTAAAAGCAACATCTGTTTTGTTATTGTTAATTAATAGTCTGTTAAGATTACACCAATTTTCAATTCTGTTAAACAAATCAGTTACTTTAGAACGCACAAGATTTCTGTCATTTAAAGCAACATTGATTGTTAAATCATCTGCATAAGGGTATGTCTTTAGGCAGTCTTCCGGAATATTGTATGTTAGATCATTTATATTGTCACCCAATTGGCGGAGGGTGTGACGGCGGCAGCTGTGAGGAGGCCGGGGCGGCCGAGCCACGCCTCCCATCAGTCTCTGTCACTAACTGAGGGGGAAGATTAGAGGGAATGTCACTCGTCCCTGGACGTTTCTCTCCCCTTCTCCTATCATCTGGAATCTTCGCCTGGAAACTAGAGAAGCCGAGAAGACGGCGAGATGCCTATAAAAGGGGCTGCAGCAAGTCAGACAGTCAGTCAGTGCTTGACGTGCTAGTGAAGTAGCGCCGTGTTAGTGGAAGAGAAGACTGGGCGACGGAAGGATTTACGTAATTGTGTACGTGCATCGGAGTATTGTCCGTAATTACTAGTGCAAGTGAAATTGTAACGGACGAACTGGTGAATCGTAATTGTGTGCATTACGTAATTCTATGTAATTGGCAAGTATCAAACTGTAAGTCGGTGGAAATAAAGAACATTGTTGAGTTTGTGTAATTGGACTTTTCATTTCACGAACCCACAAAGTCACAATTGGTGTCAGGAGTGGGATATAACACAATGGAGGCAGCATTAGAAAAGATTTTAGCGGAACTGAAAGAAATGAAGACGGCAAATGAAAACCTCGCTGCAAAAACAGAAGCGGCAAACAGCAACCTCACCGCCGAGTTGAAACAAATGAAGACGGCCAACGACAACATCTCCGCGGAACTGAAACAAATGAAGACGGCCAACGACAACATCACCGAGAAGATGGAAGAAATGCAGGCCGAGTTAACCACAGAAATGAGAGCAGCGAACGGAAGTCTGGCCACGGAAATGAAGGCGGCGAACGAGGCCCTCGCCGCCAAGTTTGAGGAATGGTTGGCCGGCGTGAGGGATGACGTCACGAATCTGGGCAAGCGGATGGGTCAAGTAGACGACCGCCTTAATGATTTAGAGGAAAAGGCCGACAACATCGCAAAACCCCTCACCCGCCTGACGGAGGAACACCGGCCTTATATGTGGACAGAGGACGCCGAAAACGCTTTCCAGCACCTAAAGGAGACCCTGCGCAGTGTTCCAATTTTGGTTTTCCCACAACCGGGTGGCGCCTTCATTGTGGACACCGACGCTACCGACCATTGCATTGGAGGTGTCCTATCGCAGATCCAGGACGGCCATGAGCGGGTGATAGCCTACTACAGCAAGACGCTACCCAAGGCAGAGAAGAACTACTGCGTCACCCGACGAGAATTATTGGCGGTAGTAAAGACCTTGGAGCACTTCCATAAGCACCTGTACGGTCATCCATTCCACCTGAGTACTGACCATTCCGCCCTAACCTGGCTATTGAGCTTTAAGAACCTGGAAGGCCAGACGGCACGTTGGGTCCAGAGGCTGCAGGAGTACGACTTCACCTCGGAACATCGTAGAGGGAAGAGCCACGGTAACGCAGACGCCATGTCCCGAAGACCCTGTCCAGTAGAGTGCGGCCAGTGCACAAGAGTGGAAGAGAAGGAGCGTGCCGCAGCAGTCCGAATAGTTGTGGCAGTGCATGCTGAAGGCTGGGATAGCGCAGGTCTGAGGAGGGAGCAGCTGGCGGACGCAGACTTGGGGCCACTCTTGAGGGAATTGGAGGCAGGGATGAGACCAACCTGGGAGGACATCGCACCGAGGAGCGCCACCTACAAGTCGTACTGGGCCCAATGGGACTCGTTGAACACCAAAGAGGGTGTGCTGTTCCGGGTATGGGAATCACCCGATGGGAAGACGCAGAGAGAACAGTTGGTACTTCCCCGGAGTAAGGTCCCAGAAGTCTTGGTGGAAGTGCACGCCGGTACTTCAGGAGGACACCTGGGAGCGAACCGAACGATTCACAAACTACGGCAGCGCTACTACTGGCTGAGACTCCGAGCAGATGCTGGTGGTACTCCTGTACCACCTGGCACGCTACGATGGTGCTGTTCGGGACGACCAGCTTTGAGGAGGGAGCAGTGTCACCCAATTGGCGGAGGGTGTGACGGCGGCAGCTGTGAAGAGACCGGGGGCGGCCGAGCCACGCCTCCCATCAGTCTCTGTCACTAACTGAGGGGGAAGATTAGAGGGAATGTCACTCGTCCCTGGACGTTTCTCTCCCCTTCTCCTATCATCTGGAATCTTCGCCTGGAAACTAGAGAAGCCGAGAAGACGGCGAAATGCCTATAAAAGGGGCTGCAGCAAATCAGTCAGTCAGTGCTTGACGTGCTAGTGAAGTAGCGCCGTGTTAGTGGAAGAGAAGACTGGGCGACGGAAGAATTTACGTAATTGTGTACGTGCATCGGAGTATTGTCCGTAATTACTAGTGCAAGTGAAATTGTAACGGACGAACTGGTGAATCGTAATTGTGTGCATTACGTAATTCTGTGTAATTGGCAAGTATCAAACTGTAAGTCGGTGGAAATAAAGAACATTGTTGAGTTTGTGTAATTGGACTTTTCATTTCACGAACCCACAAAGTCACAATATATATGATAAAATAATAGGGTCCAAGTAGGGAACCCTGAGGGACACCGTGTTTCACCATCACAAAGTTAGAAAATATTCCATTAACACATACAGAACGGTATCTGTGTGACAAATACGATCTGATCAATTTCAGTCTATCTTCATTAAAACAATAGTATTTTAGTTTCTTGAACAAAGTGTCATGTGAAATAGTGTCGATGGCCTTTGTCATATCGAAAAATCGGCTATGTACAATATCCCCTCTTTCAAGACTGGCGTAACATATGGTTAAAAAACAAACCACAGCATCAATGGTACTGCGTTTGACTCGAAATACAAATTGACTATTTGAAAACAATGAGTTATCTTCAAAATATTTGGACATAATTGATAATACACTAATAGGTCTGTAATTTATCAGACCATACTTATCCCCTTTTTGTGTAGAGATATGACCTTTGCATATTTAAAAACATCAGGATACACACAAGTACCCAAACAAAGATTAAAAATATAAACTAAATGCTCAGTAATATATGTGGATGCTATTTTAAGTATTTTTGAGTTAATTCCAAATACATCAAGGCAAGTGCTGTTATTTAGGGTCGAACTGGTTGAATGAACATCTTCAACATTCAAGTGGTGAAATTTGAAATTGCACTCTACTTTAGGCAGATTGTCCAAAAAGAAGAATGTCTTATTTGTGCTATGAGGTAGAGAGTTAACAATGTCTTGAAAATTATTGATACAAATTGAATTAACAGTATCTACAGTCAAATCAGACGGAATATAATTGCTTTTTGAACTGTTGTTTATAAACATAGATGCAATAGACCAGATGCATTTTGGATTGTTTGAACTGTTTTTAATTAATGAGGAATAATATTTCATTCTTGTACATTTAAGCATCTTTTTATATTTCTTTTTATATATAGAGGAGGAAGCACATTTTTGATGGGACACCTGTGCAGCAACGTTTGACTTTCGTTCATGCTGGCCGTAAACTTGTAAAGACCTTTAAATCTACAATATTACAATGATATTCATTAGTTTGAATTCATAAATGTTATTTAGAAAATGACTGCAGCCCCGCTATGGGCTTTTGGCACCAAAAGCTGATATCTGCACACACCTTTCCGTGGATGAAACTTTAAGCAGGACCCACACGTTCAAATGAAATGTGAGGGTTTCGAGGGGTTGTTGCCTATAAATAAACAGTAGCAAAGGCCGCTGTGCAGCTACAACGTAAACATCAATTTTCTTTAGCATTCTTTATTAATCCAGGGTTGTTATTTACTTGGAGCTTTACCTCCGTGTGTTTAAATACCCTGCATTACCTCCGATAAAAAGCAACCGTACGCTTTATAAATAATCAAATTTGTGTTTGAACAGGTTTATCCCACAGGCAGAAAAAGAGACTCGCTAAATCTAGGGTTATATTAACAATGTCTATTTACAGTAAAAATAAGCAAACTGAAGTAGGATATTTATTATTCTTTCCATACAAAATACACTTTTATATACCAGAAACTTCCTGTGATTCTTTTACATCGTATATTTTGGTACAAATTACCTTCCTAGCTTGTTAATTTAACGTGACTCGAAACAGTTCATCTCCTCTAGTTTTCTTTTACGATACAATATCAAATCCACTACTAGGATTATGGTTATTACTAGAGCTCGTATTTCTAAGGGAAAGGTTCATAAATGTTTTTTACTGACATACGGGCTTTGCTTACTTATCCTTTTCATTTAAACTGGCTTATTTTACCCAAATCATGTAAATTTTGAACACTACCCTCTGCTCCTAATAACCCATATGTTAAAAGTTAAATTAAAACATTTATCAACTATATGTTATGTATAAACGAAATCTTATATGTTTTCGCATGTTTAAAAAATGTTTTTCCCCTGTAAAAGTTTGTGCGTAGGTATGTCAGACAAACTTTAAACGGACCCTCGGTCAATGGAAGTGTTTCGTTCCAGTAACAAAGACGAGGACAATAAATCTTCAGGGTTGCAAGTACTATATTCAGGCGAACGTCTGACAGGAGAAATTTGGTGAATCCTAAAAATGTAAGAAGGTTATTCCCTAAAAGGATGCCATATGCATTCTCTCAGCAAATGAATTTAAAAATACTTCCCGCACAAATAGAAAAAAGTGCTTTCGGTGGTTATAGTCGGCCAATAACAGAACAGCTACAGAACGTTACCGTGCAAGAAGTGATAGGGATGTTTGTAGACGCAGTTAAAAATAAAGATAGAAAGCAGGAATTTAGTCAGGCAGTGCCGTTGTGGGGAGGAGCCACGTCTGTTAGCGCAAAAAGTACGCGCGGAATTTTACTCAGCCGCTGCTACGTACGTGGAAAAGAGACCACGTCGGTTAGCGCGAAAAGATTGCGCAGAATATTACCCAGTCGCTGTTGCATACGCTGAAGTAAACCCACGTCTTTCAGCCCGAAAAGTTTGGGTGCGTGTATTTCGCGGGTATTATAAGTTACTCTCAAGTCGCGCGGGATATCGTGGATATAATAAGTTTATTTTTATTATGCGGGTGAGGATTGCGGAGCTTTGTAGTATACGCTGACAGAAGCATATTTAATACAGTAGTACACTTTTGGTGACGAGAGTTCTGCATAAAGTTGGTAGTGAGAAGATTTGTAACCAAGAAGAATATAGGTGATTGCCATTAGACAAGAGAAATGTGTTTCCTTCTACGCCCACGTGATCCACCCACACAACACTGAACGTCAAGAGCTCATTGCTTGCCGCCTAATGCTAACACCATAAGATTTAGGAGAACTTCAAGAGCAGCCGCGGGCGTCTTCCTTCTCACCATCATCGCAGAGGACGTCGGAGGCGATTACCAGCGTCAGCAGGTAAGAGCGTACCAGAGAATCAGGAAGCTCGAGATGACGCCGCTTCCAATGTCAACGAGTGGATGACGTCAGCGTTCACTTAAAGCATTATCGCAAATCATCGTCACCCAAGGGAGCGTAGTAACACCACGCGAAACCTCCCCTTGCAATTTAAAAGTAAAATTTCACTGCTAGCCATCATTTTATCATTCAGATGGTTTACATCGTCTCGCTGAAACAGTTGGGAACTAATATAAGGACGTGGATCTTCTTGTCTGTAGCGTAAAGAAAGTGTTTGTACAGTCATCGATTAGAATTTTAAAAAAAAATCATGAACTCCTCACAAGGTTGCCAAACTTACCTCCTCATCCAGTTTAGCTCGATGGGGTTCCATGAGGGTTATCTTTCCTAATGCCCATGAGGGTTTTCCCCTCTATGTAAAGAAAATAAACCCTATTACCACGGCTACTGCGGTCAAATTACTCTTGTGTTTATATCCGGGCCTTCTGCCTCAAACATTCTTTTTACGATCACTGTACAGAGATGGTTGCACTCCTAGTCGGATTTTTAAAAGAGGGAAGGAATAGTTTGGTATCCAGCCTAACAGATGCCAAATCAGATAGGTCAAAGCTCCCTATAAGAACTACAACAATTCCAAAGTGCAGCTTCAGTAATCAGAAATAAATTGTTACCAATCTTGTAATTATAGTGAAGTTGCTACGAGGATTATTATGTGTTTAATCCCTGGAATAGAATTTTAACAAAAGAGTGCGATATAATAATTCGCAAGGAAGAAAGATCCATATAGCCAAAAATAATGGCTAAATATAAGACATTTTATGCAAATAAGGTCTCCTTTCATAGATTTTACATTTTAAAATAAAAGCTAACAGTAAGCTTTGATATGTACTTTACAGGCACAAATTAAAAGGTTTAGCTCTACGAAGACGATTTGAAAGCTTCTTATTTAAAAAATGTAAGTCTTATCTTCTATTTCCGTATAAAAAGACAGATTTCAGGATTATAAAAGATAATACTTAGGAACCGGTTTTTAAGCACTAAAATAGTAAAATGGGCAATAATGTAGACACCTATTATTATAATTTTCAGTGTATTGTTTTCTGGAAGTATTACAAATTACAATGTAGACCTATCGGATGCCATATGTGGGGAACATATTTACAGTTACAGTTAGGCTTAATTAATGAAATACATGGCATGAAAGTCATATAAAATGGTTTTCCTTGAGAACATGACTTTCTCGATATCTAGTGAACTCACGAGTGTTTTGTTATCCTTGTAGATGTAGTTCAGGAGTAGCTTATTTGAACAATTAATCCTTGGTTGGATTTCAGATATGGGAAATCAAAATATCTGATGTTCAGAATACACCATGAAGTGTTTTACGAATTTTGTGCAGTTCATGGTTGAGACGCGCTACATGAAGTATTATGGGATGATAGCAGCAACAGATGTAAACAAGAGAACGTTCTCTGCTTTGACTCCTCCTGGTTATAGCACAATCAATGAGGCGGTATGAAAGTTTGAACAGTTGTACTGCTAATTTATCCAGTTGGTCACATATTAGTTGATCGTATCCCCTGTGCCTTTCGCAACATTTGCAATGAAAGGCGATAGGAATATATGCTTTCGTCAGTCCTTGTCCATATTTCATTCCCACTGACTGCTTCCCATTTGCGATTTATTATATTACTGCGGCAAACATAGATATTAAAACGTATCTTAATTTTTTACTATACGTATAAATTAACATTTTTATTTATGTATGTTATAACCTATAGGGAAAGATAAAAATACTTTACAGAGATCAAGTGAAAGGTGTGATTGGAGTTGGGAAATTTCAGATGGGGAGATCAGATTTCAGTTAGTTCTACACAGAATAGATATATATTTCGGAGTTTTTGCATGTTCGGTAATGTGACACTTTGTAACACAATTCTTCGTTTTACAGATTTCACAAAATCTGATTGAGCAATTCATGAAAAATATGCCATCGAATTCTTTAACAAAGTAATTCTTTAGTCCAGCTAATGTTATTTACCTGCGAGATCTTGAGCATGGCCACAGACAGTAGGCTACTATAGTTATAACGAGCACGGAACAGAGGACTCCGGGCCCTCCACCATGACAGTGCTTCATGAGGCCATATTTCTTCCATACGTTGAGGATAAAATTAGACGCAGGGTCTCAGAATTCTACGCAAAACTACCACAAAAAGCACCCTGTTAGATCTCATGGGAACTAGGACCATGAGGACACCGAATTAGGCATTTTCGAATCCACCGCGTATCTTGCCGGTACCTGAAGTAACGCCAGACTATTCTATATGGCAGCAAAGGCTGAGCTCCGCATGAAATCTAATCAAGACCTGATTGGTCTCTAGATGTTTAACACAAACCAATAAAAATTAACGTTGTCTTTAACCACACCTAGCAGGATGCAATGAAAGCCCATTGCACCTGCAAAATTACGGAGAGCAACAGCCTGCTACATCATAAACCTCTTACGAGCTAAAACCATTAATCCTATCTTAATTAAAACGTCCAGAATCAAAACCTCTTTGCAGTTAAATTCTACTGAGGGTGGACACACAGTAAAAATATTGAGGTTGTACATAGCCCACCAGTTATTGTTGGTCCTTAATTAAACATAGCATTTTATCTATTCTTGGTCTTCCTCTTTGGGTAATTCATAAGGTATACAATTTAACAAAATATTTTCTGTTCATTTCTCTCTTATCTCTTTTCTTATCACTTATATTATCTTATCTCTATGTGAAACCAAATGTATTTTCATTTTAGCTGGTGATCATTTACCTTCCCTACTTTACTTTATCATTTTTATTACATTCTATACAGCTAGATTCATCATCCAGAATATAAAATGTATTATATATTGTTATTGCGTTTGGCTGTTTTATTGGAGCAGTCAGGGTGACTAATTTAAATCGAAATTCCCTTGCATATTAATCACATAAAGAATTGCCAGAGTAAACTGCATTTAACAGATTGGAAGTAACAAGAATATAAAATACATCCTCACCAATTGATTCTATTAAATCATTGAAAATCAATTGAGTATTTGTATTACGAAAACAATATAGATGCTGATAAACAACTTAGACAAGTACGTGGCCTTGTGTTCAAAAGAATTGTTTGTTCTGTTCCTAAACCTGGAGAAAACATTTTACAATGTTATGCAACATCCGATGGGGATATACAGGAACAAGTTAAAACATTAAGTCGCAAAGACAAAAACTATTGACATTATTATTTTCCTAATTATATTTCTATACAATCATGTAGCCTGTCCCCAAAACTGATGCATAATTGTATCCGAATCTTACCCTAGTCATCTTGTCTGTTGTCGTAGACTTCTCATTTCTATGGGTATGTAATACAATAACAACTAAAATGAGTCATTCTCTTTTCAGGAACTTTACAATATTTCAGATACCTTTATTCCCTGAATTTATTTCCATAAAATGATCTCTGACGTAGTGGCTTTAACTCCATTCCTAAACATGGAATGATAGCAATATGTACCGACAAACAGCATTTAAATATACTTATGCTGCTTCTAGGATGAGTTTTGCTGGTTTAAGTAAGCTATTAGCTTTGATTTCATACTTCAGGACTGGTTTTGGTATTCCTTAGTATATATGAACTTTGAGTTTCATCTTTATAATGCTGCCAAAATATTTTAATGGTGTCGGATTTTAATATTATCGTTTCCGGGCTAAAATTTTGTTTTCTGGGCGCCTTTCTTACTCCTCAAGAATACATTGACCAACCTGATTAACTGACTATTTTGCAGTAATAGTTTTACTCCTCTTTTATAGTTTACATGTTTAGCTAATTCTTACTTCTCCTAAATCATATTTTATTTCAGAATATTTTGCTATACTGCTCAAGATAGCAGAATTCTGCGAATAGCTCGTTGGCAGTAAATAATTTTCTATTCTAGAAATCCTATGTGAATATTTTTCCTATAATCATTTGTATTAGGATCAAATAGCAGTTGCGAATACGACATCCCTGTTGAAGACCATTAATAACAACGGCGATGTTTATATGCATTTTATAAAGACAATAATTTGAACACATCTGATCTAATAGAGAATTTTCAACAAACACAAAATGTAAACTATGAGAAAGAACTTTTTTTTGTTTGTAATTCATGTCCTCCAACGTTAAGTCATATCGGATGATTAATGAAATGGGTGAAACGATGCTCAAAGGAGTGCGGAACCCATGGAGCTTAGAGTTACCTGATATTCGTCTATCAGGATAAGGGTAAATCCCGGAAAAAGCCTTATCAAGGTAACTCACCCTAACCGAGATTCGAACTCGGGACCTCTTGAAGTGAGGTAGACACGCTACCGTCTACGCTACCTAGGCGGGCAGAAAAATTATAATTTAAATATATGAAGATATGAGAAATCAAATATACACTAGTATCCAAAGGTAAGCATAATTGGGAGAACAGAGAACTGTAAGGGAAAACGGTGAGCCCGTGCCATTGAAGGATGTTAACAACGTTATGCCTGCTCTTACTTGTGGTCTCGCTTCAAATGTCACCAAAACCAGAACAGCAAACCAAAGTATCAGATCCAATTCGTGGCTCATTCGCTATTGTTCTCCCACGGTGAACAGAGAGTAGTTGTTTCACAAAATGTTTACAAGACAATACCAACAAGCCACAAAAACGCCAACTGAACCCGTTTTGAATGGTAGGATCATCAAACGTCTGGAGCTCAGAGACTACAATCTTTTGGGCCCTGAATGTGTCACAAAGTGTTATTTCCAGGCTTTGGTGATAGTTACAAGAAGCAGGAGCTGTTCGTCGGTTCCCTCTACGTGGTCGCCCATGGCCACAATGCCGCAACAGGACCGATATGTGACCATAACAGCATGAGGGCAACTAAGGATGCCGGCTAGACAACTGTTTCTCGAGCTTACAGCCGCCTCAGGCGTTCGAATATTGAGGTAAATTGTATACCGGAGGCTTAGGACAGTCAATCTCCATGCCAGACGTGCAGCAGTATGTGCCCTACTCATTTGAATACACATACGGCCCCGTTTACAATGGAGTCCGCAATGTCAACGTAGGAGCTTGAATGAATTGAGAGACATACTGTTCACTGATGAGTTCCGATTTAGTTTGGACAATGATTCTCGAACACAGTAATCTGGAGAGAACGTGGAACCCGGTTTCATTCTACCTACATTGTTGAAACATGGTAGTGGCGCTGGCGGTGGCGGCTTACTTGTGTGAACAGGCATGTTGTTCACTGGAAGTACAGATCTGCACATCTTCGACAGTCGTACTGTGAATGCTTAGTGCTTCAGAGACGAGGTACTGGAACCACATGTGCGACTTTGTTGATCTACACTTCATCTTAATGGACAGTAATGCAAGTACACATAAAGCCTACCTGGTGGACAACTGTATTGATAGCAAAGATATCCAGCGCATATAATGACTAGCGATGCTCCCGGATATGAATCAGATAGAGAATACCTGGGATGCATTAGGAATGGGAGTTGTGGAACACCAGCCCCCACCCTGGAAAGTTCCAGACATGTCCTCCATGAGGAATTAAAACTGCTGCCTGCAGAGCTCTTGAACCACCTTAAAGCGACCATGTCACGGCACTACAATATCTTAGTAGCCATTAGGGGTCACCATGCCCCATATTATCGCTCAGCGTCATCATTGTCACTGAGGAAGTGATCGTCAGATTTTGTGCTGACGTAAAAGGCTGGCCCGTGGTCAAAATTATTTATTTCTCATTCTGCTGCAATTCAGATCATGTGTGATGCAATTGGTAACCACATATTTCATTATGCTTCTCTGATTTTACAGCTGTGATAGTTTGGTAACAAAATACTGTGTTATGCTTAACTTTTGGACACCAATGTAGATGACATATTGAATAAAACTTCGAAGTATTAAATAAATGAAAAATGGATATAACATGTATTTTAGTAAAGTAGGAGAAATTGTATTAATAAAGTGAGGGATACCGCAATGAAATTCGTATCTAGAACCCATTTGAATTTGTTCCTATAAAACTTGTAGTATTATTTGAAAATTCGGGTTTAACATCGGAGCAGTGCAGTAGAATTAAGAAAATGCGTGATAAAAAAGAATTTAAGCTTACAAGAAAACCAACTTTATAGTTATTATCAATCAGAAACTGTATTATATAAAATAGGAAGTACTACACGATCACCTAATAACGGAATTAGCCTCTAAACAGACCAAAGTAAAACTTAGTTTAGGAGAATAAAAAGAGATTATTCTGTTTTGCTTAATTAGCGGCTTCGTTTCC